>CM076450.1:27540453-28140453 GCA_038419695.1 Scomberomorus guttatus | reverse complement strand
CTTCTCAAATGGTCAGGTCAAAACAAGTCACTTGAGGACATCACCTTGTGCTATGGGAAATGGTTATCAACCTTTTTTAACACTTTTCTGACATTGTAAAGACGATACGACCAATCGATTAATCGAGAAAATAATCCACAGATTAATCAATAATGAAAATAATTGTTAGTTGCAGCCCTACACTGTGGATAGCATCAGTGGGCAAAACCACATAGCAATACCTGAATGTTTAAAGGAATAGTTAATAGAAAAAGTTATTTAACCTACAGCATAAAGACTGGAGTTTAAAGGAACTCAAAGTGCTTGTAAATGAAGTGCAAAGGTGAGCGCTGACATACCTGGTCGTTTTGGTGACTTAAGCTGAAAAGAGAAAGTGTTGACATGTTTAACAAAATCATTTTAAAAAACAGCAGAGACATGCATGATTTTAAGATATTTTTAAAGAAAATTACCTTATTCAATGTTCTTAGATCTTCCATGATCTGTTCGTCTGTTAGCAAATAATTTAGCTGAGGTTTGGAGAGTTAAGGAAGGCATTTTCACCACTGTTAGCGCTGGGCAGCAGGGCAGCTTACTGAACTGAGACAGGCCTTAGACCTGAAGTAAAACAGACATCAAATCACTTTCTGATATGAAAGTGACCCTAACCTCCCGCTGACTGAAGAAAACAACATTTTCGCTCTGGAAATCAATAAGTAGTTTGAAAAAGAAGTACAAATGTAGTTTACCCAACACATCTACAGCAATAAAACAGTCAGATTGCAAGGTTATGTGAAGGATATCTGGTGCTGGTTTTCTTCGTTTGTCTGGTATTGGGACTGGATCATTGGGCCGTCTCCTCAGCTTCCGAGTCATGATAGGTTTTACCTCCATAGAGTCTGTGAATGACAGAAATAATGATAAACTGAAATCCCATAACCAATATAGTCAAAATGTTAAGTCTTTCTAATTTACAAACAAAATTCAACATCCTAAACAGACATTTCAAAAGGACAGACAGTAATGTCTCCATTTATCTGAAAGTCCTACTTTAATGAGAGAACATGATATTGAAGTGTGAAGAGAGAAAAACTATCACTCCCTGCCCCCCCTCCCTAACAAAAAAAAAAATCTTGTTCTGGTTCCCTTACCGCCTGTCAGCTCCATTGTTAATTTCTCATTCTCAATCATCTTCTTCTTCTCCTCCAGCTCTGCAATTAGGTTTTCCTTCAGTTCGACCTTTTTATCATCAAACTCCTTCACCGCTGCCTTCTTCTCCTTGATGTAGTTTCTCTCCACCTGTTCTGTCTGTGAAAGGTTAGGAGAGAAAAGTTGAGGTAAGGAAAAGCGATACATTTACCTTGTAAAACCAAAAAAGTAGAGGTCAGGTCTGTATAAACTAAATCACTCAGTCAACAAAAATAACTATGCTCACCTCAAGCTGGAGAAACAGATCTGTAAAAAGAATGGAATAATATTATAAGACTGGTTATGCAGAGCAAACATAAATCAGTTGAATATCATTATACTAGCACATCATATCTGACTTTTGACAACTAAAGTCAATTTTAGGTATCCTAAAGACTATAAAAGAGGGCCCTGGGGAAAAGAGCATCAGTCCAGACTACAGTTATGCAAGACTTTGGAAACATACCAGCTGGCAACTGCATGTCAACACTACAGTTCCATCAGGCTTTCTATATATTAATTTCATGGTCAACACCTGCCTCCTTTCATTGCAATAAAACAATGAATTTGGGCTTTTTCCCCCTGTATTCCTGATTTAAGTTTTCACCCTCAAACAGTGATTTTTCACTAAAGAGCCAAGGTTTTCACCTCCTCAAACAAACTTAAACAGGAAGCACTATAAAAAGAATGAGAACGAACTGCTCAAAACATGGTGGGTGTAGATGCAAAGCACACTGCTGTGTGTCTCTAATTATTGCTTAACTTGCCTGCATTCCGGAGCCGCTCTTTATACTGTTGGTCGAGCTTCTTCATCCTCTTCTGATACTCCTGCAGCGTACCTGCAAAAAAAAAAAAAAAAATTCCATTTACCAAAAGTGAAGAATCTATGTAATTACAAATTTTGTTTAAAAGGATTTCAAGATATTATCTGAATAAGGTTTGGATGTTTGTGTAGGTTCAGAACAAGTTAATCCTGCAGTTATTTAAACTCCAAACCAAGTTGTTTTGTTTAAGTAGATTGTAGACTGTATATTTTGGCATTCCAGACCTGCTACGCTCAGCACCCACCCACAGTCTAGACTACATTACACTGACATTGCACCTACATTTGGATTTACAAACAGCCCACAACATATCATTCCCCAATTTCTACACTTCTAAACACGAGACAGCTGATGGTGATAGAGCTCCTTTAAAAACTGGCCACTCAGCAGTTTGTATCGAACATCAAACAGACTTTACAGTGTAAAATCTGTTCATGTTGGAGGACAATGTGTCATCAGTTATCATCTGCTTCTCAGCTGGTTTCTCTTTTAGCCAGAGACAATGGCTGTGATTTTAAGCGGCCTCTGAAACTGCACTTCATGGCCCGATGATGTAATCCCCAACCACCTCCCTGAGTAATCAGTTAGGATCAGACTGTGTCCTTCAAAAACCTCCAATGAAAATGGATCCCAACTATCACAGAAATCCCACAAAATAAAGCACAGCACTCATTCACATTCCTGCTTCGCCAACCATTACAACATTTTAAAAATTCCCAAACGATTACCTTCTTGTAATTGCTGCAACTGTCTTTTCAAGGAGGCCAGTTTGTCTTGGTACATTCTGCAATGAAATAAAGCAGAACGGATATCAATTTCTCTTTCACTGGGTACAGCATTAGGGCAAACACTCGATCCTTTCTCCACAGAATCATTTTTATTACGCTTAAAATAGCTTGATCCATGCTTGGCAAAAGACTTACTGCTCTTTGATTTCCACATAGTCGTCCTCATCATGCTTGGCAAGGTCTGTTTCGCTGGCATCCTCTGTGTCTGGAGACATTGACAGGAGAAAAGTCACTCAAGAGTTCACAATTATTTCTGTTTCACTAAAATTCAAAATCTAAATGTAAATCAGTCATCACTTCAACATAACATGCTGTACCACAGCATAAATAATTAGTTGCTGGGCTTTTTTCCCCCCCCAACACAATCTCAATGCAGTTAACTTGAGTCCACAGAGACAGACACAGACAGACAGACAGACAGACAGACACAGACAGAGATCTGTGCGGATCAAAGGACGTGCGTGGCACTGGTAAGGTAATGGTGAACACCCTGCTTGGGAATGCCCTCCGGTTTGTTAGACTAGGAGACAAGGGGAGATCCAAGTTTGCCACGGAACATTATATTCTGTTTATCCTCGGATCGACATCAGGAAAAAGTTCAGCTAGACGAAGCTAAGGTGAAGACTGCGAACGATGCCCACCGACTCGCCAGTGTGACCCAATGACATTAATATAACGAATATAATTTGTAGCAGTTACTTTGTGCATGATTTGCCGAATGGTGGGGTTAATCAGAAACGGTCCCCGGCTAATTTGGTCTTGCTGTCAGTCCAACCTCAACTCTCTCAAGACAACGCTTAACATGTTCAAACAGCTATGTGGCAAACTTGGGGAGCCAAGTTTATAAGCACCGGCTAACCGAGGTCAGTCGGCGTTACCTTCCACAAAAAATACTCCGACACGAGAAGGGTAAGGCCCGGTCGTGTAAAGCTGACAAAGCAGCTTTCATTTTCGGTTAGCATTAATGTGCTAGCTTAAGTTAGCTCGGTCTCCTGTTTTAAAAGAGTAGCCCAATTCTAGCTCACGTAGTTGGGCGTAATAACAGAAGCCTCGACATGTCGGGGAGGAGAAAAACGAGCCAGCTGCTCAGTGTCAGGAAACTAGCTGACCTTGAAGTGCTGTCATCGCCTCGCTTCCCCCTCGTCTTTCCTTCTCTTTCACTGTAATCCCGTCGTGTCTCACTGAATAGTGTGGAAAGGGCAGTGCAGTGGACACAGCACGCAGGGTTTCTGCTGCCTGCAACCTGTCAAATGTTCCGAGCTAACGTTAACGTAGCCAGGTGGGCTAATTAACGCAATGTACTCCACTTTTTATCATTTATTAAAACTGTGTAATTAGTATAGGTCAGCTGAAGCAGTTCTAGTGTCACTTTAATTTGAAGTTGCTTGATGTGTTGCACAATAAACATGTCTGCCCGGCATTTGTGGTTAATAGCCGATTGATGCCAAACGTGTTATCGAAACGTTAGCGTTGTTAGCATGTAAACAAAGACGTTGTCGTTAACCGTGGGCTCAATTTACTAACGTTATTTGCGTTCAGCCAGTATAAGCGGGTGAGCTCAAATTACCTGTTTCTGAAATGGTGTTTTGACAGGACGAAAAGCTGACTGGCGGTAGATTAGTAAGCTAACTTGTTATGTAGCTAGCAAGCTACGTGCGGCTGGCTCGCATCGGACTAGCCTGAAAACAGTTAGTTAAATTTTTGACCTAAGTATGGCTAAAGTTGTGCACTGTGCAATAAAACAACTTCCACTCAAGCCTAATCCAGAGATCTGTTTACACACTGCATTCAAAAAAATTAGCCCAATTCGTGCAACAATCGCGTGTTTCCGTCCCGTTTCCAAAAAGTAGACAGAGCCCGGCGGTCAGTTCCTTTAACGTTACCTTCCTCAGAGTCTCTTCCTCTAAAGCTCCGATCATCGTCGTCATCCACGCTATCAAGTTCTTCTTCATCGTTGTAATAATCCACCATAGGTGATAGCAAAGTTGAAGCCATTTGTTCGCTTGGAAAATGTAAACAAACACAAAATAAACAATCGATTTGTGTTTTGCAGCTTGGAACAGCGCCTACAACTAACAGGACCCGTACGTATCAAGCCGTCTGACCTTATGCCTGTATACAATGCCAGTACTATTAGAGTGTAAGACGACAAAATATATTAAATCTGATTTTAAAAGCAATAAAAATAAGGAATTTAAAATAAAAGATACGAGTCAATTATCAGCATATGTTGTCATTGCGTATTAAAAATGTACGGTAAACGTTTTAAATAGGCATATTTCCGAGTATCAGGGACTGTGTGGTATCGTTGTTTTTTGGCTCCCAGTTGGCTCACTATCATGGATGTATAAGACCTTATAATAAGATCTTATAATACATCCATGCTCACCGTCCATTTATTTTTTCTATACTCATACTGAGAATCAGCAATGATTGAAAGTGTAATAAAAAGGCTATAGTTGATATTGTGATCCAGGCCAAGTAATCGCAGGGCCATGGATCTTTATGGATTTGAGGAGTGTTTGGAAAACAGTCGAATTTTAATCAAGGAAGGCAGTCTTTAACATTACGCATATAAAATACACAGTAGCCTCTCTGTGTTTTTGTGCAAAAATGCATCTAAAGGTTTATCTGAAGTTTTTATGAGGCTTCAGCAGTCTGAATTAGTCATATCAAGTGGATATCTGCCACATTTACAGTCTTTTTTAGTATCAAATCCCTCTTTGTGTTTTCTCGGACAGTGTTTCCCTGTTGAGCTCCAGTGGAAGTATAGTAACAAAAAGAGGGACTTTGGCACTAAAAAGACTGTACTGTTGAAAGACATCTATTTGAATTGATTAATTTGGATGGCTGAAGCTACATATTATCTTCAGATAAAACTTTTAAATACACTTGTGGATTTTACTCCCCATCACTTACATTGTAAGTGCATTATGAAGGGATCTTCCAATAGCCAGTATGAACAGGAGGAATGATTACAGCAAGAAAAATCTATTTCAATGTTCATTTGGGCACCTGACTATTGTTTTATGACAGACTTGAAAAATTGATTACACTAGATTACCAAATGGACCACTAAATTACAGATAGACTGGCTGTGAAAGGGCCATACAGTCAATTCATATTGATCAAGGTTATTTAATAGACTATAAGTGACCCTCCAATTACCAGCAAGGGGGTAAAAGTTCTTTCCTGCAATGTCACAGCAGTATCCATTTATCTGTTCAAAAAGCCAAAATGATCCCTTTTCAAAAGAAGAAAAGTCAGAGTCCTCAGTTCCCTTGTTGATATTTTGAATGCTTGTTTATGACTTCAGAATAACCAGATGGATATTATTTCACCAATCTTTGGGTGCTTGACATGTTCAAAGTATATGTAGAATAGAGGCACCATTTTCTTTACATCTCCAACAAGAGTCTACTGATATTAATTTCTATCTTTATAACTGTTGTGCCATCTGTCTATTATTTCAGTTGCATAAAAGTACTGCATTTCTTTATACATTGTTTTAAATGTTACTCAAGCATGATTTCCCACTATGAGGAGATATGTCCATTGCCGGGTCTCTTGTTGATTATTCTTTGTCCTGCATCAAAAGGTCACACAGTTGTTCCTGCAGTAATAAATCCTTGAAGCAATGCCCCTGCATCAATGTTTAACCTATGCTTCAAATGCTTACTGCAGTTCTCATCATGCTGTGGAAAATGTCTAAAGTTACTGGTGTGGTATTACTATGTTATGGTCAGTGTTTTAATGTAAAATCACATATGGGAATCAACAGAATCCAGTCCATTCTGAGACCACAGTGGCTATAAATGAGAATGTGCAGCACTGTTAGTTTTATGTTGGATGGGAAACTGAGTTGACATCGTAAGTACTAATGCAATTGCAGATACTGTAAAAAATAATTGATTGTTTTTTCCATCTTTGCCATTTCATCAACACTGATAGACAGGGCCATAGCCAGAATTGAAGAAATATGGAGGTCATGCGTCTAAGTGCCCCTGGAAGTATTTAATTTTTAATATTTTATTTATTGAGTTAAGTGTTCGATTTAATTTCCTGCATTTCCCAACACAAAGGTCTAATTGCTGTTTCAAAGCATTTTCCACATGCACTGCCAGGACTGAAATTCTATTGGAGAAATTGGTTTCCATATAGTTAAATTTACACACATTTTGAGTCTAAAAATACTTGAATAAGCCTATAAAATATTGAAAACCCCCAATAAATTCCCAGTCAAAATACTGAGAATATGATCCCAGTGTCCTGGCAATAGAGACTGTGCATTCAGACCATCCTTTAATTTTCACATGAAGACCTTTGAACTTTAAACAAGAAGCAGATATCCATTGACAGTGGATGTAAATACAAAAATAAAGGAACCATGTGTAAGGGACCATGTACTGCGTTAAACATAAATGTTACCATTTGATGTACTGTAGCAGAGTTAGCTTACAGCTAATTTTCACCTGCAGTCCCTTTGGCAGGTCACCATTAAAACATATAACAGCACAATAGCAGAACAGTAGTTCATCATACACACTCACAATGTCAACTAGAAATGACCAATATTTGCTTGACCAAATAAAAGCAAGATTATTTGCACAAAGCACTCACTCTCTCCCCAAATTCCAGGTACTTATTTTCCAGATTAGCTTCATTGTCAGCACACAAAGTACAAGTACTGAGATAAATATATAACCAGAAGTGCAAAATAGGGCAAAAAGGTGCAACAGTTACAAACATTATGTACAGAATACTGGGTGGTATAAAGGATCCAACCAAAAAGTGCATTTGAATGGTTACATATGCACAAGTTTATACATGGCAAAGTAATATAAATAAGTATTATGGTTTAGGATGTACAATAGAATATATGTAGCGGGGTGATATAGCCTACAGATATCTGAAGGAGTTTGGTGTAAATGTCTGATATATTGAACATACATGCCTGCCGAGAGTGTTACAGTTGAAGTTCACAACAGCAGGTGGCAGCATTGCACTTAGTAAATTTAGGAGAAAAGCTGAATTGCCATCACTGAAGTTGAAACAGAATCGGGATGACTCAGTCCATGCATCTTTAATGATTTGCAAAGGAGGTGTAGAATTGTTGGTCGTTAACTTTTATATATTCGCACTTAAAGAAGCATTCCGGGTAGGATATTTAATGCTGTAGGCTATATTTATGCATTGGATTCGGGTTCACCAATTGAGCACAAGATACTTGCAAAACTGTCGAGTCTGCATATAATCTTTACAAAAAAAAAAAGTCTGAAAAGTGCACATCCTTCAGCGCACTCTTCACTACATGACTCAACTTTATTTCCGCCCGTCTGTCAAACTAGCTGTCAAACACGAGCGAGGGGTTGTGCTCCCGCTGCTCCGTCATTCAGGAAGTCCAGACCAACTGACAGCACTTCGTGAAGTCACATCGACATCTTCAGACTCGGGACTTAAATGTCCTTGAAGTGCGTCCGCTTTTTTTTTTCCAACAACGACGAGTCTTTTTGAGAAGAAGGTGAGCGCCTTTTTTTTCTTCTTCACCCCTGTTGTTGTGTTGCTGTCACTGTTTGCTTCCCCTCAACGGTTAACAGCTCGTGCTAGCCTCTCGCTCTTAAAACAGAAATGACACTTCCTCTTGGCTTAACGGCTAAGCTATAGCTAAATATCAAAGCGGTAAAAGTACGTATGAATGAGCAATAGTGTTTATACGTTGCACCTGAAGTTTAAATTGACCACCATCGACTGCTTTCGACGTTGTTCGGCTTGTTGTTTCAACGCCACTCCACTCTAGATGGTGAGTACAGAGAGCAGCATCAGCTCGCTGGGGTTAAGTGCGTAGGTTTGCTTTTTAACGGTCTCACCGAAGTGCATGTCTGTTGATTGATGTATCGCTGCACCTGCTCAAAATCTACACTGAAATTTGGATATGTACGCTGTGAACTGACGGGGAAGACGCTTCGCACTTTGGTTTGTTCCTCAGGGGGTGAGTATGGTGAGCAAACGGGGGGTGACAGGTTGTAATGAAGTGTTCAGTTGGTGTGTGTGTGTGTTTTTTTTTAAAGCCGACAAGGCGGCTATAGACGCTATGTAAACTTGTCGGAGGTGTTATTTTGGCGCTGTCATGCAATGTGGGTCAGTCTGCGTGAGTCTGTCACATCCAAAATGACTGTGGTACCTTCCATTGTATCCTACATTGTTGTGAGTGAGATTTTACTATCAACGCACAGTCACAATGGCTTTCGGTTGAGACGGTGTAACGTCCACTACACATGACCTGCACCACATTTTACTACATTTACTACGTCTCTCTCTCTCGTTAACCAGTAACATTTATCTGCATCTTTTGACACTTTTGTTTTTTTACGGTTGCAATAGTGGCTCGTATTCATATAACGCAAAGACAATAACCGCGCGTCATTGATCTTTAATCTGTACGAGACCTTCCTGCAGCGAAGGCTACGAGAGGTCATCACCTGCATGCAGGACGGCGCTTGGTTAAATAACCAACGTTAAAAGTAAATGTGGGCAAACATGACGCGCTCGAAATGGCAGATGTAGATAGCAAGCTGAGCACTAAAACCCAAGCTGACCCAACATGATGTCATCTCTTGTGTGTAGAGCGCATGAGTGAGAGGCAGCAGACCTGTGTTTCACTGCTAAACTGTGTCATTTGTAAAGATTTATTTTAAGAAGTGCGCCCACGCAATATCTGCCTCGGATCACCAGAATTTAATCCCATATTATGACATTGCACCCGCATGTCATTCATATAATTTTTTTTATAGTATATTCTGACTATCTCTCTGCTCAGAGGTGCTGAAAAGGGATGTTGAGTGGGTGAGAGACCCATATTAATTCAGCTCACCAATATTTTAGTGATGCAGAGTAAGTGGTGTTGTTTAGAAAATGTCTTTTGAGTGATTTTAAAAAAACAGCTGTCAGGGTTTGTGTTTTTCTTGACAGTTTTCTTCCCAATATGGCTCTAGTCAAGAGTTTCAGCGCCCTATTTGTATTTTGCAGCAGCCATACTTTCGTTCAAAGTGCACAGGACTGTTGTGCAAGTCCTCTTTTTGTTCACATCACCCATGTTTAGTAGGCTCACTGGCCACCCTATTGATGATGCAAACAAGAGAGGGAACAGAAAGTGACACACTTCCTAATTAGTGATGGTATCTAGGGCAGTTCAGTGTTCATGATTTTACTTTGATTGCCATATTTGATTCAGGTAAATGTTTCAATGTAGGCTGATAATACACAGGTTATGACGTGCTAAATGCTTGTACAGTTGTACCCTAGCAGGTTAGCCACATCTGGTGAGGTAAAAGCTTTATATAGTGCAGGTTGTGAAACATGAGACTTTCGTGACCAAAAGTCAAAGGGCTGAGAAGTCGAAGAGACTCGTTGTTTTTAAGGCACATAATCAATAGCAATATGTCTTCACCTGCTTTCATTTGTTCCTCCTTCGTTAAAACACTGGAGCTACCTTTCCCTCTCTTTAGACGAGCAGAGGCAGTCGTAAGCTTATTCCTAACAGTCATGTCTTTTTATAGTGCTGTGTGAGAGATTATTGAGACATTAGCCAGGGGTCTTCTCGTGAATGTGCACAAATCCCTTTGAGTACGTGTGTGTGTGTGTGTGTGTGCGTGCGTGCGTGCGTGCGTGCGTGCATGCTGATGGATTCACTGGGAGAGGACACATCAGCTGCTCTTGACAATTGGCTGATGTGGTTGTCAGAGACAGGGGGTGGGGAGCCAGTCATGCTCACACTGAGGCCATGTCCACACTAAGGGTAGACGGAAAAAAAGACTGGTTCAAATCAGGTTCGAGATTAAGCTGTAGTCATATTGTCAGAAGAGGTATTTTGCAGTGCATTGCTGTGAGGCGATTGTGCTGTATCAAACATTCTTGATTTATATGATGCCTTGTTGTTCACACTGTGGCAGTTGAAACTTTTGTTTTCACCCCCCTCCTAGTCTTCATGAAAATTTATTCTTTTCGCTGGTGAAAGCTATGGGATGTGGTTGAAAGCTCAGAGATAAAATATCAAGACAACCAGTAATTCCTTTGCAGGTGTGCTTGTGAAGTTGTCTGACACGGGTTAAAAAAAAAAAGTTAACGGCAAAACCTGCATTGTGTGATATTTTGTAATTCAAAATGAGCAATCAGAGAGAAAGCTAGAGGTGACAGAAAGTTGGCTTCTTATCATTAGTGCTACGCAGAAACAGAATATGTCTGTGCAAGCATCGTTTTGTTTTCCCTTTCGACACTACATCACAAGATCATTGGTTTCAGATTCATCCACTCTGGAGAGTTTTTTCAAGACGGACTATTTCTGAGTGGGAATGTACAGCTAAAACAGAGGAGAAAAAGTGCATTTTCAAATTTAGCCAGTTTAGTGTGGGCATGGCTGGCATTGGTGGGGGGGAGGTTTAAATCCTGGCAGCAGGCTTAATCATGCCCTGCTCTGTAAAGGGGTTTGGATTATCTGGGTGTGAGTAAAGTTAAAAATATAAAGCAAGGGAGGATGCGGGAGCTTCTCCTCTCCAACTCTTCAACCCCACAAGTTTCAAAAGGGATAATACACAATAGTTACGGCACGGTCACAAGAGAATTTATGACTGCAACCTTTTTTTACCTTTTATTTTGAATACAGTGACCAGTGGATTTTCTCATGGAGACAAATTTTTTCCATAAATTTAACTTTCATAGCAAAAAGTCAAAGCAGCAGGGTGAAGAACAGTGGGAAGAACATCCCCAAATTTAGTAGTTACCCTGGTTTAAGTATCTAATCCACCTTTGTCTCTGTCAGCTTCAGGTCTGTTGTTCTGTGACTGAGCCTAACCTCTGATCCAGATGAGAGAATTTATCTTTATGGGAGCTGTAAATTATTACATTGACGTCAAGGACAGCAAATACACTCTAAAAAAATGGAAAATATCAATTCACACTCCTCAAACAAAATTATAAAGGTTTGCTCAACTGACACTAGATATTTGTGGCCATGTCAATATTTGATAGTTAAAAGATCCAATTATGATTTATTGGCCAATAGTAATTCCTTTACAAAATTTTGCAAACACATAACATAAACATCCACGTGGCTGGAGGCATTATGTTTTCGAGTTGTCCGTCCGTTCATCCCTTTCTCGTGATGTAATATCTCAGGAACGCCTTGACAAAATTTCTTCAAATTTGGCACAAACATCCACTTGGACTTAAAGATGAACTGATTAGAATTTGTCACTGTGACCTCACACAACACGTTTTTTGGCCATAACTCAAGAATTCATACACTAATTATGACAAAGTTTCACACAAATGTCTAACAGGATAAAATGATGAAGTGATGACATGTTATATCCAAAAGGTCAAAGGTCAACTTCACTGTGACATAATGTTCTGCAAAAACACTTTTCTGGCCATTATTCAACGCCATAACTCAGGAACAGAAGGGGAGATTGTGACCATATTTCTGAATTACTGAATTGGTGACACTAATCTTGGATGCCCACCTTGAAACTGTGGTGATTGTATAGATCTTCTGTGCTGCCGGGTTGAAGATGTGTGTGAAGCATCCACGTTTGTTATTATTTGTAGCTTCTTTCCAGTAACATCCACATGTGAAGCATTGTCTACTAATGCTGCATCATACATCGTTTCAGCGTCGACATCACAATGTGCACATGTGCAATAGTCACATTGCAGGACACGTAAAGTCAAGTAAGGCAAATTTTTTTAACAAAAAAACACGTCATGCTGCAACTTTTGATGTGCTCTGGTGAAGGGGTGCACCATCGATTTATCAAACAACCAAAGCAGGCCCCACTAGTCGCCTACTACAACCTAAAAAAAGGGGCACTGCCTGTTTTGGTTGTTTTGATAAACTGATCAAGTGCACCCCTTCACCAGAGCACATAACAAACTGATTGCTGTGCATGCAGAGTCTGCGTATCACCTGCCTGTAAACATGCACGCGACGCAGCTACTGTCACAGATAATGTCGCCTGGATGCTAGAGGCAGTGTATGTACAGTCTAGGCTATTTGTTGGTGAATAAATAACAACTCCTCAAGACACAAATCAAGTTCCCGTATCTTCTTTGCCACCTGCTGGTTAAAGTGAAGGGGGTTAGCCCCGAAGTTAGTGAGTGTAGTTAGCCTCTTGTGACGGAGCATAAATGAGGTACACCTGGTGCCCATTGGAACCTGACCAGGCTCACTTAAGGTAGACTGACCTTTAAGGTGGACCAGCTATTCCCATTTTAGTGACAATCTCAGCAACTCCTAAACAGACAGACAAACAAAGTATTCACTACAATGATTACATGTGTCTGGACAGGCATGGATGTAAACTGCAACTTGACTGGTTGGCAGTGGCATACAACTGTGAGGCAGTATTTCTAGTTTGCAGTTGGAAAACAATACATGTGTCAGTGCTCTCTGGTTGTTAAACTATGTATATGTTTCTAATTTCCTTAGATGTGTTTTTGGCATTTCTGTACTGCAATTTGTTGTTATCAGCCAACATAATGAACTATTATCAGCTGATATATTAGCCTGGCTGATTTATCAGTGTAGCTCTATCACAAGCTTTGCTTGTTTCTTCAGAGTGTCCACATTTCATTAAGATGGACTAAAGGCTTCAGCAGTTTATTTGTACAACAAATAGTCACTGTTGCCCTGTAAAACAGACGACAGTAGTTACAATTGTTGGTGTGACCTCTATGTGCCTATTTTAGCTTGTGCTTCACAGCTCTTCTAATGTGCTGTGGTGCCTAAAGAAATCTCTTTCAGTCTCAGTTGAATCCTGACTTGTCTAATTTAAGAACAGCCAGAAGGCATACAGGCCGCCATGTGGCCTTACAGAACCTGGGCCTATTTTAATTAGCAGTGAAAACAGCGCTTTGGACACCCTCTTCTGTCCCAGCTATTATCCAGCAAGTGATGTCTTAGAAGAGTCTGTGACTCTTCCTTCCTCTCCCTCATCAAGGCTGGGGTCATGTGGATGTCGAAGTTAACAAGTTTACCTGCTCTGCTGTTGAAGAACCATGACAGGCCCACTGGTAGGCCCATATGTCTTATGGCTTGCCACCAACCCTGTAATGAGTTTACTGGCTGTGTGCTAGGTCAGCTCTACATATCTGTGTGGCAGCCATAATGATATTTTCCAAAAGTTGAAACCCTTAATACCAGTGTAGACTGTCTTGGCAGGTTTTCTTTTGCATCTTGGGCAACCTGTTGAAGTGAAAAATGTACAGTTCTCCTCCCTGCTGACTAATCCACCTCAGCATCTCCCGAACTTTTCTCCACTTCCATGTGATGGAAGGCTGACTTTTGAAACGTATATTAGAGAATTGTGAGTTTAGCCGGTGCTACAGCAGTTTGGTGGTTTATGCCACGGTAGCAGAGCGCATCAAATATTAAAGCGCTGCTGTCAGGCTTAATGTTCTGCAGTGATCTGGTTTAGCATGTCTAATATAGGAATGCTGTCTCAGATGACAAGGAGAATTATGCCCTCCCTACCCCCACCTCTCCTCTACTAGCAGATGTGTTCATGCATACTGCTTTTAATGATGATTTCAAAAGACAGCAAAACTCTGCGCTGCTGCAACATCATGGTCTTGTGAAGCCAGCAAGAGAGAGAACCAGTACATATATTTGGTAACAAGATTAATCTACAGTTGCAGTAGTATAGTTGCAGTAGCACTTTATTTAATTAACCAATAGTGACTCAAACATCTATCTTAATTAAATTGAAAGTATGTGTTGGTAAAACACTTGAAGAACGCTTCAGCTCATAAGCAAAATGTCCTTTTCATAATCCATCTGGTGGTGCATTTCCATAAAAACCCAAAAGGCCAAGTCATCGTCACAAACTCTTTCATCTGCTTTTGCTTCTGGATTTGATGGAAACTTTGTATTTGCACCACTGACCGCGATAGGAGTCACAGGGAAAAATGTGAAATGGATCTAGTCATGGCCCAGCAGCTGGCGCAGACCTGAGTCATGCCCTTGGTCTACTGAAAGCTGTCTCGGAGGGGAGGAAGTCACGGCCCAACAGATGTCTCATCAACAAATGCCTCCCTAGCGAGCGTGCCACTTCTGTTGTTCAGTCGCCACCTTGCACTGCAGAAAATTGTCTTCATCTGACCAACCAGTTTAGATCTTTGGTGAGCGGTAGGATCCAGCTGTCACCCATTTTTACACAAAAAATATTGCGCATGTTAAAAGGCATTTATTGTAGCATTTGTGTCTGTGTGCACATGCCAGCCTTTATTCACCTTGCAGGTCTAATTTTTTTTTTTTTCACACATTCATATGCTCTTCGCTAGCCTGACATCTGGCTTAACTTGTTTACCACACGCAATATCGATATGTTATATACCAAAATGCAGAACAGATTGGTCGTTAAATACATCATTCTTTCTTGTGCAGTCCACGGACTTTTCTTCCCTTCATTGTTTTCCTCAAGCATACTAAACCCTGTGTCATAAGAGAGGCATTTTGGCAAGTCAGCCTCACTGGGTGTGGGAGGTTAGCACGAGCGACTTGATTACAGCCCTTCATTACAAGTGCGCCTCCAATCCTCTGGCGAGGTTGCAGCTGTGACCATGAGTTGCCCCCAACCCCCCACCCCCCACCCCCACCCTTCCAACCCCCATAATGTCCGGCTACATCTGTCTACAGCTCTTCTGTGAAATCTGCAAGCCTCTATCTGCTCTTCCATGACTAGGCCAAGTTGAAGTGCTGGGGAATTATGAGCAGCCATCATCATCACCCAAAGAGACATCACCATTGCTGATGGCTGACTTGTCTTATCTCTGCCCACCACCACCCCTGCTGGGTCTAGGGCTTAATTTAGCTCGGCAGAATGAAGGAAAGGGCTTAGGCAGGAGTATTTTTAGAACTACATGGTTCACTGTAATAGTGGTCTTTAAAAAATTGAAAGTGTCATGTCATAGGCCTACAATTTGCGTCCGTTCTGCTGACTCTCCCCCTGCATGCAACCGACTGGGAAAACTCCAGTATGCGCTGCTTGCTTAGCAGAGTGGGGCATGTCAGCAAGGCTTAGGATGCATGATTGTGACGGACACGTTTGCTGATGTGAGTGGGGTAATACACTGCACCACGCTCGTCTATTTTGGGAGCTTCCTTTGTCTGCCCAAAGCGCTTTTGTGTCTCACAGTTTTACATCACAATTTTTACTCAGCGCCTTTAGAACATGTTTCTGAACCTGTCTTTCATTTCACTAAAGTGTCATTGCAGAGCACATTTCACTGGTGTGTCTGTTGAGCACTTCCATGGCAGCACAACAGTGGGGACTGTGGCCAATGTTGGTGTTATTTAACGAGTGCTGACAAGCTTTCATTCCATAGCATTACCAAATTATGCAGGGCTTTTAAGGGTGATATTGCCTGGCAAGATTGCACTGAACCTTTTCGGTCTGGCTGCCACCGAACCTGATGTAAATGCTTGATAACTCCTCATCTGTTGGGCTACCAGAGCGTGTGCCAAACCCACCCCACCCCCCGAGTCCCGAGAGAAACTAGGCCTCTGCCCAAGCTCTGTGCAGCCCTAATGCGGTGACTGGACAGCCTCCATTGGGTCAAGTGGAGATTTGCCTCTGATGAATCTGGGGGAGATTGTGTTGTGCTCTCGCCATCGAGCAGTGAATTTTATTTTTTATGTTGTATTTAAGTCTGTGTTTAGCTGTATATGTTAACCACAGGATTCCCAACCAAGAATTTGTAATGCAAGACAACATCAAGGCTAACACATTACGAGAGTTTACACAATTTCTGTTGATCACAACACAGGCCAACACAGCTATTTCCTTGAATATTAGAAACATGTTTTTGACTTCATTTCAGCCTCCTCCTATATAGATGCTGCCATTATCTCTCCAACTGAGCTTTTTTGCTAACCACTGATTCATCAGGCTGGATGTGAATGGTGTGTCATATTGCAAGAGAGAACACAGGAGTTTTTCATGAGGAAAAAGAAGGCAATGAGAGCCAAAGCAAGTACTTCTGCCACCCTTTTCTTGCTTAATAGTCCATGCTAGGAAGTCTTTGTATGTCTTTGTGAACCCAGAGAGCCTGAGGTTAAACTGAACAATTGTCCAATTAAACTGTGACTTGGAGGTAACTCTGCCAGTCAACACCCCGCCCCGCTACTTCCCTCTCTTATTCTTGGTCTCGTTTCCTCTCTCACTTGCACACACAAGCTCTTATCATACACAAACACAAATGAACCAGATGTGCAGCGCTGCAAAGCCAGGAGGCCACGAACCCTAGGATAATTGCAGGGATGATATTGTCCCAGGGGGCTAATGAGGAAATGGTTAAATTATCAGGCCGTGAGGGTATCAAAGAAGCCGATACATGCACACACCCTTTCTGCAGCAGTCTGCGTGACCCGTGTCCAAGTATTGTTTCCTGGTGTGACACAGAGGCCACACCTATTGTACTCTCTTAACCAATTCACAGTGAAGGAGCAGGAAGCAGGCCAATATTACTACCGGATTAGATTTCATGGTTCAAGTTACTGTTCTCACAAATAATCACAGGCAGGATTTTGTTGTTCCTACACTTTGTGATCACTGTAACACACAAGATAATTAAGTAGTCTTACATTGATTAGCTTTGAAGGTGTTTCTGTTGTACAGTAGTATCATGAAAATCCTTATTCTAAGGTATTGGCTATGAAAATGAAAGAAGCTGGGCTGAATACTGAAGCCTGAGCACACACAATTGTCGTAAGTCAAGATAATAAACATGAATGGTCAGCAAGTAAGGCTAGAGCCTTTGACAAAGAATGAGAGGCATAGATAAACAGACGAAAGCTCTTAGACCAGATAGATGTCAGGGAGTGTCAAGCATACGCTCACATTTTTTCTCTCACTTTTTTATTCGGCTCTGTGTTATAAATAAAGGGCCCCGTTATTAATTTATGGGCCTTCCTTTTTTCCAACAAATATTTGCAATATAAAGATATGTACCCAATCTATTATTGATTGGCAGCACACAAAGGACTGCAGGGCTTTGTGGACTCCAGAGGTCATATCTAATCTGTGTGTACTGGTGAGATCACACTGCACAGATAAAGTGGAGGATGTAGTGATGGCAAAAATATACTGGAAGGAACCAGCGACTGCTCTCCAATCCCCTTTCCCAAAGAGACGGGGTGTGAGAGGTTGCAGAAGTTAATAGATACCACCAGGAACAGGGAGAAAGTTACAGAGCGCTTGGCTGGACACAAAAATATTTTAATGGGTTCAAATTCATGGAAAAGTCTTTCATTTGGCCTTTTTAATAATCTTTTTGTTGTTATTTAAAGAACATAATGTGATTTGTGGTCTCAAATGTAATGATTTACGACTTTTACTACTGAAAATTACTATGTGTTAGATTTTTATGGGATTTTAAAGACAAATAAGCAACTTTGGGCTTTCGGAATTTGTGATGAGCATTTTTCATGATTGTTTGTTTGTTTGTTTTTGTTTTTTTTTTTACATTTTGTAGACTTACCAATTCATTTAATAGTCCAAAAAATTGTCGACATCAGTAATGAAAAAAACTGTTAGTTGCATCTCTATTGAACACTTAACACACTTATAGTGAAAGCTTAAAAGCTATAGATTGCAGAAAATAGGTAAAAATCTCTATCACAATTTCTCAGAACCCAAGTTGATATGTTCAAATCGCTTGTTCTGCCCGACAGACAGTCCAAAACTATATACATCCATATATTTGATTTACTATCTTAGAAGACTGAGAAAACCAGTAAATATACATTTGAGCAGTAAGAACTAGTGAATTTCTGGCACTTTCGCTTAAAAAGTAAACAATTAATCAGAGCTCGAGACTAAGGGAGTCCCATCCTCCCGGGGATGGTAGAAAATGTTTTTGGGGTGAACAGAGATCTTCACCGAGACGCCTCTGTGACAAAAAGGATTTATTCATTATTTTTTAAATTTTTTATTTTAATAATTTTAAACTATCACTTAGCAAATGACAAACCGAACCAAGCATTTAGAAGATTTCAATATAGTATTGTGGGCTTTTTGTTATAATATAAGCCTTAAACACTTAAACATAGCTTGTATGTGGACATTAGTGATGCGCAGATTGCAGTTATATCCACAGGCACCGCGGTTAATCCGCGGATCGGGCGGGTTGGGGTCATCAAAACTAACATTCTGATTAATAGCGGATGGGTCGCGGGTGGTGAAATAATACTGCATTAATGAGTAAAATATTAATTACATTCTCTAAAATGTTAACATAGCAGAGATCAAAGCAGAGCTGCAGAGAGCTGCGGACAGCTTCATTTTTCATCAGGCACGAATTACTGACTCACAACTACACAAACTAACAATGGGGAATACTAAGAAATATACAGATACTAATAACAATTTTTACAATTATACAAGAGACATTGCTGGATAAATCGGTGTGTATTGTAGCATGCTACAATCTTTCCAGACCGCATGGGTTATCAGGAACAGAAACGGGACTGCAGAAGGAAGCATACACAGTAGGCTACATAAATATGAAACTGTATTGCAAAGGCACAGGTCACCATGGAAATGTTAACAATTACTGAAAGCAGCATCTCTAATCTTTAAAGTAAATTGTTGAAGAAAACACTCATACATCAACAGGGGTTGATCGGAGTGGATTTAGTGATTTTGGGGGGCCCCAGGCAAACTCTTGCTTTACAAAGTAAAGAAACAACATTTTGATTTTGGGGCGGTTTACATTCACTTTGGGACGGTTAAAATTGTTTTTCGGGACGGTGGTGATAAAAGTTAGTCTGGAGCCCTGCAATTAATAGCTTATCAAAATTGTTGCTGCTCTACATATTACCATGTTGATCGTCCACAAACAGAAACGCATATAAGCATAAATAGAAGACACTGAAATGACATAACAAGTTGTGTTGATGGCTGGTTTTGCACTGGAAGAGCCACAAGTTACTTTAAGAACTGGTATTTGGAGGTGAAATCTTTGTGATACTGCCTGATCTAACCCAACCCAAACTGTTGCCTGTGGTCAGATCTGTTTTTATTGGGTGGTTTCACAATCATTTAACATCACTATTTCAGTGCCTGGTGCTTTAGCTACAGTTGGCATATAGTTGCTAATTGATTCTTTTTATGTAATTGGTCTGACCACCTACAGCTGTATCTCTTTCATACATACACATTAAGAAATGCCATAAACAAACAGGAGGTTTAATTCTTGCATTAAACCACATTTGCAATACTATAATGTGCATGTCACCTTTACAGAAAGTTATTTGCGTGTGTAAACTCTGTCCTCCACAGGGCAGATTTTTTATTTTTACTCTCTTTTTTTCTGTGTGTAAAAGAGGCTTGGATGAATCAGTACAGATCTAAAAGAGGAAGGGGGAGGCTAAGTTCTGAGCCTGAATTAATTCCCAAACTAATTGCGGGCAGACTTTACAGGGGATAAAAAGCTGAAATCCTAGGGCCTAAAACCCATGGGCCCTCTCCCACTCTGTGTAAACCCCGTGATGATGTACATAATTTATACTGTCAGTGTATATTTGAAAAAGAAGAAGAGGAAGAGGCAAAGCACAAGGGAAATGACTCAGTGGCCTAGATGCATGTTTCCTTTTTGGGGTTTCCTCTGCTTAATTTCCTCCCTCTATCTTTCTCTTTCATTTCGGTTCATCATTCTCTTTTCTTTTCAAAAGGCAGAGGAGGAGAGAAAGGTTGTAGGTTAGCATGCCAAGGCTTCTCCTGCTGCGTCGCATCTATTGAGGCGTAATAGCTAGATGAATCAAATTACCCACCACCTTCTCATGCACGCCTCAGCTGATGTGTTATGATGATCAAACCATTTCCATGTTAACTTTGAATCTTCTATCGCACTGATGAAAATAGAACAATGGGGGCACTGTGTCATGTTAGCCATCAGTGAGCAAGACAAAGTTTTTGGTGTGTTTCTGGAACCATTTGCAGACTTTGACACACAACTCCCTTGCAGCCACCCCATTTTTATTGTGTTACTCTCTTCACAGGAAAGTGAAAGCTGCACGCTCCTTTAGAAAATGGTTCCTTGTGATACACTAGAGGTTGCAGGACATTTTTATTCAGTCTATTAGGATGCTGACAGCTCTGGGAGTCCTAGCCATAAATGTATAACAGTGAATCACAACATCCCCCGCCATCCTGTGAGGCCCTGGCGAATGACTGCATGACATCATCATTTTCCCTCCAAGAACATGGCCTTCAAGAAAGTCAGAGAGGGCGTCTCATCCATCCAGCATTGATGTCTTACATGGAATCCATTCACTGAGCTGTTTGGGAGATTTAGAGTGGACTTATGTTCATTACTTTGGCTTTGTCTGGAGGGCAGTCTGAATTCGGCAAACCTTGGCTGGCAGATTAAGGAAGGAAGGCCATTGAAAAGATTATGATACTTCCTCAGGCAAGGGGTCTAAGTCTTAGTTCTCAGTCTCTCTGGCTGACCTGCACCAGATCACAGAATGAGGGGAAACCCGATTAGCTCATACTATCCTGGTTTAAAGTGTGAAGGTGGACACATGCAAGGACAGCCTTTTCCATTCATGGCACTCAGCTCAACCCGTCTGTTAATTTGCTTCTCTTTAATATTTGATTTTGAAAAAAAAAAAAAAAAAAAACTCAGCAAGTAGCAGCTGTATGTCCTACTCACTGTAATAACTTCTCTTTTGCACTGCTTTCACTACAGACCATGCAATAGGCCTCTATTAATCTTTGCGCTGCTCTTGATTGGAAAATCCTGTTGGGCTTTAGAGTAGCACTTCACTCTACGCTCAACCCTCCCCTTGTACACACACAAATATGCACACACACATACACGCTTGGAGCTGAAACTAGATCAGCTGGTGTGTACTTTCATGAGTAGTAGAAGTGGTCCCTCTGTCTGTGTGTGTGTCTATGTACACAGCTGATTGAATGACTATAGCACTTCATGTAATGATTACATGGGTTTTCTGTGTGTGTGTGTACATGTACAAGGCTAATGTGTATTTGCACATTTTCTCTAATACCCTCAAACTCTCTGCAGCAGGATGACTCACAAGCCTGTTTATGCATTTGACCACCGGCACTTGTTACTGTGGTGTCAGGGACACAGCTAGCACAGTCTCCTTTAAGACATACATACACAGAACGCTTGAGAAGAGCCAGAATAGTTGATGTGTGGGCTAAACCCTCAGCTATGACACAGTGGGTGCAAAATAGTTCATCTATATTGGCTGTCATGTGGCCTTGATATCAAACAGCACCAGACTGATTGCTCTCACTGCCACAATGTCTGACATACCACCATTTATGCACTCATGTATGTATGTATGTATGTATGTATGCACCTGAATATTTGTTAATAGTAACACAAAACCTTAGTCTTCAATCATTGTGCACATGCACCTAAGTACCTTTGCATATTGTTTTTTTTTCCCATTGTATGTGAGTGCACACACACATGTGATTCCACAGCCATCATGTGTTTGGGTGTGGAACTGAAGAGTATTTTTGCAGCCACAATGAAAATCAATACAGCTGGGAATTGATAGTGTCATAAACAGACCCAGGGTTATTGCCTAGTCGATATGGCCCATCTAGTCACCAGAGTCCCAGCTGAGCCTGGCTGATGTGGCCAATAGCTATGAGTGTTACACACACTGATGAAAACACCAGCACTTATCGAATGGCCTGTCTTTGGCATTCACACCAGTTTAGCACCAACAGCAGCCCCCTTATGTGTCGCCCAGGTTCAATAACAACTCATCGCCCAAAGGCAGAAACATCAGTGACCGCATCTAACTGACATTTACCCTTAATGGTTGTCTGTCCTCTTCTCTTCCCTTTTTTGTGAATCAACAACAGGAATATGGTTTTGTTTTGTCAGTAGAGGAAGTTGATCTTGGTATTCCACTCCCCCAACATACATCTAGACACATAAACTAAAGGTTATGCCTATAGGATTTTTCTAATGGTCTTACTGTCAATCACTATAATGTCACAATGATTCAAGTGACATATATATATATATATATAATGATATATAGTGATAGGGATGATCCTTTTCCTGTGGAAATAAAGAACTGTAAGCTGACAAATGTGATGAAGTACAGGTAATGAATGTGAGTAAGAACACTAATGAACAATTAGTAGTTAGTGATTAATTAGTGAGTGACACAGGTTGAAACAACAGAGCTGTCATCACTATCATTTTTTCTACTGAAATGACAATTTCAATAACCATAACCTATCTTAAAAGACATATTTTACATTCATGGAGATATGAGCAATGTAAGGACTGCTTGAAGTAGCTTGAATAGATATAATTATGGCATTCCCTGCCTTTTGCTTTCTTCAGGCCACTACAATATCATCTATCTACCAGCTTCATTATCCAAGCCTCTCTAGATGTAAGTTATTTCCTCTTGCTTGGTGAAAAATAGGGCTGCCCTCTAAATGTCGATGACTCAAATAATCATTAGAGAAGTCCGAGTCGAATGTCATTTTGCCAGTTGAATTACTGCACTTTTTTTTTTAAAACTGCGTCATTGTACACAGAGCAATGTAGGATGGTGAATTTTGTCTCAAAATAAACTAACTACAAAATTAACTGTAATTGAACTGGAGAGGGGTGATGGAAACAGAGGGCAGTGAGATGGAGCTGCCACAGGGCAGCGCAGCTCCCAATGCTCTCAGCTCCACTGCTGAACGCTAGCTAAGCCGACTAAACTACTTTTGAACCAGGTGCTGGTACATCATCATCTACTGCTATCCAGTGTGATTTACTTAATTAATTAAGTTCTAGTGCTCTGTGCTGCACTGGGACTTAATTTTTGACCTAATTTTGACCTTCTTGATAAACAGACTAGCATAATGCCAGGTTTATCATATTTTCTGTACACTTAACAGTCACAAATTTGAATTCTTGTAAACACATTTCATTGAGATTAGATTTCCGTCAGACCGCAGGCTGAGAGAACAATTTGCTTTGTTCATCTGACTGTGCTATTTTTGATTCTGCTGTTTGCTGGTGTAAGCATGCAGAAGCAGGGGAAATGCCCCAGTGGGACAAAAAAAGAGTCTAAAAGTTGTATAATTATTTGTTGTTTCATTTTTCTTTTCCCTGTGGTATTTTTATGGAGCTAAAACTGCAATACCTCAAGTTTGTGACAATTTTTGACTTTCCTTTGCCCTGTGCACATTATCCATGCTTATAGTTAGTGAGTACTCATAATTGGCCACTAGTATTGTCTTACCATGTGAGTAAGCTACAGATTGAAGGTGGAACCAGCCATTGATGAAAAAGATCAAATGCAAAGAAGATGTTCCATTTTGCTGTTGAAAGTGGGTGTAATAAAGCTGAGATCGTGCAGACAGCTTCTGACAGATTTTCTGTTGAAGCCAGTGACCCCAGGTCAGATTTATGGATTAAATTTGGTTTGTGTGTGGGCCAATGCGTTACAGATTACAGTCTGTTAACCCTCCGATTGACTGATCGTCACTCACCCAACCCTGTCATTAACCCCTGATATGGGCTCATTAGCCAGCAGGACCACCACCTGAGCAGGCCACAATGAAGGTGGAACAAAATGTTTAAAGGCAGTGGTCGTGTTTGTCGCAAGAGTATGTGTTTCGCCTCAGATTTCTGATTTTGTGCTTCTCTCACACTTTAAGAAAAATGCTTATTTATAAAACACATTCATAATTTCTTTGTATTTGCATTATTTTGTTTTGATTAGCGATTGGTAGCAGTTAGCCGGTTTCATTTTGGATTTCATTTGACCTTCTTTGTTGGTTTTTCCTCAAGATGGCAACATCAGTGTAGTAATTATTATCTTATCCAGAAACAGTTTTGTACACTGACCCACAAAGGACTTTTCTCCTATCGAGTTTGTGCCTTTACTATCAATACTCTGTATTGATAGAAGAGGGGACTATCAGTCTAGTTGATAGTCCCTTGTTACAGGAGATATTTTGACATGTTATAGCAAGAAAAGCAAAGGTGTACCTAATTGGATTAACGATGGCTTTGTTTCATTTAAGTGCTCCAGTAAGATAGGTCAGTGAGCCAGCATTCATAAAGCCTAGAGACCTGGACTTGCCACACCTAAATGCAGTGCAGTCATTATTAATGTTATTAATTACACCTGCACTTTTTCTGCTATGGCATGTCAAGGTATCTGCCATGAAACAAGCCATTGGAGGTGAATGGAATTTAGTTTGTGGTGTTCAACGCTCTTCAGAAACCGCGTCCTCGATACTCACGGTAATCCAGTGGTTCCAGCCTGAGGTTGGGACCCTCCCTAAAAATTGCAAAATAAATCTGAAGGGTTACAAATAATGAACTAGACTGGGGGGAAAAACATGTTTCTGGGACACATACTGATTAACTAAACTTTTCTATAATTAGGGATGTCCTGATTGACATGTTTTGGCCCTGCGTCCTTAATATTGGGTATCTGCTGATACCAAGGCCGATATGATACTTATATTTAGCAAAATGACACAGATGCCCAGTGCACACTCAAGCTGCAACTTGAAAATGAGACAAGATAGACCTTAATTCATCCAGAAAGAAATTTTAATGCCAAAGATCCTAAACGCTATAACAGCTTTGTGCGGTTTCTGCATGGTTGTATGTGTTGAAATCACTGGAGGCGCGTTTCTGCCTGTCTCAAGCAACATAGTTACACGTGGGAGGTGTAAATATTACGCATGTGACAGATGCATTTACACTTTTTTTTTAACACCTGGCTAGAATGTGTCTCAATCAGATTTTAATAGTCTTGAATCCTTCTTGGATGCATTCACACTTAGTTTTTTAGGATCCAATTGGTCCAAGAAGCATGAAATGTCTAAATGTAAATGGGGTCTTTGTCCCTTTCTTTCATTTGAATCCAAAGGTGCGTTATTGGCACACACACACTCACACTCATTCTTGTCCCACAGACTCTATGTACTCCTATAGAACAGAGGCCTTATGTTTTCTCACACTCATACTGTACATACTCTCACTGACACACAGCCAGAAGCCAAGCTAATGTAGGATAGATTTGGAAGTTGGAAAGGGAAGATGTAGGTTAACGTGAGCCCTGGGGTGAATGGAGTGTTATTTTATGTTTTTATTTTTAACTTACTTATTTCAAATTCTCCTGGGGACAGTGACTAAGGCAGTGTTGCTAAGGTGCACGTGCACAGTCTCTGCAAATCACTCAAGATTAATTGAATGATTTTTGGAAATAGTTTACATAAAATACAACACACGTGCACGTTGGAGTTTGTTCAGTGAGTCAGCTTAGAGGAGGTGGCGCTGGTGGAGTCGTGCTTTTAAAATAATGAACTGCTACTGTGCTGAGCCTACAAGGGTTTTTAAAAAATAGAGTTCAACCAAAAATGTTGCCTGAGAGAAAAGAACTTACATAAACATGAAACTCCCACATTTAGACATGCGTTTTTCTGCAGGCATGTCACAGAAAATGCATGGTGTACTGCAAGCCGGAGTGAGGATATTGCTAACCCGTTTGTAGGTCTCAGTATGATAGTTTTAATAATGGTATCATTATCAGTACGTTTACCTTTGAAACTAGTTCCCTACATGCTAATTTCCTTCATAAGACACAAAAACTAAAACGCATACACAGTCTTCATCCTCTATCATTCTCTTTTTCTGAAAATGTTGGGCCGTAAAAAGAAGAACTATTCCAGGCATCTGAAGTGGAACAGAGGTGTGCATGTGTTTGAGATCAAGGTTCACTTGGTTGATCAGGTGTAT
Organism: Scomberomorus guttatus; assembly: GCA_038419695.1. Classification (NCBI taxonomy): domain Eukaryota; kingdom Metazoa; phylum Chordata; class Actinopteri; order Scombriformes; family Scombridae; genus Scomberomorus; species Scomberomorus guttatus. The sequence continues at coordinate 28,113,860 of CM076450.1, read as the reverse complement.
CACAGCATTTTTGTCTGTTTTCCCAATTCTTCAAACAGAAATCCATGTAATCACCAAAGGTTAAACATTTAAGAACCAGTGTGTAAGATTTAAGGGGATCTATTGGCAGAAATGGAATGTAATACTAATTAGTGTATAATCAAGTGAAAATAAGAATCAGTAGGTAAGCTTTCATTACCTTAGAATGAGCCCTTTAAATCTACAGAGTGAGCGGGTCCTCTTCTACAGAGGCTGCCATGTTGCACCGCCATGTTTCTACAGTAGCCCAGAACAGACAAACCAAACACTGGCTCTAGAGAGGGCCTTTCGTGTTTTTCACAAGTTTCGTGGCCACCGTAGGTTCTCCTTTAAGGGGAGGGGTATTCAGTTGGTTGCAATCTGCAACCTCACTGCTAGATGCCACTAAATCCTACACACTGGTCCTTTAAAGCTGCAAAGAGGATGGTGTGACTTGTACTGTTACTGCTTAAAGCTATTGAGAGGTAAAAGAGTCACCAAATTTTCCAGGGCAGCTTACTTTGTTTTTTTTCCCTGCACACATCAGGAGCAGTTGGGGGTTCAGTGTCTTGCTCAAGGGATTGAACAACCTACCCTACGATTAATGACCAACCTGCTCTACCTCCTGAGTTGCCGCTACCTAAGGGCCTTACAAAATGGTTGGGGGGGGACCTCTAATTATCACTAGTTGGTGGCTATGGTGGATTGCAGGGTATGCAAGTTAAAGAATGTGAAGCCCTTCTTACTTCAAAGGTGAAATATGCAGCTTCTGATAACCTGGTTTGGTTAAATGCAGGTTCTATAGCGAAAGATGCTACTCTATGGCTCTTAAGCTTGCTCCCTCTTTAGGTGTATAACCTGTTGATCCATATAACACTCAATCCCCGCCAATGGCACCCATGAACAACTCCCTGCTCCTCCTCCCTCACTTTCTTTGATGTGCAAAATTGTGTTTGAGGGACTGATGAATAATTGAACAGCCCAGTGACGGCACTCTGTGACACTGCACTGAGTTAGCTTGATTCATTCAGAGAGTATGTGTGCAGACCTGCCAAGCTGTACGCATTTTGCGTAGCGGGTTACGCATTTTGACATCAAAGTACACTGGTACGATTTGTCACTCTAAAGTATGCAAAAAGCTGGTGACGCCTTGTGAGTTTGACCAATTGTGCAGGGGGCGGGGTGGGATTGAGTTAACATTAGCCTAACATTACGTATGTATTTGCAAGCTACTTTGCTTGTTCACCAGTCATTTAAATTGGTAAAGTAAGTTATATTGTCCGTGTGTGTTGCAGATGATTAAATGTGACTTTTCATAGTATTAATAATATTAATTGTTGCAACCAAAATAATGTAATCTTAATGAGAGGAGAACATCATGTAATAAAATGTGCGCATATGTGCCTACGAAAGACGGAAGTGAAAGCAAGAGAGCAAGTACACATACACAATTATTTTGGCCGTCTGACAAAAAAATGTCCCTACCAAAGTTAAAACCAAACCTATGCCCTTGGTTTTAGTGAGACCTTGCTCAGAAAAGCATAGTTTGCCACTTATGAGGCCAAGCTGCAGAATACAAGTGCAACTAGCACCTGAGCTCTGTGTTAGTGTCAACTATGTAAAGCTGACAAACTGAAACCCAAGTGTGTGTTGCAAGTAAGGTGTCAAAATGGTGCAACAGAACTGAGAAAAACCTGTTTCACTGATTGTGCTGCTTTTAGTTTGCCTATTTATTTATTTATTCATTAAACCTTTTACTGCCAGACTTTATATTAAGCTCCTGTAAATGGGTCACTTTATTTTCAGGTGCATGCTCAGTCAGAATTTTTTTTTCCTCAACGTCATGCTCACAGTCAATTTAATTTATTAAACCTTTTCCTGCCAGAGTTTATATTGAGCTACTGTATATGGTGCAGTATTTATTTTCAGATGCACAGTCAGTTTGAATTTAGATTTCTGACATTAATAAATGGGTCGGCCATCTAAAATATACTGTGTTATGTCTGTTTTGGCTGCAAAATTTTTTCGGCATAAGGTGGTACTCCAAAACTTTCTTCAAGGTTGGCAGGTCTGTGTGTGTGTGTGTGCGTGTGTGTGTGTGTCTGTGTATAAAAGAGTGCAGAGATTGATTTTGTGTGTGAGCATTTGTATGTGAATGACTGTGTGGGTTTGGGAAACGCAAGACAGTAGACCACACACACTATTGACCAGGTTGAAAAAAAGCTCAGCTGAAAAGGCGCTAGCACTGATAGTTGCCAGAGAGGATGAATGGCTTTAATAGAGAAAACTCCAGGCTTCGCTCCGGAGGGACACACACACACACGCACACACACACACCCCTCTGGATTCATGGGATTGCTCTGAAAAAGCTTTCACACTGAATGAGGGATGGTCTTTGTGCAGCAGAATGTGTGTGACCAAGGCTGTACTTATGTGTGTGTGCTCATGTATGTGTGAATGTCTGTGTTTTATTACGTTTTGAGACCAGTACAAATGTATCCGAGGCAGAATGACTACTGGTAATACTTGATGGCTATTTCAGATATCACACATGTTTGTTCAGTTCTCCTCAGTACAGATGAACAGATCTCCAGCTTGACTTTTTTTTTTTTTTTTTTTTTAAACAAGAGAATTTTGTAACTTTTTAAATGGAAAGTATGCCATGGAAAACTAAAAATAATAAAGATGTCAAGTCCAGTGATCATAGGATGCTCATCTCGACTGCATTTTTAGATCCAGGATAGAACTTTTTCGAGGACGTCCATCTGCAAGTTAACACTTGCCCATAATCTGGGCAATTTTAATGCTGCTAGAATTTTTTTCACCTTATTCCATAACAGGGCGGTGAGATATGTAAATATAGTTGTCTGTCCCATTTGAAAGAATGGGTTTCTAGACTGCAGGGCTTGTCATCTTAGCATGTCGCGGCAAAACATTACCTGTTCAGAATGGCTGAAGGCGAGGTGAAAAGACTACTCACATCACACAAAAAAGAATTGGTTGCAAAGCTAATTACATAAATAACAGACTTCTCCCACGGCAGTGTATGTGTTTACGTATTTTAGTGATTGTTAAAACCAAAGGTATCATGGTGTTAAAAGTTTATATTGTGACAGTGCCAGATTATCTTTCTCCCACAGCCCTGGCTACTCTCAAACGCCTCACAAAAGGCCTATAGATATATAGAAATTTTATTAATCCCAATGGAAATTTAGGCATTCAGTAGTTTATACGACACATACAAAACACCAGTACACACAAGAATAAAAGAATAAAAACACAGCAGTGAAGTGATAGTCTAGCCACCAGAACTACTACAGTGAGCTGTCGCTATGATATGTGCCAGTGGAGGTAGTCCAAAGGCAAGGTGATTAACAGTGCAAGAATAATAATTACTGTAAATAATATAGAATCGGAGATGAATATACAAACAAATACAAATTGTGCGTAAAGCTCACATAGCTGGTAACTAACAGTCCAGCAGCCTAATGACAGAATGCAGTTGAGCATGAGTAACAATGGAGAGGCAGCATCACGCCTAATAGTCAATTTCACCCCACCATCACTGGGAGGAGTTGAATAGCTGTATGGCCTGGGGGACAAAAGACTTCCTCAGTCTGTCTGTTGAAGTACCCCAGCCTCCTCAGGAAATAGAGCCGGATCTGCCCCTTCCGGTAAAGAGTGTCAGTGTTTGCTGATTAGTCCAGTCTATCATCCAGCTGCAGTCCCAGGTACTTGTAGGTCCTAACCACCTCCAGGTTGACCCCCTCAACGGAGACCGGTTGCAGATGGGGCCTGGTCCTCCGGAAGTCCAACACCCAATATTGCATAGGTGCCACTTTACACACGGATCCTGTGAATGGATAACCTGACACAAGAGAGGGTTTGTTACACAGGACCATCTGAGAAGTTGTTCTTGGAAACTGTTTGGACGCTTTCAAAAAATACTTGGCAGGTGATTGGATGCACCGTCTGTCTATCACTGTCTTACCTTGCGAGGCAGCTGGATTCGCGAGATCACGTGAGAAAGCTCATAGAATGCTGATTGGTCTCATGAATTCAGCTGCCTCGCAAGGTAAGTGTATGGACACGTGAGGAAAAAAGTGTGAAAATACTCCTCAAGTGTGAAGGCTTTCATGTGTTGTAGTTGTGCGTGCACTACTCCTATTATATAATGCCTGGTAAGTCTGCATCACTGCAAGTGGCTTTTCTACATCAATATGGAGATTAAGATTGATACTGACCTAAAGCTTAAGGGCAAAAAGTGGAGCATCACTCCTCTGCTTAGCCAGAAGTGTGAATGATTTGGCTTGACACCATTGAGAGCTAATCTACTTTAATGGACATGTCTGTAGAGGGGAGGGTTGTTATACCATGCACTTTTAACACTGATGGAAGCATGGCTCATAGGATGCAAGCATTTAACTGCTTAACATTTTCAAAATTTGTTTTGGTGGCAATGGTATCCAAGAAATGAATGAACATTTAAACGTGAAAAGAGAAAGGGAGAGAGAGAACTAAAAACTTTATTTGCTAATTGTTTCAAAGTGTATATCTACTATTGCGTCTCCCTGTCAATCTTTGCATGCCCCCTTTCAACATCCATTCAGATGTTACAGTGTTGACGGGATGATTACGGGATGGCTAACAAGATTGATGGAATGGTTCAACATTTTGAGAAATACGCTAATATACTTTCTTTCCAAGAGTTTGATGAGAAGATCGATACCACTCTCATCTGTGCATTAAATATATAAACTGGAGCCAGGAGATGCTTTCCATAGCTTAGCATAAAGACTGAACGCAAGGGGAAACCGCTAGCCTGGCTCTGTCCAAAGTCACTGTGCCTGGCCAAGAATAGTCCAGTACATAACTCCCTGTAAAACCACAGTGTGTGATTTTTACCTTGCATTTTTTGTACAGATTAAACAAACAAGACATAACGTATTGATTAGTGAGCTTTAGAGGCTAGCTGTGCTAAGCTAAGCTAACTATCTCCGTGCTCGCACTTCTACTGTCTTTAGGAGATGTTTTTGTAATGGGTAAGATGATCGCTCAAAAGTCTTCCCCAAAGACGCTGATGTATTTTTTTTGTCTCTGCAATAGTTTAAGTAGTTAAAGTCAGCAGTGAAAGGCTCACAAGGTAATCAGTACTTCATTCCCAGAGTGCTCTAGCAAGATGGTAATGCAATTATCAATAAAAGGTCACCTGTGCCAAGTTCAATATTTAACATCACAATACAAGTGAAGGCAGCCACTGTGTGGTTTTGGGCTGTTGTTGCTTTAAGGCAGCAGGGGTAATCGCTTCAAATAAACTACAGATTTAGAGTTGGCCCAGGGTTTTAAGTTGGTGGATAGGCCACTTATTTGTCTCGTATTTGTCCCTCAATCCACCAACACCCACATTTATTTTGGTATTAGCCTTAAAGCTAATCTGAGAAGGTAACAGTCTTTGGAGTGTATGTGTATGTATGTGTGTTTGTATGCATGCATGTCTCAATTGTGTCACTAAGCTCCTGAGATGAGAGCTGCCCCGAAGTCTCCAAATCCTGCTTTAGAGAGAGAGAGAGAGAGAGAGCGAGAGAGAGAGAGAGAGAGCATGTGTGTATTCTTCACTCTGTGAAAATGAGTCACTGCTAAAAAAATCCACATCATGCCACCCTGGCAGGATAATCAGGACATAATGTTTAGTTTCTTTCTATCTCACTGGATTAGTTTATTTTCATCCGGGGAGAATTTTGCGTATTGTGGAAATCGCCTCATATTTGGTTATCTCAGCTTTATTTAAAGCAGCATTTCACTAGGGGACGTGATTTGAAGCACGCCTACCTCCAGCATGACTCATCAAAAGCCCACTTCAGTCATCATCAGTCACTCTGGGAATCATCAGGTGTTCAATTTTTGAACATTGAGTCTCATTATGATCAATTAAATTCAGTCAAATCAGGGCTTCAATTATAATTGAGACAAGAGATACAGTATTATAACCTGTTGTATATTTGTTAAATGCACAATATGTAATTTCTGCTGCTAGGGGTCTCTCAATCAAAACAATAACAAAAGACGGAGTTTGATGACGTGAAGTAGCGTGGGGTCATGGGAGTTGTTGTTGTTAAACAACCAGCTTCTCCTGGTTAGGATTCCTTCAGTGTTCATCGTTCAGGAGATTTTTACTGGGAGCTGAATTATCCGCAGAGGTCTCCTCCTCTCCAAAACAAACAGACCGGGTGATTTAAAACTGGTAAAAAAAAAAAACAGTGAATAAAGCACAACAAACAAAATATATAACATAGGTCTAGTCCCTTTTAGACATTTTAATGCAGAATAGTTACATATTATAGCTTTAAGGTCAAAATGTACAGTACTTTTAAGTATGGAAACTGATTCTTTAAGATACATTCACATATAGGAGCAAGTCAGTTGAACTCTGTTTCATGAACTCTAAGAAGTGTTCATGAGTAAAAATACAACAGGAAGAGGCCCAATCTTGGCCAAAGTCCAATTTTGATACCTGATATCACATCTAGTTTGATGAGTTTGGTCAGTCCTTCTAAAAGCTGTTCTATTGAATTGTTTTACCCAAGAATACAAATGCAGTACAGGATTGTCAAAGCAGTTTGCCTGGTCAAGTTGTGCCTTGGAAACTGACGGCTGGTGACTCAGGATTTATGATTCATAACACAGTGTGTGTCATGTAACAGGAGGAACGGAAGGTAGGAGTTGGATATCATGATTTTTACCATTAACTAATACACCAGCGATCTTACTAATTTTGATCTTACTTAATTTGCGAGAGCCTACATTGCCTGACCCATTACCCTACAGGCTTTGGAAGGAGTAAGGATCAGCCAGAAATGATGTGCCATCTCTACTAAAGGTTGTAGTTTGTAAAGCACATGGTGAGCACAGTTCAATGAATTTACTCCTCTTAAACTATTCTTTGGAAAGCAGCTTAAAGGGAAAATTCACTGCTGTGAATAGGATGATTTCTTAAAACTTCCTTAAAAACTTCCTTAAAACACTGAAGTTTTTTGTGTCCGGCTGCGGCTGTAGCTTAGCTCCTGTGGTCGCTTCCTCCTCCACACCCTGTTGTGTCTGATTCCACAGCGCAATATTCAGCCACGTATCATGAAACTAGTTTCCTTCCAAATATGCTGACATTTTGAAGTATTTTGTAGCATATTTTAGTGTCTGCTTCTCCCTATCGTTAGTGTAACAAGGTAGATGGAGTGTTTTGGGAGACCCACCATTGACCGTCCTTGAAGGCACCACTACAGAAAATGAGGAAACGTAGTTTGTAGTCTAAGGCAGATCTACAGTCATTTGCCGGCAAATAAGCTGAGAGCTCTGGGCGTGGGGAACATGGAGGAAAGTTCAACATGTTCATTTGCATATACTGCCGACATTGTAATGATACATGATAACCCATAAAAGAAGCAAGCCACGCCTGAAAATGGAGATGTTATTAAACAGATCATTACTGATTTTGACTCCCTTCTTTCTTACAGATTCTCTTTTTCTGTCTCTGTCTTCTTATTTTTCTCTCTCATCTTTTTTCATGTCCTTACTGTCTCTGACACTATAAAAGATTTTACTGAGCCATGCCTCTGCTGCCCTCCTGAACTTTGTCCCCAGTTCTTTTCCTGAAACACAACACACACACACACACACATTAAATTCATAATCTCAAGGACACTTATTTGACCCATTTTTATTTTATTTTACCACCCTTTTCCCACTCAACTATTAAAAAGATTATCCAAAATTTTAAATTCTTATTGGTCAAGCCTCATTTACTTTGTGATAATTAGCCTAGATGTGTTCCTTAGCAACGGAGTAGTTTAGTTGCTGTTAGTCAGCTGAATTTGACTGATTTGCAGTGGACAATGGTTTAAAACTGTATAATGTTCCAAGCCAAGACAAGGTCCATTTACACTTCTTAGGAGTAAAAGAGACCTCTCATTTACAACATTCCACCAGTTTTCTAAACTCCAGATTTTCTGCACTCGTATATCGTGGTGGTAGATATCTTTTAAATAGAGTAAAATAAATTTAAAGGCTTATTTAAGATGGACTTTTCTCACTCTTTCTTTCTATCTATATCTCTCTCTTGTTGGTTGGTCACAAATGCCAAGCAGGGTGGAGTGAGCGAGCAGGAGGAGAAGTGTAGCCACAACTTTCCCAGAGGCTCATGCAAGCGTCAGTTTGTGTTATAAATCATTCAGGGACACTCAGAAGGGGCACAATACATTTTTATCCCTCTTCTCTCATCCCACCATCCTCTCTTCTTCTTTTATTATTGAATGCAGTTCCTCTGAGCACCCAATCTGCTGCTCAGCACGGTAAAAAAAAAAGTATTAGGAGGGGGGTGGTTGAAACCAATAGGACAAGAGGGCAGAGTGAAAAATTGATCAAAGAGGGAAAAGCAGAAAGGAGCTGAGGCCAGTTCTAGGTGGGTTCCACACAGGAATGAAGTGGCTAAAAGCAAAGGTCACAGGGTCATTTATGTACTGTCTGTGGTGAATAAAAGATCTACAGTGGTTCCTGATTGTCAGGCTGCGTGTAGACAACAGTTGGTTTTATATTGTGCTGGTCTTGTAAATGATGTTGTGTATATAGTTGAGGGTCAGGCCGTGTTCAGCGGTAAAGCTGCGGATGCTGCACCACCTGCTTGTCAAAATGAAACACAGTCCAGTAGCTGACAGCGCTCTGCTGTCAGAACAACTTGCTCAGATTTTATGTGTTATGTGTGTTTATACTGTGTGTGTGCATATATATATATGTGTGTGTGTGTGTGTGTGTGGGAGAAAGCAAAATATTGTATTTGTGGCCGCTCGTGGCTGTGCATGTGAAAGCTTGTGTTTGTCCACAGCGCTGTGCGTAGTGTCCTTGAACTCATGTATTTAGAGAAGGAGAAAGAGGATGTGTTAGATCTTGCTGACTATTAATGAAGTGATACTTGCAGCGTTTTAAAACATCATTGTACATAATATTTTGATGTTACTGAGAAACCTTATGGCCTAATAGAAGCAATACTTCTTATAATTATTTTTCTCTTAACTCTCTGTTGTGGAGGTTATTTTGTCATCTTTCCTGGAGCTGATGAGAGAAGGGATCATTTCTGTGGATCCTGGAGTTGTTGAGAGGATAATAACTGACAATGATTAAAGTGATTTTCGTTAGCTGTTGTGTCATTCCACCATCTGCTATCGTGAGGAAATTTGAAAGCTTTTGCTCCGTTTGTACTGGAAGAACATCGACCTCATGTTCCTCTTGTATTTTATGAACTGCAAAGCAACATCCCTTTGTGCAGTAAAACAATACTACAAATTTCTTAGAAAATGTGAGTCAGTGGCACACAATATAAAAAGCTGAAATTGCAGTGGAGATGCTTGTAAAGGCTGCTTGTCTTGTCAGTAATGGTCTTGTGTTTGCTTATATCAAGCCAAACTTTATTTTGGGCATTTGCAGAAGTTGCACTCAACCACAAAGTGCATCAGTTCATCATCAGTGTCTTACAGATACTAGTGAAAGACCAATATTTATATATAGAGGGTGTCATTTAATAGTCACCTATTCAACCATGTAACCCTTCTTTTGTTTCGTCCTCTTCTCTCTGTCCTCAGGAACAGTTTTATCCCAGTCATGAGGAAGGTCTTCAAGAAATCAGCTCTGGACATTAACTGAGGAGAAAAAAGGGGAGAGAGAGAGAGAGAGACAGAGGCTAGCCTAATATCCCCTTTACACATTTCCTACAGGTACGTTATACACATTGGTAATGACTTGACTCTTTGACATTGTCTTGTCTGTTATTGTTCTATATCAGCACATTGTGATGCATTATCACATCTGTTTTTTGTGTTTGTTTTAATCAAATGTATAAAAAAAACATTAAATAAATGTAACAAAGCTGGGTAGGTGATGTATCCAGTATCCAGCAGACCAACTCAGACTTGTCCGATTGAGGTCACCCAGCAGGTCATTCTGTTGCACTCTTTGTACAGTAAAGTCGTATCTATGTGCGTGTCTATCAAAATCCCCTTCATACTGCAGCCAGCAGAGGCATCAGCCGAGTGTAAACAGAATGCTAGCTGCCCTGCCAGCTCTCTGATGTACATAACAGCAAACCAACGCTCTGTCACACAGAATTAAGGCTGAGTCTGGAAGGCTTTCTCAAGTTGTCTGTGCATGTGTTTGCATGTGAAATCCGGTGTGTGGAAATTGCTGCAACATAATTATTTGAGAATTGGCTTGAGAAATTGGCAGCATGCAAAAAAAGAGACTTTGCAGCATCACATCATTCTTAATTTCTTGTAGCCAAGTTAGAGTAAAGGTGTCGACTTGTGACTGTGTGTTAAACGACTAAAAAGTAAATTCAGATGTTGAATGTGGAGGTCAATGGTGGCCTTTAAATGCATATTTTTGCTTTAAAATTTTTGTTTTGAAAATTGTTGTTCTTGAGGTTTCAGGCATCTTTAAGCTGTGGTGATTGAAGGAGAATCTGAGGTTTGTCTGTGGTTTGGAGTCTATTGTGAAATTGGCAATAATGTAAATCCCTCTGACTACTTGTCATCATCACTCAGAGAGCCAAGACCAATCACTGGATTCAGTGGAAAATCACAAGTGTGTGTATTAGTGGATATTCTGTGCCGTGGGCAAATCTTACTGCTGAGTCACACCCTGAGTGGGGGGAAAAAAGCTTTTGGGGGATTGGGTGTGGTAGAGGGGAACAATTCGGGTTGCAGAACGACCCTCGGGGCAAGATGGTGGCTGAATCCAAATACCTGGACTTCTTCTTACTTATTGGTGGACTTAAGGGGAGAGTACTGGTGACATTCAGAGTGTTGGGCTATATACAAAATATAATAAAATATAATATTGGCATTTGCAGACAAATTGTTCATTATTATTACAATAAGAAAAAAAATTCAACCGCCTACAAGAGTTGTGTCTTCTATGTATGATCAGCAGTAGTGTATGAACAATGTTTACTGCGTGAGCCACATTGTGCATAGCAAGATGTAGTGTAGGTTTAGTTATAGGTGGAAAGTGCATGGAAGAAACATGGAAGTCTTCTCTGACTCTTGACAATTTATCATACTGTAGTCTTCTTGCCAAGGTCATGGTATGAGTTGAAGGGTGTGTTGTACAATCCTGGAAACTGACAAATAGAGAATGAGCTTTTTGTCCATCATGGCATGCTTTCAGATAATGGGCAGCTGTCATGTCATTAGTTGTACATTTAAAAAGGTCACTGTCAAACAAGTACAAGGTTGAAACTGATTGAACTTTGACTGCAGCGGTAATGTGTAAAATCTATGCAGTGCACAAAGCCCAAGGGAGCAGTGGTGCGAGATTCTGCGTCTTTTCTCTTTTCATAGTAAAACAATGACTCACACTGGTGGAAAGGGATTTTGCAGCTAATCAAGTGTAAAGGGCCTTAGGATCCTCAGTTTACGGTTTCATGTGAGAATATCATTAGCAGTGAAATGCTCAGCTATTCAAAGTAATGGGAAGTTTTACTGTGTATATCAAATGTAATGTGCACCTATCTCAATTATTATGGTCTTAAAACAGAAAACTGCCATTGTGGATATTGTTCAGAACTGTATAGAGATAGATTACAGGATCAGGGTCATATTGGTGGTAATGGCAGAAGTCTGATGTCCCCTAGCAGTCTGATGTCATTGCAAACCTGACAATGGTTAGTGCTTCAGACGCATCATAATACATATCACACTTCACAGGAGGAATAGCAACTCTCAGATTTCCCATTGATAAGAAACAACCTTATTAAATTTGGCCCCTTTTTAAATTGGCTAGTCATCACTATACAACGTGGCATTGTACATTTGAATAGGCTTCTATATTATTCATGAACAGGTTGACCCATTTAATGTCATGCAGGAGGTACATACACACACGCATGTACATGTCACACACACGCATGCAGTACTCTCCAGGGCTCCTGCACTCCGGTGAGATGTAAGGCCTCTATCTGCTCGTTTTTATTAATCTTTATTACTGAAGTGCAGTGATTTTCTTTTCTTTTTTTTTTCTGAGGTTGCATATGATCAGACTTCCTTGCTCACTTATAACATACATGTGCACCTACACACAGAAACACACACTGCTCCAAAGCTTGGTCTCTGTAATGTTATGATAGGAGTTAAAAGGAACTGGATCATTACGTAATTCTTATTCTTTCTCTTTTAAACACACACACACACACACACACACACAGTGTCCTCATACTATGTGTCAATGCACAATTTGGCGGATTTACCAGTCTTTTTTTTCTGTTTGTGATTAGAGCTGGTGATTTGAATCCCAGTAAGAATTCCCACAGTCTGCCTAATTCCTGTTCCTGCCTAAAGGCAGGAGGGGGGCCAGTAAGCCGCTAAAGCCCCTTGCTGCACACACACATACACACAAACATAAACTGACACACACATATGGACATGCGTGAGCTCTCACAGGCGTAATGGCGCATATATATTTTCCCGCACACTCTGTAAATGTGTATACACAAATATGAACACACATACACAAGCACATACTGTACTTTCACGTGTATCACGCTGAGACACAAACACACGCACACATGCACACACACACACACAGGGAGCACTTTATTTGCAGCCTCCTAAGAGTTTAGATATACAGGCAAGGAGGAGGAGACAGAGTGCAAAACAAATGATAGGAAGATCACGTTTTCTTCCCTGTCAAAGCTTTTCCTTTTAAAATAAATGATAAAAGAGAAGGGACAAAGAGAAATAAAAGTACTGAAGGAGGCATAAGAAGTACTTCATGGAATAATTGTAGAATAGGATATCAGGGATGATGTACAGATCTTTGCAAGTGTCTATACACACAACTGGGTGTTTTTGTGTTTTCCATTTCAGTGGAGAAGTGTGTTCATGTGTCTTTGTACATCTGTGTTATCCATAAAGGTAAATATATATCAATGTAGTATGATTTTCTGTTTTGTTTTGTATTGTATATGTCACATTATGTATGAGATCATACAGTTTTTCTCGATCCTCATAATATTTTGGAAAAACTATTGCAAATTCAGAACCATAAGAGACCAGGTCAAACAAAATCAGTCCTCTACCTCAACAATACAAAATCCTGGCACAAAGCTTAATATATGAATTTCATAATACTGTGACATTATTGCAGACAAGAAAAGCTGTAAATCAGTGTAACCCAACAACCACAAGTTCCCACAACTTTTCCACAACACTACTACAGTCTCTCTATCTCTTTTTAAAGGACAAATTCCCCCTAAATACACATCAAACAACATTAATACTTGGGATCTATCTCATAATTCTGGACCAATTTTCTTGTTTATGATGTATTTTTCATGTTCATGTGTATGATTTTCCAACAGTAGACAATGATGCCCCATTTAAATATGTCTGTTGCAGCACATACTGTAGTGTAGAGCCATAACCACCAGCCTGATGGACTTGGTCCTGCAACAACATGTTGATACATCAATTAGTCATAGCAGCACAGGGCGCCTGGGGGTGGGAGGGTGTATATGTTTGTTTGTGTGTATCTACTTGTGTGTTTCTTGTGTATGCTTGTCAGACTTTGGCCCACAAATGTATGTATGTTTGGACACGTCCAAATACAGGAATGTCCCAGAAGTCCCAGATACAGATCTTTATTAGTTATATACTGTTATTAGTAAATTAGATATACTGTCTTCAGAGTTATTGAATCTACTGATTTTTTTTCTGACTTGACAATTAATTTTACTGGCCTTAATAAATGTTGGGTTTCAGCCAGTCACTGTTGGCCACTCTTGATGTTTTCTCCTCGTTGCCAAGAATATATAGGAGGAAACACCATTTTACTGCTACGTTTTGAAATTTCTTGGGCAGGAAATTTTTAAAACTTTTATATAAATTAAACAGTAGCTATCAAGACTTTCAGTGCAAAATCTTCTCTATATTCCTTCAAAAAATGTTTAACCCTGCAGTGTGTTATATGTAAAATCTCTTTTACATATAATTTGTTTTTATGACATATACTTTATTGTGTATCACAAATCTTTTAACACCATTACCCACTCCCACAGTAACACACACGCAGACAGGCTGTCTCATTTATTCATAGAAACACCAGTGCATGCATGCAAGGCACGTGTTACTCCTGCACACACACACACACACACACACACACACACACTAATACACATATGCACACCTACACATAAGTACTGTGGCATGCAGTGGTGTGTAGTAGTGCACATGCAATAAAGAATTCACACACACCCTCTCACACACCAAGCATTTAATCTGTCTAAGCCATTTGCCTAATCAGCTCTCTCTCTCAGCACAATAACATTCATAGATCCACAGCAGACACACACACATACACACACGCGCAGAGCGAACAGTCCGCACACCGGGCTTTGCCGGACTAGTAACAGCTTTACCAAGCCCCCCCGTGTTACAACCTGTTGTTGCTACGTTGCATCACTTCACACATCTTAGAGGAGAGGAGGAGGAGGAGAGTGGAAAAGAGGGTGAGAGGGAGGTGTGCAGCGTCTCCAGAGTGATCACATGACTTGAGTGTTCATTTGCTCCATTTTTATGTCATTTACTCATCTGACTCCTTCCATCACCGTCTTCCATCTACTTTCAAAGCTTTTTCACATGGAAAGCTGCTCAATGACTCTCAGTAGTCTCTCTCTCTCTTGTCTAACCTTCTTTCTCTTCCTTCACATTTTTTTTTTCAGTTTACACAATTTTTATTTTTCTCTTATGTTGTAACCTTTTCCTTTTTGTCTCTTTTTCTTCTAGTGAAAGCAGCATAGTCATACTGCATGTGTGTGTGTGTGTGTGTGTTTGATGGGGAGAGGGTTGAGATGGGGGTTGTCAGGCTTTATTTCAGTATCTATCTGAAGAGCTCCAGCAGGAGAGATGAGACAGGCAGAGCTAATGCAACTAGGAGACACACTAACACATATGGACACACACAAGTTAATATTGGAGGTAAACAGATATAAAAACATACACAGAAAGAAAGAAACACAGGCAAATACACACAGGTATATGGTAGGTAGAATTGTGTTGGTACTATGTTTGAATTAAATTAACATGCACATTGATAAAACACTAGAGTACTGGTGCCTAACTCAGTAGTGGAAAAGTCCAAAGAGAGAGTTTTCATTGAACTGCCAGCAAGCATGAATAGTATACAAAAGAATCTGATCTGCAGCCTGTAGGTTGTATGTATACAGTTGCATTGCTATACTGTACTCTACAGTTCATTCATCATTCGTCACACCTCTATTACAGGCGTGGAGGTCTCAGCTGAGGGTTTTATGCTTCTCAGAAATGCCTCAACAACCAACAGATTCCTTAAGGCAGTAAGCAAGTAAAATGTGATCTGTCACATTATGGAAGCAGGTAAACTGAGACCATGCCTGTTGTTTACGTGACAACCGGCAGTTGTTTCCATGCATGTTATGGGGCATTCTTAGAGAGAAATCAAAGCTTAATGCCGTGAAATTGACTTTAGTCAAGCTACAGTACAACTGCTATTCCCAGTGGTGAGATGTTATAGCAGCTTTGTTGATGTAGCAGGCTGTCCCGGTGCTTCAGGAGACCTTTCCAAACAGGAGGTCACATGAGACAGCATGTGTGTCCTTGTTCGTGTTTTCTTGGCCAACACACTGATCTCACCTGCTGTAGGGATATGAAAAGAAATAAATCCTGAGTTATGTAGTCACAATGAATCATTGCAGCCTCAATGAATCATTGCAGCCTTAGATTACATACTTACATAAGTTTTGAGGCTGCCATCTTTATGCATCTGGTGCCATGGAACAGAGGGCACAGGACTTTGCCTTTAAGATGATATTTTTGGAGTGGGTGTGATGGTTTAGATCCCTTTAAGAGCATGGGATTAGGATGATGCTGATGCTTAGTGTCTTGTCCTGGGTGCCTGTGTCTCTTGCTGCCTCTGCCTGTATGTCAGCTCACTCTGTGTGGGGCTGGCCTTTGGAGCCAGATTTGTTTGCTGCATGTGGCTGATGTGCACAGAGATTTCATGGTGTGAGAGGGAGAGGGAGGGAGAGAGAGAGAAAGAGAAAGAAAAGGGATTATTAAGTAACTGTATTAAATTCTATGACATTGTATTATACTGTATTGTATAACAATCAAAAAATGGACTGCACCAGTATAATATATAACCTGCATATGTGACACCTGTGTATTTAAGCTGTATATGTAATATGTGAATCTTCTGTAAACTGCTTTGGCAACAACATGTTTTTGTTCATGCCAATAAAGCTATTTGAGAGAGAGAGAGAGAGCGAGAGAGACTGTCTGCATGTGAGGGTCTGTGTGTTGAATGTGCAGCGAAGCTAACTGGAGCAGGGTGTCCAGGATGCGTACACGCTTGACGGCCTGGCTGCAGCCTTGTGATACAAAACATTCTGTGGTAGTGAGTGTGCGTGGCTGCATGCACACAGGCAACTGTTACACTGTGTGCATGTGGTGAAATGATGCATCAGTGACTCAGCTTCAGCTGTCAAGTGTGTTTTGTGTGTGTGTGTGTGTGTGTGTGTGTGTGTGTGTGTGTGTGTGTGTGCATGTGTTCATGAGCAAATATGACTGTGACTTGGATGAGCAGCAGGACTAGACAGCTAGCCGTCATCATATGAATGTCTTTTTTCCTGCTTTATCACTTATCAACTGTCCACAAGACACACACACACACACACACACACACACACACACACACACACACACACACACACACACACACACATACGTGCAAATGCGGACACACACAAATGTGGATATTCCTGGAAGGGTCTGTGAAGTAACACTAGATCAAACAATGTCTGGATGTTCTCTTGGTATCAGTGACCAACTGAGTGCGTGTCAGTGTAATTTAATGCTTTAGCACGCATGTGTTTAGTTTGACTCTACAGCATTAGTTTCACTCTCAGTATAGTAATACTAATTCACTCTTATACCCCTTTCATGAAAGTTTTTATCCTCTTGCACACAGGAAGTGATGTGTTAAACGTTTAATGTTTGGAATAAATTGAAGAGGATCTGTTTAGTTACCATTTCTAGTAATAGATTCTTTTCTTATATTTTATTCAACCGAGTGAAAGTCTCATTGAGATTAAAATGTCTTTTTCAAGAGTGACCTGGCCAAGAGAGCAGCAACCATACCTGAAGAAACAATTTGTCCAGTTCACTGATAGCTATAGGAATGTAATCAGCTCATTGTCTTTTCTTTCTTTACTTTTTCCCAGGTCTAGCTGGCCAATGCCGGGCCCATCGTGGACATCTGGTGGCGGTAGCAGCAGCAGTAGTGTGTATGTGAGCGTGGTCCCCGGCGCCTAGCCCATGTCCAGCCCATAATGCCGTCGTCCACAAGGAAAGGAGTGCCGAAGGACCCCGAGCTGGCCGACCTCTTCTTTAAAGATGACCCCGAGGATGTCTTCTGTGACCTGCATGAGATCGGACATGGCAGCTTTGGGGCCGTCTACTTTGTAAGTGCCAATTCAGAATTTTGTGTACTTTGGCGTTCACAAGGCCATGAAGGTTCTTGAAAGAATTTAGTTGATACAAACTACATCTTGTCTCCCTGTTGTTCACACCTTAGAACTCATTTTGAAGAGATGCTTGGTTGGGTTGTATGTGGAATGGAAAAAAATTGCACACAAGCCGAACAACAATCTTGGAAAAAAGATCAGTTCCTTTTCTCAGGCATACGGTTTGGTATTAAAATTTTTGTAATGAGCCACACATATTCTCTTCCGCTTTCTGCTTACCATCCTCCCAATGAGTCTTGGAAGTTCAACACCATTTGATAGAATCTCAAGTCTGTTCAGACAAAGTTTCAAAGGTTATCAGTTTACTATGACAGGACTTTGAAGGCACTTAGACGTTTTGAAACTTATTGGCTCGTGTGAGTAAAATGACAGATATGTAATGGTGATGGAGTTAGCTGTGGAATTTATTGAAAGCAAGCATGTGAACAAGGGGCTTGGCGAGGGGCTTTTAAGAATTCATACTGACATTTAACAAGGCAGTCTTAGCCCTTTACTACATTATAATTATTAACACATGAATATAGCTTTGATTTATTTATTAACTAGTTACCCTACATATTCATTTATCGATTCGGTGATTTGTACACATGTTGTGAGTGTAGCCTGCTACATTATGGCTCTTTGAATGCAATTAAGTGGAGGCAGATCCCCTCTCAGCACTTTCTCTGTAGCCTTTCGTATTAATCTCATCATCACTAATTACTCATCAAGCCTTTGATTCTAAAGCTGCGTGGAGGGGGTGGGGGGTGAAAACATGCCACATCTTCCTCTCCTCTCTCCTCTCTCCTCGTCTCTCCAGATGCAGGGCTGGGGGTGATAAGCCTCCTTCGTCCCTCCTAAGACAGCTGTTCTCTTGGTATAGAAAAACAGAGAAACTGTCGACAGTGGGGCAGGATTTTCTTGGCTGGCCGGGCTTTTCTATCCCCTTCTATCCCATGTCATTTAGACACACATACACACACAAACATGCACGCACATTCACACACACACACAGCCCCAATACATCACTAGTAGCCCTGGTGCCCATGTCTGTCTGGCTAACAGGCTCCAGTGTGAGCCTAAATCCTGCCCTGATGCCAGCGCTGTGTTCACTGACACACTTACAACTGGTACAGTGCTAGCTTTAGCTGCTAGCCAGAGCAGCTTTAGTAAATGTAGTCTTTTTTTTTTCAGATAAAGATAGATATTTTGTTCAAATACTGAAATTACTTATCTCCTAGCGTACAGCACAAAGAAAATATAGAAATGCTATGTAAATCTTGCAGTAATGCAGCTTAATTTCAGAGACCTGATACTCAATAATAGATTTAGTTGCATTTGCATCATCACTACACTGTGCTCTACTGATATTCAATTGTAGCTTTTAGGAGAATATTAACATCAAGAAAATAAATAATAATAAAAACATTCAGAGGAGGTGAAGTACTTTTTTCAGCCTTTGGTAGTGTCTGCAGTCTTCATTTCATGCTGCATACCTCCACCCAGAAGATAGGACAGTCTGCATGTAGCCTGAGAGGCGATACCCGGGGCAAAAAAGGTCTGCAAATCACTCACTGCTGCTCATTAGATTAATTGCTTTGAACACACTGTAATAATTGTTGGGTACTCACATAAGCACATCAACATATTTAGCTATCAGAGCTTTTCTCGTCTGGATTTTGGCTGCTGGAAAATGTCTCTCCATCTCCAGTGGAAATTATGCCCTTGCATACAACCCACTGTGGGAATAAGCTTTGAGCACCCAAAGAAACTCCTGGAAACATATGAAGAACATGTCAAACTTTGTTGCACAGAGGCGACAGTACTATACACTGATCCACCTCAGGCAATGAGCTCTGTTTTTGCAATACTTTGATTCGGTTGTACTGTCTAACATTTAAGAAGTAAACGTCTGTTGTATAAGTACTGTATAAGATAGCTGCAGGTTAAATACATGAGAGAAGCGAGAAATACACTGCCTACTGCTATAAATGTGTGCATATTCCGTAGGTTGCTACTGTATAGCATGCATAGTCAAAGAAATGTGTGCGATTGTATGTGCATTCATAGATTATGCATGTGAAGACTAAGGAACTCCATTATAGAAGAGAACAAGGAGAATTCCCCCTGCTGAGTATGTAGGCCCATCACCCAAAGCTTTGAACACACACAGTACAGTGTATGTTGAATGAATTAGCCTCTTGTAATTATTGATACACCTCCTTTCTTCTGCAATGACAATTAGCCTGAATGTATTTCAATATTTCAGTGTTACATGATTTTTTTTTTTCTTTTCCCAATCTATCCATAGACTACACCAGAGGGAACGGCTATTATGCGCGAACTGACAGGCAATCATAGGGATCAAATGAGTCTGAAAAAAAGTAAAATGGGAATACTCTGTTGCCTGCTGTTACTGTAATTCCATTTGCATCTCAACATGAAATTCTCATTCATTTATAAGTGGGATGAAGCCGAGATAAGGGCTTACGCTGAGCCGCAGCGTAGCTGTCCCTAAGGCCAAATGCCTCTGAGGTTAACACCAAGGCTTTAACATGGACATGTGGATATGCACAGACCAGTCAAACACTTACAGTAGCTGCAGACTAACCACACAGCGCTTACCTGCAGGCTTTTCCTAATCACATTGCTTAGTGCTTTGATCAGGCGGAAATTTGTTTAAATTCAAATGAGAGAATCTGTTACGGCTGCGTCACTCTGTTGTGGATGCATTGCTTTGTGCATGCATTGTGATGTTTTGCATGAACTGGATTTATATGACTCGCCTCTGGATCACCCTTAAGGCATTACTTTAGTCAGTAACACTTTACTTTAACCCCTCTACTTAGCATTTACAAGCAGCATATAAACATTTAATGACATTTTATCTCCTCCTGTGGGCTTAAAGATAATGAATGACAGTATAGTAAAACAGCTGTAATAATATAAAACATGTCATAATAGGAGAATTAATTGCTGACAAATACAGTACATTAACAAACAAAATGTCCTACAGTAATATCTGCATACAACTACATTATGGTGTGCATTTATTAGATATTTATATAGAGCCTATAAAGGCCAAGTTGGGGGTCCAAAGAAATGTTTTTTTTTCAATTTGGAGAATCTGTTCCTTGTTGTTGTAATATAGTACAATACTGCATGTGTTACTTTGAACATTTTTAATTGAAAACCATGTTTAATGACCCTGCTTTATCAGGAATCAGGACCTTTCTACATTAATTTCATGTACAACAATGAGTGTCAAACAAGAATTTTATTTTATACCAATGTGTTTCAGTTTCTAATTTCTTGATAGCAAATTCTTTTTATAGTGTGTCATGGCCAGGAGAACAGACAGAAGAACTCCTGTTATGTCTTGTGAAAGGATTATGTGTGTTTGTGGAAGCTGTTTGTCCTCAAATTTTTTGTTTTAAGGTTTCAAAACTTTAACAGAATCCAATCTCTCTCCTTCAGGCTCGTAACTCCTACTCCAATGAGGTGGTGGCCATCAAAAAGATGTCCTATAATGGCAAGCAGACTACCGAAGTAAGAAAGACACACACACACACATACAGGAGCACATACACACGCCAAACTTTGTCTCCAAAACCATGGTGCCACTAAAAATGCACCACCACAGTTTGGTGGTTGTGTCTCCGAACCATATCGCAAAAAAAGCTCAAGGTCAAGTGGGTGTTTGGTTAGGCCATGGTCGGATAACATTTATTTCTCATGCTTTAACACAAATCTAGAACAGTGAGAGCTCAAAATACAAAAGCCGAATTACATCATTCTCACTGCTGAAAAGTTTGCCACCAGCTTGCAAGATGTCGCATTTGTAGTGAAGGAACAAAATAATGTCAAAATAATGAAAAATAATTACTCGGCACCAGATGCAAAGTTTGAAAGAAACATGTGCCTCCCTCAAGCAAACCGCTGAAAAAGTTGAGGCTGAAGGCACAGGCATATTTTAGGAGGCGTCCTATGTGATTACAGCTTACACTACAATTGACCTCAAGCCCACATCCCTGTGGTTTAGTGAACTTTCTTCTTTTTATAAACTTGTTAGTGATGGTTTTATATGAGGGTTCTTGCATGACATTGTCAGACTGTTCCTAACTAGCCGAGGTTTGGTTGCTACATCATCTCCTCTGGTAAGCAGTGAGTTAGCTTGCAATTTTTTTTATTACTGTTAATCATTTATGTTGGTTCAGTTCTATAAAAAATGTCTATATACAATGGTAAAATGTGTATAAAACCTATAGCACCTGTGAGAGTGGTTACTGCAATGAGGCCAGTTGCATAATTGCGATTGAAGTCACAGCAAAATCCACTTAAAGGAAAGGTTTGCAATTTTTCAAGTCTGTCCTAAAACAATAGTGAGGTGCCCAAATGAACAGTGACATATGTTTATCTTGCTGTAATCATTCCTCCTGTTTATGCTGGCCATTAAGACATCCCTTCATAATCCCTTTCAATCTATCTACTAAAGGAAGGAATCTCTGTCTGTATGTATGTCCTTTGTGTATCCTTTGAACTGTTCATCCAATCGACTTTACACTTGGTGGGTGTATGGCTGGGGACCCAAGGGAGTGCAGTGTCGAATTTGGTGCAATTTGGCCACGCGATACATCTAGCGTTAATAAACTTTGAATAAACCAGCGATCAGTGAGCCGCTCCACTCTGTGCGGGGGCAGGGTGGAGCTTCAGGGCTCTGCCAACTGACCCCAGCATGTCAGGTAGAGACCAGAGACGAGGCGTGACATGAGTCAGAGAAAAGTGCTCTAAAAAGAGAAGAGCAGACAGCAAAAACAGAGCTTTTAATCAAGAATGGACACTCTTACCCCATGTCTAGACAGAAAGTGTAGCGTTAGCAGCACATTTAGCAGATCAGCAACAGCACCGAGTGACTACAAAGGAGGCGTTCAGGGAAAAAAAAGGATTTAAACATTTATTTGAAGCTAATATGAGGCTTCAGCTGTCCAAACTACACAAATCAAGTCAATATCTTTCAAAGTCCTTTTAGTGCCAAATTCCCTCTTTTTGTTACAATACTTCCACTGCAGCTGAACAGAAAAACTGTCTATTGAGACACAAATTTTTTACTAAAAAGACTGTAAATGTGACAGATATCCACTTTATTTGACTAACTCAGATGGCATCACTTACATTGTAAGGGCGTTTGAAGGGGATGTCCAAATGGTCAGTATGAACAGGAGGAATGATTAAAGCAAGCAAAACTTGTTTCAGTGTTTATATGGGGCCCTGATTATTGTTTTAAGAAAGACTTGAAAAATTGTGAACCTATCCTTTAAGTGTTACTGTGATTGTACATGGAGTATTTAACCACTGTCCGAATTTGTTTTTGGCAGAAGTGGCAGGACATCATTAAGGAGGTCAAGTTTTTGGGACAGCTGCGACACCCAAACACAATTGAGTACAAAGGCTGCTACTTGAAAGACAACACTGCCTGGGTGAGTGGATCCTTCTCCACATCTCTTTTTGTCCTAGTTCCCCTCTTGGTCTCAGTGTTGCAACATTGTTAGTTTATCTTTTCCCCTTTTCATCCTCTTTGTCTGAACCTTTTCCTCTTTGTCTGCATTTCATTTAGTCTCTTCCTGACTGTGTTTTGCAGTAAAGAAAAACTTTTTTACAAACTTGACCTGTAACTGTATCCTGTTTCAGCTGGTGATGGAGTACTGCCTGGGCTCCGCATCAGATTTACTAGAGGGTAAGTGTATTTTTTAGTGTTTAATGTGCACCCATATTTACTCATTCACTTACTCATAATATATCTTTTAGCATATAAACATTGAATTCAGACTTGCATGCAGTTACACCAGCTTTTTTTGGTTTTTGTTTTGTTTTTGATAGGTCTAAGAAACTTTTCAACCCCCAGAAAACTTTTTACTTTCCTGCACTTCTGTTTTTGGTTCTCAGTGTTTTATTTCAAGTGAGCCAGCGTTCAGAAAATAATTCCCATGAATCCACAACTAGCTTTGGCTAATTGCAGTAGATCTGTCTTTATTCTTTACAAAATCTACACTGTCAGTAGCTGAATATGAACATCAGTCCAGATTAATATTTGACCTCATCTTCATGAGGTTTTGCTAGACTTGCTAGACAAGAGGAACTGCCTGATATCAGATGGCAGCATTCAGCTTTTGCAACCTATAAAACCTCATGTTCTGTTGTTGTTTCCTGTGGTTATTTTTTATCATTTGCACATGAATCTTACTGAAGGAGTAAACTCTTATGTGTTAAAATAAACCTCAAAATAAAACACGAACAGTTCATCCTCAATAACATTCCTGACCTAAACCCAGTGTGTTATTTTAAGCACCTATGTGTGTACTCATCACTGACGTAGATACACATTCATGACAGTTGGCCCTGGCCTGTTTTAGGGACTTTATGAAATTTCTCAGTTATAGTCCTGTTGTGACCTTTTGCCTTGGCACATCGTCTCCCTGTTACCGCAACAGTCCACAGGGAGCCTGCATAGGAGCCCATATCACAGCATGTTATCCATATGGCAGATGCTAAGTCTTTGCCAAGTATTTTGTTTTTGCTATATCAGCTGGACAGATTTGTACAGATTTTTTTTTGTTTGTTTTTGTTGCCAGGACATTCATCATGTATGAAGTCCACACCGCACGACTACTGTGCAGTAGCTTTAATTATTATGTAGACCTTTGTATGGGACTGTTGTAGTTTATTGTTATATAATTCAAGTCTTAAGAGGGTTCCTTCTTATTTCCATTGTACCTCTGTCTCCCCTAGTTCATAAGAAACCACTCCAAGAGGTGGAAATTGCTGCCATTACCCACGGTGCCTTGTTAGGACTGGCTTACCTACATTCCCATAATATGATTCACAGGTGAGTCAGTTTGTCTCCTTGCTCCAAACATTTCCCAACAGGAACATGCAGTAACTTTTGCAAAAAAAAAAATCATAAGATTATGAGTTGAGAGACACTCGTGTTCTCCCTTTATTGCAGTGTTAACTAATTAGGCCGTAAAACGTCATGTCTCAGCATGTTTTTCATTCCTCTTAGTAACAACAAGTACTGGCAACTAATTTGACGGGCATCCAACAATAGCTTAAGATGAATCTTTTTGCCTGTTCAGTTTCATCACATATGGCATCATGGAAATTAAGACGTAAAATCCATTAAAACGAGCATGTAGTTTGTATAAATACACCACTGACACCAGTCAATATTTGTCAACAGCTGAGAGAAAATGCAAACATGCGTCACATATGACGTTTACAACTTAGATCCTTCCTAAATATTTGAGCATTAGTATATATTAACAATAATAATATTAGTATAGTATTTTTACTCTATGATATTACATCACATTTGTTTAGCGTAATACATACTGGTGCCTTGGAACTGATGTGTTTTTCTTGCCTGCCACGTCTGTATGTTGTCTTCATGTGCTCTTCATGTGCTCTTCATCTCCCCCTCCCCATCCAGAGATGTGAAAGCTGGTAACATCCTGCTGACTGAGCTAGGTCAGGTCAAACTGGCCGACTTTGGCTCCGCCTCCATTGCCTCACCTGCCAACTCCTTTGTGGGAACACCTTACTGGTCAGTACACACCACAACATTTGGCTTTGAGAGAACCGACAACACTTTTCTTCATTCATATATTTATTTCTCAATATACCAGTGGTGACACAGCTTCCTCTTGCACACTAGCTAGCATTGTGGTCTTTAATAGTCCTGTCATATCTGAATAAAGCCAAAAGTTACATTTATAGAATGAACACCTTTGTCTGAATGACAAAAGGCAGCACTTTAACAGCTTGATGAAGCCACCAATGTTACATATCACGGTTTGACAGTCAGTTTATTATATATTGTTACAGAAGCCCCATAGAAATCATCAGCTCTGACTTACCCACCAATACAATCACTCACACCATTCATGCAGCTTTGATGGTGAAGGAAAATTGTCACATAAACAGCTGGACCAGTGATGAACTCTCATAATGCCAAAAGCCAGCAGCACACAACTTTGTCTCGCTCATCATGTTAAATTCACACAAACACAGTTGTCACACTCCACATTTACAGAAACACACACACTCTCAAAAACTGAGCTGCTATCACAGCATACCAGAGTCTTTAAAAGCTCTGAGAGGCTTAGCAGATTATAACATTTTCATGGATTTTTCCCCATACTTAATAAACTCTGTGTGTATGTGCATTTGCATGTGCGTCTCTCTCTCTGTCCTCAGGATGGCCCCAGAAGTGATCCTAGCTATGGACGAGGGTCAGTACGAGGGGAAAGTGGACATCTGGTCTCTGGGGATCACCTGTATCGAACTGGGTGAGGACAAATCTACTTGCTGGTAAAAGAAAGCATTTTTAGGCCGTTACATTCACCAGTCCTAAGCTAATTAAAAATAATAGTAGAAACAGGACAAAAAACACATCTAATTAGGTGCTGTGAATCTGCCTTATTCAAAGAGAAGCAGATTGTGGTGATTGTAAAAACTTTAGCACTAAAACATCACCCTTTTGCCCTCCTCCTCATCTATCTCTGTCCGTCCCTCCTTCTTTGTTTTAGCGGAGCGTAAACCGCCCTTGTTCAACATGAATGCCATGAGTGCCTTATATCACATCGCCCAGAACGACTCTCCCACGCTGCAGTCCAATGAGTGGTAAGTTGAAAACACACCTCCCAAATATTACCATTCATTTTTAACCCCCAACTTGGGAAGAAAGAGCTAAGACAGATTTTAAAGATATCAGAGTTGCTCATATCATCCCTCCATTTTTAAAAAGCATGGTCTTTGCAGAATACAAATCAAAATATGATTATTATTAAAAAAAAAAAAAAGTCCCTCATCAAACAATATAAAATCTTGTAAAACTGCTGATACAATAACGCCAGTCAACTGTCAACCAACCAAACCAATCAAATCTGGGCTCAGTCAGGTTAAGACATCTATGTATTAATCTGCACGATCTGT
The DNA here is from genome assembly GCA_038419695.1 of Scomberomorus guttatus. NCBI lineage: Eukaryota > Metazoa > Chordata > Actinopteri > Scombriformes > Scombridae > Scomberomorus > Scomberomorus guttatus. Next base: position 28,087,294 of record CM076450.1, on the reverse strand, counting down.
GATCGCTGGAACAGACCTTGTGCAAGGTCATACTGTAAGTTTCTTATGTAATTACCTGGGAAACCTCTACCAAAGAAATACTGTGTAAATACCCATAGTATTCCTACTGGGCGATAAGGTGTATTTCGGTGTATATCAAAATCAAAGCAAAGCATTATAATAATTCTAATGTTGATTCAGGCTTATTCCTCTGCCCTAGTAGTTAAAACTTTATTTTTTGTGTGTTTATTTTTGTACACAGACTGTGTTCTAAACATAATAAGGGGGAACAGTCTGCCTTGTGGACTACTTTATGCTGCTCTCAGCCTTACAACTTATGATTGTAGACACTAATACATTCTCCAGAGACTGTCCTTCCAGACATCAAAAAAACTTAAAGCAATTTAATTTAGGCCAGCAGGTTTTAAACATCTCTTTGCTTTTTCTGTGCAGCACCATCACACCCCTCAAAGCACCTTCTTTATTTAAGATACTATGACATTTTCATGTTTTGTAGGTGAAATTATCAACTTCGGACACAGAATGCCTGTATGTCTGTTTATATGCCTTTTTCTATAATAAAACATTTATGTTAACATTTTCATAACATCATTAGTAGGTGTTGTGACCATTTTGTGTAGAATACAAAGAATGAATTCTTTGTGCTAACTATAGTGCAACTGTTAACATTTATACATAAAAGTATTAGTCGCTACTCAGCTATATGATGTTTACATACTGAATAATCCATGTTCACATATTCTTTATATTAGCTAGCACATAATTATTCAACATACACCAGGGTTGCCAACTCTAACGCTTTTGGCGTGAGACACCCGCTCTCAGGCTCTCTCACGCTGCCCAAACAAATCTCACGTGAAAAAAGAGAAAGCCACAAAGCCACTCCTCAATATAGCTACAAAGGTTATGTAGGTTATATATCCTCCGCACACAGAATGCCACGCTTTTCTCCACATTTCAGAGACATTACAGAGAGAGCAAAAGCTGCAGTTTGTGTGGCTTTAGTCAGTGTTAGGTACACACTCACAAAATCTCTCATGTATGTTGAATTTTGCCTTTTTCACTTTCCTGTACAATTTTAAATCTACTACAGATCAAAATGCCCATGAAGATACAACTTCTAACGTGATGTATTGGTTTTGGGTTGGAGGTAGAAATCTTAGAGACCAATATCTCAAAACCTGGACAAATAAAATCAAAACCTGCAACCCTGCTCCCACCCCAAAAAGAAAACAAAAAAATCTGAATCTCACTAAAGCTGGTTGTTTAAAAGTTGGCAACTCTGCATACAAATACAGACAGCATATTACATGCTTGTTATTTCATAAATAAAAAATAATATGGCATATGTACCAGCTACCAATCAGGTAAACTTGGGCACAGCAGAGAAGAAATATTAAGCAGTTTAAAGAAAGGTAGATGATCTAAATGTAATTTGATTTAAAAGCAAAAAATTAGTGAGGCAGCACACATTCCACCACACGTTGCGTGTAAGGTTTGATTGTCATGGGGGAACAGCGCTCATCAAATATTAACATTATGTTTGATATTCTCCCTGTAATTTACCTTTGTGTACTTCTTTCATGCTGTCTCTACTATCACATCGAATTTAGTACTGCTCAAGACCTCATGTGTAAGCTTTGTGTTCCTTTTAATATGTTACAAGAATGTGTATCTTCTGCACAGCCAAGGCGAGTAGCTGAATGTTGCTCTCTACCTGCCTCAGAACAGCCCGAAGGCATCAGTGACCTTACTGTGTCTTCCGCCCAAGTTCTCAATTAAATAACAGTGTTCATTTTTACACCGTAAAAGACAGCATGTGTCACAGGCTCTGACAAAGGCAGAGCCTGTGATACACGGGGCATTCTTCTAAGTTAGAATTTTCTGCGCATGGAGAACGCCTGTTGTAAAATTACCATTGGTTTCAAGCATCGTGTCGAGGCGAGCGATTGTGTGGGGCGGTGCAGGGCTGTGGTATTTTTGGAGGAGCTCCAGTGGCCCCGAGGCGTTAGCAGCATCCCGCCAGATGAGACTAGTACAGACATCGGCTCCATAGTGTTACTTTAGTACGCATACACAAGGCCACAGAATATACTGTATATACTGGCATAGCATAAAAGTGAACTTGTGGACCCGGGCTAATCACAGAGGACAATAGATGTAGATGTTCATGTTAGGTGGAGCTAGGCGGTGGGTAGGTGCTAGACTGTTGCACTCACTGACCCAACATTAACCCTGAATTTGCATATTGACTATAAAAATTCTTACCGCCATCATAGGCTCCTTTATTTTGACGACCAATAGCAGCAACCCAAACACAGTATTATATGTACTGTGTTATCATGTGCATATTTTTAGATCAGTCAGTAGCACAGTGTTCCACAGCTCCAGTGGCCTATATTTTTATTGCTCCACATATTTACATAATCTATATATGGCTCATATATGGGGCTAGATACATAGGATTACTCCGGTTTAATTTATTGATATGATAAACACAGCAAAACAGATAAAGAGATTACTCATCATGTGAAACATTCATCTACAGTAAGTACAGGAGGTGTGGCTGAGGGCAGCCTGTTATTAGATTGTGACCGCTATTTCTGCTGAAGTTACTCTTTTTGTGATTTATGACTGAAAAAGAGGAATCATTGACCTCTGTCTCACTGTCGTCTTTATCCAGGTCTGACCCTTTCCGGAGCTTTGTTGACTACTGCCTACTGAAAATTCCTCAGGACAGACCCTCATCAGGGGAGCTGCTACGAGTGAGTGGTCTTCCTCTGTAATCCCTCCAGCTGTGACCTCACTTCCTGTCTCAGGCAGTCCCTAAGCCATATGGATGAGTCACTCCCACCCACCCACAGCTCCCTAATATGCAAGCATATACACAGTGTCTTCTTCAAGCACAGGAATCAAGCACCCCGCTGAGAATTGCTTATTCTTTTTTCCCTTTGTTGTAACTGTGCTTCCTGTGCTGTGCCTCGTACCCATGGTCCTTAAGGGCTCCATAAAGCCTACGTAGTATGTGTGTATGGTGATTTGATTAGAGTCCAACTGATATGGGTTTTTAAATGCTGATGCTGCTCATTATATATGCAGTTATTCAGTGTCTCTACATTTGGTTTTTTGCTTGCCTGAAAATTTGCAAAATTGGGAGCATTCAGGAACTTCCTCATGTTATTCTTAACAGGTTAGAAAATGATCTTCCTTTTTTTAACAACATTTAGATAATTACTTGGCTTTTCCAAAGCTTTGGAAAAAAACAAGTGGAACTTGTTAAACTGTTATTTCCAAGGAACCATCTCACCTTCTCAGCTCTCTAAGCTCAAAATTTAGATAATATTGTCACCCTCCCTCCTTCTCTTACCGTCACCCTCCACAGGCATCTGTCTATTAACATGCAAAATGATCCCATAAAAACAAAAATTTTAAAAGCTGCAAGTCAGCCTTTATGATGACATTCTTTTAGCCCTCCTGCCAAATAACACCCCATGCGCACCACCCAAAACTCCTAAACTGGTGTTAATCCATGTATTGTCATTGTGTTTCCTGGTAATTGAGGAGTTGATCTTTTTGTTTGTGTGACCAACAGGTAATCCTATTGGTCACTAAGAGTTTTATGTTCTTGGTGATCACGCTCAACAGTGCGGGAGCTCGAGCAGGAGTTTTCACACCTGCCTTACCTTAGGAAGAATTGAAGGGAAGGTATGCGGTTAGATAGCAGTTAAATAAGGAATAGGATCTATCATCTGGATAGGATCGACGTTTAGACTGGAATTCTGTCTTCCCATCACCCCTGACCCAAATCCTGGCAGAAAAACCATTAAAGAGGGATAAGTACCAAACAGATTTTAGATCAGTGTCGAAGGGGCTGCTTTATAGTGAAGGGTTTGGGGGGGGTGGGATGTTAGCTTATGATTAATACCCCACTTTCTCTTCTCAGACAGACACACAAAACCACTCTTCCTTTCAGTGGGCACACACACACACACACACACACACACAAACATACACACATACCCCTCCAAGCTCTTTAAAGGGTTAAAGGGGTAATCAGGTCACTAATCTGTGGATGCACATTCTCCCTGTGTACCTCATTCAGAATTATAGTCATAATATTAATAATGAAATAATAACCACACAATGACCTCCTCCCATAAATATTCACCATTTAAAAGAAAAAAAAAACTCCCTTGAAAAGTTAAAAATAGCTCTGGGTATTCTTTGGCATGGGTGAATTTTCCTAATCCCATAAAATGACTAGCAAACTGCAGATATTCCCAGTGCAACTGCAATGAAGTTTAAGTGCAGATAGTCAGTTACCTTAACTATGCCTATATGACTATATAATGTTTTGTTTTCAACATTATATAGAGGTAGTAGAGAAGTCAGAGAGTGTCTCCCACAGCAATATCTTTAATTGTAATGCAACAAAACATTGGCCAGCAATTAACTAGGGTTGCAACTAGAGATTATTATCATTATAGATAACACATTTTTATTAATCAATTAGTTGTTAATTCTACAAAATATCAGAAAATACTGAGAAAAAAGTCCATCACAACTTCTGAGAGAGCAAGAAGACCTCTTCAAATTGCTGGTTTTGTCTGACCAACAGTCCTTTATCCAAAAATGTGCAATTTACATGGATATAATACAGAAAAGCAGCAACATTTTGAGAAGCTGGAACCAGTGAATGTTTGCCACTTTTCCTTGAGAAATGACTTCAGTGATTATAGATAGGCTTGTTCTCTGGGGATTGTCAAGTTATTCTGGGAAACATAGGACATCACTACCACTACTGTAATTGCAGTAGATGTAGACGAGTAGACGAAGTAATAATATTTCATTGAATGCATTAAACATCATAGATTGATGATATCTGACAGAGTATGTCTCTGAGGGTGGATCAGTACTGTTCCTAGTGATGCTATAGATGCAGGGAAGGGACTAAAGATGCTCTGGAAATGCTGTCACTTCTTCTTAACACTGACCTTATAATGAGGAGAAATCCTGAAGATAACTTCTCACTGGTCGATGGGACGGGGGTGGCCAACCACCCACACTGTGGTATAAGTCCGTCAGAAAACGGGACAAATCACTCTCATCTCTATTTTCAGAGTGTGATGTCATTCCCCTGTGTCCTGACTAACCCATTACACCAGCATCTGTCACATGGAGAGGAAAGTGTGCAGAGAAAGAGAGCCTGAAATAGACCTAAAAATATACATTTTTTATTTCTTACACAGTATATATATATATATTTTAGTTCAGTACTCAGGTTGCATACATTTTAGCCATTTAAGCACACAATATTTATGAATGAGAGTGACTAAGAGGAGGTGTCAATATGTGTGTGTGGGGGGAAGTGGGAGGAAGAGCTGGGGAGAGAAGACCTTGTATTTTTGTTTTGTTTTTTATTTTCATCTTAATGTCAGTGAAGTCAATAAAAAATAAAAAAAAACAGCTACATGCAGACCCTCAACCCCCATTCTCACCCCCAACCCACCAGCCCCACCCACCCACTTTGACCTGCCAGTCATGTAACACAAAATAAATAATTACATAAATGTATAATGCCTCTGCCTCCACCACATTGCACCTTGACAAAATTACAGGAAGTTCTGTTCTTTACAGTAAAACTGATCATGGTGATCTAAAATTTCACCAAACAGTTTGTGTGTGTTTTTTCACACAAAACAGAAAACTAATACAGAATACTATCCACCCTTTCTGTAACAATAATGCTGTAGGAACTTGCCTACTTACTTTACAGTATGTGGAAATGTTCTTTGGTTAAATCATTTTGGCCTGAAATGTTATATATGATCCCATCTAACTTGTGTCCCACAGATTCCCTAATTAAATTATGATTTTTCCCTGAATTACTTTTCTCTTTCAGTAAAGATTTATGTTTGTAGGTCTTCTAGATAAAACAAACAAAAAAAATCCTGATCTAAATCCTCTTTATCCATCATCAGAAAATTCCTCAACGTTTGTGTTTCTTAATATCATTTAATTAGAGCTCTCAGTAGCTCGGCACCAAAGCAAATACAGTTAAGACATTATTTATTGGAATGAAAAGGATTAGCAGTATTTATAAAAATCAATTTTATGGACAATCTTACATAGGTCCCATGTGTTCAGTGTACTAGAGGATGTGGTGCCGGGACTCCCAGGATGAGCTGAACAACCTACAGGCGCCCTCTAGTGATACTTCTGTGCTCGTTAAAATAATGATCTGAATGAAAGAAGTTGACAGCAATACACTTTAAAACACAATTCATAACATCTTCAAGAACAGCAATGTGGTATCTAAAAACTGTAAGCTCCTGTGATTGGAAGATTTTATTAAAAACATACTGTAAGTTGTAATTTACTATGAAGTGAGTTTATATAATTTAGATTTCAAACATCAGTCCCATACATTTCAGTTTTTTTAACTTGCTTTCCTTATCTCTTTCCCTACTAATTTATATTTTTTATTATTAATATTGTATGTGTAAAAATTTGATTTGAATTGCAACATGTAGTATGTTCTTTAGCTGAAAACTTGGAAAAACATGAGCACAATTGTACTAGAACATACAGAGTCCATTTCCAAATAGCTGTTCAGCTATTTTGGAAAAAAAAGTCATTAGTATTATCTGAAATTAACCATTTAATATCCATAAATTGTATGCCATGTAGGCTCAAGTCAAAACATTAACTTTAATAGCATCAGATTACTGTAGAAGAAATTGTTTTTAATTTTGAAACTAATTGAACCCTCCTTCCATCCCTCTTTAAATTGTTTTGAAATAACCTTCTGACCTCTGTCCCTCTTTCTCTGTCTAGCATGATTTTGTGCGTCGGGAACGCTCGCCGCGCATTCTCATCGACCTCATCCAGAGGACCAAGGATGCGGTGCGTGAGCTGGACAATCTGCAGTACCGCAAGATGAAGAAGATTCTCTACCAGGAGAAACACAATGGACCCATGGGAGAGAGCCAGGAGGAGGAGGAGGTGGGAGGAAGAGGGAGAGGGAGGAGGGGGAGAGGAGGGAACGGTTAAGAAAAAAAGATAAGGGGAAGTTCCCTGTATAGATAATAATGCAGAGGTCAGAATTATGGGGAAGTCAAAGAGAAGTCTGTTTTTAGTTTTGTTTATGGGTTTTGTGTATCACCACTTGAATATTGCAGCCAAGTGAACAACGCTGACACATAATCACAGGAAACAGCAGCAGAAACTGTAATAGAGCCAGCTGAGACGATAGTTGATAAAAATAGGAACAAACAATAACCAGGTAGTCAGCTAAAAGGCACTCAAGCAGGCACAGGCTGCATACTACAGTGTATCAATGACTTTTTGCAATTTAGCAGTTGTGCTCCACTTGCATTGAGGTTGAGTTTTTCATTTCTGAGTCAACATGCAGGACACTTATCTGCTACCGAGGAGATGAGCTCAGACTCACAGCACGGGGGAGGGTGAGGACAGGGACCAGCTAGGTAGTTTTAAGTGATGTTATAGAAAAACCCCAAGAAGATACTTCAAAGAGAGAGGAACCAGATACAGAACCTTTAGTCTAAAGTCCACCCCCCCCCCCCCCCCGCCCCTGATGGCTGCTCTAGCACTTCATCACAACACACAGGAGCCTTCCTCCTGCAGCCACGGTAGCCTGACATTGAGATGAAATGTCCCTTAGTTGACCTGGCCTGAGGTAGCAAGAACAGGCAGCCACAGTGACATCCTACACCACGTGACGCAATTCAGAGCACCAGACCTCACTGCAACAAGACACCTCTGAAGGCTTTACTGAGAAAACCTGCAGTCCCAAATCTAGTTTTCTGGTCTCGGTGAAAGAGAAATACTGCATGTGGAAAGACTGATTATAGCATCGTAATACAGTCTGTTACCGCAGACATAACAGAATTACCTGTTAAAGTACATCCAAAATCTGTGCTGTTTGGTTCCCTTCATCTATCATGTAGACACACTTAAGTGGACTTTTAATCAGAAGCCTGTTAGACAGACAGATGTGCATTAACATGAGCAGCTGAATGATACAAACACACACAGATAACACATCTGAACAATTAGGGGTTAATAGGCAATTTAGCATGACTTTGACTGTAATGCAATCTAGAGGTCATTCATTATTTTCCCTGTGTTGAGGTGACTGCGTTTAATGATACAATTTGGAGAGGTCGGTGTATACTGGGGTGAAGGACGTGATAATCTGAGTGTATATTCACATCTGTGTATGATTGCACAGCTCTTGAGGGTTCATTTGTGTAAGTGTGTGTTTATAATTGTGTTTGTGGATGCTCACTTGCAGGACAGTGAGGCAGCCAGCTGTAAGATGAACAGCCTGGGCAGCAACCACTCCATCCCCAGCACCTCGGTCAGCACGGGCAGCCAGAGCAGCAGCGTGAACAGCATGCAGGAGGTGCTGGATGACAGCTGCTCGGACATGACCATGATGCACCCCCAGGACTACAGCAGCACCCTGGACTCCTCCCCGCACACCAAGAAGGTAAAAGGTCAGGGGTGAAGGTGGGAGGGTCGAGGGGAGGAGGTGGAGGTGAATGACACATTAAAAGTCACACCATACTAGACAAAGCTGTTTAAGACCAAACTGGAGAACAGTGTGAGCAGTTACTCAGTGGTTCCCAAACTTTTTGTCTGATGTTCCCCCACTGCCCTATCAGATGAGCTCAAGTACCCCTTCATCAACACCACCCGTCATGTCCAAATGTGATCATTTGAATAGTTTTTAAACTGGATGTTTTTAACACTATTTAAGGTTTCTCAACTGATTTAGGTTGTTGGGAGACACGTCCAGTACAACCATAGCTGGTACTGTATTGGTTATTGTGACAATAAATATACCAAAGATCAGCATTATACTAATTTGTAATCTTTTATATATTTTGTATATATTTTTTTCTATACCAAATCATAATTTCTTTTTTGTTTCCATATGCCCCAAGGCAACTACAGAAGTACATGAACCCCTGGTTGGGCATCACTGCTCTAACTTAATTTCACCATAGGATCTGTGTTGTATTACGGTGAAAAAAAGAGGAAAAATATATAATTCAAATCACCACAAAAGTTGTAATCACTTGTTTATTCACCTAAGGTCTTAAACAACCTGATTCCATTCTTGTACATTCATGTTTTTGAAATGTCCTGTTGATCTAGAGACAAACAAATAAATACCAGTACAAGTCCAGATTACAGACAACAACAACTTTTTACCTTCCCAATAATTGTCCGCTTATTTGATTTGGTCAAGCAGTTCTCTCTAAGCAGTAAACACTTCAAACATAATGCCATGTATGCTGGTTTCTAATCTAAAAAAGATCGAATCTAAAAAGATGAAAAGCATAATCAACAAATTCCATCATTCTTTCTGAGTTACTAGTACACTCACTTCCTTTCTTAGGTAATAACAGAACACTCTAGAAATGGAAAGGACACATGGCTCAGTGCAAACATCCTGGGTTTCTCTCACTGTTTTCAAGAGTATGCGTAATCCCCTCCCCCCCCCCGAAACCATGGAAACCATCGACACACTCCTCACTGTTTGGCAGATCGCTTCAAGTTCATCACCGACACTGTTCACACTTGGAGAACAAAGGCTGTGTACACATGTCGACAAGCAGCACACACTTTCCCCACCATTTCCCCGCGTACAGCTCAGCGACATCCTGCACACACACACACACACACACACACACACACACACATACACATGCCGACACAATGCCTGACATTCTCATTGAGTATCTCATATGACTTAAAAAATCAGTGAAGAGGGGGCTGTCACTGCTGTGTCATTCTCTTCATCTGCTCTTTGTATTTTGACAGTGCATGATAAAGGATGTCACTTAGTGAATAGACAGCCAATGTGTTGTTTCAAGTTCAGGGGCTGAGCTGAGAACAAATGAAACTGACACATATTGTTTTCAGATGCTGATGAAGTTTCCTCTTCACATGAATCAACCTTTTGGTCTACAGGCTCTTGAAAATGTTCACGTCTTTAATGGGGGATTGAGTGTTGACATTTCATCACGTTTGCAAGGTTACAGTTGACACTGTTTTAATAAATTCTTAAGATTCCTTTTGTAATTTAGATGTAGTACAGTAAAAATCAGTGGGGAATTTTGTTGTTTAAAAAGTCGCAAACATTAGTGAAAAGTTTAAGCGCTGGCAGAGTTTTGAGTGAGTTAAAATGTATGAGTTGGTCTGTAGCACAGACTTTTTCACCCTTCATTTTTACACATTTGTTTTTGTATTATTTCAAGAGAAGACAACTCCGTGACTTAATATTTGACTTTTAATAATTTTGCATTTCTCTATGTTTTCTGTACGTGTGTTTTTCTTCTCACAGGACCATCAGTACAACTGGGATGATGGGATACACCGGGACCACCGGCCAGAGCCGAGGCTGGCCTCCTGCGACATGAGCAGTCAGGCACAAAACTACAAGAACCAGGGCCGCTTTGCCACCATAAAATCAGCATCATTGGTACGTTTGACAAAGCTCTTTCCCCATTTTTTTTTTTTACTTCTTGAGAACATAAAACATGTTTTTGTTTCTCTTTTTTTTTTGGTCTGTGCTGTAAGGGTTTCAGGATCATTAAACATTTGTGGAACATTCATCTTGGAAAAAAATGGAAAACTACAGAAAGGGCAATATCATCTTTTTTTCCTCTGCTAAAACCTGTCTGTGAATGTGGAGGTTGAACACTGAGTCAACACTGAAGAAATGTGGATCCATGTTGGAAAATACTGGCACGCTTTTTTTCTTTTGTTCCTTTGCGGAGACTCCTTTTGTTTCGCTGTTTCTCATTTATCTTTTGTCACCAATTTTGGTTTTTACTCTCTGTTTGTTCTCTATAAATCTTTTAGTTATTTTTCCTCCTTATCTGTCCATCGTTCAGTCTTTACCTCTTTCTGTCTCTTTGTCTCTGCTCTCTAGTTTCGGCCCCCCCCATTTCTCTTCTGTCTTTCCTCTCATTCACCCCTTTTGTTTCCTCCTCTTGTACTACTCTTCGCATTACCACTCCACATCCCTCCATGCTCCCCTTCATTTCTCCCTCTCCTGCACTTGTAATACATCATTCTCAGATCTGACTCAATATTCTTGAGTTGAGGGGGTTGAAATTCTCTCTGTCCTCTCTTTCTCTCTCTCTCTCTCTCTCTCTCTATGTATCTCTTTCTGTCTCTCCCTCCCTGTCTGTTGTCATGGAAACGAGCTCTAGTAACTAGTAAGTAGTTGTGGTGTTGTGTGTATAAGCGCGCGCGCGCGCGCGTGTGTGTGTGTGTGTTTACCCATCCATGACCCACTGATTTTAATTGTGAATTCCTTCTGCTGTCAGGTCTTAAACCAGACATCAGAGAGCATGAGAAAGGAAGATGTGCGTCCTCATACTGTCCTTGACCAGAGCAGGAAGCACTGATAAGTCCAGCGTGTGTGGGTCTCTTTTGCTTGTATCCACTCACTACTTTTTTTGATTTCTTGGGGATTTTTATGTTAATCTTACGGTTGTAAGTCATTCATGACTTGCAATCACATCGATAGAAGCTGTAAGATTCAGCCCAGCTCCAGGGTACACCATTAAATTTTGTTGGTTGGTTAGAAACACATCAGTAAGAAGTAGGCTCACCACTGCCAGAGTGAGACAATTTATATAAGGAGTCCATCCTTAAACATCTCTTGCACTGTACCTTGCATTTCTTGACTAATATTGTACTTTTCCTTCTGTGGACACCTGGCCAAACATGGATGGCATACTGTCAGTTCTCTTTCAGATATTCACTGTGGGGAACCCTCTATCCGCATTATCCTTAGAAGACCCCGTACCATAAATGGCACTCGTTATTTAAATTCTTCTTCTAGATTTACTCAGAGAGTGTCTGTCTTTCTCTCAGGCTCTGAGAGAGCGTGATGGCTGTCACCATACAACTAGCACACTGCTGCTAACTGACAAAGCTGATAGTATTGGCTGATAAAGGCCACTAAGTCAGGTAGAACAAGCAGTAGTCCCCATATTGGCTAGGTTGTGTAGCTTACCACACCTGCCTGACTCCAGTAAAGTTTTGCCAAACTTTCCTTTCTTCCTTTCTAATTTAAAGTAAGCAAGCTACACCAAGCTTCCTTAATATGAGAGAGAGCAAACCTGGTGTTCACTACTCCGGCTGACGTATGTGTGGTGATAATAAGCCCACCTCAAGTTTTTCTTTAACAAGATTTGTTGTTATGTAATGAAGACAGGGAATTGTATCCTGTGTCCCATGCTCACATAAATCTAACTTTAAAAAGAGAAATAACTCCATGTATTTATTTTCCTATTATTGATCTGTTAAAGGATCACTATAACATCACAGAAATGTTGTCAGCACAGTACAGAGTTGTAACTTCATTGTAAGTTGCTGTGGATTAAGGTCAAACTAAAATATTTCATGTAAACAGCAGAGGTGCGACACACTGTGTCAGCACTGCAGCTCTGTGTAACTGATGCTGCCTGTCTCGAACAGAGGCGACATCGTGTAAACCACAGCATCTCTCTCGTGTGATAGCGCCAGTCCTGCCCGCCAGCGCTGAAAGAAATGACATCATCTTTTTCTGCCGAGCACAGGCGTCCTCAGATTGGCCTCGACTCGCTGAGACTGGAATCAGCAGGTAGACAAAGAGAGAGGGAGAGAGATGAATAGGGGATCCAGATGGTGAGGGGTGATGGATCGCCAGAGAAGAGAGAGAGAGAGAGGAAGACGGAGATAAGGAAAAGAGAGAACATAAGAAGAAGAGGGGACAAAGAAGGGGTTTTTACATAAAAACATACCACAAGTAATAAATTGGCAATATTCCCCAATAAGATATTTATGTCAAATACGATTTTCTCATATTTCTAAAAGAGAAAGTAGGAAGTCAGGTTTATGGAATGAGATTTAAAGAGGGAGAGTAAAGGGTGAATGAACAGAACGAGCGTGTCGGCAGGAGAAGGTAAAGACATGGTTGGAGGACACAGGCGGCAGATATCAGGGGGCTAAGAAGGACAGATAGAGAGATGGACAGATAAACAAACAGAGGTGAGACAAAAGAGCAGCGCAGATTGAAATCTGGACTGACAAAGAAGGACGAGGTGGGGAGAGGAGAAAGGGGGTGATGGGCTTCATCACCCAGAGATGACGTAAAGCGTAGAGTCCAATTTGATGTAAAGGTGGGAAACCGTGTAGAGAGAGAGAGAGGGAGAGAGAGAAGAAGAGGGATAAGGGGAAACACTGAGGAGAAGGACAGATGAAAGATGATGTGGAGAGGGAAAAGAAGGAAATGAAAAATTACCAAGAGAGATGTAAGGAAAGGGGAAAGGACAAGGAGGGAGGGAAAGGGCAAATAGATGAATGGAAAGGTAGAAGGAGAACTAATGTTAGACACAAGTAGCGAGTAAGAGGGAGGGCGGGGGTTAGTATAGGTCAAATGAAGTAACCGAGTGAAACGGAAGGCGGTGTGAGAGGCGGCATTGTTGTAAAATATTTCACCTCATCTCCAGCTTGACCCGTCTTCAGCTCTCGGTTGCAGGTTGTAACCCGAGAGCCTGTAAATCTTAAGAGCACACAGCTGTTGACGTCGAGTTTGTTTAAGACACACCAAAACAGTCAGCTGCTTTGGTGACAGTTAAAGCTTGTTACTTACAGCTGTATTCTTGTTGATACATGGCCACATAGCAGAAAAGAATTAAGAGACTAAATTTCAGAGGTAAACGGCAGAGATTGGAATTAAACCAGATGCACCTCTTTTGCATTTGCATTCATTTGAGGACAGAGCTCCCCCACCTCTGTGCATCTACAGGAAAACAGGACAATAAACAAGGGCCCAGAGAGGCTTCTTGCTTCCTCTCCTTGTTCAAATGACTTCACCATATGTTACTATACATCTGTAGCAATATTTGACTCTCCAAGAACAGCCATGTCCTATTCTCCTATTCTTTACCTGACAAAGAGAAAATTTGTGCGCAACATGTTTTACCTTCCTTAATCAATAAGGGGAGCAGATGACCGTGTTGCAAGTCCTTTTGGTGATAGGATACTCTTCACTTATCCTGGAAAAATAAAGTAAAATATTAGCTATTCAAAAAAGAGAGCTGCTCCTTTGTAATGTTTTTAATTTGTTTGTTTTTAATTTTGCACTGTTTCATCATGTTTTTCAGAGCATCTTTCATTTTTGGCAAATTGAATAGCTTCTTTGTAACACTGAATACTGTCTGGAAAACAACCTTGAACTGTTCCATTTAAGGGTTTTTACTCAAATCATTGGCAAAATTGAGAAAGGAACTGGCTACACTCATTTCCTTTACACTAAATCTCATGAAATCCATTATTATTATTATTAATTATTATTATTATTTGCTTTGTCTCATGTTGGAAAATAAGACTGTGTTGAATATTGTGTGTTAAAAATTGTGATGCTGATTTATTGATTTATTTATTGAGGGTTTGACTTGGAGTCGATATAACATTGACATTTACATTTATCCATTTGGCAGAAGCTTTTGTCCAATGCAACATACAAATGAGGTACAATCCGAGCCACAGTAAATCAAGGAGAAGATCCATGTTCCACCTGACACAAGTGCCACAAGGTTGCAGGTGCATAAAGTAACACACAAGTGCCTAGCAAATAGAGAGAGAGAGAGAGAGAGAGAGAGCATTGACACTGGACACCTGGTGAACAAACACTGAGGAAGGCAGAGCATGAAACGTCTGTGTGAGTAGGTGATATTACTATGTGATATTACTTTAATACAAAGCAAAATGCAAGAAGAAAATGTGTTATTGCTCAAATCAGTCATATCAACCATCACCAGCACAGCATTTCTGCTACATTCAACAAATAAAGTTATTTCTGTACAGCAGTAAAATTTCTTAGATGGATCTCCTTCAGCTAAATAAATAAAGGCAATAACTCAAAGTAATACGTTCAGCTGCTAAATTCCCTCTGATCTCACTGGAACATTCACCTTTAGCCTGCATGCCGCCCCTCCTCCCCCTGAATATGATCCCCTTTCCAGTCCCTGAGCCCTGTGTGAAAGAGGCCATCACATGACGTGACTTGGCCCTTTGTGGCAGCATGCAGGGTGGCAGTGAAACAAGTGACTAGGATTGAGAGCCGCTATTACAGTAGGGGTATTGATTCAGCACAGATTAAGAGAGGAGGCGAGCTCAACCTCCACCTATTTCCTTGCCAACCCCCCCTTCTTTCTCTCTTAGATGCTATTATTTAACTTCTCATTATTTCCATTTTTTCTTTTCCCGTCTAACTCTCTCCCAGTCACACTCCATCTGTTGTTTCTCCTTTGCAATCACCCCCCACCCCCCACCTCCCCCTTCATCTCTCTGCCTGCTCCTCTCTAACCCCCCCTCACCAACTTCTCTCACTCTTTCTCAATGAGGTATTCATGTGACCCACCTGCTGTCCGCCGTTTAGCGTTAGCCCAACCAAAGAGTCGCTCTGTGCTCTTGTTGGCCCACAGAGTCGGCCTGCCTCATTCACAGTTCACACGCCTGCCTTTGCCGCTGCGTGCCCAGGGCGCGAACCAGGGGAGAGGGAGGGGGGGGGTCCTCGTCCAGTAAAGGGGGGGTCTCAGGGTGGCATCGGAGCTCAGACAGGGTTCTGTCGGGCATAGGATGCTGCACAAGGTTCCTGGATGCTGTTGCATTTGGCTAAAGTCGCCATCATGTTTGGCCTGAGGAGTTCAGGTGGAAGTTATGAGAAGATGCGGAGCGAGTACTACCTAGATGTGGAGAACCCTTTCTGTCCTCAGGTTGGTGCATTAGGTGTAGGTTTTGTTAAGAAAACCTGTGGAGAAAGTCAAGGCATGGCTGCGGAGACATTGCTGGTGATGTTATATGGTGTTTCTTTAAGATAAAATTTAATGATATAGCTGTTTAATATTATTTTTATTTGGTCTCTTTCTTGCTCCATCTGGCTTAAACACATTTCATATTCTTTGTGGTTGCCTGATCTATGCAGTGACTGTGTGTATGTGCGATGGCCAGATGAAAGAGCTTTTGTTGGGCTTTAGTGGTAACCTTATCTAAAGGGATTTCACAGTATTTCCTTATTAAGGTGTTTTACTTTCTGATCATTGGTTGAAACATGCTGCTGACTGACTGCAACAGTTTAACAATGATGCTTTACAGCACTGAATTGATTGTTTTCAGTTCTTTCTCTTAGAAAAGGTAACCCAAACTAATCAATAGTGCATATTTACACATTACAGGTGACACACTAAGGGTTGCTGTTTTGATGTGCCCTGTGTTTTAGTTCCTTTCATTAGTTGTATATGCATTGAAACATTTTTTTAGTCTTATTAAAAATCAAAAATTGCTTTGCTCGCTTCCCCTAACTTCTCTTTCTTCACAGGTGACCAAGCAGATCCACGAGCATGAGCAGGAGAGCGAGCTGCGGGAGCAGATGTCGGGCTACAAGCGCATGCGGCGGCAGCACCAGAAGCAGCTGATCGCCCTGGAGAACAAGCTGAAGGCCGAGATGGACGAGCACCGGCTCAAGCTGCAGAAGGAGGTGGAGACGCAGGCCAACAACGCCTACATCGACTTGGAGAAGCTGGCAAAGCGCCACGCCGTGCATACTGAGAAGGAGGTAGGATTTGTGTGGGGTGGGGGGTTACAGGACATGAGTGGATGCATAGCAACTGTAACCCCAAAGTTATTTCACAGATGATCACGCAGACCTGCATGTACCATGCAACAGTTGGCCAGGATCTGTTTTGGAAAATAGGGGAAGACATGATGATGATAGTTCTGGAGTAAAGTCTGTGGAAAAGTTTAATTCTGGTAAAAACATGTTATTGTTTTGAAGCATGAAGCTTCAACCTCAGTCTTGCATCAAAGTTTTTCGTGAACTTTACACACTGCTGCCACCCAATGATACATAAGATGAAACACAAGGGCAGAAGTAGGTCACAGAATTTTACACTTTGAAAAACAAGCTGCATATCTCTGTGATTAGCATGCAGCATGCCGCAGCGGCCAGGGAGATAGTGTATCTGTACATATAGACCCCCTTTGCACACATAAACAGCAACATAAACACATAATGTCACGTGTGAATGATGTGTCACTCAGCTAACAGTTTCTCTGCTCTGAAAATTGGTTAGTGTAGCATTTAACCATTTTTGGATATTTTTGATCCAAAGCTCTGTGAACTTTAGTCTGTCAACATTACAGGAATTATAAATGTCTTATCAACCTAAATGTATCCGCATTGCAATCTTTTACATATCTTTAAATGTGGCAATAAACTGACAGTAGCTATTAACAGCCTAAAAAGTCAAATATGTTTAACTGTAATATAACATACAGGACAAACATATCAGAAGTTAGGTAACAAGGTTTAGGGCTGCACCTAAATAATTTTAATTATGAATTAATCTGCAGATCATTTTCTCGATTAATAGATTATTCGATAAAATGTGGAATGTCTTGTCTACTAGACATATAGAGGTAAAAATTATACAAATCCTCACACTGGGGAAGAGAATATTTGACATTTTTGCTTGAAAGATGAGTGAAACAATGAATCGTTAACTAGATAAATCTGAACATGTGCCTAGATTTTTAACTGTAGTTATTGTGTGACTATTTGTTCACAGTTCAGCGCTAAGCTTGTAGCCTATATTCAGCTAAGGCCACTATACTAAGCTAATAGCCTTCTCGCCCTGTTTTCCTCCTGTTTCATGTGTCCCCCAGATGAAGATGGCGTTGACGGATGAGAAGAAGTTCCAGCAGCAGATCGTGGCCCAGCAGAAGAAGGAGTTGACCACCTTTCTGGATAATCAAAAGAAACAGTACAAGCTCTGCAAAGAGAAGATTAAGGAGGTGTGCTGCGTCTGTTGGTTTCCTTTTTCCTCCTTGGGCGAGCTCCTTTGTACGCCTCTCTCGTGTGTGACACATGGTCCTGTATGCTGTTTACTGTTGAATCAGCCCTCCTCCACACAAATATGCACGTTCAGTACCACCGAAGTGGTCTTTTGGAAGTTGTGTTGACTCATTCAGCCTACTCACTATGTACCTACACATGTATATACATCCACACATACAAGGAAAACCACAAATCCATACACACAGTGTGCATTTGTGTGCCTCCACAACCTTGAACTGAACAGTGTCCAGAGAATACTCCTGTGGGCTGGGACTGTGATACATTGTGTTTTCAGTTACAAGATAAGTGACCAAAATTAGGTCAGTGCAGTTAAAAGAAAGCATCGCTGGCAGGGAGAGATATTTCCCACCAACTGAGGGCTATAACGGAATTAGACACCGCAGAGAGTGGGGATCAGGCTCATGTTAAGTGCATTAACTCGAGTTGTAGATTACCTTCAAGCCCATGAAAGAGAATGAGAACTCATACTGAGGAGGGATAAATTTGGCTAAAATTATCTTTTTCTTTCAACCTTCCTCTGGCTATGAAAGTCATCTGTAGTTCAAGACAGAAGGTCAGTTGGAGTTTGCCATATGCTGTCACTACAAAACATTTCAAAACATTTCTATATAATACGTAGTTTGGAAGGTTTCTGCTCGTTTAGACTATAATTATTTTTCACATATGTAATAGTTTTCATAATTTTACCACTTAACAGATGAGTTTTGTTCAGGTAAACTTAACAATCACAGTCCCATCTAACCTATAATTGGCTTCTATCTAGTACTATCTCTGTTCTGTCCTTGTAACCAAAAGCTCCTGTCAACAACCCTCTCCTCGCTTTACCCCTTTCCCAGGAGATGAACGAGGACCACAGCACACCCAAGAAGGAGAAGCAGGAGCGACTGTCTAAGCACAAGGAGAATATGCAGCATTCCCAGGCCGAGGAGGAGGCCCATCTCCTGGCCCAGCAGAGGGTTTTCTATGACAGGAACTGCCGCGCATTCAAGCGCAAAGTCATGGTCAAGAGGCAGGATTTGGAGCAGGAGCAGATCCGAGAGGTGTGGAGGATCTATACTCTTTAATGCATCATGTGCAATCCAATAAATCATAAAAATAGACTAATATAAGTGTTACATGTATACATTTATCTGGTAAATGAATTCAATGAAAGTAAAGCTTTTTTCTATATAGGATCAAACTATTTAGGATTTAAAATTAACTCGGACCTCTTCTTAGCAGTTATTGTTTACAATATTAGTGTGAACAGGCCCAACGCGATCATGAGACCAAAATATTTTTCTCAGTAAACAGGAGTGCTTCAAAATCAGGCCCATTGTTCTTTAGAGGTGTTAGGTATGTCCTTTTACATATAAGGAGATTATCGCAGAGTAAAGCAAGGCAACAATGTCATAATCTCAAAAGCTGCTGTGTAAAGTCTTACAAGGTCCAAAACTTTCTGTGGGAAAATACACAAAACTCTTGAGTCACATTTTAGATTATAGTCGTAATGTTTTGCTTAATAGAAAAAATAAGAGTTTAAATGTAATTATTATCCGTTGTTCCACAAACACAACAGCAAAATTGATTTCTACATGTGAAAATACACAAACAATGTTAATCAATAGCACCTACTGTAAGTCATTCATGCATCCTTCTCCTTCCTTCTTCCATCTCCTTTTCATCCTATTAGGAGCTGAACAAGAAGAAGACCCAGAAAGAGATGGAACATGCCATGCTGATCCGCCACGATGAGTCCACCCAGGAACTGGAGCAGCGGCAGCTGAAGACCCTGCAGAAGCTGCGGATGGACCTGATCCGCCTGCAGCACCAGACGGAGCTGGAGAACCAGATCGAGTACAACAACCGACGTGAGCGTGAACTCCACCGCAAGCATGTGCTGGAGCTCCGGCAGCAGCCCAAAAACCTCAAAGTGAGTCGATGCGGAGACGGTAAAGTTGTCAGTCCAGGATTTTATAGGTGCAGCGGTTGTTGTCTTAGGAAAAAGGTGCTTGAAATGCAGAGCTGACAGTAAAATAAAAACCTTTTTGAAATGTTTTTTTTGCAGGATTCCTTTTCAAAATTTTTCTTTTGTCGCTGAAAAGACAGATTGTATCCGCCTCTAAGATGGCGCAAGCCATGAGTAACATCTTCTCTGTTTTAGGTAGATTTTGATAAAACAGTGATGCAACATGGATGTAACAAATTAATTGGGAGAAAAAATGGTAAAAGAACACACAAAATGTGTCATTTCTATCTCTGAATGTCATCCCATTTTAATTTGCTTTTGAGGATAACAAAGACTAGAAACATGATTTTGCCTTTGGCTATTTTAGACCTTTAACCTTTACCGGCAGAATTATTAAGGCATGACATTACATGAACTACAGAAAATACTCTTTAACTCTAATCGTCTTCCTCCTCTTCTTGCTGTTCTTCTGTTTGTCTCCGTCCCCTCCACCAGGCCTTGGAGCTGCAGATCAAGAAGCAGTTCCAGGACACATGTAAGGTGCAGACCAAGCAGTACAAAGCCCTGCGCCACCACCAGATGGAAGTTACGCCCAAGGCCGAGCACAAGACGGTGCTCAAGGCCCTGAAGGATGAACAGACACGCAAGCTGGCCATCCTGGCTGAACAATATGAGCAGAGCATCAATGAGATGATGGCCTCGCAGGCGGTGAGCGCAGAGACATTAACTTATGTCATAGTCGATGATAAATATCTTTCTACAGTTATCACTTTTTCAGGGAAATATTGGATTGTTCTTATGAAAGCTGGAAGGCATAATTGAAGACATTTGACATAGTCTCCACCTGTTGCTCATGCTTATTAATTTTTCTCTTCCTTAACTGTCCTCATCTCATATCTTGTCTTTCTATTTTTTTTTCCTGCTCTTTTTTTATCTCACCCTCATTTACATCCCTCTTACTCCTCCCTTCCCTTTCTACTGTCTTTCCATGTCCTGTCTGTCCCTGTTGCCCTTCCATCCTCTTCCATCCCTTCGTTGCCTCCTCCCCTCTCCTTCTTCTGTCCTTTCTGTCTCTATTCCCTCTTTCTCCTCTCCCCCTCCTTGTGCGTGTCTTATCCATGTTCCCCCACCCCCTCCAATCTCCCCAACTCTCTCTTTCTATCTCTTTGTACATCCCTCTCCCCTGTTGCGGTCCATGGTCGGCTGTGTCAGCTGCGTCTGGACGAGGCCCAGGAAGCCGAGTGCCAGGCCCTGAGGCAGCAGCTGCAGCAGGAGATGGAGCTGCTCAACGCCTACCAGAGCAAGATCAAGATGCAGACCGAGGCGCAACACGAGCGCGAGCAGCAGAAGCTGGAGCAGAAGGTGTCCCTGCGCCGGGCTCACCTGGAACAAAAGGTGTGGTGAAGGAAAACGCTCACGTCATTTTAAAGTAGACGTATGTTAAAATAAGGAACCATTACTTACAGTACTTGCCCCCAAAATTTAAGGCACACTGCTTCATTAAAGGTAAAAAAATGTAAAAGCCTTTATTAACATGGTTGCATGAAAATAACACCAAGACTTAATCAGGGTCTAATAATCAATTGATTAGACCCCACCGATTTGAGTTTCAAGGCTTAATTTTTATCAGTG
The DNA here is from genome assembly GCA_038419695.1 of Scomberomorus guttatus. Classification (NCBI taxonomy): domain Eukaryota; kingdom Metazoa; phylum Chordata; class Actinopteri; order Scombriformes; family Scombridae; genus Scomberomorus; species Scomberomorus guttatus. The sequence goes on along the minus strand of CM076450.1, from coordinate 28,065,761 downwards.
AGAAAACTGTTGTAATCTTAAATGTACTAGACGTTTCTGTTCTCTCTCTCTAGTTAGCTAACTTGTCTACCTTAAATGTTTAAATAATATTTTTGAGTCAGTCAGAGGACGCCGTAATTCAAAGGCATGAGAGCAGTTGGAGATGTGTCAGAATTGGTCCGACAATTGTTTTAACTTTCCTAAACCAACAATCCAACAATCACGTCCACTCCCCGCAGTGATTGGCCAGCTGTGCAGAGAATAGGAAGTATGTAGCATTTGAACTTCTCTCTCAAACTCAGACAACTTTTTGTGTGTACAACCAAGTGCAACACCATAAATGCGTTTCATCACGTCTTACCCCTCTCTGTGTCGGCAGGATTTTTCCCCTGCCTTCAAGTGTGTGTGGATTGTCAGAAGTTAGAAACACTTTTAGTTTTAGGTGTGTACAAACTACTCTATTGGAAGCATACTGAACCCTTAAAGGTCCAGTGTGTAGGATTTAGGGGGATCTACTGGCAGAAATGGAATATATAAATATATATTCATAGAGACCCTATAAAAAGGAAACTTTCTGGAAAGCTGTTACTGTCTTTAAAACATTAAATCTCTAACAGTGAACTCATCTTGCACACGTAGGCATAAACAAAAACTTCAACCATCCTTCCATCACAACATTTTAAAGAAATCCAGCAGTCTTCCTCTCTTTAACCTTGGATACCACATTGGTTTACAGTGTAGAATAATCCCTCTTTGTGTTCTGTCACCTCACATCCTGCTCCAACAGGACTTACATCACATTAAGTCAATTTATTGACTCTTTACAGCATCTGAACCACGTGATAGTGTAGACAAACATCAAGGTATGATTAGTATAGAAACGTACAGTACTTTTGCAATTATTTACTACAAAATGAAAGCAGTAATACATTTTTAAAAATCGATAAAGATTGAGCTATACTGTATTAATTGTGTCTTATTATAAATAGAAGATGATGAAAATGTCGTAATAAGAGAACAAAACTATCATCTGCAGATTTCACTACCATTAGGAGTGTGTGGGAGAGACATGGTTGTCTGCTCCCTGCAGGAAGGCATGCCACTGTCATCACCACCTGTGGTGAGGGAAATCTGTGTGTGTGTGTCTGCGTGAACTCATAAATGTCTGTCTGGGTCGGCTTTCATGCCCGCACTGCCTGCTGAGGTGGATGCAAATGTGTATCCGGACCTGTTCGCTTTAAGCATCGAGGGCGTGCAAAAGCCAGCGCTGGCCTGTTTGTATCTCAACTTGTTACCAGCCACTCATGTTCGTTCACTCTGCAGCAAGCTGGCAAATAGTTTTCTTACTTTATTTAATATTTTTTTCCGTTTTATTACATAAATTTGACAGTGTCGTCAATCTGTGTCCCCTACTTTGGTTGCAAGACACCCCTGATAGAGACTCATCTTTGACTATTAAAGCAACCTACCATGTATACCAATGACATGTGATAAGATGAGAATGGCCGAGTACGCCTCCTTTCAAAGTAACCGACGTCATCGCTACAGTCTAGTAGACAGCACTCCGACAACAAAGGAAGAGACATTTGAAATGCCGCCCTGATCCAGTCCTGTCGGGTCCAGTGTCTGTGTGTGGGAGCTGCGCGGTGGTCTGTCGCCATCTCCTGGCCACGTGCGGATCTGCACTCCAGGACCGGGATGATGTCATGGTTTTTAGAAGCACTATTGTCCTCCGGTTCGGTTCATGGTCAGAGTCTGGAGTTTTCTGTGCATGCTCAGTAGTCGGCCAGATTGCCGTATTGCGCCATGCAGTGCTTTGTCTGGACTTGTGGATGTGTCTGCCGCGTTTATGTGTTTGTTCGGTTGACACAACTCCTGCCGGGACAGAATCTGTTTATAGAACTTAGCGCACTCGCACCTTCATGAGCAAAACAATGCTCATCAAAGTCTGCATCCAGTTACACGTCATAGTGTGCCACACAGGTTATTCAGTGAGGATATAAAACAACATGAACTGCTCTGCAGTACAATGAAAGCCATCACCATGCTCTGCAGTAAATACAGCATTTGTAAAGGTTATAGTGTGACTGTGTCAGAGCTGTTGGTTCAGTTCTTTTGTATGTTTTGAGGCTGCAGTTTGCACTGTGGTGTATTGAACTGAATTATACTGCAAGGTGCTTCCACTTGTGGCAAATACCAACAACAGAAATTTAAATATTAGACCAAAAGAAAGGAGGTAATATCCCAAAACTGCTCTGAAGGAGGGATGTTTCAAAAGGACCTACACACCCATGATACACACCACAGATGTTTGTACTTTACACCTCTTCTCAGGACTGTGTAGGCGTATATATAAATAGTACATCTTGTTAATAGATGTATTTGTTTAAATAACAAAACAAAGAAAAAACATAATACATTAAAGGAGTAAAAAAGATTGTGCTGATGGGACTGAAAAAAACTCCAAAAGATATAAAAAAAGATCCAAACTAATTAGAAATGTCTCCTGCATTATATTAACCCTGCATATCCCGTGTTCCTCTGTGTTCCCTGCAGATTGAAGAGGAGCTGGTTTCCCTTCAGAAGGAGCGCACCGACCGGATCAAGCACCTGCTGGAGCGCCAGGAGCGGGAGGCCGACAGCTTCGACATGGAGAGCATGCGGCTGGGCTTCGGCAACCTGGGCACTCTGGACTTTCCCAAGGACGACTACAGATGAGGGGCCGCCGCCTGCCGCCGCCGCCGCCGTCGTCATCTCTCGGAGTCCCCTGGGCGTCCGTCTGCCTCAGAACAACCCTCCTCTCATTTTACCTGAACTCACCTGACAGTGCAGGTGCTGCTGACGCCCTCACTCAAACACACACAAAAAACGGCTCCAGAATCAGCTCCAGTCTTGTGTTTACTGGGCTGGTCGAGAGAGTCGATGACAGGTTTGAGTGCCCCCCCTCCCCCATCTATCCCCCAACCCACCTAACCTTCCTCCCCCTCCTTGCCTCTCGTGGTGTCACAAGATGACAAAAAAAAAAAATGCTGGATAACTTCCTGTAGTTGTCATGTTTTTGTAAGAATACTGATAACATAGTCACAGTGTTTCTTGTTTCTTGTGCAATGATGACACTTTTGGTGTGACTAAAAGTGGGGAGAAAAAAACGAGAGAAGGAGGGAGAGAAAAATGAGGGCAGTTTGATGAGCGAAATTGCTCCACAACCATGCATTTTTAGAGGTGATTCATCGTTTTGTTTGTTTAGTTTCTCGGTGTCAAGCGGTGCAAAATAAATCTCTCAAAGCGATAAATCAAACAGCTGATCCTTCCGCAGCTGTTTCTTTTTGGTATTTATTCATCAGGACATTTTTATGACAAATTTGAATAATTTGATACTTTGAGAGACAAATATCACAATATACATACAGGTATGCGTATATTATGTGACTCCTTCAGGTGAATTTGATTACTGAGGGGAGGGTGACGATGAATCATGGTACTCAATATGTGTATCGTACTGATTTCTCTGCACTGGCAGTCAATGTGAATAATAATCCGTGTGACACGTGAACTCCAACTCCCAGCTAGCACAAAGGGCTTCATGTGGGGGCGGGGGGACCTGTACTTTGTGTATAGAAGGATTTATGGAGAGCTTTTACTTATTTTCGTATTTGTATTTTAACTGTCACTCAAATCAAAAAAAAAAAAAAAACTTTTTAAAGCGCTTTTTTTCCTCCCCCCTCCTCAGATAGTATGTGAAGTTCAGTCATCTATCAATGGGATTTTTATTTTTATTTTTATTTTTTTTTGCTTTAACCACAACTCTTAAGCTGTGTATTTTCTTATAAACCAGAACAGTATGATGCTTTATTATTGCATGCACTTTAATTTTTTTTTCCAGGTTAAAAGAAAGCATGAATCTGTCAGAGCTTTTAATTATATTTGTAAATAAAGTGCTCATCACACAAACGAAGGATGTGTTGTTATTCATGTCCACTGCGTGTAACAAACCAGGAAACGATGCAGTGGTTTAAAGATTTCAGTTTGCATTTTACGACACTTTCGAGGTTCAGTGTTTTACTTCAGGACATTGTGCAGCGCACACAGCTGCTGAAGGGCTCAAACCTGTGACCTTTGAGCTGACAACATACTGAGTCCACAAACATTTCATCATCTTTGCTGTGCACAGGTTGCCATTTGGTTTTAAATATTCTGCTTGATAACAAAGTTTAAGCATAAAATCCTGAATCTGAATCTGCTCTTGACTGACAATGAAACAATTCAGCCTGTATATGACAAACCCAGAACCAGTGAAAGTGATCTGAGGTCACAGTATACAAATAAAAGATCCAGTTGTTTGCAAGGACAAAGGTTATAAAGGTCTGTTGGATAAACCTGAGCCAAGTTCATGCTAATTGAAGCAATCGACACCACTGATAGTAACCTTTACTGTCACTATGGGCCCTTTACTGGAACAGGAAAGTCCCAAGAACCAAACTCATCATGTTTAGGTTCCCACCAGTTCCCAAGAACTGCAAAGATGACTTTATTAGCCGTAACTGAAAGTACACTTGCAGAATAAGACTCAGTCATCCAGGTCATGGTTATCAAAGGAGGGTTGAATCGAGGGCATCTGGACTTGGTTGTAGATATAATCAATATTTCCACAAGATGGATCAACATTAGATGGGTGTAATGTGAAATGTGTCACTTAAAGGAACGAACCCTCAGTGAATTATCACCCGACTCTGCAAGTTCCCTGTTCAGCTGAAACAAATCTGTTTTGGTTCACTCTCACTGCACCTTTTTTAAGCTGCAGCAGGCAAAAAACAACTGTAAGCTACCTGCTCAACACCAAATGACAAAGTTAGCAACTAGCATGTGAAAATAATGGAGCATTTAGCAAATGAAGAATAAAGAAAATGACTGCTGGATGTGTTAATAAGCAACTGTTTGCTAAGCTAAAAGCTATGTGTCAGTGTTGCATTCACAGCTAGTTCCTACTGGCCCCATATTGCAGGTTTAAAGAGATGAGTCGACTGATTGTTTCCTGGTTATTTTCTCTGCTTCAGCATGAGTCTCCTGTCTCTAGCTACACCAGTCAGCGATGGTCAGTGCTGCAAACTCCACCCTGATAGTTTCACCGCCAATGGAAAATTACTACACCTGCAGGAACTATGATCCAGAGACAAAATTTGTTCCATTAAGGTTTAAAATGTTACGGAGGGTCAAGTTGGCTAGTAAACCTTCATGAAGGATCAGAAAACATTTCCACAAAGAGCACAACCATCTCAGTCTTTAGCAGATTTATTGTGCAGATGACGTCATTGAGAGGAGATGTTATTTTTGTCAGAGGATGGAAAACATGCAAAGGCAACAATTGGCAGAAAATACTATTCAGTGGCACACTCACAAAAAAATAAATGCTTTACTACTGTTGGGGTTTTTTGCCTCTTGCAGGAGTGGGAATACCCTACAGATCAGAAGCCTCCGTGGGAATTCCTAGTGCTGAACGTTGTAAAGTCGAGTCTTTTCTTCTTTTATTTTCCAGCCAGCTGCTCGTACAGTTTGGGGACGTAGTCGTCCCACTCCGCCTGGTAGCAGGTCCCGGCCACCGGGGCTTCCAGTTTGTATTTCTGCCTGAAGCTCTGGATCTTGAACTTGCCGCGGCCGTCTCCGGAACGGTTGGTGAGGACTGCCTCGGAGCAGGACAGACTGCCTGGCTGCTCGTACACCAGCCACACATACCTGTGGAGACCTGCGGGGGACAAAGACAGAGTTTTAAATGTTTCACGTCATTGCTGCTGGAAAATGACTTCTTAAAAACTGCAGATACTTGACACCAGGCCACAGATACCGCAGACTGCAGACAAGCTCCAAACCAGCAGTTACATATGTAACTGTTCAGTGGATAGTTTGATTTCAAATAGACATAAACTGTGTGTATTCTCACAAATAGACCAAGCTCATCCACTGATTCAGACACTACAAGGTATAAAAAGCCCCACGTTTCACCCGGGCTTACCTGTGCCTTTGGGGGGACCAGAGCCAACATAGTCTGACATGACGCAGCCAGAGGAGACATCATTTCCTTTCATGTTGACCACCAGAAAGTGATGCCACTCCCTTTAGTGACAGGCACAAATAACACATCAGTATAAATGTGATGCTTATAAGTAGCACAATGTGCAAAATTCAATTCAAAGAGAAAAAGAGGCGCTTTCTCCAGTTTGATGTTCACATTAAGTGTTTACAGGAACAACTAAGTGGGAAAACCCCACTTAGTTGCACCGCCTGCAACTAAGTGGTCTCTAAACACCCTTAGTGTTTAGAGACCTAAACCTAAACACCCTTAGTGGTCTCTGAAATGCAGTTATGTTTCTTTAGCTGAGGAAATCCGGTGTCGCACCCAAATCTGTAACCTGTCAAATTATGTGAATCAAGACGATCCTCCACAGGAAAAAGACTGAAGGACTGACCAAATACAGCTACCTACCTTTATGACCTCATCTAAATACTACGGAGGCATCATTTTTGTTAAAGGAAATTATTGTCTCCCTGCATCTCCCGAGTTTTAAATTAAGTTTATTCAAATTTAAAGACGGAGGTGAGAAATTTGATGTTTTCTGATCAACTTGCCAAGTCCTCCTCTCACCTGAATTTGGGGTCTTTCCTGCTGGGAGCATCAGGGTCCGTCAGGGCCAGAGTGTACAGTTTACCGGAGTCACATCCTTCCCACTCCAGGCAGGTGGGTCGATCCTGCACCTGGAAGAAGATTCAACAAAAACCTGCGCGTCATCTTCTGACTGACCGAGTTTTGGCTCAACTTTGACAGCCATTAGGGGGCGCTGTCCTCCATCTGTTTCAGCTGCAGACATGTCTGGGGGTGGGGTTGCATTGTGTATGTAACCTAATTCATTGTTGGTAAACATTTGCAGGCAGGCCTGTAATAGAATAATCAACAATAAAGCGGTGTTTGAAGGTGCAAGCATGGCGCTCACCGTGCGGTGACGCTAAGTTAGCCGAGTTAGCTGATGTTAGTCCCCGTTAGCTGACTGACCTGTGTTGGCGTGAGCACTTTGCCGAGTTCGTCGATTTCCACGGAGCCGTATTTAACGGTCAGAGGCTTGGCAGGCTTTTCATCGACCTCCTGCAGGGCAAGAGGCCCGGTCCACTGGCTCAAATCTACGGGCATGGTGGCCGAACAGGACTGGTTTGAGCTGCAGGCGGTGCTGACTGCACAGAAGCTGAAAAGCCGAAAGTGCTGCGTTCACGCACAATCAGAAGATGAGGCTACTGGTGAAAAAATGTGCGCGTTCAGCTTTTTTCTTCATCGAGTTTTATTGGCGGTTGGCCAATAACGAACTGGTGCCATACCGCCACCAACTGGTATGGAGTGTGGATCAGACTGTCTAGTATTTACAACATTAATTAAAAATATATATTTTCATTCATCTGAAAAGCTGTCAAATAAATGTAGTGGAGTAGAAAGTACAATATTTCCCTCTGAAATGTAGTGGAGTGGAAGTATAAAGTAGCATAAAATGGAAATACTCAAGTAAAATATAAGTACCTCAAAATATTTCAATTTGTGAACCTTAAACGATCTAAAATAGATGATAATCGCGTTTTTTAAGTTAATTGTCTGTTGTAGCATTGATAACACCTGACTGTCTTCATGTAGATTCACATTTACTGGATAATTACCATATATTTTACCCGTTTTACCATGTTAGTGACACATATTCACAGCAGACCAATGTGAGGTAGCTTGGTTAACTAATTTATGCTTATTCCAAATTTATGTTTTTGTGTTTTAGCACTCTGAAAATAGAAGTCGTGTTTTTTTCCCAGTATCCTGACTACACATGAACGTCACATACGGCACAAGCTGCAGGCGAAGTCTGTGGTTTGTTTACATGTCTGTCAATCAGATCAGCCGTCCCTCCTCCAGCTCACATGCTGCATTAACACACTTTCTGTTTCCAGACCACCCGTTTTCCTCTGGGAGAAATGCCTATTATCTCCTTTATGTGGTTCAGATTTGCACACCACAAACCTCAAAACACAGATGATAAGATTTTGTGTCACTGATTCCCATTATAGGAGCGTTTTTTTTTTTAAATTGTTGAATTGGAGTGTTGTAAGGCAGAAGTGAGACAGATTAATTGTAGTGAGAGAGTGAATTCATCCCAACACTGACAGCTTAAAATACTCAGTTTAGTAAAAACCAGCTATTCAGATCATGCTGTCATCTTGTAACGTCTAAATTACACTCACTAGTTCATTTGACTGCCCAGCATCTGTTGCATTTGACTTGATATCTAGAATACTTGTTATGCATCTATTTCATGAGGATGGTATGTTTATCATAATCTATATGTTAAACCAATACACACAATATAACATAATCCAAATCCAAAATCAGGTATTTATTATGCCGACATACAGAACACCACAGGATGGACGTCAGGCTGTGCCACAAATCTGCAGCTTAATCAAAAATTCACCACTTTATGTACTCTACCTAAAGCTGAATCAGTTAAAGGCTTAAAAGATTTAACTGAATTCACTACATATCACTTGTACTTTACATCACAGCGGTACATTTGTGTGTTTTATATATTTTTGGGTCTATTTATGACGACTTTTGTCAGAGTCACTTTACTTTTCATCACGATTCATTTCTGTTGATAAGGTGGGTTAGGTGTTGGCAGTTCGCCCTGCTTTCCCTCCAAATGATAAGGGAACAAAACATATTGCAGACTTGATGTTCATTGTGATAGAGTGAACAACTCAAGTAAGTTTAAAAAGTCTGCTGATTAATTGGAAAAACAATGGCTGTTTGGCACAATATGAAAAATACATACAAAAGACATTTCAGCATGCGTTTGAAAATCAGCTAAAATATAAAGTATATATGTTTTGTGGTTGAGGAGCTAAAACTTTTTACCAACTTCTTATAAAAATCTGTCCAACACCTTCATAAATTTATAACACCATTACACAGGCAGCCATATATAATACACATCTACTCTAGCTCAAAACAATGTCATCATGGTCCATTTAGTAGCTGTGTTGGAACTTTCAACCATACCAAATGATCTTCCTCAGCCAAAGGACTTTGCCCAGTTGTCATGGAATTCAAATCTTTAATTTCTTCTGAAATATAAATGTTATTGCGTACATACTAAAGTCTTGTTGTAAACCATCTCTATGAAAACTGAGCAATTCCATCCGCAGAGGAAGGCCATGAGATGTGGTTGAAAGCTCTGGAAATACAATGTGGACCGTGTGTGTGTTTTCTGTTTTGTTTGTTTTTTTCGTTGCTACTGTTTCCAAGATCAAAAATGAACCTTCAAGTTTGTTTGTTTTTTTTTAAAAAAGGAAATTTGAACAATTTTTTTTTCTCTGGAAAAAAAGGGCAAAATCCAACTGCTGATGAAGATCATGTAATATGACTGAAAGCCCCTGCACAGCTCCTAAAAGGACCTTGTGGTGACATTGTTTTCTCAACTCCTGTTTCCACACTCAAAAAAAAGTCAAAACTTTGGCTTTAACCTGTTCAAATCTATAAAAAAAATAAATAAATCAATTACTGTGCAACTCAATTTATAACACCAGTGTTACAGATATAATCTGTATTATTATAGTGCACTTTAACAATTGTCCTAATAGTGTTATAATGATGTAATATTTGCCTAATAATCTTATTTGGGCCTGTATATTTTATTGAAAACATTAATGATGTATCAGCTTTAAAAATGGTGTTACTGTACCTTTAATAAGGTGAAGTCAGGGTGTGGTTTATTCGTAGCAAAGTTTCCGGATGCTCTAGTAAACAAAGCACGTCAGCCAAAACCTGCAGCAGACAGACAGAAGTCCTGTCATGTCAGACAGCTCACCTGAGCTGATACTGTGGTCTGTTTACTGTGCTTTAGAATGGGCGGACTGCTGTCCACTGTGTTCAAGTGTGTTTCAGACAGGCTCACACAGGTAAACTAGTCAGACAGGTTGGACTGGAAGCGTTTTGTTCACTTTTGTTTTTTTTGGGGAAGGAGATGTAGCCAATTGGGAAGTTATCATGAAGATAGTCACAACTGTAGCGCTTCTACACTTGTGTTTAGCCGCCACAGGTGAGTTTTTATTACCATGGACAGCCAGGTGAGCCAGGTGAGTCTGAAAACATGCTTACATTTCTCTTTTCTCTTCCTCTTCTTGTCGAAGCGGCAGTTTCGGGCTCCACTGAGACGGTCGTGACAGCCGCACCGGGCGACATCGCTCTACTTCCTTGTTTCACCGTCGGTAACGTAACACCGTCTTTAACGACATGGATGAAAAATGGACGAGAAGTCATCAGTGGCGGCCCTTTAGCAGCAGCAGCAGCAGCTGCAGCTGCAGCCGGCCCGCCGAGCCCTCCGCCCGCCGCACAGCGCCTCACAGTGCTGCATGACGGGAGTCTGAACATCCAGGGGGTAAAACCTGGAGATGAGGGCAGCTACCTGTGCAACTCCTCACTACCTGACAACAGCACCTTTCAGGCACGTGTCCTGCTCCAAGTAACCAGTAAGTGAACACTTGTATGTCCAGTAATGAGTCCAGTATGATGATGACCTGCTGGGCCTTTCAACGTTCACAAGAATTCATTGAGCAGCATTTCAAGTAAATACAAACTGGACAGACCTGCAGACTGCAGGTCTGTCCAGTTGATTGTCCATATCAAACATGCCATTTCTTCGATATCTGAATGCACAAACAAAAAAGCAGTCCAGAGTTTCCCAAAGGGCCTGTGAAGAAGTGTGTGGTTTATGGGTATATGGGTGATTGATTGCATATTGGTTAGAATGAGGCTAATTGGGTGCCTGTGTCTGTGATGCCTCCATGAACAGAACATGGATAAGATAGATCGATGCTTACATTTGTTATGTGATTTATGCATCATGTTTGTGTGCTCACTTCTATATGATTGCATATGGAAATAAAGGTTAAGAGCAAAAAAAAACATATAACTCCTGTAAGCTTTACAAGATACTTTAAAAATGATTTTGTTTTCTTTTATATTACAGCCTTATACTCAAAAAACGAAAGATTCATTTCATTATTGATTCATCTGTCAGTTAATTGTTCAATTCATTGTTCAGAGCTGGAATTATTAGTTGATTGTTAGATAATTAACTATCAGCTATTTTGATAATCGATTTGGAGCTGCAACGATTAATCGACAGCCAGAAGATTGATTGGCAACTATTTTGATAATCAGTTAATAGTTTTGCGTCATATTTTAATAAAAAAATATGAAAATTCTCTGCAGCTTCTTTTATGTGTAGATTTTCAGAGTTAACTGAATATCTTTGGGTTGTGGAACAAAACAAGACATTTGAGGACGTCTGTGTGTCTCGTGCATCATTTTATACACATTTCCCACAAATTCAGACCAGCTTATTTAGTACCTTCAATGTCCAACACATATGTGGCACCTTACTCCATGTTGATTCTTCAGTATTAAAACAACACTCACACTTTTGTATCAATCACAAACTTTCTTGTGATAATAACGATGGATGGAAACTGTTTTGATTCCCCGCACAAACTTCTTCCAGGTGGTCCAGAAAATGTTGCAATATCCGTCGGCCCCGCCACCGCTCTGTCTAACGGGACGCTCATCAGCTTTCGGGGCTCGACCGTCACCTTTAACTGCACCGGCTCCTCCTACCCGTCTCAGCAGCTGACCTGGGCCTTCAGAGGAGCCTCGTCCAGCAACGACTCGCTGGATTCAACCTCTGGGTCCTGGCTGGACTTCAGGATAGCAGACATTCAGCCCAGCGCTCAGGGAGTTTACAGCTGCATGGCCCACAACACCGTGTCTCATCAGGCAGTCAATAAGAGCACGCAGCTGCTAGTATACTGTAAGTACCACTAACATGCCTCACTGTGACTATACTGCAGGTCTGATGTAGAAACGTGTTATTTGTAGTTATTCTCATTTATTGGGCCGCAAATAGCAAGAGTCAGCTTTTATTAAATAATGACATGAGGAAAAAATATGTACAAAATAACATTTTGTTTCAAATACCAAATAATACCTTAGTCAGAATAACAAACATATTTTTCTACAAAACCTTTTTTTTATATATAATTTTGCAAAAGTGTCCTCAAGTACAACCTTGATTAAAAATGTTACACACAGATGTTACCAGACTGATCAATTAAACACAGTACAACAAATGTAATCTTAATCTTTAATCTACGTGGCCTCTGTTATCATTTTTATCATTTTTATCTGCAGGTTTAGGGTGAGGAAGAGCTGGAGCGATAAGTTGATTAATTGATTAGTCGACTGACAAAATGAATTGATTATTCATTTCACAAAGCAACAGAAATTCTCCTTTGACAAGGCTCAACAACAAACAATGCACACACACACACACACACACACACACATGTAGAATAGGACTAGGAAGTCAGTTTCCAAGCAAAAATGCCAAATATTTGATGTTTTTGGCTTCTTAAATTTAAGAAATAGTTGTTTTACCTTGTCTTAACTTAAATTGAGTATATTTGGGTTTTCGACTGTTGGTTTGCCAAAACATCTGGTAACATAACATTGGGCTGTAGGAAATTGTAATGGGCATTTTTTGCAGTTTACTCGATTAGTTAATCGAGAAAAGGAGAGTCCCAGAGTGTTAGTGTGCAGTGTTTGATGTGTTGAGGTGTTACAATTAACACTTGGAATGAACACTTACAAATGAAAAGGCAAAACAACATGCAAACCATACCTTTGTTTTTTATTTAGCCTCTTAAAGATTTTATTAAATTCTACTATTTAGCTTTTTTTTTATTTACGAAGATATGAAACAAAAAGCGAATCCTAATTTTTAGTCTGTGCTTTAAAAAAAGTTTCTTCAGGTAGATTGTTTTGGTGCTCTTCTCCTTTAGTTAAGTTAATAAATGATGTGTCTGTCCTGACTAGATGTCCCAGATAGGCACCCTGAGTGTATGTGGGCGCCAGCACAGGATTCCTCTCACATCCTGTTCAACTGCACCTGGTTTGGGGCGTATCCCTCCCCGACACTGCGCTGGGGGGAAGATGAGGGTGACCGGGGGGCTCACTGGAAAGGACGCATTTATGATAGTGAGGTGACGGACAGCCTGTCAGTGACGATGAACCGCTCCCAGCTGTACGACGGGCAGACGGTGAGGTGCATGGCGCAGCACCTGGCGCTCGCTGCAGGAAAGGAGAGGTCGTGTTCGTTCACCCTCAGTAAGTGTGTTGTGGTGAAATGAGTCTCTTAACAATCCTGAGATGTGCAGCTACTGAATCTTTTATATACTTTCCACTTTAGAGGCCACTGAGCCACTCTGAGAGTCTTCAGTGTGCAAAGATTGACAGTTATAGTTATATTTACTTGCTCTCAGTATTCTTAGCATTGACTTTAGTTATAAGACAGTTTAAATGGTTTTCACCCAAATTGCAAAAACATTTTTTTTCATCTCATTTACCATGTTTTTGTTGAGATATCTGTCTTTAACATTTCAGCTGCTACTCTAGTGCAATTAGAGAGAATTGAATTATGTTTGTGGTGAAACAGTATCCAGGTTTCTGATTGTGTTTTGCAGCAGTAACATTGCGTAATCCTTGTTCATACATGCTTCAGTTACTGATCAGATGTGCCTACGCCCCTACACGCCCTTCCTATCACAGACACCAGTCACATTGTATATGATCTATTCTGTTTCTATTATAAACTAAACACTGTTGCAACAACTAACACTGACTGTTAAGAGCTGCAACGATTAGTTAAACAAATAGTTGATTGAAAGAAAACGGCAGCGTTTTTCTTAATTATAAAAATGCCAAACATTTGATGGTTCCAGCTTCATTAATGTGAGTAGTTGCTGCCTTTCTTGGTCTTACATGATAGTGAATTTAATATTTAGTGGTTTTGGGATTTTGGTCAGAATAAACAAGACATATGATGACGTCTCCTTGTGTTGTAGGATACTGTGATGAGCATTTTCTACCGTTTTCTGATGTTTTATTGACCAAAAGGCTAACTGACGCTTAGGTGTGCTTGTTAAAACAACAGCACTTCGCTACAGCTGTGTGGCTGAAATTGCCATACTGCACAGTCAGTGAGACACAGCTAGTAGTGAGACCAGGAGGACAAAGTGTTGAATGCAGGACATGTGGACAGTTAGTGAGTCACTCAGTAATGTAAAGCTTATCATCACTGGACAACATTGTTCCAACAATGAAATGACGCAGAAGTTTGCTATATAAGTTTGTTTTAGCTTATCAGCATTGTTTAATGCTTGTAAATAATTGAACACAAGGTGTATCTTTATCAAATAAGGTCCAAACTCTACCTGTCTAATCTCTTTTTTTATGTAATTATATAACCATTTTACTTTTTATTTATTAATATAATATGTTTAACTTATGGGCCTTTCATGAAACTTTATACATTTTAGGTTCTCACCACAGGCTGCTGGATAGTTCTTAGCTCATCTGAAATGTAAAAGGTGTAAGTTTTGTGTTTCTGGCGGCAGCAGGACGTACATGAAGAACCAGGTAGTTGACAGTAATAGTCCTGAGTGCAATTTACAGAAACTCAAACTTCAGCAGAAAGTTGAAGGATAAAGACAACAGCCATAAAACACAGCAAAGATGTTTTAGACCTCTAATATGACGCGTATTCGTTTGAGCCAGGGTAACTAAGGCCTAAATCAGATTATTTTGTACCACCAATTAATTTGATTATTTTTGTGATCACAAATTCCCAGAGCCACAGGTGACATCTTCAGATTTTTATCCAAAAACTGTCCAAAATCCAAATATAGTCAATTTACAATTATAAACAAACAGACAAAGCAGGAACCAGAGACTGTTTGACATTATTGCTTGATAACGGATTTAAAGGAATAGTTTGACATTTTCTGAAATATATTTATTTGGCTAGCTGTTTCCCCCTGTTTCCAGTCTTTATGCTAAGCTAAGCTAACCAGCTGCTGCTTATATTTACCATATATAAGCGTGGTATCAGTCTTCTCAGTTCAGTTCAATTCAGACTTTATTAAGGACACAGCTCATGGGGGGTCCATAGCATAGGGGGTCTCATCTTATTCTTCGCAAAAGAAAGCAAATAGGCAAATTTTCCAAAATGTCAAACTATTCTTTGTAGTAATTAAATAATAATGCAAACCCTTAAGGTACTGAGACTCTTATATGTTTAAAAAATATTTATTTCGGTGTTTGTCCCTCTCTCCCAGAGCCTCCGTTCCCTGAAGGCGAGCCGTTGACCACGGCTCTGGAGGCGACCAGTGTAACTCTAACCTGCACTGAGGCCAAGTCCACCCCCCCTGCAAACACCACGTGGAGGAAAGGGCTCCAGCAGGAGGACATCGTGCCCGGATCAAAGTACGTCTTGTCCGAAGAGGGCCCCGTACTCAAGCTGACCATACTCAACGTCAGCAAGGACGACGAAGGCGTCTACTTCTGCCGCAGCGAGAACCCCCTCGCTGTCCGAGAGCTGGAAGTCTACCTCACTGTGAGGAGTGAGTCTGGGATGAGAGGAAGCGGTTCAGTGTGCAAATAGAAACAGAGGAACAGACTTCAAGATGGTCACATGTACAGGAAAAAAAATCATTTGCATTTTTACAGTTATTAGAGAGTGAAAGAGGGAAACAATTTAAAAGTGTGAACAAATTACACCTTTAACGTCAGAGGTAAACACAGTGAGCTGAAAACACAGTTCTTAGAGCCATAGATTTAAACAAAAAGCCAGTACCTGCAAGTGTCGGCTCCACCTCTGGAATGCTGATAAACCTGCTGCATCGCCCTTTTTCTTCTCCATAATCCTCACTCCTGTCTTCTTGTTTTGCCTCGACAGCCTCCTCAGTGTACACAGGAGCGATCATCGGTGTCTTTATAGCTGCATTGATCGTGGGATCAGCCGTCATCATCGCTAAAACAGTTTACTCCAGCCGACACCGGATTTGTCTGGGTTTGTATATTGAGTTTATCTTACACATGCAGCTAATGACTCTGCCCTACTTCACCTCATACGTTTAGGAAGGAAATGATCACTTTTTGCACACATTAAGCATTCATGTACTGCATCTGTAATGCTGTACATGAGAAATGTAACCCACAAAAGTCTGAATCATAAACATACACCGATACTGATTTCACAATTTCTCTTCATATTTTTGTTGCAGGAGGCGGCTTTGGGTGAGTATCTCACATTTACTTATCTAACATGCACTGCATGCTTTAGTGGCCCAATCCACACATTTAAAGGGATTAAACTGCTATTTTTGCTCCACACTCAAGGTTCATTTTCATTTTATTTTATTTTATTTTAATTGTTTATTTTTTTGTAGTTTATATTTTTATTCCTGCAAACACCAACTTACTGTAGATGTTGTCGTTGTCGCATGACGATATTTCCAGTGAAGCAAAAGTTCACAGAAGAAGCAGAGATACCAATTTCTACTCAGATTGTAGCCTCAATAGACTGCGGGAAGCTTTTTCTTTACTCCATTGCTCTTACGGTGATACTTCTGCAGCAGTGGTTCACCAGCAGCCATAATTTGTTTAGATTTTTTTCCAGATGTAAGCAGCTCCTTAATTTCCTTTGTGCAATTCATTGTCGGATAATAGTCAGTTAATTAGTTAATTAGTTTTGAAAATCAAGCTGATTTAGTCTGCTTACTAACATCTGAGCATACTTGAAGGTACCTTATGGAATTTTTTTTTGTAAACAAACAATATTATGTTGTTTACATTCAGCGTTTCTCACCAAAAACGAGGATACAAACAGTTTGTGGCCTAATAAACCTGTTGAATGCTTTTCTTTCCTCATAAAACATTTGCAGAGCAGATTTTTGGAGGAATTTGAAGCTTAAATTGTTAACATCCAGCTAGCAGCCTTCTTCTTCTTTTTTGCCTTTGTTGGCGCATCGCTACATTTTCTTTGCATGGCGTCCATCACTTGTGTGGATGTCCTTGAGAGCGTGCACAACATGCAAACAAAACAGGGACCCACTCTTAAAAAATATTGCTTGATGGTGCTACTAGAGGTCAAAAACTCCACAGGGTACCTTTAATTTTGTCCCTTTTCCAGTGTGAACGTGCTACATTCTCCAAACCTCTTCAGAATTAGTAAAAGTATAGACACAGAAGTTGACACAAGACAAAATAATCCCTGAAATACTTCAAAGAACAAAGATTTGAGGATGTGCAACTGCATAAAAGAAAATGATCATACAGCCTGATTCCTTACCTGTAGGTCTACTCTAACATAATATTTCTGCTGTCCAGGCAAATGGAGGAGGACAGAGGAGACGTGCTGAGTCTGGTGGAGTCAGACGATGAGCAGATCTTTCAGGACACCGTCCCCCGGCTGCCTCCGTTAACAAACGGTCGGCACACAACACTTGTCCAGATACACCGCATCCCATCGAGTACGATCTAATCACAGCGCTTTGAATTCGTTTTGTGAATGAAGTTTAACACGTTTGGTAAAGTCAAAATGTCTTCGTTTGTTAGGTGATCACGAGGACGCAGAAACCGCTGACACAAGTCCACAGCAGCAAGAAGACAGTGAACAGACAGAAGAGCCGGCGGATCTTGTAACATTATAGGTATTAGATGTTTTTAGATGATTGTTTTATTTTAAGGTAAATACCATTTACTCCCAATGACAATGTGAACTTGGTGGAAGGCACGTGTAAACAAAAAAAACATGATCTCTTTAAATTTGTTTTTTAAACTGGGTTTTCAATGTTTGTAAGCTAATTTCTATGGTTTGTACAGCATTTTGAATATGTTGCTCTGACGTTGAGTTTCATGCTGTAAATTAAACTGTTTAAACAAAATGTGACAATAGCTTCGGTCATCTATAACTTCCTTCCTTCCTTCCTGTCCTTTGATTACATCTCCATCCTGCACCGAACACAGATTACCTCTGACTCTCCCCGTCCAGAGTGTGACTTTAGACAGAAACTATCTCGAAAATGTGGTGAAGTCAGTTTGTCACTCGTCATATCTCATGTCATGTGGGAGGTAACGGAGGTAAAACCAGTTTTCTTATGTTCTTGAAAGCACATGAATCCCACCAAGAAGAAACATGAGTGCTGGAGTGAAATGTTGGTAATGAAATATCTGTAATGTAACAATATGTTGTTCTTTTACTTGAAATATTTAAACTAGGCATTGGTAATATGATGGTGATTAAAAAAATATTAGGTAATCTAGGTAAGAAAGTTGTTTAACTTTAACTGTCTTTAACCTCTAGAACCTCAATTTTTCCTTTAAATTCCCCCTTAAGTATCTTAAAAGTAAGAAACATTTCTGTACTGAATAACAATGCTTGTGATTTTATATTGAATTAAATATTTAAAGCCAAGATTGCATGTTTTTATCATTGAACTGTTACAATATTTACCAGATCTTTGGCCCATTTGGCAGTTAATTAAAACATCAACAACAAACAACACTGACAGTTTAATAAAATAAGATATAAGAAAAAATAATATTTTTTATTTGTGACTTTCTTTAAAAAAAATCTCATCAAAATGTTCCTGTAGTTCATTTTCACCTCACTTTTATTATACATTAAACACGTATTGTCGTGTGATATAAGTGAATCAGCAGTGGAAAAATCAAAGGGATTTCTTAATGTATTATCATTTATTGAGGGGGCGTGGCCTGGCTTTAGCGAGGTTACGTAATTAGAGAAAAACGTGACCACGTTAGGCAACAGTGCAGCCAATGGTACAGGGCTGGCCGGAGAGCAGGAAATCAGCGGAACATTTTGTTTGCTGCTCCCACATTTCTCACATAGCAAACATCACTCAGGCGTCATTACAGACAGAAGCGAACGCTGCAGAAGTGTCCGGACAGGAGAGCGCGTCGCGTCCTGCGTTTTCTTTAAATGGAGAGGAGTCACACAGGGAGGACGAACTCACCAAGCCGCAGGTAAAGCGAAGAATGTGAAAGAGGCGACGATGTGCTCCACGGAAAACAGCGCGGGGCTACAACATACATGTAAGTGACATGTTTTGTGAATAATACAATGCGCGAGCTCGGTGGGTGTTGTCATCGCAACGCTTCGTCGTTACCAGGCAGCGGACTGTGGAGGAAACGTTAAACCCTCCGGAGCGGGGGGGCGGGGGCGGGGGCGGTGGGGGGGAGTGCTAAAGCTGTCATTGTGGGTGAAGGATGAAACCGTTGATGTCCACCGTTGATTTTTTTTTATGTCGCCTCTCCGTCCTCCTCCAGCGTCCGACCCGGCTCTCATCCTGGAGCTGAAGACCAGGAGACCTCCGTCCCTGGAGGGCCGAGCGGGATGTGAGACCTGGAGCGTGGACTTCTCCCCGGACGGAGCTTGGTTCGCCTGGTCGATGGGACACGGGATCGTCTGGGTGGTCGCCTGGCCTCTCGACTCAGAGTACGTGTAGTTTACCTGTCCATTTAAAACCACACGTGATGCATTCAGGTGTCCCTCGAAAACCCTGCCTTCGGTAAAGAAACCACCATGAGGATAGAATAAACCTTTAATTTATGCTTGATTTAATTACTTAAAGGCCAATATTCACTAAAGGTAAGGAATTTAAAAACATACAATTATACCTTTTACTTAACATAATCTTAAAAAAAGCAAATAATGAAACAAATAATCATAATAATTATTAGGGCTGCAACTAACAATTAATTTCATTATCTATTAATCTGCCAAAATATAGTGAAAAAAATGCATTAATAATTTCTCCAAGCCCCATCATGACTTCTTCAGTTTGCTTGATTTGTCAAACTAACAGTCCAAAACTTTGATATTCAATTTAGAAAATAAAAAAAAAACAGCAAATTGTCACACAGCTGGAAACATAAACATTTGGCATATTTACTTGAAAAGTGACTGAAACAGTTAATCACTTGTCAAAATAGTTTCGGAAAATAAATATTGTGAAATAAAAACTGCTTGACTAACTGATCCCAGGGTTATTTTGGTAGCTGTACCTTTGACCGAGGTCCCTAAATTTCCTGAAATATCAAAAATAGAGTTCAGGTGCTGTTAATGGATTTACTTTGCCTTTCAGCTCCCTGTGTTTGAAAATGTTCAGTATTGCTGCTAATACGACACCTCAGCTTATGTACCAGTATAAGATAAAACCTTTTCAGAACATTATTTTGAGGAATATAAACATTTTAACCTTTAACCAAAGTATGCCAAACTGCTTAATGCATTGATGCTAAATACAGACGGAAATAAAGAAGTCTAAAGTTGGAAAAGTTCCCTGTTTTAAAATTGGAAAACCTGATCAAACACGTGAACAAGCCTATAAATCTGAACAAGCATTTGATGCCAATTTGAGATACTCGACTTATTATATTCTGTACTATGGACACATTTCAGCCGATACTCAACCCTGCTGTTTACTCACCTCCCCAGGCATATATGACGGTGAGAAAGTTGGAAAAATGAGTTGTATGGAGGTTGCAAAGGCGATATTCTGTGATTAATCAACTTGTGTGACTCATTAAGTATCTATTTGTTGGTTTATTTAACAGGGACAGTGCACATTAATACACTGCTGTAAATGCGCCAGAGTTAGCCAAGAGGCTATTTTTCATCTGTAGTCCCTAAAGTATCTAAATACTTTAACTTCTTCCACTCCCCGAGGACGCGGGTGACTTTCAGAGGCTGTAGTGGACTCAGTTTTAAAGCCACAGTGAAGATACTGGTATCACATGACACTACAACCTAAGGAACCCATTAGTACCAACCATGTCACACTAGCTTGTCTGGGAGAAAAATATAAATAAATAACACTCCAAAGTTAGGCTAAATTTTGGCGAGGGGAAAACTGGCATGACCAATTTCAAAGGGGTCCATTGACCTTTCACCTCAAGATATCTGAATGAAAGTGTGTTCTATGGGTACCCATGAGACTCCCCTTTACAGACATGCCCACTTTATGCTAATCCCATGCAGTTTTTTGCATGCAGTATAAATGTGTTATTTTCACCTATTCTAAAAATGGGGTATTTATACATGCATGATGATGTTAGTCCCCACAGTAGCCATTTCATTGTAGTGAAACCATTTTTTGAAACTTGACCTCACTGTCAATTCTTACAGAAATCTCCAAATATCAAAAGTTTTTAATTCCAAATCACAGCATTAATTTTTCTACGGTGTTCCTCAAGGTCTTGGTGTCTCAATGTGGTATTTTGGGAGGATTTTTGACAATTATTATCAATTCTCGAGTGGTCAAAAATAGTAAAATTCTGCACCAAATCTGTGTAACAAATGGTATCAACCCAAAAATTGCTGCAACAACAACTTATAAGACATAATTGAGCATGGGAGTGGCCATCATAATGTTCTAAGCCCTTATACACTCTAAACTTTCAAAATTTGAATAGATGCCGAACCGAAACACAATGTTCATTACAGATTTATTACTAGGAAAAACTTGACACTCAGTGCTGAGCTACATCTCAAATTAATCTTCAGGCTCCCAGCGTTCAGATGATGTATACCACTTCTGTGTGGCATATACTGTTGACCTGCTATCTCCTCCTAAACATCTGCTGTCCCACACATGTGGATACTTGATGCTCTTCTCCCCCACAGAGACAGTCAGAATGGAGAGACCGACCGAGGAGACAAGAGCTTTAGTTGTGGTCACCCAGTGTGGGGACTCGCCTTCGGACCCAGACCTCCAAAATCAGCTGCAGCCTCGGCCGTCCGAGGTAAAACACCATCGAAAGGGAACAACAGTCTGCTTCTGGCCACAGGCTTGGAGAACGGGGTGATCAAAATCTGGAACGTGTTAACAGGTGAGATCTTCGTTTTCTGCTTGGCGAGGACGTTTATCTGTGCTGTTTTCAGATGTGATAATTAAGTATCTTTTTATGCACGTTCAGGCGAGGCTGTGTTTGATCTCCACGGCCACGAAGGCGTTGTGAGGGACCTGGTGTTTCCTCAGAATGGGACGCTCACACTCATATCATCTTCTCGGGACAAGACGTTGAGGATTTGGGACCTGACTCAGAAAGGTGTGTGCATCTTTCCAATAAGTAAACTGATGTGAAGTCAGTGAATCACCACGTCTTTAGCAACTAAATGCTTTAGAAGGTGATTCAAGCTTTTATCAGATTTACGGAGGTGTGACGTTTTCATAATTGATTACAAAATTTCAAGCGATGTTCACAGACAATCCTTACTAATATGACTTTAGCGTTTTCTTATCACACATTGCAAAACAAACTTTCATACTTAGTTAAAGGACATGGAGCTTATTGACATTCAGCGTGGATATAATTAGACGCCCATTACAAATATGAGATATTTTGCTTCAGTTAATGCCAGTATGGTGTGAGAATCAGCTGACGGGCTTGATAATCCATCCCTGAAAACATTTTTAAACTGTTTTTGTCAAAAGACTGTTTTTAATCACCCTTCCTTGTTGACGTGATCTGACATTTAAGACTGTAAAACCATCTCAAGTATGTATGAGAGTACTAATGTTATATCATATCTTTTATAGAGTTTAAATGTTTCTCTGTCGTTCGTGCTTCTTTTTGGCCTGCTGACAACATTGCTCATCAATGCGAGGCTTTTCAGCCTGCTGACTGAATTGTCACATGTCGTAGCATCCTTGAACACCAACATTGAACCGTTCCTGTTCAAAGTGTAAAATGTTTGCCATGAAGCTACTTTTCACGTTTCAAAGCTCTGCAAACTGATTTTCATAATTTATAGATACTGACTGAAACCAGTGGCTGTCTGGAATGTTTGAAATCAGTCTAAAGGTTTATGATATGCATGTCTTCCGTTTTATTACTGTGCACTTCAAAACTAAGAAGTTAAAGCAAACAAATGCTCATATTTACACATGTGGGCGTCACGTTCTCCACCATTTCTTCAAGAACTGGTTATGTAAAAGGTTTTTCGTGTCCAGGTTGATGCTTTGTAGTCTGTCATTCAGTTCAGTTCAGTTGTTTTCTGTCTGTTGCAGGTAAAAAGGTGCATGTGCTTTCGGGCCATAAAGACTGGATCAGCTGCTGCAGCGTGTCATCAGACTGCAGCATGATTGCATCTGTCGGCAGGTTTGACAGGGTGAGTTATATTCTTGTAAAAGTATGTTGATTTATATTCAGGGCAGAACCAGACATTGTAAAAACAAGTATTTGCATCACTGTAGATGCTGAAAGACATTATTGGTGCATGTGTTGTGTTTATGTATTTATAGACTGTTTATTCATGTATAGACTTGTTAGAGTTGAAAACTACAGTACCTCCAAATGTCCTAAATCTCCAAACTGTCAGAAAATGTTCTGACAGAACAAAGCTCTCTTTATTTCCTCCTTGACGGTTTTTAATCTAGATTCTCTGCATCAGTTCTGTGTCAAATCGGTGAATTTAAGAACACCCCAGTTCTCTGTCTTTCTAAGATTTCCCACCAGTAACTAAACTTGTCACAAGCATTACATTTGGCAAAAGAGCAAATTTTTAGCATTTCAGTTCAGGAAATGGGACACCCTTAAGTGTTGCACAACACTTTTTAGTGGTGATAAGTTGGGTCTCTTTTTTTTAACATAATCCTGCATAAAGTTCCTTCTTCAACGAGGGGAATTTTAGCTTCTGATCACAGGCCTGTTTATCTGGCTATCATTAGAGCAACATATCCTGTGGTGGCTGATTTAAGAGATTGCATTTGTTTTTTGCAGGCAAGGATGAAAGTGAAGATCTAGTGCAGAGTTTGTCACACTCGAGTATTCCTGGATCTAGTTATCTTCATCTCCTCCTGTGTTTGCTTGTTGTAAGACTGACAGAAAGTTTAGCGGTTTGATTCACCAGGAAGCTCTTCCCACTCCTGTCAAACTGTTCATTTGACACTTTCTCATGTGCAGAGAAAAGCACTGAACACAGACAGCTGAACGTTGTGTAATACCAGACTTTATGATCACAATCACTATTTAAACAGTTTGCTGCGTGTTTCAGCCTATCCTGTTGACATTCACAGAGTCAGTGCAACATTTACTGAGAATCAAAAAACATTTTCCAGCATTACAGCGTCCGAATTAATTTCCATAGGGCATATTGATTTAAGCCTCAACTAAACACGTTTACATCACTATTCCAAATAAAAAATAATCCTTCCAGCAAGGATTAAAGACTCATTAATCCTTCCGTGATTTTGTCTTCATCAGATGGTGTGTTTGTGGAGTCTGCGCTCGTACATATTCATCAGGAACCTTACAGGAGGGACCCATAAGACCTTATACCTTTTGTCTTCCTGTGACTTCTCTCCTGACGGGGCGCTGCTCGCCACCGCTGCCTTCAGCGGCTCCAGCTGGTGGATCAACCTCTGGGACCCTTACACTGCGGAGAAACTGGCCACTCTGGTGTAAGTTTTCACTCTGTTGTAGTCAGTTAGTCTAATATAGGTGACAGCAACAGCATCGGAGCCAAAATCTGCCATATGTTTGTTAAATGAGCATTAAATGTGCATTGTGAGAAACATCTTAACTCTCATATTTTGGGCACAGATGTCAGTTTTCTTCATATTGGCAGCGACTTTAAGCAGTTAAGTCCAGGAGGGTACATCTTTTGTATGGTAAACAAGTTTGAAGCTGGGAACCAGACACTGACTGTCACTATCACTGTTTACATCTGATACACTGTCTGAAAGTATGTCCTGGTGTCTTGTGAAACCTGTTCCTTGATCCTTATCCTTATGTTGACACAGAGACTACTTTGAAGATTACGGGCAAAACCAAATCTCAGCATTACAGTTCTCTCCCAACGGCTTGCACTTAGCAATCGTGACTGATGACAGGTGAGCAGTTTTATCAGTTCCATCTCCTGAATCTCTGTTTAAAAAAAAAAAAATCAAACAATCGTGTAAATGTTTCTCGCACTGGACAAAATGATTTTAGACTTATGTGTTGTGTTTGCAGAGCTCTTCGGATCTGGGAGCCGGGAAAGAAAGGGATGGTGATGCAGACCAAGGCGGACCGAGACTCTAACGGACTCTGCTGCAACTACCATCCACAAGGCGGAGTGGTCGCCACTGGGTAAAGATCCTCATACATTTATCCCGACATTACTCCGCTTACTTCCGATAGACTTGAGAGGTGGCTTTTTAAGTTTGTAGCTCGTGCTCCTGCAGCATAACCCACGTCTCTGCTCGCCATCCAAATGAAACGCATGCTCCAAACACTATTTTGACCAAAACATAAATCTAGAGTGAAGTAATAATCATAATTTGATAAATTAATTAATTATGAAAGCTGTTGTCAAACATTCGCTGGTTCAAATGTGACAAGTTGCTGCTGTATTTTAATCTTTTCCCTGGCTAGTCAGACAAAACAAGCAATTTTAGGATGCTGCCAAGAGCTCTCAGAAAGTTTAGTGGCCATTTTTCACCATTTGTGGTCGGTTGATTGACAGTCAATAAATTAGCCTTTGATACAAATAATTACCAGCTGCAGCATTTAGCTTAAAATATGGTTAAATACACATTTTAAACCTTAATGCAAAACCCTCTTAAACTTATTTAAACCTGTGTATTGGTTTGGAATATTTCACTTACTGCTAAGATTTCAGGTAACACTTTATTTAAACCTGCCATATTTAGCTTTCATATGCAGTATATGAATAAATGGTTTGTAACACACTATTTCATTTCTCAATATATTTATCCACAACTGTAACTCCTCCTGTGGTCATCCATAAGTATGAATAAAAATAAAGTAGATCACAGTTGTAATAATATAAAATCCACCTTCATAGAAGTTGTAATTGACAAAAATTGTACATTAATAAACAATTATAAATCTTCCTACATCTGCATACAACTACATTATAGTGTTATAAAACCATTTATTGAATGTTATGTTATATAGAGTGGGTTAAAATGAAGTGTAAACTTTAAACACTAGCACCTGACTTTACAGTGGCTGGTAGCGTTCAACACACTGCAACTTAAAATAATACAAGCTGTATTTCTTAAGCGCATTAAGCAGCCATATAACTGTATCATAACCATCAAAGTTTCTCTGTTCTGGCAGAACGAGAGATGGCCACGTGAGGTTCTGGAAGGTTCCCAGGACGGTGCCCAGCTTGTGCCACCTGTGCCGATCCATCCTGCGCCACTCGGTCTCCACACACCAGATGGAGCCACTGCCTCTTCCCAAGAGGATCCTGGAGTACCTCACCTACCGCAACATCCCTGACCGCCTCAAGACCTGCTGTTCCTCAGACGAAGAGGAGTGGTAAAGTTATATAGGAACATTTAATACAATGCAACCACTGACATTTACAGCGAGTGATTGTTATACACTGTAACATAATAAAAAAAAAAAGGTATATTTTGTTTGCTGAACACACGATGCTTTCAAAGCTTGATCTAGCACAAGGAGCATCTCCTAATCTACTTAGATGCAACATTCCTACACTAAGGATCTCATTTATTGCACTACCACTGTAAGATGATGCATAAACTCACTTTGACTTGAATATCACAATTTTATATTGTTAATTTATTGTGTAAATATCAAATGTATATGCATTTCTAATTCCTGTGTTTCTCATTGTAGAGCAACTATGATCATATGTACTACTATTGTAACTACACATGTTAATATCAAGATAACTGGATACATAGGAAATAGTTTTATTAAACAGATTCAAACACATGTACATGTCCCAGAAGTATTCTTACATATGGCGGATA
The DNA here is from genome assembly GCA_038419695.1 of Scomberomorus guttatus. Lineage (NCBI taxonomy): Eukaryota > Metazoa > Chordata > Actinopteri > Scombriformes > Scombridae > Scomberomorus > Scomberomorus guttatus. Next base: position 28,039,046 of record CM076450.1, on the reverse strand, counting down.
CATTTGTAGAAGTCAACTGATCCAACACACATAACAGAATTAACAGTTTTCCAAGTCCATATTTTAAGTGCCAAATGATGGATCTTTTCGGTACTAGAGTTACAAACGACTGCCTTACATTGTTCTCAGTTTTATGCAGATTTGAGTGACTCAGATAGCTTCTAGCATGTGTGTCCGAGACATCTGCCGCATTGTACAACCAAACTGCGGAGCAGTGGTGGGTAACATGCAGTGCACACCTGAAGACATCTGTTTTCTTCCTAAACAAACAGGTGATTTCTCGTCTTAAGATTACTTATCAAATAAATCACTTGTTTGGCTGAAAAGAAAACCCCCCCAAAAAAAAGGGACTATTGCAGGATTTTTGCCTTCTCGGTTTCAAGTTTTTTGGATGTGATGCTATGATCCACTTGTTTTGTATGCTAGCATGGAGTGAAGGTTGCCATCAATTAAAAAAAATTTGTTGTGGGGTATCTAGGAGGCCTCGCTGACCACAAGGTCTCTCACTGCCTGGAAAGCTGCAACCATTGAGCTCAACTGGATCTTCTCATTGGTTCCTGAGGCGAGTCTGTGTCTGAGGAGAGGACACACGTTTGTCACGACGAGTGCAAATACAACATTTCTCAACATCTTGACACCTTTTATGAAATTGATTAAGTCTTTTGAATTAGCTGTAAGCGATGTAAGCTCTTCCTTTATTTTACTAAACATTTACATGAAGAAGCTTCTCACTTACTCAATGTCAGCTAACTTGATGAGCAGACCCATCCGAATATCTGGGGGAAAGTCAACTGGAAGGGGGAAAAAAAGAAATTATTCAACTTCTATTTAACACTGATGCATGACTTTAAAGTTGCAGATTACCATCAACATCTACAAGTACAGACTACACCTGCCACAGCTAAGACTGCTATTATAATGGGTTTCTAGAAGAAGAAGAAGTATTTTAACTTTTATTTATCAGTGGTCACACGCTTGACAGTGGTCTTACCTCTGTGTATAAGCAGATGAACTTCAGTGAGGATATCATGCAGGGCCAACCCTTTCAAAGTCTTCAGCTGAAGGATCTCTGTGATAGAGGTATTAAGAAGTTGCACAAATGAAATCTGGACTGGGATTCGTTTATGTCTTGTCCTTCATTTTAAACCTGTATTAACTGATTCTTTTTGGACACTTGAGGGCAACAGAAACAACACACAATACTGACATATCGTCACCTTCGAAGCTGATATTTGGACTTGCTAGCAACAAGTTGCTTACTTATACATCCAGTAGTTAGTTACAACATTATCATTTATTTGGAGTTCAATATTCACTCACTTGTCTCTGTTTTTGATCTTATCAACACCTCCAGGGAAATATCTGACTCTTTAGTTGCTAAATGCTCCACTATGTTCACCTGCTAGTCGCTAACTGTGTGGGTTTGTTGTTTGGTGCTGAGCAGGTAGCGTAAAGTCAAAAATGACACTATGAGAGCGCTGAGTCAACCAGAACAATTAAAATGCAGCCAGACAGCTAAACAATGAGCTCTGTAACATTCACTAACATCACATATTGTCATTTCATACATTGTTTTTTATGAAAATTAATAAGTTTAGCCAATCATTCAATCATCCAAAACATGTCTAGTACAGATAATATAAGTATTTAATGTGTCTAGGTCTTTTTTTGCTGCATTAAGAGCCATACAAATGTCAAATAGTCTTGCTAAAAATTAAGTTATCTGGCACATTTGGTTACAATTGGACCAACGTGAAAGAAAGTATCATCAGCTGAAAGCAACAGAACAACAGAAAAGAACTGCCACTAAAATCGGGCAGAATTATGAAAACACATTCAGGTTCACATTTCAGGACATGGGAAATAACTTGGAGGTTATATGCAACATTAAATTGAGTAATTCATCTACAGTAAAGCTTCATGACTGAATGATTTGGTGAAGGATACGGTTGTAAGCTGTGGTGAAGTCTTTGTTGAGGGACCAGTCGAGGATGTTGGCTATATCCGAGCGGAGGGGGTGACCTGTGCAGGTGTACACTGTGTCCTCGGTGACCTTTCCATACGCCATGCTGGTGCTCTGAAATCACAGGCTTTAGTTAGTACAGTCTACTGGCTGGATGATGCTTCTTTAATAACAAGAATATGTGTAAAAAAAAAAAAAAAAAAAAAAAAAAAGACTTTCAGTTCTTTTAGTGCACAATATGAACACAGTGAGCATGATCAGCCTCAAGTCTGACCTGCAGTATGTTGAGTGATCTTCTCATATCGCCTGATGATAAGGTCACAATGGCCTTCATTCCATCTGGAGTTACGTCAACACTGCCAGAAAAAAAAAAAAAGATACACTTTTAAAATCAACAACTTTAAAAAACTAAGCTGCCTCACTCGAGTGTTAGAATACGTTCTGACATTTTCATATTCATACATGCACCATAATGTATGACTCATTTTGGTTCATGTTGTTACACTTGTGTTGTTTAAGTTTTTATTGTTGTGTATTTGTATCTGTTTTTCTATCATTTTTTCATGTGCAACCTGTTCAACAAAGACAAGAATCTTCTTTTTGTTTTGTGCCAAAAAACATTTTCCTGTATGCTGTAAAAAAACTGCATTTTCCCTGTGAAACCCGAACTAGTAGCATAAACAGTGTAAAGGCCAATGGATGCTGCCAGTAACATATATCACACAATAAGTACTGGAAATGATTTACTGACATTAAGAAAACAACACACAGCTCTTTGAAAATCCCTTCCACCTTAGATGTTTTTTTTAACATATACATGGAAAAAACCATCACTCACACATTCCCCTTCACACAAAAACACACCTCTCCTGCTGGATTACGTGCTCCAGACGAGGGATCATCTGGTCCGGGGACAACGGGCCAAAGCGAAACCTGGTGCAGCGGGACTGCAGGGCCGGGATGATCTTGGACAGGTAGTTGCAGATCAAACAGAATCGAGTATTTTCTGTGAACTTCTCAATCACTGAACCAAAAAGAGAGAGATGAGTGTTAGAAATCACTGTAAAAAAAATGTGATTGATTAAATGTGTCCGAGAGCAGTATGTTGTCTGATAATCTCTCTCACATCTACATAAAATAACACAAATAAATCTGATCTCATTTTTGCCAAATATAACAGCTAGATTTCAAATTGTGGCATGTGTGGCCTTAAACAGGTTTTTCTCAACTCCATAAAGAAATACAAATTTCCAATTCAGCGATCACCTGTGGCAAAGTTATACACCGTCTGATTGGGACATTTCAGTGGTCAGTTACCAATATTGCAATTTGAATATTGTTTGATTAATTGTGCAGGCCTTGACTAATCTTCTTCCAATTAGTATTCTGTGACTGATGTCTCTGGAATAGCTGAATTTATACATCACAGTTCACAACTTGGGGATGTAGTAAAACCCACACAATATGATGTTGATATATGATCATGATATTATACTTATTTTTATCTCTGACAAAAATATGGGGAGAAAAAAAGCTAATTTGACAAAGATTTACAAGTATTTACATTATGATAAATGTAATTTTGTTTAATGTTTTGTTTTTATTGTGTTAGATTTTATATGTTTGTATTAAAACTAATAAATATTACTAGATTAACACTGTTTGAAAACATAACTTTATAAATGGAAAAATTAAAAAAATAGCACACATTATCATCAAATGAGTTCATGTTAAAACTCACCATATGAAAAAGAGATGTAATGCAAATTTCAAGGCTTAATAAAACGTTTCAACCTCAATCAACATCTAAAATCCAATCAGCTCCCAGCTCGCCTTCAGATGGCTCTTGGATTTTTAAAAAATGAATATTAGGGTGTAACAAGCAGACACTATTCAGCCAAACTGTCTGGCTGCTCAGCGAGCCGTGTGGCTCTCAGTGGGTGACGCCCGGCCGAACAGATGGCTTACCTCGCCGCAATGCATTCTGGGCATCCTGGGTCATGGCATCCGCCTCGTCCAGTATCACTAACTTGAAGCCCTTCCTGGAAGACAAGAGGGACAGAGAAAAAGGGAAAAGCAGTTAAAATGTTTCCCTTCCAGTTACTGTAAAAAGGGAAAAACATTCATTTCTGAAGAAAGGATAAAGGATAATCGCTGGGATCAGTCTTACTTGAAGATGGTTCTGGTACTGGCAAAACTCAGAATGGGGCCTCGAACAACATCAATACCTCTGTCATCTGAAGCATTTAGCTAGAAAACAGTTAGTTAAAAAAAGTTAGTGAAATATCAATATAAATCAACAAGGTCTCTTCCATGAACTACTAAAAATAACAGGTGCAAAGAGAAGTTAAACTATAAGCTTCTGATGTACAGTTGAGGCGTACCTCCAACACCATGGAGTTGAACTGTTTGTCCTTGTACAGCTGCTTGGCACAGGCGAGGATGGTGGAAGTTTTGCCCGTTCCAGGGGGGCCGTAGAACAAGAGATGAGGAAGTCTGTCCTCACTGATAAACTTCTGGACTGGAGAGACAAGGAATGGTTGGAAAAAAAAAAAAAAAAAAAAAAAACAAGGAAAGAAATGTAAGCGTATGAATATGAGGAGTTCCTTTTCACACTGCATGTAATCTTCAAGTTTAATAGTAGGGAGGTGCAATGTGATTTAAAACATGAAGGAACCACAGACTGAAAGGTAAAGTAATTCCTTCACATGTTTATGAATTTAGTGAAAGGACTATTAAATTACTTAGTAAATCATGTTAATATACTATTTTCTTCAAGTTGTAAATGTGGCAAAACATGAAAACAATGGAGCAGCCGTTTTATTATCCACCAGACGGAAAGTGTAACCAACTGTTGAACCTTGTTGTGCTCAGGCTTGAGGAATGAGGATTGTGTATTATTGTGGCAGTCCACATACTTACTGGTGCTTAGAATATCTTTGTGCGAGATCAGGTCATCAAGTTTCTGTGGTCTGTATTTTTCAACCCTGGAATACGGGACAGAAATAAATAGGAATTATTTATAACATTATCTTCGATTGTTATTGTAAACACAGCACAATCAAGACACAGCACTTCACACTATACAACCAGCAACATTACTGATGAGCAACTATTAGTCACGAAAGATACATTTCTTTGGTAGAGAAAACGTTACAAACTCCATATAAAATATGTAGAATTACACACATCTTGCTCATTAATGAAAGCACATACGCCAGAAACTCTGACTAAAGTTAGAGATTTCAAATCTTGTGGTACCACATTTCAATTCGGCATCAATATATTCCACCAAGCATCAATATATCCAAACAAATTTTCAACTTCATAACCGTCTCACGGTGGACGAAGCAGCATTTCCGACGAGAAAGTTATGTGATAAAGTGGCAACTAAACGATGCTTAGTGGGGAAATGACATTTCTGTTATAGCTGTTATGTATGCCGAATTAAAGAGCAGCTCGTATAGCTCCGGATGAAGTGTTTATTTTACATGTGTGAGGAAGACCCATTTCACAACAACAAAAATGCATGTTGGAGGACAGAAATCAACATTTAGCGGCTCACGTTAGCTGCTAGCTTGAATCCACATACTTGCCAGGTTAGCTGCCCAGCAATAATCCATTTGAGATAAACGACACTGCACTCACCATGGTAAATTTACGGCCTGCTGCAACGGCGCCTTGCTGGTAGAAGCCATGTGTCCTCCTGTTAACTGTGAACTTAGCTCAAAACTAATTAATACTTTTAGAGCAACTCCACTCTACGTTTGCTGTTGGTTGGTAGCAGTGTTTGGCGCGCTCCATAACAAAACGTGCGTCGAACGTCATGGCGTAAAGCCAATGGGATCACTTTGGCGGCTGCTAGGGGCGGGGTCTCCGTGACATGACTGTCCACTGTAAAAAAAAAAGTGTGGCATAAAAAAATACACAAATGAAAGAAAGAAAATCTAAAAAAAAATCCTACTGTTTTTTTGAAAAAGTAAATACAGTGCATGCACGTGTGTTTTGCTAATACATTTCTGGTTTACACTACGTACATTTACATTTGCACATTCCTGGTAAATATTTTGTACATTTCATTCTCTTCAGAAATGTAAATCTGTAGCAGCTCTTCTCACTTAAAAATATATTTTACGTTTTTGATTTTAAACTTTCTTTCTTTCTCGTTTTGTATGATTTAGGATTACTTAATTTGTGTATATGTTTGACTGCTATGCACCACAACACCAAGGCAAATTCCTTGTATGTGCAAATCTACTTGGCAAAAAAACTTGTTTCTGATTCTGATTTGATTTAATGCTTTTCAAATCCAATTTTTAAGAGTCAGCTCAATATGCTGTTCTCTTTCCCTTTAGCCAGTCTTTTCAGCTTTGTTGGACACAATGCTGGCTGAAGTCTCTGCAGGTGACACAGAGGAAATGTCATAAAAATGTCCTATCACTGTTCCCCCCTGCCTCATGGGAGATGACATTGCTGCAAACAGTTTTGACCCCCCTCTGCTGGGATCCCTCCCTCCAACCTACTAAAGAAAGTAGAAGTATGTTGCCACAATTAATGATTTGGTGAGCCCCATAGTGATTTTATAAAGCTGTACAAGATCAGGAATAACGTTCATCACTGTTATAATGATAATAATAATAATAATAATAATAATAATAATAATACATTTAATTTGTCTCTAGACTTTATCTGACAATATGTAAAATGTGTGTGTGTCCTATTGTGTAAAGGTAAGTACGTGTCAAGTCTTTTTGGACATATTTAGGCATTCAATGTTTACCTGTCACTGCAGCACAGATACTGTACCACAATATACTTTCACTAATTAATTCAACACAAAACAAATCAAAATATGATTCGATTCTGTTTACAGAAAGCATTTTCTGACTGGAACGACAGGTGTGTAGGCTGAAGAAGTTATTTTTTGATTTGTGAATTAAATCTAAGATGCATTTTGGGGATTTAAAATCCACACACAAGCCTCTTAGATTATTATTATAGCACTTATTAGCTTTTACAGTAGTGATTGTAAGAACTGGTCGAGCATGACTTTGATTTTATGATCAACTCTTAGATTATGTTTAAATTTAAGATTCATTTCCCTCTAAAACAAAATGTGTTTTTTTGAGTGAGAAATCAAAATGAATATGAAAAAATATTAAAGACATGACATCTGTGTCTTTGGTGGTCTCACAGCCCAAAACTGACCTGAACCTTTCTCCAATATGATCTTTTTGGCAGTGCAATTTAAATCACGTCAATTTGTATGTTCAAGGCACAAGAGGACCTCAAATCCTTAATTTGAAGGTCTTCACAGTCTGAGAGTTTGTTTTCACCTCGTGTTTTTTTTAGTCTCTTATCAATGTGCAGTGCATGATTCTCACAAACAGCAGGTCCTTCATGTCATGATTTTCACATCATTTGCATCAGATTTTGCTTTTAGCAGACTGTGTCACACAAACCTTTTCTCTACTGACTTGACATGAGCTGTGAGCAGTTAAAGAGTGTTTTTTAATTTTTTGGAGGTCTGAAATGGTGAAAATATTGAATATATAAAAAGGATAAAAGACAAAATATACACAATTTTGTGTCACAGAAATATGTTTTTTAAATTTCTTTTCTCTTGAACCATTTTGTGACCCATCAGATTGATCTTGTGACCCCTTGGAGAGGTTAGGAACCTTATAGTTAGGGAGGTATTTGCTATTTATTTATTTTTATTTTATTTAAATGTTCTTTTTGTTGTGTTTTTTTTAACGATGTAATCTTTTGTTGTAGTTCCTGGTTTTGATCATGTCAAGCTCTCTTTATTGCTGTCAATAAAACAACACTGTGAATAGATGAGGGGGGGGGGGAAATACTTATTAAGAACCATAAACTAGCCTATAAATAGATTTCATAGGTTTGTGTAGGCTGCAGGTGAGAGTGTGTGTGTATGTGTACTGTATGTGAATGTCCACATCTCATCATAATATACTACATAGCCCCGTATCTCTCCTCCAAACATGTGAACAAGTATTGCTCTTCGTCCAGGCCTGGAGACTAAAGCACTGAGCCCATCACTGCACTTGGCGCAGATCTCGCGAGAGCGGCCCCTCACGGCGGTGCCTGGGCGATGCGATGCTGTTGCTGTTGCTGTGGGTTTGATTGACAGGAAACATGTCGGTGTGGTGGGAGCGAACCGGGATGCAGCTGCTGCCAAGGGAGACAGGGAGTACCTGCATCCAGTCCACACATCAGCACCTTTAAAACCACCAGGCTTCCCCCCTGATACGTCCGCTTGTGATGCGCTGAACAGCTTCTCTCTCTCTCTCTCTCTTTTTTTTTTAAAACATCCATTTGAAACGAAGGGGGCACCCAATGGATGCTGTGGCGAACCGTGTAGTCCTGCTCGGTATCTTCATATTGTGTTTGATTTAGCCTACAACCAGAGACACCTTGATGAAACAGCAGGAACTACGAGGACTGTTGTTGCAATGGAATCGACTCTCTCACGGCTCAAACCCCGTCTGTAAACCTACAGCATCTCGTTTCATGGCGTTTTGCAGGTTGCTCCGTTTCATGGGCTTCTCCACGTTTCTTTTCTGAATTATTATTATCTTTTTTTTTTTTTTTTTTTTGGTTAGTTAGTTTGTTTTTTAAAGTGCAAAGGGGAAAATAACGACCACTGCTTGCAAAACTATGAACGAGGAGATGACAAAAAGCGAGGAGCAGCATCTTAGTTTGCAGAAAGCCTTGCAGCAGTGCGAGTTGGTGCAAAATATGATAGACATAAGCATTTCTAGTTTGGAGGGTTTACGGACCAAATGTGCCACATCCAACGACTTGACACAAAAAGAGATACGAACGCTGGAGGTAAGCACCCTTTCGAGGGGAATGACTGAATTTCTGCTGTGCATCTTCATCCAAATCAATACGGGGGGCTGTCACCGTCTGTTATTTCTTTATATGCATGGAGGCCTATGCATATTTTTTCACTGCCCTTTCAGCGATAAAACTGGCTTTTCTGCTGTCATTGCATTGACGTGCAAAGATTCCTGCTAAAGCTCAGTGCTATCTGTTTTGTGCAGTGCAATAAATCAAGAGGCTACGGGGCTGCAGTGGGCTGTTATAGACTTGCGCATTCTGCAGGTGGCGGGGAGAGAAGGTGGTTCTTCTCCATCAGAGTAATATCTGAGGCAGCCGAGGCCTATAGGCAGCCCCGTGTTTACAATCCATTATGCCAGCCTGCGCATCTGTCCTCGCAGCGCATCCAGGCCCTGCCGTTACGCAAGGCGAGGAGATTACTGACATTGTTACAAAATATCGTTATCCACTTAATTGGCCTGTGGGGTATTCCGTAAATTGCGTTACGTAATGGCCATATCTCGGTGTTGTGTTTTTGAGATATACCACTGTCCGTTTTTGAGACCACTTATAAGCCAACCCCTCACCAGTGACAGGCTGTTACAGGACATAAAAAATGCCATAAAGTGCGATAAGGTCACTGAAAACTCACTATTGTCCAGCGCAGACACGGCACAGCATTAAGGACCTGTAAGAATGTTATTGATGCCTCAGGAGATTAAAACAAATACCATTAAGTGCGTTAAGGTCGCCATAAACTCAGCACTGAGTATCTGTGCGTACCATCAACACACTTTAAGTCCCAGGGGGAATATAATTGAGATATTACATAAAAATACCATAAAGTCCAGTCACTTGTGAGTGTACCACACTAATCCCAAACCTGCAGGAATATGGGGCTATATGAAATTATAAAAGATAGAATAATATCTGATTTTTGTACAATATTAAGTGTAGTTATTTAGTGTTTAGCTGACAGGGAACAGGAATGTAGTGATCCAGGAGAGAGAACTAATAGGAAGTACAAATGTGCTGCCAGCAATGAACAGGCATGTTCACTGTGTGTTCCCTGAAAGCCTTGCAAAGCATTGTGGGTACTGGAGTATTTGTTGTGGGCATTACAGAAGTATTATTTTCATGTTACAGCATATTATCATTATTTATAGATCTTTATGAATAGATTTTTAAAGCTATGTGGGTTAATTGTAGCATGATTTTACATTTTTGTAAAAACTGATAAAAGAGGCTTATAATGTAACTTTTTTTGGAATATAGTCAAAAATCTAAAATCTGAGAATTATCAGCATGTGCAGATAAATATCTGTACCAAATATCTGTTTCACATCTCTGTGCTGCAGTGATGAGCATTACTGTCTCTTATGGGTAGATCAGCACCAGTCCAGACAATGTATTTTTAGAGTTTAGGGTTTGTTTGATATCCTGCAAATGAACATTTTATTTCTTATCTTATGAAAAGTGATGGCAAAAACACATTAGTAAATTTGAAGTCTATGCATTTGCAGTGACCCATGTGGTTAAAGGTACCTTGCTGAGTTTGTAACACTGGTGGTGCTGTAGGCTGTTTTAATGAAGCAATATTGTTTGGCGCTGGTGATATGATGTGTTGGGCCATAATACAATGTAGAAATGCAACAGTACAGGTTCAAGAACATTCATATTAATCTGTGTGTACCTGATCTATTGGACTGTATGCAGTAATTATGCATTGAGAGTGTTGTAGTCACACAACAATAGTGGAACATCTGGCTTCACGCTGTAGTTCTTCAAAGTGATACTGCAACATTTCACGTAATACTTAATATGCTTTTGGGGCCTCTACAGCGTAAGAAAAGGTAGAATTCTCTTCCATGTTATCGGACGCAAATTACCTACTATGCTAACCGAAGAAAGCTCTGCTGTGCAGCCAGCAAAAACTCTGTGTGTCCTGCGGCAAGGCGTATCCAGATAGATACAATTATTATTTAATTCTGCAGCCACTTGAAAGCAGGAGGACTTCACACTTCTGACGTATTATTGTCTTACAAAGTTAGGCCTATTTTAAGTGTTAGCAAAGAGTTACCTATTTACACACCCAGCAGACGCAGAGCAACATTAGAATGAATTTGAAGTTGTTTCTGGCCACCCTAAAGAATGTAAGTCCAATATTCACTCTCCCTTTAGCTCTATTTTGGTCTTCATCAACTCCTAAAAGAAACGTATGCGTCTCTTTAGCTGCTAGAAGCTGCTCTCTGTTCACCAGCTTGTCTGTCTGTAGTTCAGTGTTGGACAGGTAGTGCAGGTTTATTACTGCCTGAGTTTGTGGAAACCAAAACAATAAGCTAAAAGAGGCTGAAGAGCTGAAGGGATCTGAGCTGGGTGACAATTCTCTGTAGGTTTGTAACTACAAGGGACCCATTTTGCATTACATGCAGTTAGAGCTATTGTTAAAATGAAAATATAGATTACTACAGCTTTAAATGGTTAAATATGAAGTTCATAACTTTAGTGCCCACTGTAGGCTAGTCTTACCAGTCTTACCAATTATGCATCCATGTGATTCACCATCTACAGAAATAGGCTTACTGGAAATTCACTCATTAGGTATTCAGAGACCCCTAAGTATACCACAGGGTAGGATGTTTTAATTTTAGCAAGTCCTTTTGGGTGAGATGAAACATGGTTCCATCTGGTTATAGCTGCTTTTTTTATGTTTCTTTGTACATGCATAGAAATTCATAAAGATGACATAGATTTGTCTTTAGCAGAGGTCCTAAAGCTTCAAATAAAGCAGCAACAATAAGTGAACTTCACTTGTTCAACTGCAAAGTTTGTTGAAGTTGATTTAATACAGTTTCAAACATGCTGTAGCACTTTTAAACCTGCGTGAAGAGAGTAAGTATTTTTATTATTATTAATGAACAGGCTTTTGATTTTATTAAGCGTATGCTCACCAGAGAAAATAAGAGAAACACCATCATCCAGAGTGAGATATTTTGGTCGTCATGTACTGTTGTGGGCTGCAATTCTTCTATGGTTAAATTTAGGCTACAATCCTTGTTAAACACATTTTATCCATACCTGGACTCTGATACATAATACTGTACAGCCACAGCCTACTGTAGAACAGAACTGTGTATCAGTTTGTATTCATTAGCTTTGTGAGATATTCCTCTGCGCCAATTAAATAAACTAAAATGTAAAACAATCCTTGACAGCATCATAAAGAAACACGTATTAGAAATGAATCAGAACAAAGGAAAACACACACTTGACAGTTAATTCACAAGTGCAACAAAAGGAGTTACCCCAGAGAACTGTCTAATCTTCCTCAAATCCTCTGAGTTGCAGAGGCTTTCAGGATGACAGTCCTCTTATTGCCTCAACGACAAATGAGTTGTCCACCAGGGGTTTTGATCAGGATCACAATGACGTCAGTCCTACGCAAAGCCTTTCTCGTTAACCTGTCCTGATCTTTATTGAGCATGGTGTGTATGGGAGATTCCTCTACGACATCTCTGTTTTCCATCTCTATTATTAACCTAAAGGACCCAGATTGTGCCTCAGACACAATCTGTTAGAGGCGTTGAGCACTGACCTTGCCTTAGCCAAAAGCTCTACCAAAAATAGCAGCCTATATCATTACCTGGATGAAGTGCTAATACTGGTTTCCATTAATATGATTATGCATTGTCGTCTGTATCCCTTGGATACACTGGAATGATCAACGCACATGATGAATGATCTTTTTTTTTTTTTGAGGCTTTCATAGAGATGCAGACACATGATAGAGCGTGACATGTTATCCAATTATGTATTTCATATTACAGAAATGGTAGACAGGTCAAAACAAGCATTGTTACTCATTTATATTCAAGTATATGAGATGGGAATAAGCTTTAAAATGTATATTTGGACAAGAAATGTAGCATCAGCTGTTTCTTTTTGCTTCAGAGTTGAAACCCTGATATTTTTCTACTCAGACCTAGAAAGATCAAAGCCTATAAAAAAAAAAACAGTCAGACCAGAAGGTTAAAGGGTTCAATATGCTTGAAACAAACTGTAGGTTGTACAAAATGTCGTCTGGCCACATCTAAAGGCAAAAGTGTGTGTAGCAGTTCAGAACGGCCACACTTGAAGGTGGGGAACTCTTATCTTTGTAATCTTGTAAAAATGAATTGTAAAAATGGCGATAAGGGTGCACACTTTTGGATAGTCTCTCCTCATAGGCGTTCACGGATTTGTGGCACCTCTTTTCTTACTTTCTTGTCTTACTTTCACACTTACGCTCCCCTGGCCTCTGGGTTACCTGTTTCTGAAAGCTGCGTAAATAGTTTCAAATGTTGTCAGATGATCAAGCACTTGGTGTGAAGCATACTGCACTGAAGGCTTAACCAGTGACTCCAGCTGACCAAATGTGTCTACCTGCCTAACTTTTAAATGAAACATAACCTCAGTATGAGTCTGTTTTAATGCAGAGCTTTTGTCTGACAAATTATATTAAGCTCTTTTTGGCCAAAACTGCTGTTTTGAGAGTTTGAGAGAAGCGCTTGTCATTGTAATGGTGTAATCTGTTTTAGGGTTTGTAGAACTTTAAGATAATTCCAGGATGCTAAAATTCATGAAGTCAGTGCATCCTAATATGCTAAATGTGGGTACTACCAGTGGATGAATTGCAGTTTTAAAGTTACATGACTCCTAGTTGTGGCTTTGTTGCTGAAAAGTCAGTTAAACAACACAAATTGTGCTAACCTTTGCAGACCATTGAAAGACCATTTATTATGCTCATCATGATGCTGGACGTTTATAATGCAGGAAAGTAAAGGTTTTAGAGATCAGATGAAGACTCAGCTGTTGGAGTCAGCTGTGCATTAATGAATTGTTCCAGGTTATCCTGCCCAAGTGTGAGTCTATGTGTCGATTTAGCTCATGTCTCAAATGGGAATAGCACCATATACAGTAGGCGTATCTACTTCAAGAATCTGCTTAAAGGAGCACTCCATAATTTTAGAAACTTCACCTCACTCTGACAGTAAAGACAGACTGCTCACCTGGACATTTATTTTATTACTTATTACATTGTTCATCACATCTGTTTTCACTTTCATATTTTGGGTATATGCTGCTGTTCTCATATGTACCGTATCTATCTATCTATCTATCTGCCTGCCTGCCTGCCTGCCTGCCTGTCTGTCTGTCTAAATATGCTTGTTTTGTTGTCATATATCCAGTTACAATGCCTGTAAAACCCCTCCAACCCTTTTGGACTTGTTGTTTGACAGCACTGAATATAAATAGGTCTTTCTGGCACTCTTTAAAGTCTCTATGTTTGTATTATTTATGTGATTATAACGTCTTTCAAATTTTTCTAATGGCATAAGTCTTTATTTGTAGAAAAATGTGCAGTACTGGTGAAGTATTTGAACTGTTTCGCCCGTTCATTTTGCAGTGTCCACACAGTATTTTGAAGACACAGGTTGTGTTATTTGACCATTGATGCTCATAAATCTGAGGAGGTCAGTATGACACGCAGAATTCCCAGTTCAGTTCTCTGGCCTTAATTATTAAATCATGAATGTGTCAATGCATAGAGCAGGTAAATAACAAATATAATTTATTTACAAACAAGGAGTAAAGACTCAAAGTTATTGCACATCTTGATTATGTGGATATAAAGTTGGAAATCTTGGTGTTTTAATGGCTTCAGTGGCCACATTGCAGTTGCAGGTTTCATGTCCATACAATAGTTAGAGAAAGTCTTTAAAGTCATTGCTCTTTATCCCTGTTAGTGACACACTGTCTGTAGCTACAGCAGTTTGTTTACTTTGTCTCTATACTGTACAATGTAACACTGGTAGGTTACCAGCTAATGTCAATCAAACAGCCTCCAACATGCCGGCTGAGTAGAAAAGAAGCATTTATTATTTATATATTTTTCCAGGCCTTTTTTTCTTCATTCTAATAATACAAAACGATTACCAATATGTTTAAAAAGCATACTGACATTATTTTTGACTGCAAAGAGGGATGATTAAATGTGATTTCAGTTGGACTTCTAATAGTACATTCTTACTCTTATTCTTAAAACTTTACATTATCTTACAGATACGATGCAATGAGTGAGAATCAGCAGAGTTGCCTTTAGCTATGGAGCCAACTTCCTCATGAGGATCAACCTTGGCCACTTTCAAATCGAATTTAAAAGATGTACTGTATGTGATTTTGATTTGAGGCTGCACTAAAACTAGAGTGTCACTTTTTACTTTTGAGTAAGCTTGAATCTAGATCTGGAGTTCAATCTAATTAAACTTTGAGACTCACCAATGTCAGGCCAGAGAGACAGGATGGGATTGACTTCTTGTTTAGGAAATATTGACTGTTGCCTGTTTTGTTTGTAACCGCAAGGTAAAAAGAATACAAACAGCAGTATTGGTGAGTGCAAGCACAGTGACAGAAGGTAAAGATAATAAAGCGTTAAACAACAAGGATCATTTTCAGCTCGTGAAATGCTTTTGTTAGCCTGTTAGCTCCAGCAGCTTATGCTTGTGCACCTGCACAGTACAGTATGTTCAGTACTTTCTGGTTTTCGCCACAGCATGCGAGTGCAGTTTGCCTTGCCAAATCTGCTCTGACTGCAGCTTTGGGACAGCAGTGTGGTTTGGTGGATGGTTTTACACTTTAGATCAGGAACGTCAAACTGAAATCAGCTTGGAGCAACTGGCCATATTGTTCTCTCCTTGAACATTCAGTGAAAACAAACCCTCCAAATTTAATGTATTTTCAACAGTACATTTCAACTAAATAAACTCCAAATTTGAGCAACTCTCCCTCCTTTCCCTTATACTGTACCTGTCATACTGCTTTGCATGTTAAAGGACAGGTTCACAGTTTTCCAGTCTGTCTTAAAACAGTCAGGTGCCCACATGAAAGAGGTTTTCCCTCGCTCTAATCATTCCTCCTGTTCATACTGACTATTAAAAGATCCTCTTCAAATGCGCTTTTAATGTAAGTGATGGGGGCCAGTGTGTCCACACAGTGGATTGTGTTGTTTTAAGACAGACTTGAAAAAATGTGAATCCGTCCTTTAAGCTGAGATTGTATTCCTGGAGAACAGCAACTTTTTTTTTTTTACAGATGAAAAACACCTGTGCTTCAGGTCTCTCCTTTAGGTCTGGAAAGAGACATTTTGGTGTCAGTTGCACTGTGGTAAATCAGAGTGCTGGTTTTGGCCATAATAAAGTGTTTATGTTGGCAAGTTGTGGAGTTGGGTGCAGCTTGATAAATGTTAAATGTGAAATAAAAAGGCTGTTTGCTGTCATTTTGCAGACTGAAATTAAGGAGTTAAGTCGTTTTAACAATATATTTTAAACATATGCTTGTAGAAATGTGGGATTAGTTTACACTTAAAGATGATTTGGGTAACCTTTTGAGAAATATACAAGCTTCCTTGACGATAGAAGTACTGTCTACTAGTACTACTGGGTGTGTCTGTCTCACACCTATTCTCTGATGTTGCATTTATGCCGTAAGCTTAACAGACACTTTTTATCTGTACACTAAAAACAGGCAAGATATACTTTAATTAGACAACAAGTCCTCTAAATTAAATGACCACATAAGTCGTTTGTACCTGCACTCCAGAACGACCCGTTGGAGTGTACTGTGCTGCTTTCCAAAACCGTTACTAATCACTGTTAAAAAATAATTATGTTTTATGGTGAGACAACACTGTGGTTAAGGTCTGGTTAGGTTTAGGCACAAAAACTACTTGGTTGGGGTTAGGGAAAGATCATGGTTTGCGTTAAAATGGTCACTTGAAATGTGGTTTATACTTCCTTAAAGTTATGCAACTTTAGGCAACGCCACGTTACGGTTTTTAAAAAAATATCCCGACGGTTGAAAACTAACTATCTAGCCATCCACCCAACCTGCCTCCTCCTGACAAGGAAGTCAACTTATATTGACGTCATCTGAACTGCGTCACTTCTCCGTGTGTAATTACAACGGCCGCTAGATGGCGTCTGTCACTCAAACGTAACTATAGGTTGTTTTTTACGAGCTGTAGGGTTGTTTTTCTAGGGAGGACAGGCTCTAATGGAGACGTGTAGCTTGAGACAGCACATTTAGCCCGGGTAAATGTGTTTCTCTCTGTAGGTGTGTACTGAGCAGTCACCTTATCAGGCAGAACGTTAGCAGCCGTGGGCAGCTGCTCTAGGGTTTTCTGTATTCAGAGGTGACTTGCTAGTCCCTCCTCCACTGGTTTCTACTTTTGTAAGCACTGATGTAGGCCAGCACTGTCTAATTTCTAGCAGTCATTTTGTAGGTGTATGTTTGAAATGGGGCCATCCAAATGCATCATCCTTTAATTTTTGAAGCATTACGTCACCCACTGTGGGCCTGGACCTTATTTTACCATCGTTTTCAATCAGACCTATTGTTCCAACTCAAAATTAATTATAAACATATTAACTGTGCGCCCTGCTTGTCACAGTGTGGGGCTTAAGTACACTCTTATAGAGTTAAAACAAAACATCTCATATGACTCGTTCACTCCAATGAGACATGTCAGTAAAAAGACCGCTAAGTTTTCCAGTCACAGAAAAAAATCATTAAATGTCGACTACACTGATTACAAACTCCACAACAATATGTTAAAATGGATGTTTTTAGGGTCAATCTTTTGGGTGACTGTCTTTTAAATTAGAGATGTAAGTGAACCTGTCGCGAAGGAAATCATAAGAGCTTCTTCAGCATTAATTGGTATCAAAGAAAAATGTTGAAAAATGACATATATTATTCTCTATATATGATTGATTATAGGTCTACAAATTTCAAATAAATTCCCAATTAGGTTAGTGTTTCTGCAAATCTGTTGTTTGAAATATTTGTGTGTTTCTGTTATGTTTTCTTTCAAGCTGTGTTTTTGTGAATATGGGATGCCTTTTGACTGATAACTGGTGCATCGTTTTGAGTCATTGTTAGAGAAACAAAAACAAAAAACAATTAAAATATTCTTAAATGTGAATATTTTCTGGTTTCTTTAGTCTTCTATGACCGTAAACTGAATATCTCTGGGTTGTGGACTGTTGGTCGAGACTAATCAAGATGTTTGAGGACGTCATCTTGGGCTTTGGGAAACAGCGATCAACATTTTTCACCATTTTCTGACATTTTATAGACTGAACGACTAAGCGATTAATCGAGAAAATAATCAACAGATTAATCGATAATGAAAATAGTCATTAGTTGTTAGTTTTAAATATTATCACTATGTTTTTTATATCTTGGGTAAATCAGTGTTTAATACATGAGGGTAAATTCCTGTGTGCATTTATTGGTGAGTGAAGCAGCTCACATTGTGAAGTTATACTGTATCATACTTCTCATTACACTTTAACTGAAGGCTCTCCTGTGTAAGGAAGGTTTATGTCATCAGAGGAAGTCAGCTGTTTGACACAGAATGCTTTTACTGAAAGCTACAAGACGTATTGAATAATTACTACAGGAAAATGTTGTTATTCCCAGCACTTTTATAGTTTTATAGTTTTATAATGTGATCATAGCTATTTTGTTGCTAATAGAGAGATGAAACCTTATTGTCTCGACAGTAGTAAAACACATGGATTCCAAAATGGCAGACTAAACACAAATGTATGTTTCTGTAATTGAGAAAAAAACACCTGTAGCACAATATGTTTACTTTTTTCTTAGAAGCACAGGTTCACTGACAGGGACTCTCCTCCTCTCTAAGATATGCTCACCAAGAAATAGAAGTTAAATTAGCAATAGATTTTTATTAATAAGTAAATAATGATATAGAGTATTGTGATAAAAAGGATAAAAATGTGAGTTATTATTGTTTGCCATGTATCAAAGGTCAGTAAAAGAACACATTTTTATGCAAAAATACTTAATTTACATAATCTTAAAGTACAAGCAATATGACAAGACTAAACCTACCAGTGTGTAGGTTTGATCATCAATAAAATTGTGTGAAAACCTTTCAATTAATTAAAGGAAAAAAAAATATTGCATGCAAACCTTGTGAAACATGTCTTATACATGTAGCTGTTATATTTACTGACACACTTGAATAATCACGCTGTAGTGATAGTTTGATAAAAGCATTTACATGATCACAGTCACCTGTGTTCTTATGGATTTACTCGACAGTAAATGGGTTAATTTCTTTATAATTTTGTTTCCTGCTGTCCCCTTTTTCCATTTCATTTCTTTGGTCCATCATGAAATGTGTTTTGTAGTCCCTCCTCTCCCACTGCTGCTCACCAAGAAACACAACTCTGACCTGCACGAGCACACGTTTAACAAATGAATTTAATGGAAGTAAAATGTGAACACGGCAGCATAATTGAAAGGTTGAGTAACTCAAAAGGTGTTAACAGGGTTATAGTTACACTCATTATGACCTCATAGGATGTAGTACTGTGATAATCAGGCTAACTATTAGTGTGCATGTGAATGATCCTCAGAGCTTATAAAACCTGAAGGAAATATAGTTTAACTACATACAAACTGTATCAGATAGAAAATAAGAATTATTTCTTTAACTCCTTTAAAAGAGGAGTATTTAAATTTGTGGGAAACATGATGCTTCACTCTGATACATAAATAATAATTGGACCACCATTTCCAAATGAAGTCTGGTCAAGTTTGAGTCAAGACCTGGTTCAAAGGTGGTCACGACCAAGACCAGAACCAAATATGTTAAAGTCAAGAATAAAACAGAGAAGAAAGTGTTCATGTCTTTTGGTATGTAAATAATACATAATGAGGAGTTCTTTAATAACATATAATAATAAAAAATAAATATATTTGCATATGTTTTAATAAATATATACTTATACACTCACTGAGCACTTTATTAGGAACACCTGGGCAATCCAATGCAACTAACATCCATAAATATACTTTTACAAAGCTTATATAATATATATTATATAATTATAATATTTTATTATTATATTATAATATTATTCATGTATGCTATGTGCTGAGCTGTGGTATTGGATTGCATTAGATTGCACAGGTGTTGCTCGGTGAGTGTACACATATATGCACACGTATACACATAATTAAATTAAGAAATGATTTAGTTTAGTACAGGCTGATAGTCCGAAAAAACTATTTTATTTTGATGTTTTAAAGCTTGCTCAAAAACTCTCCAGCAGAGTGGATGCTTACAGTCACACGGGCCACATCTGTGGTCCTTAAGCTATTAAACTGTCCCCATTGTCCAAATAATAACAAACAATTTAACCCGTTAAGCCACTGATCCTAGAAATCTCTTTTGCGGGGGAGACGACGGCACATAAAGCTGCAAACAAAAACATACAAAATTCGACAAACGGATGATCTCCGTGACAGTTTTCTTCCAAAATTAAAATTTCATAAAAAAATGTATTCATGTGTGGAATATACATGGTTTTGTGATTTTATCAAATCATGTGGTTTTAATATATTTATGAATTTAAGGAATCATTTCAGATGTTACAACTATATAGTCCAAGAGTGTGTCCCACCAGTTTAACAGCTGATATTTGCTATTGATATTTACCTTCATATATGTCAGTCTCAGAAGCTTCCCAGTAAAACCACAGTAACCACAATAACCACTGAAAAGCTCCACTGGAGTAAACGGGTGTTTAGTGATGTTCGCTGCGGCGTTTAAGAGAGGTAACATTTATTTATCCAGGCTATCGAGGAATTTCAGTGACTTTACAGTAACCACTGTACATCTCTGACTGTGAGACTACTGCTG
This sequence comes from Scomberomorus guttatus, assembly GCA_038419695.1. Taxonomy (NCBI): domain Eukaryota; kingdom Metazoa; phylum Chordata; class Actinopteri; order Scombriformes; family Scombridae; genus Scomberomorus; species Scomberomorus guttatus. The sequence continues at coordinate 28,018,461 of CM076450.1, read as the reverse complement.
CTCACTGCTGTCAGTCACTGGAATAACACTGTAATCACTGTCAATAACTCTACTGTATGTTATAAGCACTTTGATCTTTTGGGCTTTTTGCAGTTACTGACAGACAACGGTCCAAAAAAAAAAGAAAAAAGAAATAAAAAACTACTTTTTCTTTGTCTAGCCAAACATTTTATGGAAAGATAATTGAAAATAAGATGATTAGTTGACTTTATAATATACTATATTCTTTTCTTGACTTTGTAAGTTATAGTCGTTCTCTGTGCAGAGCCGTATTACAGTTTAAACATTATTCTGCCTCGATAGGATTCAGTAACTACCCTTTTCTATTATAGGTTGTGTTTATTGTCAGTCTTGCCTGTGATAAATAATAACCGGACAATTTTTCAGTCCAGGTCCCGTCAACAAAGAGACATTTGTTGATTTGAGTGAAGTACTAACACATTTCATGCTGTGGTGCTAAAATACAAAGATATTCAATTTAAAATTGTATAAAACAGGGAAAACTAGAAAATATTCAAATTTAAAATGATGAAATCAGTACATTTTTGCTGAAAATTTACTTAACTATTTCAAAATATCAATGTCTGTTGTCAAGAAACCTAAAGGAACAAAAGGGAAAAAAATTAAAATAGAAAAGCTTTAGTGAGCATTAAAGAAACATGATGTTTTCTCGAGCCGCCCCTCACTGTGTTTGTCCCTCTCCTTCTCAGGGGAAGCTGGTCAAGTACTTCAGCCGCCAGCTGTCCTGTAAGTGCAAAGTGGCCTTAGAGGAGCGAAGTGCCGAGCTGGAGGACTTCCCTCGCCTCGGCCACTGGTTCCGCATCGTCAACTTGAGGAAAGAGGTCACACAGGTAAGACATAAACGCTGCCCAGACACAGTTTTTTTTTTCATAATCATAACGTGTGGCTTTTTAACGTTTGCTTAAATGAAAAATCTGGTATCTGATGTGTTTTCACATCTGTGACAAATGGAAAAAATACAAACAGGCTAAACATCAGTGTTGAGCGCTCACCCTTTGACATTTTTTTGGTATAAAGTGATTACTGCCTGACACAAGAGCGTGCTGTGTCTGAGGTTTGTGTTTAATTTCTGCGAATCAAAGATCAGTTTCTATTTACTGACTAGATCCTAATTGAACCCTTTGGTTCAGTTTATTACCGGCTTTTTGTGTCTCTTTCATTTTTTTCTTCTCCTTTTGAAGCAGCAACCACTACAGCAACGGATGTTTAAGGCGTTGTTAGTGTATTAAGCTGCTTAAGTTTAGCATTTAATAGTTGATTTTACTTCCTTTAATTTGTGTTTTTGTGTCAAGTTGGAGAATCATTGTTCCAAGTTAGTAATGCTTGAATAAAAGTATATTTTTGGGCATGTTTTCTTGATTTTCAGGTGTCTCCCCATGTAATCAAAGATTTTCTGCCTCAAGTGACAAAGATTGTGGCTTTAAAGCTTTAAAACCTCTTTTCAGAGACCTATGGGCCTATGATATGGGACACAAACACTGTCTCAGAGTTTTTATACAGTCAATGATCTCTTTCCACTTACAGCATAACCACTGAATAAGGTTCAGATTCTCTACACACCTTCCTTTTGTTGCCGTGTGTCCGCAGTATTTTTCAGTGCATCTTTAACTTAAAACCAAGTGTTTTCATTTATTAATATACAACCTTAATGATGTATGTGTGTGTATCTGTGTTTGGCTGTGTCATTGTGTGTGTTTTGCAGGAGATGAGCCCAGGCGAGATGACTCTGGAGGGCCTGCTGGAGATGAGTGAGGAGCAGGTGTGCGAGCTGCTGCAGAAGTTTGGTGCCAACGAAGAGGAGTGTGCTCGACTAAACGCCTCCCTCTCCTGCCTCAGAAAGGCCCACCAGCTCGGTAAGCGTTTACCCAAAACACACGGAGATGAGGACACACTGCACACACTGCACACACCCACAAAATGTCCTTAAATGAAAATATTTGTGTCCTTTTGAGTAATCACCATTTAGTGTCTGAGTGTAAATTACATTTTTCCAGTCATTTGAAAATCGGTTTGAGATGAATTTATCTGCTGTGCAAGCTAGTAGAGACATATCTTTATTAAAATAATTTATGAATATGAACATACAAATGAAGTGTGTAAGATGTTTTCGAGGGATTTCATGATGGCAGAGAGCTCCATTTCCTCCTGTGGGTGTCGGGTGATTGACTATAAGTGGGAGATAATGTAATGGGATGACATATCTGACAAAAACAAGATAAAACATATTTATTGTTGGTGATGATGTTGCTCTGTGAAAGCTGTTTTTCATACTGTGTGAAAATTAATTGCAGCATTTAATATGTTGCAATATGTAACGCAGAGAGGGACCAAACTAGATGACTGGTAGTTTCATTCTGGTAGTTTCATCTAATGAAATGAAAATAATATATACTTTACATTTATGTTGACAGTTTTCTAGGCTGCCACTGGTTTTAGAAAATTAGCTACTGAACTGCAACTTGTTTAAATGTTAAAGAGAACATAATCTTTTTCATAACAAGGTTTTTTTTTGTTGTTACTTAGAGAAACAAGGTGAGTCTGATATATTCAGTGGTGGATAAAGTACTCAGATCCTTTACTTAAGTAAAAGTAGAAATACTGTCATTTAAAAATACTCAATTACAAAAAGTCCTGAATTGAAAATGTTACAGTAAAAGTACAGAAATATTAACAAAATGTACTTAAAGTAAAATTACTCATCATGCAGACGGTTATATTATTATATTGTTTGTTTCTATCACCAACAAATACATGTGAACATTTTAATGTTGTAGTTTATCGATGCAAAGCCAATTTTAGATACTTTGGGTAGATTAATAGTAACAGTACTGCATCATATTATATTATATACAGGTGTACACTTTGTATAGCACCTTTCACACAAAGTGCATAACACATTTTTAAAAAAAGAAAAGAAAAGACAATTTAAACAGAATATTAAAATATTTTATGTAAAATCTTCATCTGAAAAGTAACTAAAGCTGTTAAATGTAGTAAAGTAGAAAGTAAATATTTCCCTCTGAAACGTAGTCCCTCAAATGAAAATACTCAAGTAAAGTACATGTACCTCAAAGTTGTACTTAAGTACACTATTTGAGTAAATGTACTTTCGACCACTGGATATATTCTATATATTTCAGCACAAGCTGAAACGCATCAAAAATTAATGTCTGCTTAGAAAGAATGAAATCAAACTAAAAACCAACAGTATTGCTTGAAAAATGGTTTGAAGTGATGTAAAATATTTATAATCTGTAGTTAATGAACCAGAGTGGTTAAAAACACAATATCCTGTTTGTACAGTGAAAAAAGCAGGAGTAGGATGCTTGTTTACATCCTTCTGTGTTCACAAGAACTAACAGAGCAATTACCTCATTATTCTGCCGGTGATTTGATTTGATTTTAAGATGTATATGATGAGATGAGATGCAGAGCAGGAGTGGCTGCATCTGATTATGTCTGTTTGGGGACCAAACATTTATAGAGCGTAACTACACATTAGGCTAAAGCATGTAGGCTCACCTTAACATTGCAGGTTATTGAAACTGACAGGGATGAGAAACCAGGTAAAACAAATTGAACCTAATTTGATTAATTATGAAAAAATATAAGATCATTGTTAATATTGCACAACATATGTAAAATACTACTGTATGATGGGTGAGATGGAGTATAAAGAATGACATATACTGAATAGAGATTATTAGTGTTCAGATGAATGTTTGCAGCAGAAATAAAACAAAAAAACAAAAATACAAACTCTGGACATGGTACCAACACACCAGAGACCAAACCACTGATTGAGCACTTCATTCATAATTGTCAAACTCCATCCACAAAGACCGTTAGAGAGAAAAACAGTGAACCGCACTAATACAACTCACCAAAAACACTGCAAACAATGAAGTCTACTTGCCATAAGATGTAACAACTTTAACCAAACCAAACAAAATGACTACTATACCTCCAAAGACTGTTAAGACGAGCCACTTGTCACAGCCCATATTCCATATATTAAAAGTAAACACTTAAAATAAAATACTCAAAACAAACCAAAATAACAAATTGGTGGGGTGAGTCTGTAAGATCAGTAATGTAGAAGGTGGATGAGCGAGTAGATATTGTATAGGTGTTGTAAGGTGGGAAAAAAGGAAACATGTATAGAGTATGTGGGGGAGAGAAGAGAAAGTCTGACCTGGCAGCTTCTCCGGCTTTATACGTGGAGCACACTGGGCCCAGGTGTGTCCCATCCTGCTAATCAGCCTGCCCTCAGGAAGCCGCCCCTGCAAACAGAGCACAGCAGCAGCAAGCAAAGCAGAGGGGCCGTCACAAGAATATTATCCATAAATTTACACTAATACCTCTGTTAGAAGTTATTTATATGTGTATCATATCTTGATGACTGTATGTATGTATTTTTTTATGTTGGAGGGCAGAAATTCAAAGGATGTAGCCAAAATGAAAAACCAAATTTCAAATTTCAGTAAGAACATTGTGACATTTTTCATGATTTTCTATAGTTACTGTTTTGTTAATTCCCCTCCAAGAGATCACATATCAAAAAAATAGTGCTCCCATTACTATACTGGAATATCTGTTAGTTTGAGCTTCTGTAGGTGGCGCTGTTTCCTCTGTATGATCAGCCACTGTTATCTCTTTATTCTTAAACTATAAATGAGCGTTTCTGTCATGAAGTCACTGTGATAATATAAAAACAAAAGCACTAATGGCTCATGTCAAAACTATGTGCTGCATAGAAAATTCAGCTCAAGTTAGCTATTTTTTTTCACTTTTTTCTTTTTATCACCATATATTAACCAGCATCACCATATGGATTAGAGATGCTGAAAACTACACACTTTTTTTTTTTTTTTTTTTACAAGAGTGTTTATTAAAATGTGTTAACACATATTTATTGTGTTATATTAACACATCAACAGATCATTGTCTTCATTAGGATAAGAAGCAGAACCAGAACAGGCGTTTAATATGAATCCTTTGTAATGCTAATTTTCATCTGTGAAGACCCAGTGTAGTTAACACAGGTGTAATGAGGCCCAGTTACACAGGAACTGGTTTGTGAGTTAAATTACAGATTCATTAATTCTCCATTACAGTAATTTATTATTTGGACTAAACTGAAGTAGAGCTTTCTCATATTCTAATTTTTAAATTCTGGAAACAAAAAGCTTTCAAACCCTTGTATTTAACCCCATGTTTGCCAGGTTATCTGCTCTGACGGCTGGTGTCTCTAAAGCCTTTACCTATACACTCCTCTCCGACAGTAGGAAGGGATTCTTACCTCTTACTAGAAACACGGTGATCTGAAGTCTTAATGGTCTCTCTGTAACGTCATAAAGCCACTAAAAGCTTCCACATACTACATAAGGAGACTGTAAATGAATTCCTGTCAAGTTTTTAAAAGTTGACAGTCAACCTTCAAGGTTTTATTTATCTATTTGGCAACATAAAGTAACTAAATATTAACTATGTGTGTTCATGTGCAACATGTTGAGCTACAAAGATTTTTTTTAAAATAAATTGGTAAATGTGCACCAGGGAGAGTGTTATAGCAAGCTGATGTTGGGGCTAACACTAATTTATCGGGTCAGCTGATGTTTGGTGACCAACTGAAATGTAATTTTTGGTGGGTTATGGAATCAAGTTGTGTTAAAGCCACCAATTATTAATTTGTCTGTGTTCTTGTTGTTTGTAGACACATATTTCCCTGTATCACCTTTCCTTTCCCTAAACATTTCCTGAAGAATGAATTTAAAGATGGTCACCTGGTCTGTTTTGTCACCTTTTTTTGCTAAGCTTTATACTGTTGTGATGCCATAAGTGCATTTCTTTTCTTTTTTTTAGTTCCATAGTTGGGACACCAGGGGGCATCACAGACCACACTTTGTTGTCAGTCTCTGAGATTACAGCTTTTGCAATGATACAAGCAAACCACAAGGGGGCAGTAGAGCATCACTAAAACTGTGTTGTTAGGTTTAGTAGCAGCTTTTTGTAAACCCGTTTGATAACGTATCTGTTTCTCCTCTATTCCCACTCAAACACACACACACACACACACACACACACACACACACACACACACACACACACACACACACACACACAGACATACACAGACACACTCTGTTCTGTAACAGATGTCCTTTCAGACGGAAGCCACTGCTGAATAATTAAGCAAATTAACTTGATGAGTAGTTTTTCTTCAATGTGCCCTTTATTAAAAGAGTGTTTTATTAGAGGAGGTTCAACTTGGCTGTTCTTCAAAGCATTTTAAAAATTTTTGTAATGTGATGAATTAAGATTTACTCGACATTCAGGCTTTTTTTGTTTAAAACAAAGTCGTAAAACCAGGCTCTTTATGAGGCTGCAGTTACTTAGCTGTCATTTCAAAATACTCCGTTGGTCCCTCTGCTCGTCTGTCAGTCTGTTTGCTAGAGTTGCTCACCTTCCTGTGTGCTTCTCCAACTTCCTTCCTATCTTTCTGTCTCATCAGTTTGATTGGGGATAGAGGCGGATGTTGTACAGAAAGACAGGCAGGCAGGCAGGCAGGCAGGCAGGCGTCCCCTGGCAGAGTCCGTCAGGCGGTCCCAGCCGCCCATGCCTCAGTCCAGCTGGGTTCAGACCAGTCAGGCTTCAGGCGTCTCTGGAGACCAGCTCTCTTTTGCCGTCACTGTCTAGGAGTTTGGCTGTGTTCACACTGCAGCTGAAAAAAAAATCTGCTTCTTGTCTCTCGCATCTGACGTAGTATATAAATTTTTTCTAATAAGAATGAGCGCCAATTATTCCAATCTAGACCTCATGTGCAAAATTAAAATGTGACATGACAACAAATCTTATATCAGTCATGTGAGAAAACTGTTAAAACTGAGAGACTGAGAGAAATCACTTGAAAGAAAACGCCTCAATTTAGTCTTAACACAAATGCCAATGTGTAGAAATAAAGTAGCACAGATTATAAAGTAGATTTGACAAGGCGTGAAAGAGCGTGAATGTTGATTCTTGATCTTCTGATCACTCGGTCCGAGAATCCCAGGCTCACCCCGGCCAGCCTTCTACAATTATAGCACATGAATCTACCCACAATAGGCTGGGATGGAAGAGATTTGTCCAGCTGGTAACTGTCTTCTTCTTGGAGGCCCCAACCAGCCTCATTACTCTCTCTCACTACCGGCCTGAAATAGATACAGTACACATACAATAGATTTAGTGAACAGCTCCTTCCTAAAATGTAAAATGCCGAAATTTTTTTTTACTACTTTCCAGCTGTTTAACAGGGCTGCATTATGCTTTTAACATATTTCTCAGAATGATGATGACATGGAGTGTGAAAGTTCATTCTTGACCTTGGAAACGGTGGTTTGACATAATAAGATCTGAGCTTACTAGCTTTTTCTGTAGCTTCTGTAGCTTCTGACGCTTCTTCAGCAGATGGAGTTTACTGAGTTGTCATGGAGATAGCTCAGCCCCTGTCTCCACTGACTCCAGGTCAACTTCAACCCCTTCCCTGTTTTTTTTTACTGGTTTTGATCCGGCACAAAGAGTGGATGATGAGAAATGAGAGAAAGAGAGAGAGTCCCGCACAAATTTAAACGATAGGTTCACAACTTTTCAAGTCTGTCTTAAATCAACTCTCAGCTGCCCATATGAACATTGAAACTGTCTTTTCTCGCTCTCAGACTAAATCCACAGCCTTCAATTGGAGCAGAAATTTATTTAAAGGCTTATCTGAAGATAATATGAAGATTCAGCCATCTGAGTTAGTCAAATGAAGTGGATATCTGCCACAGTTACAGTCTTTTTAGTAAACAAATCTCTCTTTGTGTCTTAATGGACATTGTTTTCCTGTTTAGCTGCAGTGGAAGGATAATAACAAGAAGAGGAAATTTGGCACTAAAATGACTTAACTTAACTTTGAAGGATATTGAATTAATTTGAATTTGGACTCATGAAGACTGAAGACTCATGTTAGCTTCAAATAAACATTTAGATACATTTTTGCACACAAGGAGCACTGTGGATTTTGTCTCATTATGACGGACTTAATGGCCATTATGAACAGGAGGACTGATTATAGCAAGAAGATCGTGTCAATGTTCATTTGGACACCTGACTATTGTTTTAGGACAGACTTTTGTGAACCTATCCTTTTAAGATCAGAATCAACAAAGGGACAACCAGGAGCATCCCATTAGGACTTCCTGTTATGGCTGGGCTATCACAACATCTAGTGTTCAAGTTTCGCCTCTCCTAGCCTTTAAATCAGTCAGCACTTACCACAAACCTTTCAACATCTTAAGCTCTCGACTGGTACACCCTGAAGATAAGGCAAACACCTGATCACACATGACAGGCGTAGGGAAAACAAAGATCCTTGATAAGAGGCTGAATGAACGCCGGAAACTTACAATATCAGCTGTCTGTGAAGACCGGATTAAAACTGATCACATTAACTGGGAAGGCATCAAAGTCATCGACCAGGAGTCAGCGGGCGGTCTGAGAATGATGGAACAAAAGACTATCTTTAAAAGTAAGATAATCTCCTCTCCATGTATAACCACCTGTTATCACATGACTGAAGTCCTGGACTTTGTTCAGGTGATGACAGTTAAGCCACTTCCACTGAAAGGTAAACCACAGTTTTTTAGTAAGGGTCACAGGTCTTAGACTAGACTAGAAACTCCCATAAAAATCTAACATCAGCTGCTGTTCAGAATTAGCCATGAATGCCTGTCCTCGTCTTTTCCTGTTTGTTTCATTTCCTCGCTGTCCACCACCTTTTTCCCCTCTTTCTGTCTCTTTCTTCCTGTCCTCCTGCTTATTGTTTATCATTATCGTTTCTGCCCTCTTCTTCGCTCCCGTCGCCTCATCCGTACACCCCTCTCCTGCTCCATGCCTCTGTCTGACTCTCCAAAGGCAGGGTCTGGCCACACAGAGCCACTAATGGGCTCCCTAACAGGGGGGCTGGCTGGAGATGTGGGAATGCACCACAGCAGCAGCACCACCACCACCACGCAGAGCGGTGAGAGGCACTTTCAGCCCGAGAGAAATACGCCGTGTGCGGCACTGTTCTTCATATTCTTGCCCAGATGGAGCTTGGAGAGGGAGATGTGTCATAGCTTTGAAGCGTTGCCGTTTGCACATCTGTATGGGTGCTGTATATTTGCATGAGCAGAAGAAGTATATGTGTTTCTGAGGGGTTACAGAGCCCCATGAGAGCATTTAGCACTTAAACACTGCTAAGCAAGAAGCGGAGGATGTTCTTACATCTAGAGTCTTTATATTATATGTTACATGTTTCTCTAAAAAAAATCTGGAGGTTGTTGCTAAAGTACAGATATATTCAACCATTATGAATGAGAGCAGAGAGAAGGATTACAGATTATGCTCATGCTTTTTCAAAGAAAATATGTTGTTCCAGTTTGTGAGTCATCAGGAATTATGTAATTGGCAGACACGGACATTCATATATTTTACAGTCTAGGCAGTTTATACATCACATAACCAGAGAAATAGAGAGCATCCTAAGTGAATGTATGTTGCTCTGTGGTGTAATGGTGGAGGAAGGAAACTAATGCAAGTTAATAGAATTTTTCTCTACAGGCTCTTGGGATTGCAGTCCACGAGTTGCAATGAGGATGAGTCATACAATTTGGAGGCAGCCGGTCGGTCCTTTGTGTCGCAATATACACACATTATCCAGCCCGCCCCTCTAGACAAGTCCACACGCACAGGCTCACACACTCATACACACATTTTCTCATGGAGAATTTCTTGAATATGAGTCCGTCTGTTGATCAGGCTAATAGTGTTGATCTTTGCTTTGCACGACAGGTCTCCTCGGTGCCTTTCCTCTGTAATCTTTGATAGCTTAAAGGAATGTCCCCATGCTTAGCCTTGAGACAGCTTCACATGCAAATAAACAGCTAATTGGCTTCAAATGCCATAAGTAAGAAAAAAAAAAGATGAGGAAAGAATGAGGAGAGGGAGGCAGAGAATATACGAGAAAGCAGATCGGAGGAGGAGAGGAAAGGAAAGTCAGGGGTGGTGGTGGTGGGGGTTATGGCATAACATGAGAGAAAATTAGGGTGAGGAAGGAGTGGTGACGACAGGAGGTGAAGAAGAAACGCAGTCATGTCGAGAAGAAAGGAGCAGATGCAACAGGGAAGGAAAAAGACCAGAAGGAGCATTGACCGAACCCCCAGCACTCATCTTCCTGAAGACCCCTGGGTGGTCCTTATTGGCTGCTAACTAATTAGCTGAGTCTAACTTTGAGTCCTACTGATTACACTGCAAGAATGTTCACAATCCCTCAACTCAAAAGAGTCAAGATTAAAAAGGGACACTGCATATATTCAGCCTAGCCGTTGCCCTTTCGCCAAATCCTGTTTACAGTGGCGGTAAGATTGACCAGCTACTGTCCCAGTGGCATTTCACTGCCATTCAGCCCAAAGAGGCAACGCATCTAGAGGTAATTAGTCCAATTATGAGGCTGTTATCTGCCTTTCTCAAAGCCTCACCGCATGTTAAGATTGCCCCATTAATGGTGTTGGGGTGTGCTATTTGCATTAATCACTGCTGAGGACAATCGGTCGTAAAGGCTCTAGGTGCATTGTTTGGTTTGACAATTGATGTGGCGATGCAAGTTATTCAGGTGGGAGAAGAGAGTGGAAGATTGATGATGCGGCTCCCAAATTACACCTAGTTAAGCATAAACCTGGACCAGCGTTGGCTCATACACAAAGAAAGACTGATCCAGAAAGACTGAGGATTCATTAAAGGAGAAATTTGACATTTTGGGAAATTTGTTTATTGCCTTTCTGTTCACCTTTATTTAGAGTTAGAGAAGAAGATGGATACCACTCTCATGTCTGCGTTAAAGACAGCGGAAAACGTATTTTCTCAGTCAGACAGTTGGAAGGTTGTTTGGTTACTGTCAATCAAATCTGATCAAACATCACACCCACACAGTCATGATAAAGTAGATTATTTAGATTAGTGTAGATTAGAGTTTTTGAGTGTCTTAACTCTAAGTAATACCAATAAGATTTTAAGCTTTGATTGTTGTTTATTCCGTCATTAATATTTGATGTTAATATTATACAGTAAGATTTGAGGTTTTCAGGGACTTTAAAGATCCCTTCCAGATGTGTTTTAAGATATATAAAAATACTCTATTTTGAATTTTGTATGGAGCTAGAGCTTGGAGGCCATTATCTCAGCATAAAGACTGGAAGAAGGACGCAACTCTGTCTCAAAAATCAATCTACCACACGCCTAAAGCTCACTAATTAACACCTTGTGTCTGTTTGTATCTTGTATTTGTTTAATCCATACACAACCAGAAATATAAAAATGTCTCTAAGCAGCGTCAGTGCTGATTTTCTGCCTCTTTGCAAGAAAGAAAATAAGTGCACATTCCAAAATGTTCACTTATACCCTAATTAATGATTGTTTTACCTCTGTCTGTGATAAGTACTTTAAAGGAATAGTTCAACCTTTTGGGAACTATGCTTGTTTGCTTTTTTGCTGATAGTTAGATGAGAAAATCAACACCACTCTCAGCCAGCAGCTGGTTAGTTTATCGTAGCATAAGGACTGGAAACAGGGGAAAACAGCTAGCCTGGCTCTGTCCAAAGGTAACAATCCGCTACCTTGTATCTTGTTCATTTTATCTGGTACAAAATTGTAATTATAAAAATGACAATCAGCCATTTTATGGGGGGTTGTGGGCTAGAGTATTCCTTGGCCAGTTACCAGGCAACCAGTGGAGACTCCAGGAACTTAGTTGTCCCAAACTTAGCCTGAAAATGAAGTCACATGTTCATACTCTAAAGAGAAAGGGGTTACTGTTGTTGAAGTTCAAATCTCACTACACGCTAGATCTCTGGAAGTAATTCTTTATTTCTGCTTTAATGAAAAGAGTTCTTTTGGAGCGAATTATGTGATCACTTCGGGTTCTGTAATATTTTTTTTTCAAGTCCCATTTTCAAATTAGAGGCAATAATCCAGTTAATTAGAGCAGACATCCAGCAGAAATGTCTAGTCAAGAGGTATTGTTTTAAATTACACAATTATGCACTTTACGATTTGGCTGGAGAATGTGACACTGATTGCTTGCTCATACGCCATCATTTTTTTGTACAAATGTATAATATTCGTTACTATGATACAGTTTAAATATTAATACATCTGTTTGAAAGAAAAGCAGAGATAGGAATAGGGATGCTTTTACAGGAATTTGACTGAAGCTTCTGCCCTGTTGAAATATCTTTTAGCCCCTAGAAGTTATGATAAACTACAGCACTCCTTTCTATCAAAACTCAGCACAACAAGCACAGACCACAAAAATTTTACTCAACGTTTTACTAAATTAAATCACAGTTCTCAAAGGGGTTATGCTCAGTCTGTGTTCTTCATCTCATTTAGCAGTGGGCAGTCTTTGGAGACTTTTGCTTAGGTGAGATCATGTGAAACTTATATGACAAGTCTTGTTACTATTTTGCTGAAGCAGTTGCTAAGATACTAGTGCTCTTGATGAATTGACTCATTACTTGAAGCAACAGTTTTCATGAGTGCGATTCCAGTTCATCGCTTGGGTATCAGTTTGATAAGCGCTGTCAAAATCATTTTAAAGCGAGGCTGCCTCATGCAAGAATATATTTACCAAAGGGAAGTGCATCATTTAATTAGTATTTTTAAAAATTAATTTAAGTGATTGCTCGACATAAAAAAAGCCCATCTTGTTAGATTTCGCTTGGTACTAATTTAGAAATGGACAGTACAAATTGGCACCTCGTGTGTCAGGTATTTAACACCTCTAGACCTGATCAAAAGCAATCAGCTTTCTGTTGCCTCCCATCTGCAATTCAAGGCTCGGTGGTGTGAGCTCTCCAGTGGCCGTTGATTAGTTTTACTCATTCATGTGGGGTTGAGTTGAACTTTTACATTTCTAAGTGGCTTGTTGTGGTTTTATTCTCACTAATAAAGGAGGCTTGATTGAGCATCCCCCTCATCCTCTCCCTACATTTGTGGAAGAGTGCTCTTCTAGGCCCACTCGTCCTTTCTGCATCTTGATGTCTTTCTGAAGGGGTTTGTGGGGTTGAGATGTGGGCCTCTTAATGTGGGTACAGGCACAGTGTAAGTGTGGTCCTCAGGCAGTCACACTGAGGCCAAAGCACCAATAACAGCTTGACTCAAGAGGACCCTACTGGCTAATCTCCATAGGTGTCAATTACAGCTGTGTGCTGTCAATAGGCTGCATATTCATGAAACTAATCAATACTTCCAAATGTGATCTGTATTACTGGAACATCAGTCAATATTAAAAATGACAAAATACTATTAATAAACCTGCATGTCTTCAAAAGCAAGCTCTCGTGTTTACCATGTCACATTTTGTACTTTCACTTTTCACATTAACTTTTATGTGCAGGGAATAGATAACCATGTGCCATGCAGTGCTGAAAACCAGCAGGTTTCCATGCCAACCAAAGACAACACCAGATTTACTGATGAGAAAACTTCACCCGCAGAGCAGGAACTAAGCAGCTTCAACAGCCTTTATCATACGTTTGCTCCTGTTTGTGTAACGTATCATAATGTAAGTCAAACTATAGATTTGCAAAATGAAAGCAGCTTCTGGTTCTAGAGGTATTAGATATCGTATCTATCAACGTTCCTCAACATGGTAGCCCCTGGATAATTTAACAATATTATGTTGAGGTCATCAGTTTTAACTGTGTTTCTGAGAAATTGTGTTTTATGGCTTTAAATACTACAATACCCAAGAGCCTCAGCAGCTGTTGCTATGAAGAAGAGGCCTGTAGGTACAAAATTGTGCTGTGGAAAAAGTCAAAAAGCGGTCATTTTGACTTGTCATAGCAGGAAAAGTTACTTAACATTAACAATAGCTCTGTTTTATTTAGGTGTCTCAGTAAGCCAAACCAGTGAGCCAGCATGTGCAATACAAGTGCCCTGAAACATGCCCTGAAACATTAATTTGTCCCTACAAAATGTGGTTTTATCCTGTTAGGCATTAGCAGGGCATGCAATGTAATTTCAAGCTGAGTGATTGGATGTTTCTTCCTAAATTGGCCTTTTCTCCTTATGTTTCTTTGTACACAGTCATATCTTTCACTTTGTTTGTTGTTTTTTTTCCATCAGTGAACTAGATATTTTCTAGCAGGGCTGCTTATCTTTTGTACTGATGATTCAACATCAGAGTTTCTTGGACATCCAAGCCTTGAAATGCTCTAACTGCCAGTCACCTAACACTGTCTATGCAGAAGATGAATATACTAAAGTATGTGATTTCCTGAAATAACTCCTTCCACTTTGCTTTACTCAATTCATGGTGAAAACCTGATGCAGGTGCCACATACAGTACTGTCACTGTACCATAGGGCTCATTTTGCTCTCTTAAACATACATTTTAACCTTTGCTTTTAATTATTCAAACAGGACACGGAGGACTGCATTTATTTGCTACTGTTTTAGCAACTATTACAATTACACTTATCAGGACATGCACCAGTACTTCTGTTAAAACATTTTGCTATGTTTTGTGTGCACCAAACTCAACCCCCGGCAAATGAAAACCTGCAGACTTTCGACATTTTGTGTGTTTTTTTCGAGTCTTTAACGATAAATTTAAGAACCTCCAGTCAAGTTCACTAAAAATATTTGAAAAAAGAAAATGAGACCCTTGGAAATTCTTGTATATTATGTCCCTTGTGACGTTGCAGGCGTCTTCTTCGTTCCTTGCGGCCTCTTCTTCATAACATTACAGAATGGAAATAACTGTTGCCCCCCCCCCCCCCCTCAAAGTTTTGAAATTCCACTGGGACCTATTACGGGTGATGTTTTTCGTAGTTAATTTGATGCTGCTGGTGTTGATTTTGTGTTTGAAGTTTGTGTTTTTGATGCTTATAGTTCCTTAGAGACAATGTCACAAGGCGGAAAAATAATGACACATGAACAAGGAAACAGAAAAAAAGAGAGAAAAGTGTAGGGTTGTTGACAGAAATTTGCATTAATGGCAGCTTGGCAGTCAGTGGCAGTTTTGAAGACTGTGGGGTCATTTTTGCCCAGACTCAGTCATGCATGAGATACTGCATCTGCTGCTACCCAGGATCAATTCCACCAACATTATATATATTTTTTTCTGAACAGCCTCTTGGCTATGCAGAACTGCAGGTGGAAAGACAAATAGAGTATTTCAAACTATTTCAGCTGTGTCTCTGCCAGATCAATAAAAACATTCTTCTTTTGTTTCTTTCTGAAGAACAACTTGAGGAGGATAAATTGCACAGTAATGGAGGTAAAGTATTGTCGTCTGAGCTCAAAAATACTAATTTTGGCTGCTTATGTTTGAGCTTTTCGCCCCTGTTCTTTTTTTCTCATTCAAGTAAAAGTTTTGTTTCGGCAGAAGTTGGCTTGTCTTATGACTCATGCAGCTTTGCTCTTCTGTTTTAGCGCACTCTTCCATTTCTCTCACTCTCTTGCTCAATCCATTCATGCTTAATCTGCTCCACATCAGCAATACTACTGCACTACTAAGACATTTGCATCAAATAACAGCAAAGTTAATTCTTCATTACCCAAATTGAGCACATTTGCTGGCCCTAAATGTCTGCTTGCTGCCAAGATTACTTACTGCTGCAATCAAGATGTTACGCTAATAGATCTTTTAGTATTAACTGCATGGCAAGAACCAATTTACTTTAACTTGATACACCATATTAACCCAGATGTTCACCCAAATTATGAAAAAAAATCTCTCTTCTTAAGTGGTATCTAGACATGCAAATCTTTTCCATAAGAACTCAGTTTCAAAAGATTTCATAAGGACTATTTCTTCTGTAGAAAGTAGTTCAGATGAACATTGTTTCTGGAAAGACATGTTATTTCAGTGCTGTGAGCACCACAAATACAATTCACCTTCACTGTAATACGGTGGTGGCAAAAAGATAAATAAGAGAGATCTCAAAACCTGGTGAAATAAAACTATTTGCATGGCTTTACAAGAAGTAAGACAAATCGCCTTTTTTAATTTGGGTGAATTGACCCTTTAACATACATTTTATGCAATATGTTGCAGTCTTCGGTGTTTAAATCAGTCTGTATCTCTGTTCTCATTTGACAGGGAGCCAGGCAAAGCAGGACTGGTCCATCCAGTGGCCCACCTCTGAGTCGGGTAAAGAAAACACTCCGGTGTGCCAGCCAGAGGCCAGTCAGTGGATCCGGTTCCAGCTCTCCCAAAGCCCCAAAGTCCAGTCCAAGTACAACCAGCACATGTGCCACAGCCCCCAGGCCCTGGCTCCCCCTTTGTACGCCGATCGACTCACTGTCGACAGCCCCGCCACAGGGCTCTTCCCTCCCTTGGACTCTGGTCATCGCTCCCTGCCCCCATCACCCCGCCAGAGGCATTTTGGCCACACGCCTCCTCGGACTCCCTTGGTGGTCAACACCATGACCCCTCCTGGCACTCCCCCCATGCGGCGAAGGAACAAAGTGAAGGCCCCAGGGACGCCTCCTCCGCCAAGCCGCAAGCTCATCCATCTGCTGCCGGGCTTCACCGCACTGCACCGCAGCAAATCCCACGAGTTCCAGCTGGGGAACCGCTTGGATGACACCCAGACACCAAAGTAAGTGTTATTCTCTCATGGATTTTTAATGGCAAGCAATGGCGACCATTTTGGAGCTTTGTGTGTTTAGTTAAAGGCCCAATCCATGTTCCAATGAAAATAAAAGTGTCACACTATTGAAAAATTCAAAATATAGAATTGGAATCTGCTATCAGTCCCCAATTGATGTGTGTTTTTTAATGCTGGAAGGAAAACAAGATCAGACCCCTCTGAAGATCAAAACCAAAGTATTTAAGTTTTTCTGATACTGTCTTATTTTTCCCTCTTGAGACAAATTCTTATGCATTCTAGTTTAGTTCAGATTTATATGTTGTTCATAGGTTTAATATTGAAGCTGGTATGGGGCTTTTTTCCTATCTTTATTCAAGAGCGTGGTCTTTCAATTTGAGAGCGTGAGTTATTGATTTCACGTTTAGATTTTGTAATTCTTTCCCTCAAACCCTGCCCTCACACACTCAAATAGCCCCTGCTTGCGCTTAGATTTGCTTTGCTTTTGCTCAAACTGTATGCTTCAGCCCTTCTCCTCACACTCAGGCTTCTTCTGTGTGCTCATGAAACGTCATAATTCCCCAATCAATAGAAGGCCAGGTGTAGTGTTGACCAATGAAATGATCCCTGCCTCCTTGTGGGTGCGTTCACTTTACTTCTTTGAGCATCCCCTATGGGTGGTTATATATCCCTCTCTTCAAATGATGTTTACCGTTGCAGTGTCAAAGTCTGCTCTATCAGAAAGGTTTCACATATTGTAAATATGGTAAACATGTCCCCACTTGCAAATCTGCATATCTGCAATTAAATCAGCTACATGTTCACTAGTTACATTGTAGACATTAAGTTTCAGCTTTCCAGTTAAACAATGAGGGAAGAGAAATTATGAGTAGCTAAATGTGTATCTCAATGTCCAGTAATCATGTTGTAGCATTAACTGAGATTGGAATAAATTGGAATAAGTAAAACAAATTCCTAAGCACTAAAATACAGAAGAAAAAAAAAAGAAACACGGCATCCATTTTGTTGTTAGTTGCCTAGCAACAGTGTTCATGTAACGTATAACACTTGGAAGCCAAGCATATTATCATGGATGTATTCTTGTGCCGCAAATATAACTTTATCAATTCAATTTAAAGGAAGTAATGGCACCATTAAAATAAAAAACTTACTTGAGCTCCTTGACTTTGGCGATCAGCTAGAGTCCCACTCCTGAGTCATGAAGGTGACGTTGTTTTCTCCTCCAGCACATCAACGGGAGGCCGGTGTGCTTTATGGCTACCATTATATGTAGCTATTATAGTAAAAAGTATGGGTGCTGGTAAATACATTAAATGTCATTTTATTTCAGAAGTTGTAAAGGAAGCAAGCGAAGTACATCTAATAAAGCCCTGGAGGGCGGGAGTGGATGAACCCGGTTAAAGAGCAACCACCCGTACGGGACACTCTAAGAAGTAAAGCAAACGTGCCCACAAGGAGGCAGGGATCATTTCATTCGTCAACACTACACCTGGCCTTCTATTGGTTGGGGGTTTTGACAGGGTTTTTGCACAAAAAATCTGAGAGTGGCACAGAAATCTGAGAGCAGACGTTTCACGAGCGCACAGAAGCAGCCTGAGGAGAAGGGCTGAAACTAGAGCAGGAAATCTGTGCAAGTATATCAGTATATCTGAGTGCAAGCATACAGTGTGAGCAGAGCAAATCTAAGCGCAAGCAGGGGCTATTTGAGTGTGTGAGGGCAGGGTTTGAGGGAAAGAATTACAAAATCTGAATGTGAAATCGATAACTCATGCTCTCAAATTGAAAGATCACGCTCTTGAATAAAGAATAAAGCCCCATAAACTGGTGGCATTTGTTTAGTATGAAGCTTTTATCAATTGATTGATGAAAAATGAGGCCTCGATTTCTGTAGAAGCACATGATTGTTTCATTTTGAGTTTCAGGTTATAGATCAGTCCCACCTTTACTGAACACCACACACAAATGTCCCATTTCCTCTCTTTTTTTTTAGTTAGCACAGATATAAACATAAATGTGCATTATTTACACAAACATTTTTAATAATAAAAGATATAATATATAATTAATATATCATTAGTTTATAGTGTTATAAGACACCTTATTGGTTACAGCAGTAGTACAATGCACTTCTGTCAGGTGTGTTTTCACTGTTGCTGCGTGACCGTCTCAATTATCTTGTCTATAAAGTTTCTTAGAGACCATATTCTGCTGTAAGTTAGTGCTGGTCAGTCAATTTCAGCAGATGGCCTGCCTGTAGCGAACATTCAGAGATTCAGCACTCCCTCTCTCCTGATTTGGACGAGGTCTCACAGTGTAATTCCATCTGATCTGTGTAGTACAGAAAGGAAGTTGGGGCCCCACCTTTCCTTTCAGCAGTTTTACTAGAACATAATCTTCCACCAGAGCCCAATCAGATTAATTCCTAAGAGGACATCATTGCCCATAAAGAACCAACGGTCTGTCGGTAGAGATAAGGGGCCTCGGGGCTGAGTTCCTGACCGGCCATGCCTGCATCTGGTGCTATGCTGATCAGATTTGGCCACGAACAGGGTCCACCACTGCTAGGTAATCAGGAACCAGAGTCTGCCTCAGGAGAGCTGCACTCATTTTGATAATGCCATTAGATGACAGTGCCCTATCACTGCTACACTTGGTAAGTTAATATTTGGGAGTTGTCCTCTGCTTTTACGATGGCCATCTGGGTTATATTTGGTGTATGCTTGGTTGCGGGCTGTGCTACATCCACATATGTTCGTGCGCGTGGGTGTGCGTATGTGTATCTGCACAGCGAGGAGTGGATCATAGCTGCAGTGAATAGGCTCAAACGGCATTAGAGAATTGATTACCGGTCCCTGAGCGCTGATAGAGTGCAGGCTGCGAGTTGAGCCCCTCTAATCAATGGCCTGTGTGTGCCTGGAAATGTTGCAACTCGTCGAGACAGGGCAGATCTGCTGGCTTCTCTGATAGCCAAGTACCTCTCATAATACATCATAATTGGTCGGAGGATGGTGCTGGCAAGCATCAAGTTGGTGGTTCAGTTCTGGCATGAGGTGCACGCACTGGTTTGTTTCTGTATGCGCAAAGGAATTGGCCTCATTGCAAAGATGGCATCTGTTTTTTTTCTTGATGCAGGAGTAAATACCTGAAGTTTGAAGCCTTAAAGTACATTAGAACATTAACATTCCTCTCCTTGTGTTTCACTTTATGGCTCAGTGATGGGATGAAAAACAACTTCACTGGAACAAACCAACCCTGAAAAAAAGATCTAAAATATCCCACAAAAGGCTGTTTCATACTTAAATGCTTTTCTATGACACCCTGTTCCTTCCATACTACCCATATTTCCACCTAATACCAACCTCAGGATTTTAATAAGCTCACAGTGCTCTTCAGGTCCTCATTTTCTCCTGCTTAATTGCCTGGCACTATGGCCAGGACACAATAACCAGGGATTACCCTCTGACCCCAAGAGACATTTTTCTCCCTTTATCTTAATGAGATATGACCTAATATCTCATTATCACAGCATAATACAGCACAGAGACTATGTAGATGAATGTGCAACAATACCTAGCATACCATGTTGAAGAAAAACTCAGGTTTGGTTTTACCTCTGATAGATATAAGTGACATTTCATTTTTTAAATGCAGTAATTGCCCATTGTCCTTTTGCTTTGGAAACATTCAAGTATTTCCATTAATTTCAGAGATAAAAGATTACTTAATTGCTTTACCATACGGTACATTATACATAGACATGAATCAAAGTTAATTGTATTCTGCTTTTCTCGAGCATCTCCTCCTCTTGGTATGTCACTGCAATGTGAAAACTGGAGATACTGCTTTGCTAATTGACAGTCAATGCGTGTTGGATTTTCAAATATGGTTAATATTCATGTTTTGGGCTTAATTGCCTTATTAAGTTGGTTAGAGTTGGTTACATTGTGCATCATCTCAAAAGTTGGGATTAGGTACTTTCAGGGCAACTTAATGTTTTTTCTGAGGCATACAGTAATAGCCTCTGCTTCACTGTTTATTGATCCTCAGCTGCATGTGTTTTTCAGATATTGTACAGGGATATTTCTGCAATCATGGTCTGAAATTTGTTTCCAGTCGCTTTTATTGTAAAAAATCAGCAAATACTCTGGTCTGCCTGTTTGAACCCTCATCTCCTGCTTTATAGCTTTGTGCTTCGTGGTTTAATGTCTTTGTCTGTGTGATAATGTGTTTTCCTTTCAGCTTGCAGTGAACCACAGGCTGGTTTCTATCCCAGAAATAATGAGCAAATTGCCTCCTTACCAACGTGTTCAGTAATATCTATGAATCCAAGAAAATCTCACCCTGAGATTAAACCTCTGCCAATTTTGCAAGTTGTATGCAAAAGAAAGCAAACTTTCACCTGTGTTGGGAGTTTTTCTTTCTTACCACCTGTCGAGCGCAAGTCCAAATATATTCAGTTGTGTTTCAGCCTCATCTACTGACAGATATCTGGCTCTGTTTGGCTCGCTGGATGCTTGACTCTCTACATTAGCTTCTTTAAGCCATTTTGGACTTGAAATGTAGTGTCATTTGGTGCTACTCCCATGACCAGATTGTCCAGCAAACCAAAATAATGACCAGAAAGTTTACAAAACTATTGTTTAGGTGTTGATTCTCAGTGGGATGAGCAGTACTAGCAACACGTTCACATTAGGGAGTCATTTTGAAAAATGATTTCTTAATGGAACTTTAAACTCAGTACTTTTTCTCTCCATAACCTGGACTTAATCTAAAGCCAAACAACATATTTTCTTCTGGATACATTTATATAAATAAATTGATTTTGTGTCATGTTATTTCAAGCAGATATACATACCATAGTTGGTAGTAGGTAACTAGACCTCAAAATGCCAAAGGATGTGTATCAGTATGACATTTTTTGACTGCAGTGACAAATATTGTATAAAGATAAACTATGTTTAACATGAATTTGGCGATTTAATATAAGATATACTTTATTGTCCCCTTAGGGAAACTTTTCTTGGGCTCAGCATCACTGCATCACAGAACATTTATCTCCAGGATACTACAATCCTCTCTGTTTATCTGTGTGCCAACACAAGCAACTTTAGTATCAAACTTTAACCCGTGATTGCTAACGAAGAAGGAGGAAGGTCTGAACATGGTCTTCATTACAAGTGGGTCCATACTGTGTTGAATAACACAGTTTATTGTATGAACTGCGTAGATCTCGATCTACTGGGCACAGTGTGAGCACATTACATGTGAACATTATGGAAACTATAATATTATAATAAAATTTTAAATATTTTCTGCTTAATAATCCTTTAATGGGAAGGGGTGAAGACACCACTTATATGATCATATTTTTTCACTGCGCTGTGTAATTTAATAGAATGTAAGTACATATACATTTTCAGCAGATCGTTGGAGATGGACACTGAGCAAACTCTTCTTGTTCCTATGGTAATGACTCAGGCTCTTGGTTGATAGATGTGATGTAAAAATAGAACTTCTGGCATGTCTTTAACAAGTAGAATAATCTTGCCAATTAGTAGCATGTGAAATCATTTGCAAGTGACACAGTGTCCTTTCTTTTAAAGTGGAAGCCATTAAAGAAGTGCTACACTATTTTTTTACTTGCAGCAACCCCACATTTCAGATCTCACATATTTTATTTAGCTGATTGTATTACAGTTAAATTATTTGAATTTGTATCTTTTGTATCTTTTACAGTTACCCGTCCTGTTTACATCTGTACCTTCTATATCAGTTTGTGATGGCTGAAAAGTAGCAAAACAGTTGTTTCCCAGCATTAAAAAATATGCTGAGTCCAGGGACGTTACTAAGTTTAGTTTTAGAGTCATTCAGTGTACACTCACAGCAAAATGCTGTTCACATTTCAATAATCATTTATGTTTATTTTGTATTTTGTAATATAAATGTCATTCAAACTTGTTTTTTTACATGGAAGTAGGAGGCTCTCAATAAAATCTCAGGCAGCAAATACTTGTAGTAACAAAAATGTACTCGAAATGTACCAGACGACTTCCAACCCATTAGCGAAGGAAACTAAAATGAAAAACATGATTCATAAATGTTTGAATCACAGTTGTTGAGCCAGAGTTGAATTGAGTCAGATGCCAGGAGATGAGTTGGAACAAGCATGTTTTACATCCTTTATATGAACTAAACTATGAGTTAGCGTCATTTGCCGCTATGTGTATAATGTTAGCTAACATATATTGACGATTAAATACAATAAAACAACCAGTTCATTATATTATTAGCTCATTTCAGTACATATTAGAGTTGCAGTCTAATCAACCTAAATATAAAGCATCATTTACTGTATTAAGTTCGGCAATATGTTAGTTCTTGAGCTAAAAAAGAAATCACAGTCTGCTGGTCATCTTTCAAACAACACATACTTTCTGTCAATATATCCAATTTGGCTGCCCATTTTTCTCAGAATGGATTTGCCATAGACAGGGTTGAAGAGCACCGCTGTATGGGATCAATACAATAAATCACCAGTTTGTTTTGGTGTGATGGCTGAAGTGTCTGCGGGTGAGCTGTGAAAATGTCATCAAATCATTATTAACCCTACATGACATGATCCATTATGTCCAGTATAAAAACAATTTTAAAATCCAATGAAATACACCAAGGTGTGGCGCACCTGAAGCTTTTTTTAAAAAACAGCCTTGTTGTGTTTATGTTGCCTAGAGAGCCAGAAATGACATTTCTTCTGTTAACATCTTGTCAGTAATGACGTCACTCTTTGCCCACATTTACTAATTTGACTTTGAAATGTGAAAACCAATTTCTGCTGTCAATCAAGTGCTTCGCACCCCACTGAACACTTGCAAGCACTGAATCACGTACACGCTCTGTAGACAACACACACACACACACACATACACACAATCAGTAAATCGATCAAACCAACAGTTGCATGTGCCCTTTTTTGACACAGTCAAGGGATTTGGTAATTATTTTCTAATCTCTCTTTTCAAAGATTATACTGTTGTCACTGTTGCACTGAGAAATACTGATTCTCCATCTTCAGACCAGACATTAATGTTGTAGAAAACACTGATAAAAACATTAAAACAAAATATTTGATATTTTTTCACTGCTTTACCTGGCTGTCAGACAGCCCTTTTTTTTTAGCACTACATTTTCTCAACCATAGAAATTCCATATTCCTACACATGCCGGGAACTGTATTACACTGCAGCAGCACTTTCTGACCCAAACAGCTGAGTGCGGCTTAATACAGTGAAAATATTATAAATATAGAGTACACTTTTTTAGGTGGGCCTTTTTTTAGGTGGCTAAAATACGCTTTGCTGCTGGCCTCGTCCACAGCAGTACATTGCTTAGTTTCCGTGCCGGTACTCCTGCCTGCCTCTCCAAACTGGGAGCATGCCTACCCAAATCTACTGCAGGTAATACACTGACTATGGAAAACTACCTCATGCAACCCCACTTTAAAAAACCCAAACTATCCCTTCAAGATGTATATAAAATACGTTACTTTGATTAATAATTGTGTGTAATATGGTTTTTCCATACTTGTGTAAGCTGAATATTGGACTAGGATTGGCTCCAAACTAGTTTTGATGTCTCAAATCATGCTCGTAGGCCCGCTCTTTAAAATCAGATTTTCAGTGAGCGCAGAGAAACTTTCCACTTTCAGCAGATAAATGTAAAAACAGCCTTCCAGTGTCAAACTCTGCACATACATCATTCTGTCTGGAGAGAATGAAATGAAGCAGTAAAATGCTTCTTTTTTTTTTTTTTTTTTTTTTGTCTTGTGTGTGGAAAGCCTTAGGTGTAAATTTACAATGCCAGTTGAGAGAAGATACATAAAAAAAATACAAAACTTTGTTTCAAAACGCCTTCTGAAATGCATTGATCATGAAAAATTGATTATATAACAATGTAGAAGTGTCTGCGGGTGGAATATGTCTTTGAGGCCGTTCAACATGTTCATAGTTTTACTTAGAAAACATAAGTGCGCCAGATACCGAAGCACCACTTCAACTTTAATTTCTAGGCAGGAGTGCAACAGCAATTTCATTTTGCTTATGTTGCAGCCTTTCTCTCTCTCTCTCTCTCTCTCTCTCTCTCCTATCTTTATTTCTCAACATCTCCCCCCTCTCTCTCTCTCTCTCTGTGCCCTTTTCAAAGCGGAGAGGCTCTTTGGGCTGGAGTGTCAATTAATGAACCTTGTTGTCTATGTTAATGAGTAGTAACATGCGTGCGTGGAAAAGGCCAAGTGAGTTTTCAGACTGTCACAGTCCCACTTGGCACGTCACACCAAGATCGTTCAGGAAAGTGGGCGTGTTTGCTTTTCCTCGGTCTCTTGTCTTGCCTTCCCCCCGCCAGTGGAAACGGTAATATCATATAGTTAATGCCACCTTATGAGAGTTTCACAGCTTTTTGAATGTTAAGCACTTTCTTATTGAATTGGATGTTTGCTAATAAATCACATGGCGCCGGGGGTTGGCATGATTCACCCTCTGCTTCTCTCAGGGTAATTCTACCATGCAACACTCAGGGGAAGCAAATTTGCATCCATTCCATGACTAATTTAGCTGTTTACTTTCACTGAGCTGGTGTACACATCATATACTGTATGTCTCACCCCCCTTTCCTTTCCCCTTTCTCTCTCTGTTTCCTCTTCTTTCTCTCTTCACCCCTCTCATTATGCATCTCTTTTGAGAACCTGTCAATGTGTTATTTTACCATCATCCGTAACATCTAGCGAATTTAGTCAGAAAATCCGTTTTTTTATTGGGTTTTATTTTTCTCGGGCGTGCGAAGGAAACTGTGATGAGGACGGGGCGGTGTTGACTGACATCAAGTGATGAACACCAACGAGAGAGAATTCACCAAAGGTCAGCTACGAGAAACTGCATCCTTAAAGGTTCAATCCGTCATCCAGATGTAAACAGAAGGGTCACCCTCCACTGATATTCAAAACGCAGGAGAACCTGGTATATTGGCAAATTGATTGGCAGGTGTTTTAATATGCAGACAAATAACAGTTGACAGCAAGTAAATATAGGTATTATTGTTTTCTTATGCTGTTAAAGGTTCGTTTACATCAGTAATGCTGTAAAGACAGCAGTAAAATTGATCTATCTATTCAATTTTGATGTGATCATAACTAAACAAAAGGGCATTTCTTTTTATCTAGGAGTCAAGCTCTTTATTATGAACTGTATGTGTCTATGCCTAAGAGAGAACAAGGCAAAACAAGTCCTTTATTTTCTATGTTGAGGTACCTCAAAGGTACAAAAAGAGAGGCTGTATTGTCATCCATGTTTGATTCTGAATTAGATTTATTAACTCAACATGATATTAACATGATACAGAGTACACAAAACATATAGTGCAGTAATTACAAGACAATGTGTGACGTGTTTGGAAAAAAGCTTGTAAGTGGACCTGGAGTTGCAGTTGTTTTGTCAAGCTATTATTTCCGAGGTCAAGAATAAGCGTTGATGCTTGACTTTCAAGCCCTAAAAGTGCTAAAAGAGCAATTTCTCACACCCCTGGTTACAGAAGTAAAAAGCCTGATTTATTTACTCCATAGACAATTTTAGGTGAGTCATAGTTGGAGCACTTCCATGGCTTGGATCGACATTAAACTCTCCTGGTTGAATCATATACAAAAGATGAACAAATGTAGTAGAAAATATCTGGTTCTTTGATAAAAGGACAAGGCACAACTTTTGTACATTAAAACCCCACAAGAGAAGTAAACCTCATGCCCCAAGGTACATTTTGGCAAGAAATACCCAATCACCAAGCTTGAAATTCTATTATATTCGCTGTTAGTTACTTCATACTTTCAGTTTCTGGGTCAATTTTGGATGAATTGAGTAACGATGATATGATGTTCATAACTACAACAACAAAGCATTTTAAATTCTCTACAGCTCTGATTCAGGCTTCTGACTGGCTTCTCCTCCATACAGTAGTAGTCCAAGGATCATGGGTATTGTAGTGCTTAGACCTGTCCACCACGGCAAACTGACAATTGGTTGTACAATTGAGGATGTCATTAAAAGAAATTTTTGAAATGGTTATACAAAATGGAGGAAAACACTAGAACCAGCATCTCCTCCCCCTTCACAACTCACTGTCACTGTTGATGACATTACAACAACTACTAAGCCAAGAGATCCATCTCCATGACAACAAACTCCAACCACTGATGAGGCCTGTGTGATACTGTCACTATACTTGCATTCTTACAGTACTACTGGTAATGGCCTGATACTCAGAATGAATTGTGGTCTCGTTAGCCTTCATCCATTCAGCCTGACTTCTGACCTGACTTGTGCTCATATTAGCCACTTTCTAGTTTGGAGGAGGGGGTATTTTGTTTTTTTTCACCCTACCAAATCAGTAGCGAGTGATATATCTGTCCGCCCGCACAATATTCAGTTGACACAAGCTGCAGTAGACCAACAAAGAAAGATGTTGGTTAGTTGTTAATTCCCGCAAATCGTATAAAAACAACTCGATCAACAACTTGTTGCCATTTACATGTCGCTAGTTTTCATGAATGTAGCCAGGTAGGTAGCTAGCTCTGTAGAAAGATGACATCCCCATTCTTAATCCTGCCTATGAAGCTCTGGTTGCCATCAGCGGGCACAGCACCAGACCCATTTTAGTTGCTGAACAAATCTGACGTGGGTGGCGATTCAGAGGTCTGGAACCAGGCTGAACTGGAGTTGCTATGGTTACCTGCAGTTTAATACACCTTGTGCACTGATTTAGAACGGGGATTAAACTGTTGACTGGAACTATGTTTGAGCTGCCTAATATGGGATTTTAACAGATACAGTATCTCCCAACCAATCAGAAACAAGTATTTCTTTTGGTTGCCCATTCATACGTAACACCAGAAGAAGTACCAGGGTCCACAGCTGTAGTGCAACAGCATCTCTAATAGTACAAAGAGTAATAAAAAAAAGACAAAATGACCAGGATATGCAGGAACTCTACTACTCTGTTCAGTCGACTGTTGGTGCCGCTGAATTTTGTTTCATGGAGCGATCTGTAATCTGAAGACACGACATTGCCTTTCATTGTTCTTTGAAAATTCAGCCGGCATCAAATCGATGTCTCTGCTCACCAGACGATCCAGGGAGATACAGATCCGCCTCCCCTCGGGACACACACATCGTCACATTAGCCGGCGACCTTTGACCTTGGCGGATTATTGGTCCCACATGCTCTGCCGCATGGGGCATTCACTGCGTAGTTAAGTGTACTGCACAAAGCCATGTATGTCAGTGAGATAATGTATGTGTGTTTCAGAGAGAGAGAGAGGAGGAGGCAGTGGTGGCTGTGGGGGGTTATGGGAGGAATGCAAGTGTGTATCTTCTTTTCTCTGCAGACAAAAGCTCATCCATGTTAATCAGGGATTTGGCCCCTTTGCCATTAATGACAAAAAAGGTGAGAGGGGATGTCAACACCAGGCCCTTAACAACCAGACGCTGCCCCTCCTCCCCTCCATCCATCCACCCTTCCATCGGCTGTAATGAGCGCTCATCCCAGCCTCCACCGGCGGCCCAGAAATTGGAGTCATGATTATGAATTTATATGAGTGTTTAGTAGTGGTGGTTAGCCCAAATGCCACTGTTTCTGATGGAGAATGGATTTATTAGGCTGATGGTTTTTCTGTGGTGATTTGTCAACAAGTGGAAGCTGGTTGGGAAGAGTGTGGGACGGATAACTGGATTTGAGTGGGAGATTAGTTATCCTTAAAAGATGTATATATTTCTTTTCTTAGAAAATTTCAAGAAAAGGATCACTGAGTCATTACTAAGCTGTACACCGAAAAGATTGATAGTATTTGCACTGTGCTGAAAGCATTTCGTCAACTTTGTGGAAATCTTATTTTGCTTTTGATTCAATTATATGAATCCTTAGTTTCCCGTCATGGTCATTAAAGTTTCCTTTCAGTCTGTGTTACTGGAAGATCAAACACTAAATTTCGAGTGTGAAAATGATGTCAAACATGGCTGTGATAGAGAGCAAGCAAACTAAAACAGGCCATATTGACAGCCGCTGTTCTGATGTATTAAACAGTGGAGTGACTGTTTTACTGCCCAACAACCATAAAGGGAGTTATTACCATCGTTCATCATTCGGGCCATCAAACTGGAGGCTTTCATCTCAGTGTTTCTCTCTGATGTTAAAGTCAAGACAGATAATATCTGCTCCAGGTTCTATATTGTCCCTGACCCTTCCTTCTTTTTAGGCTTGCTGTCGTTTACTGCTCTGCCTGTGCTTCAAAACTACCACTTAACCTGCACGACTGTGGGCCAGATAGCTGTTCTCGCTTTCCGCGCTGTTGCTTTAATATTTGTATTAGAGAGCTTAAGGTTTGAGCTATGGTTTCATTTTGACTTAATTGAGAAAATAAATTCTGATTCAATTCGATACTGGGAAAAATACACACCGCCAAGGACACATACAGACAGCCTTTTCAAGTGCATACAGACCTGCTGGCATGCACGTGACAGATAAGAGAAGGAGGAACACGATAAAACCTTAAGAGCGCTAATTGCAAACACTAAAAGATGAGTATTTTCCTCTTTTTTTTTTGGACTAAGTTATTAAGTTTTATACAGTATATGTTTCATGTCCTGAATTTATTAAGTAACAATGCAGTTCAGTCAGACCTTAATGCATTGATCCTTTCATAGACTATTGGTGCATAAAAAAACAGAACATTTACATATTTAGAAGTAGAAACAGATGATTCACCACAATTAAAGCAAATTAGTAGTCAATACAAAGGTCTCAAATCTGTCAACAGTCTACCAAAATATATGAATTCTATCATCACAACAGTCCAAATAGAGAAAAAGGGGATGACAGAAATAACAAGGGGAGGTGAAAACATCATAACAATGGTTGAAGGAGCATCTCCTTACTCTGCCTATTAGGAGTTAAACTCTAAGAAATAATTTTCTATATTTCCTCCTCTGGATCTGGTTCAAGCCGGTGACTCTGTTGTGTATTACCTCTCTAAATGCTTGGCATTTGTCAAGCAAATTCTGGTTATGCCATTATAATAAAAATAATCCATACAAAAGTTTTTATTCTAACTTCTTAGCAACATAGCAACCGCAAAAACCATTAAAGACCCCTCCAGACATATAAAAAATACTATGATTTGAATAAAAATTTGTCTGATAAGGTTTTTTCACAAAAAATTACCTAGTTGGAAATTCTTAAAATGGCATCTACTCCTTCTTCCTGATTAAAAATCCAGAATCTATAAATATGCAAATATTTTTCATTTCAAAAGTTCAACTGCTGAACGCAAGACGTCTCCTACTTCACTGTAAAGTCCATTCTCAGTGTTTGTGCACTGGAGGTTTCACGTTTCCACATCACACTTGTGTAAGTTTCATACTGGAAAACCTTTCAACATCAAGGCTGTCATAACATGCAACACCAATAATGTGATCTACCATATATGCTCAAATGCTCATGTGGACTGGCCTACATCGGAAAAACTACCAGACAACTTAAAACAAGAAAATCTGAGTACAGATCCGCTTTTAAGTCAGATTTTTGGTGAGCACAGAGGAACTTCCCCCCTTTTAATGGAGAATTACTGTAAAAACAGGCTTTTAGTGTCAAACTCTGCACATACATCATTCTGCACAGTGTTACTCAAACATCCAACTGAAGGAACAGAGAGTTTTTTTTTTTGTTTTGAGTAGAGGGTGACTTTAACTTTTCAGCATTTTTTCCAACGATGACCATTTAATATATTTGGGTTGTTAAATTGCCTCTCTACATGAAAACTATAGTTTTCATTAGGGCTGCAACTAATGATTATTTTCATTATCAATTAATCTTCTTATTATTTTCTTGATTTAATTGATTGATTTTCCTATAAAATACCAGAAAATAGTGGAAAGAATGCCCATTATCATTTCCCAGAGCCCAAGGTGGCATCTTTAAATGTCAAAACCCAAAGATATTGAATTCACTATCATATATGACAAAGCAAAATCACACAGGTAAGAAGCTGAAATAAGAAAGGTTTTTTTTTTTTTTGAAAGCTTGACTGAAACAATTTATCGATTATCAAATTAGTCTGCCAATTAATTTTCTGTTGATCCTCTAATTGACTATTTGACTAATTGTTTTAGGTCTAGCTTTCATCGCCACAGGTGCCTTTCTCACATGGGATTCAGACTATGTACTCATACACAAGGGATTCACAGGAAACAATGCATGCAAGTATTTGACGTGATGTGGCAGACAAAAGCTGGTGCATGTGCACTGTGGAAGACAGTATCTGATCGTGAGTTTAGTATTACTGTGTTCAACAACATTGTTGACTGTCCTCTTTATTAAATAAATCTTAAAGCAACAGGGTAAAAAGTTATACATCAATTTACAGTTAATTGAAAACTTTTAGTCCTTCTTAATATCTGTAAAGTTACTTCTGGGCTTTCACAAGCTCTGCTTGGAAGGTTTAGTGTTGATGAAATGGTTCTGCTGTGAATATGTTTTGACGAGCAAGCAAAGGAATTCAAGAGAATTCAACGTCAGTTCACACAGTCTGTAAAGGCCATCACTCACTGTACAGTTGTGTTTTTGAATAAAATGTGCCAACAATATCAAATTTTGTTTCTTGGGGAGACATTTTAAAGCCTCAGCCATGAATGGTTCTTTATTCCTATTCATCCCAAACAGTTCAGCAGCAAATGAAGTACACTTAGGCAGACCACAATGTTTGCATGCTCAAAAGGCAGGAGAACAGTTTTTGAATCCAGTCCATCAGTGGCAAACATCCAAACATTGGATGCCAAGAATATTTCCTGATTGTGGGCTTTCAGAGCTATCAACACTGGGGAATCACTGTTGTCATCCTTAGCTGTGTTATCAGTTCAATACAGCATGGGCGTAGATTTGTCCCTACATGTCCTACCAATGCCAAGATGTTGATGAATTGTCCCTACTAATATTTGTACTGATCTCAAAAGATCTTGTCCTTTTAACTCCACATAACGTTACCGGTAAGATCTATGCAGAGTTTCCAGGTTTTGGTTTTTTCTGTGAGAAGAGTGCTATGCTATGCTAAGAGTGAAAGAAATGGATATAAGGGATACCCGACTTGATGATCTTGTTTCAACAGACTCATGAGCAGAGTGGAAAGTTTCCATTTGAAATGGTAGTGTTACCTCTCCAACATTAGGGGGCCGGACCTGGGTGTAGGACTGGGAGGGGTTCAAGGATTCAAGTCCTAGATACATTTCCAGTGCTCCCCCTCACTTTTATTTCGGTGGCAGAGGATTGGCCTTCACTACATCTTATTATTATTATCATCGCTGCTATTGACATCGCCGAATGTGGAAGTAAATTGTTGTCTGGTATTGTCCTGTGTGTCTTTATGTATTTCTGTTATTTATCTATTTTTTTCTTTAGTGGAAATAAAACATCAGGTCTTTTTGAAAGAAGAACCAAAGTGTCAGTAACCGCTGATCTAATAAGAATGTTCTGTAATCAATCCAATATTTGTTAGTTGCAGGAAACTCGATTTGGAGCCAAAACCAACAGATTGTAAAAACAGAGCTACAAAATCTCGGGTGAGGTTTGAAGATGTCTTACCCAATCCCATCTAACAAGCAGAGATGGTTTATTCCGTCTCCGTGACAACACCTCTCTCCCTGTCTCCACCTCTGCTTCCTGTACTTTCACACTGGGGCTTTGTTTCCAATATACAGTTTGAAACCAAGGAGCTTACTACATCCTTCAAACAGCAAAATGGGTGTTGCAGTCTTTGCTGCTGTTATTGCCCATGGAGGACTCTGAGGCCTAAGATCTGGAGCCGAGTTCAGGTGTTATAACCAGAAAGACAGCGCTCGTGCATATTAGATTAGATTGCACTTCCAAAATTCATCTTGCTTCACAAGTAAACTCTGTTTTAAAGTACAACACAATAGGGATGTACCGATCCGACTTTTTCAGTTGCGATACTGATACTGATACCTGGGCTTTGGGTATCGGCTGATACCGAGTACAGATTCGATACCAGTGTTTATTTAATAAGCTGTATGCCTCACTGTGTGGAAGAGACTGCGATCATTCTTTTATGTGTAAGGCAACATCAGGCTTGACTTAAACATTGCTTTCCTAACTTTGTAAAAACAAAATGTAACAACTAAATACATCGATATACGTTTACTGAATTGTTATTTATTAAAATAATGGTATCCGATACCACATCGGCCCATTGTCACCGATACCCGATCCATCTATTAACCAGTGAAACTTTTAAATATTCTATTAGATAGCAAAAGCTGATTTACATCAAACAAAACATGAAGGGAATTTGATGTTATGCTACAAGCTAGTCAACTATCTTTTGGTATATTAAGTGGATATTGTGTTCACTTGTTTGTAGTTTGCGGCAGTTGTATCTGTCTGTTTGTATTGTTTGTGTTTATTGTTGTAACAATGTTTATGCTGCTGTCTTGGCCAGGTATATGTATATGTACTGTACATGCAGTTTGAAAGTTGAGTCAAGTTGAGTCGAGCGTTTGGCCCAGGTGTACCTATCAGGAAAGATAGTGGATCAAATATTCGACTGGAGTTTTTGAACCGAACACGCCTCTAGCTAGCAGCATGCAAATTAAGTTTAAATTTGTAGCACACAAAATTAATGCAGAGACAGGGGCGAATTATCTTCTTTTAGTATCTCATGGTTATTCACAGAGCAGAGCGTTGAGCGCTGACCTAACTTTGCCCCTGATGCATTTTACTTTCTAAAACTCTAAATCACTAACTTAACTTTATGGGGTAATTTACATTGCTGCAGCTAAAATGGCTCTGTCTGATCGAGGATCTTAGATTTGAACTGGCCTTTAGATTTATTGCATTATATGACCAGCATGAAATATTTAAGTGTGACAATAAATACCAGTTTATTGAAAGAAAGGCTGCATGTAAGACTATTTTAGATATTGATTCATCTTTCAATCCGTCTTTTAGATTAATCAGTTCCATCTATAAAGTGTCAAAAAATAGTAAACAAGACTAAGTCTACAGCCATGGTATTGGTACTTTGAGCTAAATGCTACTATCAGCATGCTAATATGCTCACAATGACAAATGATAATATTTACTATGTTCACTATCTTAGTTTAGTGTGTTAGTATGCCAATTAGCTCTAAACACATAGTACAACTGAGGCTGATGGGAATGTGATTAAGGTTGCAGGTATTTGGTCATAAACCAAAATATTGGACACATTCAAATTTTGACCTGCTGGTGTTAGATGACAAGTCAGGGTCAAAGATCACCAAAGTCGCCTGGAACCATGAATGTCTGTACAAAATTATGTGCCAACCCATCTAGATGTTGAGATATTTCACTGGATAGGTGAAAATTTTGACCCGCTGGTGGCGCTAGACGGAAAGTCAGGCGATCACCAAAGTCAGTAGGATTCAACCTCTGGGAACCACGAATGTACATATCTTTGCAATCCTTCCAATAGTTGTTTAGACATTTCAGTCTGAACCAAAGTGGTGGAATACAGAGAGGAGTACCAATTTTTTACATTTGAGAAGCTGGAGCCAATGTGTGACATTTTTGTTTAAACCAGTAGTGACAATGAAAGATCCTTTTTTATTTGTGCTGTTGGTATTGCCATACCATTGCTCATGGCTTCACATGGCCACAGCATGTAGGCAAAAAACTATTTTAACCAGGCAGGCTGCGCAGTGTCAGTGCATACTGACACAGATCCCTGATATGCTACTGAAAAGACAACATGTTACAGTCCGCCTTCCTGTCAACTTGTCACTCCTCTGCCCCTGCTCCCCGGTCCCAAACCACTGGTCTCGCTTCTCATCTGGCCATCAGCTTCCCCACCCCCTCTTTCTCATTTTCTGTCTCTTACACAGGCTTGCTCTGGTTTTTACGGAGCCCCTAAAGTCCCATATGGTGATATTTATTATCTTGTGCACACAAGTTAATATCTTGCGCGAACAAGTTAATATGCAATGCACAAGTTATTATCTTGTTTAAGTGTAGTGCAGGCCACTACACTTCACATGGCTTAAATATTGTACTGGGCAACCAAAATGCTTCAGCATTTATTATTGTAATGCAACTAAACTGTGATTGGCTTCTCCACATAATTTAATTGACACCTGATCAACATGAACAACATCTCAGTGAAAACATACACTGTGTGCTCTATTGTGCTTTTTTGTATAATGAAAAACAAAAAAGAAGTGTGAATTTCTCAGAAAACATGCACGCCTACTGAGCAATTTGAGGTTTATACTATATCCATCACCCAAACTGAGCTGTTTAGAATTGCATTGAAATCCCTGCGGAGATCTGGATAGTTCTGATAATTAATTGGTAACACGAGATAGCATCTACATGTGTTTGCTTGAGGATGGCACTGATATTCACTGGTTTCAATTAAGTTGACAGTGATGTCACTTCCAAACAGAAGATCAGCCCCAGTACAGAAGTGAAGGAAGAGCCATAAACCTTTCTCATTCAGTTCTGCAACATATCTTTTCAGGTGTCTGGCCACACAGCTCTGTGCTGCATTCATGGACAGTGGAAACCTCAAGATGTCTTTCATGCACTTTGGTGTTAGAACTTGCTCTTGTACAATCTCAATTTCTGCAGCAAGACCCTTCAAAATAGGTCTCCAACAGTCAATTACAAACGTGGGAGTTTGTAT
Organism: Scomberomorus guttatus; assembly: GCA_038419695.1. Classification (NCBI taxonomy): domain Eukaryota; kingdom Metazoa; phylum Chordata; class Actinopteri; order Scombriformes; family Scombridae; genus Scomberomorus; species Scomberomorus guttatus. Next base: position 27,982,998 of record CM076450.1, on the reverse strand, counting down.
GAGGGCTTTGTGACCCAGCTACGTCACAAGTGCAGAGATGTTTTCTTCAGTTGGAATCTGATGGCATTCATGTGAATCTAGAACATCAGTGAGGGTGTCCTCCAAAGTTGTGAAGTGCCTGCTCAAGGATTTCTGGTTTTGAAATGTAGGACATGAAAGAGTCTCTGACACTGCTGTAGGTGACACCATACAAGGCTTCCTCCAAGAATGGAGGTGGGAGGTGTATGGGGAAATATCCTACTGCAAGCCAGCCTTTGACAAGTATTCTCCCAAAGGCTTACCACTCATTAGTTTGGTACTCATGTCTGAGGTAGGGGACCTTAACATTGGCACCCACAGTGCATCTGCTGTAGAACTCATTCCAGAATACAGATAAGTAGTCTCGGAAGACACCCGAGCCTACTACCTTTTCAAAAGATCCATTATCTCAGGAAACGCTGCCCCTATGAAAACCTCAATCTGGTTGTCACTCACATTTAAGCCATTCTCTGACCCAGTATTTGTGTGAATACTGTCAAGCACATTTTCTGTTTCCTCACCCCATTCGTTGTGCTCACTCGTAAACATGTAGTGTTTGGTTAATCAGGTCTTGTGGTTTTTTGTACAACATTTGTGTCTGAAAAGTACGTCTCATCTAAAACCATCAAGACAGTTAGTACGAGCTCTACGCTGGTCTGTTGAATGTCATCTGGAGGAGGTTGTTCATCTTCATCAGGTGTATGTTCTGGTGACAAGATGACAATGTCATCTGTTTCGTTAGGAGAACCATGTACTTTCTCCAGCTTCCTGGTGCAAAAGTATAGCCTCAGTAGTTTCACCTTAGTTTCTTCATATAACTCTTCAATGGTACACTCTTCATCAATCGGCTTGTGACAGATATCCTGCATGGTTTTCTTCTTGGCATAAGAGTTTCCCATATATTTCTCTGAAAGTTCTTCTCTGTGTTTTTTCTTTGTGTAAGGGTTGCAGAGTCTTGATCTTACTCTCTGTAACACTCCTTTTATGACAAAAGGCCACAACTGCTACTCTGTCACTGTAACGGGGTATGTACATGGAAAACTCATGATCCGACATAAGCGGAATCACAGTGGTATCAATCTGCAACAAGGAAACATTTAGAGGGGTTAGTATAGGATAGTGAAGGATGTGAATACTAGAATAGCCAAAAAAATCTATTCAGTACAAAAAAAGAGAAACAAATCAATAGAAATAAAGGATCAACTCATTACTTTTAGTCAGAAATATACTGGCTGGTAATACTCTTTATTTTCTATCCCTGAAGTTATTCGGATGTTTTCATTAGGTTAGAATATAGAGAGAGCCCCTGTGAATCTTTTTAAACAGATACAGTTGTTAGTCTATGCCTCTATTCATAGCCATCTTGAGATTTTGATCCATGGTGTGCAACCTTTAACTCACTTTTAAGTTGTGGTCTATTGATAATGTCATCTGCTTTTTACAACTCCATTCTAGTTTTATGTAAATCAACCATAGTAGCGCCTATAGAAATCTACAATCCTAATGAGGAACATGATTCAACTGAATAATATGCTTCTGTAATCCTAATCAAATCTAATATAATTTTTTTGTTTTGTGTTTTTGTAGTACAAATGAATAACATTCAGAGTACAGAACAACTATAGCATTTTTATTGAAGGCACAAAACAGCTATGTTATAAAAATGGAAAAGAAAATGAGCATTTGTGCAGCTAGATCATATAGATTAGTCACGCTATCGGCAGCTGAAGGGGAAGAGGGAATTTTAAAAAGTTAATAGAGTTGAAAAATACACATTACCAGGAAATGGACAGTTTCTTTCACATGTAACTTTTTTTTCTGAAGTGCTGTTAGTTCTTTGTATGTCTGCATGAGTTCTTATTTATCCGTTTAAAACCAAACTTACATTATCCTCAACAATTTTTGGGATGATGGCCTCCTCAATCTTCCTTTTACGAAGAAAATCCAAAAGATTAGAAGACTGCATTTCCCTAACAGTAAAAGAGTAAACAAACCGATACTGTAGAACGAATTTTGTTTGCTCATTGAGGCTAATATGGCAGGCCCCATGACCAAAACATATTAAAATTCAAATGAATAACTTATATTACTCCAATGTATGCATAAGCCATCACACCATGATTTAAAACTATATTGGACATTAAAGTATGAGTCGGTTACCCTCATCATCAAACATAAACATGTATGCCAAAAAATTCATGCCAAAGTGTCAAAAGTGCACAAGAGACGGACAAAATGCACTGTTTTCTGACTAAAGTAGGTTTTTGCCACAGATAAGCTCTGCAAAGAACCAAAGGTTTTCACTGCTACACCCAGCTTACGTAAATCATCTAAAAGAAAACTGATGACGACCATCACATAGGCTATTACGCAGAAAGCCAGTCCAATACAAGATAAAGTACCCCCCCCTCCCGACAGACACAATGTTTCAGCACCAAGAACATATTACTCTACCTGCATTGTGCCTGGTGAATGGTTCAGGACCGAACCCAATAATAATAATTGGTATTCTCTCAGCAGATTATACGACTGTATTATAACAGATGTGATACAAATTCACATTAGTTACCATCCTTGGATATTGTAAGAATAATTTGCCATTGAACGTTCTTTCTAGGCGGACATGAACACTTGCGAGTAGCAGAAAGCTATCTTCAACCAGCTCACCCACCAAAAACAGTGAATTGACTGTTCAAAAAAAGCAATGAATGCCGCCATGTTTCAAACACACTTGAGAACTAACAACAAATCATTAAAAGCTATAAACGCAACTTACCCCGTGGTCTTCAAAGCATAGGCCTATCATGCCTTTACTGTGCCGATATTAACCTGTTCCCATAAGATAATCATCTTGTACGCACAAAATAATAACTTGTTCCCACAAGATAATTATTTTGTACGCACAAGATAAAAAAACATCATCTTTCAGGACTTTAGGGGATCTGTCGTTTTTCAATCCCTTGCTTCTCTCTCTCTTTTTTTTTTTGACTTGGGTGTCTTGCTGTCGCCTCAGCATCATGTTCAGGTTTCAATCCACGACACACACACGATTCCCATCCCCACTGAGAGCGCCGTGCCTCCCTTGGCCTCTGACAGCGCACTGACACCCACTCCTATCCCTGTGGAGACGCTGACAGTTAAAGAGGAGATAACAAGAGAGGGAAGGAGGGAAAGTGAGTTTTTTTTTTTACTTGCGCGTTATTATCAGTCATCCATCTCAACAGGTGGATCGGCAGATGTTGTCATGACGAGACATCAAACGTCGACGTCGATGCACAACGTGGGCGTGCACACGCACACCTACACACACAGGGTCACAGACACACCCTTCTCTGTGTCCATGAAAAACGTGTCTTAACAAACATGTTATATTTAGTAGTGACGTCTGCAATTGCAGCGCAGCAGTGTCTCTTCTCATGGTTGCTTGGATGATCCAGTGGTGCTGTACAGTGGTTGAGACTCTTCAAGATCTGTGTGTAGCTCCTCTGGCAGACAAGACAGTTTTGCCAAAACAATGCATCCCCTCTAGCAGTGAATGTTTAGCTGTTTGTTTTCAGTGTTTTCAGGAAATGATTTCCTGTCTGATGAATTCACCTTCTTTACTTTACTCTCTGGCTGTGTTTGCCTTATTCTCCTATTATACTATAAATGCAAGAAACACATTACTATTTGATACACATTCTTAACACAAACCTTTTTCTTGAAATTCTTAATTTTTCCTGTGAATTTATGTTTCCAGTTTATTACAACTTGTTTTTGTAGTTCTGACCATCAGTCTGTTATGATGATATTATATTAACCAACGTAATTGCTGAGATCTGGGAACAACACTATGCTTGGTCAGAGAGGGAACAAACATGAGTGATCAGACAAGTTGTAAGCAAACAACAGTTGAACCAGAATTAGGGGTGAAGCTGTAAGTGAGTGCAGTAATACATTTGGTTAACCTTTCATTTACAACCCGTCTTACTGCTTGTATTTTCTTGTGTCTTCTGACTTCTTTTTAGCATTATTGCTGCATTTCCCTATTCTCAGCAATAAACTCTGTTACAGTTCGTACATCTTGTCTGTATAATTACCAGATTTATACTTTAAATGTGCAATTGATTTTTTGGTCTCTTGGGGTCAACACAACAACCTGTAAACACAACACTGACATCTTATCACCATGTAAAGTAGATATGGCAAATGTGTTAGCAAAGAGTTGCCCTTTCACAATCCACCATGCACAGAGCAACATTAGCATTTGGAGTCATGTGTCTGTCCACCTAATGAATGCAAGTCTAATATTCACTTTCTACCAACTCCTGAGTTATATATCTGGCTTTTTAGCTGCTAGATGCGCCACTATGTTCACCAGCTAGTCACTAAACTTTGTCTGTGTGCTGTTTGGTGCTGTGCAGGTAGTGTACAGTGGAATTTTACAGCTTTTCTCGCGGTCTGCAGTGGCACAGATTAGAGTGGTGAAGCAAAACAGCAAAGTTTGGGGCCAGACAACCAAAATAATGAGCAGAAAGATGCTATTAAGCTCTGTACAGCTGAGGGGAACTGTAGTCGGCCATGATTCTCTGTGGGATCGTCAATACAAGCGACGCCTTTGACAGCGCACATAGTCATCTGACCCATTATTCATTAGAAAATATTGATCAGAGCAGCTTTAATGCTATGTGATAACGCTATGTGATAACGCTATGTGATAACGCTATGTGATAACGCTATGTGATAACGCTATGTGATAACGCTATGTGTAGGATTTGAAGATGTGGTAGTAGAAAAAACAGCACTGCACGCTGCTTCCACCACCTTCGTGAATCTGCAAAATACAGACAGCGCCGCACAGATTTTCTGTTGGATTGTTCGATTTTTCTTTTTTTTTTTACAAACATTAACATATTCCATTAGAATAGTCAGAAAAATGCTATAATCACAAATTAATTCTACACAAAAGAGATTTAAGGTGCAGCAAAATTGCAAATTGTAATTAAAAATTGTATTAATAATAAAATGAGTAATGATGCTACATTCGTGATGTAAGTACTTCCCTGATATACAATATATACAATCACATTTTCTTTCTATAGTTATCTTCCGAGACATAAGGCCTATTTAATGTAAGCCATTTGAATCAAATCTGTTTAGAAAATGTGTTGCATTTTGCAATTAAGACAGGAGAATGTTTGGATTGTTGCACTTACCATGCAATAACAATAATTCCTTTTAGATTAAGTTTGGAATTAACTTCACTATTGCGCCTGAGGAAACAAGAATAAAAAGCCTACCCAGGGTAGCAGACTGCCAGCTTTTATTCAACTCTGGCTTGACGCCACAGACAACCTGCTTTGGATGAAACTGCTCAAAGGGATCACAGTAATTCTCTGTTGTAATCATTATTCTACCCACCTTTATTTCATTTTTCTACCAACTTTATTAAAGCAGCAAAGAGAAGTGGCTGCCAGAGATATTATTCCACTGTTGCATTTGCATAAAAAGCAACAGGGTGCTTTTCTCGCCATATGGGTCTCAGCAAAGCTCTTCGCATATTTCTGAAGTAAAAAGTGGAGGTATGCAGATGGAATCCTGTAAGTCATTTATTCCTCTAGATGGACACAAGTGCTAATTAGACAGAGCTTGACTGCTTTTCAGGCATTGCTGTTGAGATATGCCAGTTGGATAGTGAGCAACAGCTCGCTAGTTAGGGGAGAAAGCTGTGCAATATTCATGACCCTGCTTTTTTAAAATCCTCTTGATATGTCAGAACGTAAAGGAAATATGTCGTTTTAAGGATTGCTGCTCTCCTGCTCTCTCCTCTGTCCTTGATCAAATGGAACTTTTACTTGAAGATGTCAATGTAATTAGTGTCTCTGCAAGCGTGGGGAAGTGCATGTGGAGGGAGTGGGTAGATGAATGCATGTACGTGTGTGCATGAATGTCAGATTTGTTTTTACTTGCTTGCACAATGAAAATGAGTGAAAATCTCATATTTCAAAAGTGTAAACCAGCCAGTGAACTTAAAATAAAGCTTTGATCCCACCTCATAGGTTTTGTAAAACAAAAAAGTCAAGGTTTTTGCATGACAAAAGTGACATATTGAATATAGTGAATATATTTCGTTTTTTTTGTTTTCTGCCCACATCACAATGAGCAGGATTCCCTTTATTAACAAAGTTGATGAAATGAAGTCGGCAAGAAGAAACATGCTATTGTCTGCAAATATCGTGACCTTTGGTCCTTCGATTAACGCAAATACATGTCGTGCAAACTTTAGATGGCACTTTCACTCACTTCAGAATAAATACAATAGAATTTTAATGATTCCAGCGAAAACTGGGACATTGTAACAGGATATGACAGGAAAAAAGAAAATGAATAAGAAATCAGCAGATCAGCAGGTAATAAAAATGACACAATGGGTAATTTAATCACTACAATATATCAAATGTAAATGCCTGAATGAAACTATGAAAAAAAACTGTTGGTGTTGGCAGTATGGAAGACCCGGGGGATTAAAGGATAAAAAACACTACTTGAAATGTGACACAAACATGCAGTGATTTCCATCTTTGAGAGATGCATCGTGATGTACAATCCTAGACTAGATCAAAGGACAACTCAGCTATTCACACCTTTGCTGATTTCTCCTGACACTCGACAAGTCAGCCACCTCCCTCTTTTTGTTTCTTTCTGCGTCGTGTATTCTTTAAGTTTCTATCGCCTTGAACTTTTCATATGCCGAGTAGGAAAAGGTATCTAAATAGATGCTTTAATGACAACTGTGTAATTGACAGTCCCCCACCGCACACCACCCCCCCACCCCCGTCTGCCCGCCTGCACTGACAACCGTTTTCAAAACCAAAATCGGGAATCCTCTCCTTTCTTTCTACATCCATTTTCCCTCCCTGAACATCTACAAATCATCCGAGGACAGGATAAAGGCATGCATGCAGGGAGATGAATGGTTTAATTTAGATTCAAATGGCATAAAGTGGGCTAATCGGAATAGCTGACAAAAGCTCTATGACGGAGAAGTGATAACCTGCAGGCTGCTTCCTTATTGCAGGAGATGGGAGTAAAGTGCTGGGCTGGTTCACAGGTCTAATTGCATGACTCAGTGTAGGGAGTGACAAACTGACATGGGAGGAAAAATTCCAGTGGAATTTAACACTTAATGAGTGTTACTTTGCATGATAAGTCAGCCTTAATTTTTTCTTTATGATGGATGAAGTCACATTTTCTCTCTCTTTCATGCTTTTTCTCACCGGTCTCTTTTCTAGTTTGTGCCTGTCTGGACTTTCTCTGATACCTTCTCTTCTGTTTGCTTTTGTCTTCTTTCTGTTTACTCTAGTTTGGTTTTTGTTTCGCTCTGTTTGCCTCACACAATAGCTCTTTCTGGTTCTTCTCTGCAGCGTTTCCCTTCATTGTCTCTGCTTCTTAACGTTCTGGCTCACTTTGTGCATCTCGGTCACTTGTCCTTCACTGTCTAGTCTGTGTATGTGTCAGTCGGGCACTCAGACGTTAGTTTGCGAGTTGATTTGTAGAGTTATGAATCTGATGCTGCTGCCTAACTTGAGAACTCAATCTGGGTTCTTCTCACTTTTTTGCACATCATTCGACTTCAGTTGAGTCTGAGGATATAAGGTTGCCGCCTCAGGTTAACGGGAGGTTTATTTTTGTACTTGTTTCTGTGTGTTAGCTGGATATATTTTTAAGTGTGTCTGCTTTGCCCCCTGGCTTCACTACAGCTCACGTTTTGAGCCCCAAAATACAATAAATAAGTATGTGAGAAGTTGAAATATAGTGCTCCTTAAACCAATTAAGATATTTCAAATAAAATGACATTTTAGTGAACCCAAGCTATACATGTTGCTTTACTTAGTTCACAGTTACCTCACTATCACTCTAAAGTCACTTTAAAGTTTTACTAGAACAAATTGCATGACAAGCTGACAAAGACAAATTGCACTACATGCTTAATTATCCAAAATTAATTTCTGAAATGACAGGTTGCTCAAAAAGAAGCGGTCTGACAAACAGAAGCCAGTGATTATGGGAAATTATTGGTGACTTACGATTTGACATGAAACACTAATTCAAAAAGATGTTTTCCAAGTAATTTACAAGATTCTGCCCAAAAGCAGGAAGGAACCTACAGAGACAGCTGTTGGATGTTATGCGGTAATGCCACCGTCCATCCCCAGTCCAAAGAGATAATTCGTTAAGCAATACTTTTATAAATGTCAACCTGAAATCTGTCTTCATTTACTTCCTGGAGAACAGCACATATTTTTTGCATGTATTCACTGACTTGAAGTTATTCAGGTAGACATGTTTGCTTCAATCAAACACTGTGGAGACCATGTAGAGAACAAATCTTTAATTTAAACCTGGTGGGAATATATTTCTATTATATAATATATTTCTATTACATTTGACTTAGAGTTCTTTTTTGATATTTGGTCTTTCCATAAAAGTAAAATTATACAATGGAGGAATCACATGTATTTCATTCACTGTAATAATAGTGCTCTCTGTATAATAGATTTAATTCAAGTAGTAATTTTATACTTAGAGTGTGATGACATACTATTGTGTGTAAGCATAGAGCTCATTTCAAATTAATTGCCTTTTGTATTTCTTTGTGTTGTCTTATATCATCTTCTGTCACTCCACCCTGTATGCTTTACTTGTCCTGTCAGCAGTTTGTTTTCTGTCTGGCTTGATACCAAAAGCTTTGCAGTCAGCTTGTGAACATGACACCCAACCGTACACACTGTATCATGATCACTTAATCCCATAATTATTTTGTTATTGTACACCATACTTACAGCAGCTTAGGGTGCTATGACACCTGCAGTTGGCTTTCTGTAGCCCTGCAGAAACCATCACATCGTAGAGGTTTTGTAGTTAATTTGTCGAGGCGCAGAGTGCAAAATTACAAGTTAACTCAAGCTTGTGCACATGGAATCACAGGTCATTTCTTTATTGGACAATTTGGTAACCTGGTGTCCTGCCACGTTAGAGGTTTTTGCAGTGAGGGGAGTCAAAACAAACACTTGTCACCTAAATCTTCATTCAAAGTAAAGAAAAAAAACACGTTTTCTCTCACCCTTCCTTTTAATACCCTTCCGAGAGGGGGTGTGAACTTGTTGCTGTGGGGTATACAGCATGTGTAGGTGGAGAGAATAATAATGATATAGTTACTGGAAGGAGCAGGGAAAGTTTTTTCTATAAAAAGCTAGAGTCATATCACTTATTCAAAATGCAACATGTCTTGCAGCTGCATGGCATTATGGTTTATGTATATGGACTATTGTATATGGAGAAACTGGCATATCGCCTGTGTGGCTGAAGCCTTAGAAACCTTGATCCTGACTGAATATAAAGCCAGATAGTTAACAGTGATGTCTTAGGTGATAAAAAGATGATGGAAATGGTAGAAATATATTGGTGACAATTGTAGGGTTTTACCAAAATGGAGTGAACTCACAAAATCTCCAGTAGGATTTGTTTAAATGTTTTTTTTTAAGTAGGGGAGTAGTGGGCATCCTTTCAAATTCCCCAGAAATTCCTAGCTACCCCTCAACTATTTTGTCTTGGTTCAAGGATGTAGTGGCATAAAAAATCTACCTAATGTGCATGTTTGACAACAGTTATGTGTTTTATTTTAGCTTGAATTTGTCCTATAAAGATATGAAATAATAGCAATCACTTGAAGGCGACTGTTGTGGTCCGAGTATTTACTACCATGGGAATTTACTTGTTCTTACCTTTAAAAGGTTTTGAAGTTTCATTAAACCATTTTGGTGTGTGTGCACCTGTAACCTGTTTACCTTTTGTTTTCTTGTTTCCCTCAGAGCCAAGAAGAAGACCAAGCCCTTGAACCTTAAGATCCACAGCAGCGTGGGCAGCTGTGAGAATCTGCCCACACAGCGCTCGCCCCTCCACACCGAACGATCTCTGCGATCCTTCTTCTTCCCCTCCTTCATCCCTTCCACACCTCCTGTCCATGCTGAAACACCCTCTGCAAGTAAGTTCCTTTATTAATCATGAAATGATAATGACATTTTTTTTAATGCCTTTAATATATCGCTTTCATACTCTAATCCCTTCTGACATCTCCTTATTTAGTTCTCAGGCAGTGTCTCATTTCTGGGATGTTATTCTGCTCTCTGCAAGGTTAAGTCAAAACTCTGGGCTGAACTAGGGGTTGAGAGATCATAAGCATTTGTAACCAAAAAATAGCCTTCATTGTCTCTGCAGGGACAAAGCAGTCTGAACCTGTGCAATTCATCTTAGTATTTTTGTCCAAAAGTCAGCTTTGCAACCTGTTTTTCACTTTGTGGTGTCAGTCTTAAACCCTCTGCCTTCACATCTTTGCACTTAAACCATTGTCTCCACAATGGAAATAAAGAGCAGTCACACATCCACACAATTATACTTATCTCCATAATTATTTTTGTTAAAAATATACTTAAGTGCAACTCTCTCGGAAAATACAACAAACGAACAATCAGGCCTTGCCATAATGACCGGAGGTGGTGTGTCGCCGCACATTTGCAGCCTTATTGGCTGAAGCATTATGGCCATACTGCGGAAGCCATTAGACAGAGGAGGAGATGCAGAAAGGCACAGAAACAGAAAGAAAAGGAGGTCGTGTCGAGGAAAGGAGTGATGAATGGTCGCCACTTAGTGTTGTAAGTAGTCGTAGACCTTGACTAAAAGGTATTTGGGGCACAGCGGTGCATATTTGTTGGTAGAGGCATGATGTGGAATAATCACACACACCACATGCAAGCAGGACATGTACTTGACTGAAACAATACAGATGTTGAGGTGGCAAAGCACCACTGCAGGTACACATGAAGATAGCCCCTCTTGTTTATGTATGTAAGAGCACAGGTATACATTTGAAATTTCCAAACCATAGTGGATAGGTTTTCCTTGTCACATGTTTTACTGTATTGAGTCCCGTTTGATAAACTGTCATCCCATCAGGTTAAACAGTAGATTTGGGCTGAAATACGTGAATATGAACTTTCCAGGCATAAAGAATTGCTGGCGATCAGACTTCAGCATCATTACAAAACTGTTAAGGAGATGTTTCTTCTACTTCTCACTTATAATGAACCACACTGCACCTGTGGTTCGAGACCTGCTTTTTCAAGTGTCTCATATCACATATTTAAAGTGTAACCAAGTTCAGATGTCAGTGTTCTCACCTGTACAAACAAACCGCACTGATGTCATTCAAACAGTGCTGCTAATGGCATTAAAGCGGATGAGTACCACATTTAACTTGATATTTTTGTTGAAGCTCAGTGTTCATGGTGATGCAATATCACCTGGTTTGTCTGTAACTGAAGTCACTCTTTTGACTGTTAGTAAAATGTCATTTTGTGGACTGGTGCTGCCATTGCAGATGCCAGGTTCAAAATAAAAAAATCCTAGCTCATAGGTAGTTTTCAGCTTCAGCATCACGCAGTACATAGATACACATCATACACTTCAATGTCAAGGGAGTATAGTGCACTGGGCTAGATAAGATCTACCTACCTTTGTTAAGTTTGTTCTTTTCTATATTTCTCTTTTTTGTATTTTTCAACCTAAACCATTGTTGTCACTCCCTCCAGTGGCTCACTGCAACATACATGAATACTTTCTCTTAGAGGTAAAAATGTCGCTGTTTACCAAAATATATGGAAAAGCAAAAATAATGTATATCCAAATTCACATAGACATAGTCAGTCAGTCCTAACTACAGAAACTCCAAAGAGGCAGTTCAGTATCACGGATTTTGTCAGTGTGCTCACCTGCCAATCATGTTAACTTTTACTTGCACTCATCCCTCCACATCGTTGGCTGTTGTTGTATACATTAAGTTAAATTAATAAGATAAAGAGACACAGGATCTTCATTGTGAACATGCGCGCATGAGTGATTTTTTTTGCACTTGAAATTAATTTTTACATGTGAAACAAGACTTGTCAGATGTAATTGTATGTGAAAAATGTGAATGCAAATTAGTAAATGATCTAACTCACACTGTCAACACAAAATGTATTAAAGAATCAGCTATGTTTGCGTTCATTATCCTTTGTTGCAATGGAAAAATTCACTTGTGGACACTGTGACCAACTGAAATGACACCTGTAGGATATGTAATGTTGATTTCAGGGTTTTCAGGTATTTTGTGCAACTGCAAGTTAATTAGAGCAGTTTGTTACCCTGCAAACCCCAGATAGAGATAGAAAGATGCAATTATCTAAAATCTGACTGTTTAAGTAATGAAGATCACAAAGCTGTAAATAATGATCACAGGCCTGCATTCTTTCACAATGAAGCCATCTCCCATATCTCCACCTGTACGTGCGTGGGAGTGCATACTGACAGCCCACTGAGCCGGAGCGTCCAAGTTAACAGCATCTGCTCCGGGCTACAGCAGAGATAGTACTTCATGTAGACAGAGAGTTTTTAGGAGTTGGAGGAAGTACACCTGGCTTTTTTTATCCTGCTGTACTGGAAAGCATTATTAGACACGGTGGGTATCACAGCTTGGTTTGGAAACCTGCCTGTGCAACTAAAATCCAAGATAAGCCGTCCGCTGCCCGACAGCTCTGAAGGTTGAAGGAGACGTACAGATTCCTCCTCCTTCGGGCTTTTCTGGGAGGAGTTGGTATGCATGCTATATCACCTCTGACTTCTCAGCCTAATATGAACTACTTCCCTCAGGCCTGCTTTTAAGTTTTCCAAAATACATTTAAGAATATCGAAAACTTTGTTTGTGCTGGTGTCAGTTACAGTTGTAAATGCTGAGGGTGACATGCATGCAGTCTCTGTTTGAGTATCAGCTTTTCTGCTGTCTATTGTCACACTGACACTGTTCTGTTTGTTCTGTTTAATTATATATAGTCAATATATGTGACAAAATAGTGCTTAATAATAGAAAAATATTAGAGTGAAACATCTAATCACTCAATAGGCAGATCCTCATTCTTCTAACTTGTAAATAACTCAGTAAGGATAAAATGTTTTCTTTGTTTGTGGGGCACCTCACTTGCCCTCGGGGCCTCCAATTCTTATTTTAGGCACATACGTGTGTGTTTGTGTGTGAACGCTTGTGTGAGCATGTGGACAAGCGTGCGTTCGCCCGGTCAGCCAGACTAAACATCCGTCCGAGGTCTATGTTTCTGTATCACTGCCACCTCATATGTCAGGGCCCTCCAGCCAACAGCATTATCACTCATCCCTCAAGTCGCCTGAATCAAAACACGCGGAGGACACACAAGACTGGCTGAGGTGGCCAAACGCGGTCTGCTCGGGATGAGTCAGTGCCCAGTTTAAGCTGAAACATCAGCGTCTTCCTATGAGTTTGTTTATCTTGCAACCAAGAGATACTGTTTGTGATAGTCTGGTTATGATATAGTTAGATTACATAAAAGATCACCCAGGTGTATCTTTGATAAGGGGAAGGGGGGTCTTTTGGCACATAAATTCACATTTTTTTCAAGTCTATATAGTCAGGTGCCCATATGAACAATGAAAGAGTTTCTTATGTAATCATTCCTTCTGTTCATACAGACCATTAAAAGATCCTCTCCTAATGCACTTAAGTGATGGGTAACAAAATGTGTTCAAATGTTTATCTGAAGCTAATATGAGGCTTCAGATGTCCAAATTAGTCAAACCAAGTGGAATTCTTCCAAGGTTACAGCCTTTTTATTACATATTTACCTCTTTTGGTTACTGTCCTTCACTGTCCAGGGAAACTACTTTGTGCTAAAAGGAAAATACTCACTTCATTTGACTAACTCAGACTGCTGAAGCCTCATATAAGCTTCAGATAAACCTTTGCATACGTTCACGAGGACTGTGGATTTTGACTCCCATCACTTACATTGAAAGCACATTAATAAGGAATTTTTTACTGGTCAGTTTTAACAGGAGGGTTGATTATATGGACACCTGACTATTAATTTAAGACAGACTCGAAAAATTGTGAACCTATCCTTTAAGTCTATGTAAAGGATAAGGTTGGTGTTATTCCATATTTTTAAAATAGTCAACAAATCCCATTAAAAGACCAAAACCAACAATGTGTTAGTCTATATCCCAATACTGTCTGACTTGCCTTCCCTGAATATGGCTCTCAGCACCCAGCCCATAAATTCCCCCTAAAGATGTAAATCTGAAAAAAGGGTCACAAGTATGTAGTAAGGAAATATGAAAAAAGGCTAAATAATTTCTTAAAACAGCTGGACGTTGTAGTTTTTTGTACTGTATTTGTTGGGGACTATTTTTAGCCAAGGATTAATACACTTTCGGTTTTTGTTTTGGTCTTTTTGTTGGATTTTTTTTCTTTTAAATTTGACCATTTCCGGCCCACACAAACGCACACACACACAAAATCAATTCAGGTTAAGAACTTCCCATAGACTTCCAAGGTAGTATTGATTGGTCATTATCCCATTGGGGGTAGGCAGCTCTTACATGCCACACACCCCGCAAAAAAAACAAAAAAACAATAAAATCAATCACTATTGGCAAAATAATCTGCAGTCCAGTCTTGATTGAGAACATATCTTTAAAAGCCCTGGACATAGTAAACCCACGCAGCTGATTTTACTTCTACTTCTACTATGGACAATGTCTGACATCTCCCTGGCTGTGTCCAAAATCAGTCCCTCATTCACTCATTCACTGCTCCTTATATAATAAACATTCGGTTCATTGCACTGGTATATTCACTCTTATGTTCACGTTTTAGCGCAACAGAAGTCCTAAAAAATGATTTCACTTTTTGCAAGCAAGGTGTGTCCCTGTTTTTTTTGTTGTTGTTTACCCTCATGGTCAGCTTAAATAATAAATATTCAGTTTTTAGTGTTTTTGTGGCCGCTCCAGGTGTTATGATAAGTCATTATTTTTCCAATGTGAAAAGTTATGGTGGCCACAGAGGGACAGTTTCCACAGACAGCTAACCGCTAGTGCCTGAAGCTGTTTGAACACAGTTGGAGCCAAGCCTGTGATGCCATCACCAGCCTGTGATGATACCTTGTGTCCATTTAGAGGTCCACTACCAGCCCTGGGCCTCAACCAACACACCTGCTGCAAAACTGATGTGTGTGTATGTGTGTATACACTTTGTGCCAGTGAGAGAGAGGGAGTGTGTGTGTGTGTGTGGGTGTGGGTGTGTGTGTGAGACAGAGAGAGAGAGTTGGAGTCTGTGAGTGTGTGCTTGTGGATATAAATGGCTTAAATGTTCTTCATGTGCACAACTCACTGTTTATTTCTGCATGTGTTCGAATGACGTCACCCACTCTGCCTAACCTCACATAGACACTTCTGCAGTTACGTCACAAAATCTCCTAGCAACAAGGTGTGGCACCACAATGGAGGTCCCTTTGAGAATTGACAGATAAATAACGGCTGCAAATAACGACTAAATTCAGAATCAGGGAAAGAGCTACCTAGTTGTGGTTGATGTCAGTATTTCGGTTTTATGAGAACTTAACTTGTGTTTCCCAGCTACAAGACTCTCAAAAGGCCCTGAAACTGTAGTTCCGATCATGCTTTTAAAAACCAAGTTACTTGGTAAACCAAGTAAATTTCATCTGATAGGGGGGACTGTATTGTAAGAGAAAGTGTTCTGTTTTTATCTTCTCGTGCAGCATTAGGTCACCAGTAAAGATAAACTGTTTTCCAGCTTATAAATGTTTTGCTCAGAGCTGGTCCTGACAAATTTGGTGTCCTAGCCAAGATGTTAGCTGGTGCCCCTCACATCGCAGCCACAAATTTTCATACACTCACACAGAAACTGCGTAGCTTTATGTCTTCGAGATTTTAGAGACAAAAAAAACCCCCCCACAAAATTAAAACAGTTTTAAAGAACCTGATGCTGCATCGCTGGGCTTGTGGTGTGGAGAAGGTGTCTGCAGGTGGCCCAGGATTTGCAGGGGTGAGATTAAAATATTTCAAAAGTGCATCTGAAGAGTGAAGAGGGGTATATGTGACCATTGGGTGTTACATTCTATTAATAAAAAAGCTGCTGATGGTGAAACCCTGCCAATGATATCAACTAAGTCCCATTATAGCCTATAAAATTCTAAACACAAACAGCAAGAGTAGACCAGGGGCAATTGTAATATCTCAAATGGCACCAATCAGAAATGAGACAGAGCCATGAAACTCATTATGCACATGGTCTGTGATGATCCCTGTCTGCCTGCCAAAGGACAAACTGATGTGTCTAACTATATCGAGTTTGTTGTGGTCCTTGGTATTATATGAAGGTATCATGGGTGTTGTTACAATTGCCCCCATATGCTCGGCACTTGGAGGCAGATGTAACATTTGACTTCTAGTGTTTCAATCAATATTATGACTCTAACATTGCTGGTAAAAATGTGGTGATCGTTAACAAGTAGAACACAGATACAAGTTACCTCCATAATAATTGTATGCAAATAGTTCAAGAGGTTTTTGAGTAATGACATCAAAATCAAAAATTGTTACAATTGGCCCTGGTCTCCCCTACACCTAGCATTCGTGCACAAAACATGTATTGAATGAGCACTTCTCTTACATGATGCATGCTGTTTATAAGACTAATCAAAAATGAAAACAATCCCACAATCACGTAAATCTAACTAAGAGCGGGGGGTTGGTGGGCGGGTCTGGTTTTGCTGGTGGGACTTTAAAGTCAATTTACTCTCTTTCAGGAGCAGAGCTCTTTATCGAGCTCTGAGCTGTCTCCAACTAATAAAACCCTACAGAGGAGCTCGCATCCACCAGTCAATAAAGAGGTTGATTGGTCAATAGTTACTATGTTTGGTTCCTTAGAAAGTAGGGCAGGTATCAGAAACAGTGTCATAAGCCACAGTCTTTGTTAACACTGTGCAGCTTCTGCATCCACACTGAAATGCTGTTTTTGAACACACGTTCGCACTGATCCTATTGTGGACTTAGTAAACTCTGCACTTAAAAACAATAAATTAGTCTTGACAGCTCACCTAATTCAAACAAATAGTTTTAATAGCCAACTAGCCAGCAGAGTGGTGTAACAAAGCAACAGATGTTAATAACATTCAACCTCGGCGCAAAAGCTATTTTCTGTAAGTTACAGTCTACAAAATCAGATGCGTTCATTCACATATTCCTACAGGCTGTGTGATGTAGAAGACAGCAGAGTTTTATCTTGATACACTGATTGCTGCATGCGTGTTTGAGCTTCCCATCTGTTTGCACCCCTGAAGCATCTTTTCAGTAAACTTTTAGGATCTTTATCTTTCTGTTCTCTCAATTCGATATGAGACAAGGAACAAGGAAAAAGCCCATGCGTATTAAGTCCTAATGAGACAGCAGATTTGTATAATTACTTAAACAATTAGCTGTTCTCATCAGTGTTGTCCAAGATCTCTGATATAGTTTCCAGAGGGGCGCGTTACGTCAGCTGAAAGTCCTCCATAGTGTCAGATTGGCTTCACCACAAAAACCTGCTCTGTCTGACGGTCAGGTTATTCATCTGCACGCTCCTAGCCATTTGAGTTCTCCAACTGAGGAAGTCTCTACCGAGCCATAAGACCTCCAGGCATCATCTGTTCTTCCATCCCTCCTCCCTCTGTCTTACTGGCACACATAAACCGCCAGTCTAAAACACTCCACTATCTATAAGGCTGTGCAGAGATACTTGTTTCATCCAAGATAATTGCTATTTTTCTAGCGTGGTGATTGCTATTGTCAGTTTATCACATGGGTTTTATGTGCATGTGGGTTATTTGCAGACGTGTGTTTGTGTGTGTGTCTGTGTGTGTACTCACTCCTCAAAGATGACAGCACAATATTCTGCAAAAAGGCTGATCCGCGTGTAGCTGTTGCCATAGCAACTGTGCAACCTGGCTTTGTCTCTTGTTCATCGGAGGAGTTTTTTTTTTTTTTTTTTTCACACAGGGATCGAAAAAAAAAAAAAACCCTCTCGTCTATTTCCACCCCTCTCTTTGTTCATTTCTTGCTGCCACTCCAAACAAATACAGTACTTGCTGAGTTGTGTACTTTCACCTTGCGGAAAGTCTCATTAAAACACACGGATGAGAAACAATGAGGACATGGCATGCAACAGCCTGTAACATATAGCTCATATAACACTCATGTGCTATAATGCAGCACACTGTGCAGCAAACACCCACACATTTTTTACAGTCCTGTTCACTTCTTCTGCTGCTCTGCACAGTCCACTCCATATACCATGATGTCAGACTCTTCTCTAGTTAAACAGGCTTCAGCTTGTCATTGACATCTTGCGTTCCAGCATTGTTTTGTGCTAAATCGTTGTTTGGTATTCCAGTCTAGCGCTATTAATTATCTCTTGATGATACCGTCCCAGTTATGCCGTTGATTGCATTCAACCGTTTGATTGAAGCTTTTCTCCACACCACCAAAGTGCTAGACTCTACACATTTAGCTGTAGGATCCTGATGATTCTGATTATGACAAGAGCAGGTGTGGGTGATGGCTTGGTGGCGGTGCCGACGAGAATAATTGGAATTTATGTGGGTTTTTTTTGTTTTTTTTTGTGTTGTATCTTTAATTGTCTCACGCTGCACTCTTTTTCTCTTTTACCCGCAGTAAAAATTTCTCCTCTGTGGGGAATAGCAGTGTTTGGCGCTCAGTCAATCACGTGGAGAGGCATCTTAGTCGGACGTCAAATAAACTATATTTGGCACTAAATAGGCTCCTAGTCTCGAGTAGTCTTTATCTCTGCACACATACACACACCCGCCCCTCTCTGTTTAAGCCACACACAGACAGAAACATATCTCTTCATCTTTCAGTGTAGTTACATTTCTCTCTTTAACCCGCACAAAAATACACACACACACACACACACACACGCAACCCCGTGGCCTTCTGTGTGTCATGTGACCAGCCAGTGGAGGAGGGAGAAGGAAGGCCATGGCTTAATTAGGCTGAGGCCAATGAGAGAAGATGGAGGAGGACACTGTTGTCTGGCGCCTAGGGGTTTCTAAGCTCCTGCGGGCTCATCTGTCTCTCACAAAACACACACACATGCATACATGCACGTAAAAACTATACTCCCTAGTTTGTCTTGGTATGTTGATTTTGCACGTAAAGTTTCCATTATTTTCCCCTGTTTACGTGATTGGATATTTATCACCACACCGCCGTGTACGTGTTTGTTGCTCTCCCCTGGACTATCAAGCTGCTATCAAACAGTGTTGCCTCTGGAGATGCTGAGTTTGATATCTGTGTTCTTATCGTGTTGTGTGTGTATGAAGTTTCTATTCAACTTGGAAAATGGAAGCTAGCAGGCTATGCTAGTAAACCTTCATAGTGGAAAGCTAACCAGCTGGTTAGTGTAGCTTGCAAATGTTAGCACTAACTCCCACTCAGTGTTAGTTTTCGGTTAAATCAGCACCTACTGAGTCATCAGCAGCAGTCATTGCTGTGTTCATCCTGCATTAAACAAAGAAGGGGGGCAAGCTAACGTTGGGTCCGCTTGTGTGATGGCAAATGACCAGTCTGTCAAAACTCAATGCAAACTCATAACAAGTAGACTGTTTTATATGGACAATATTTACTGACCACCCACACATATATTGCACCAATCAAATTACAGCACCAACATCATCAGTCAAAACAAAAAGTTCATGCCCCCTGGAAATGTAGGGGGTGCTATCATGGCAGAAAAATGTGTTTTGACATATTATAATTTTGACCTAAGAAGTGCACAAGACAAAACATAAATGGATTTCAGTTTGACCTTGAAACTCTTGCCAAAGCATTTATTTTGCCTTCTTGCCTCATAAGATATCATGACAACATCAAAATATAATGATTACATGTTTTGTTTTGTGATAGGTCTCATGCTATCAGGCACAGCAAAGATAACACTGAAAAATAACCTGGTAAAGAATAACATGTTTTTCTCAAGGTCATGGGTTTGAACTTCATGTTGGTGTAGATGATGAGGTGCTTTAGGATGGTTTAGAAAATAAGATTTAAAAAAAAAAATGTGATTAGGTTTATCTATGGACCTACAACATTCAAGGAATATCATGCTAGTTATTCCAACATGGTCTCAAGATGTTAAAGACAGACATAAAACGTAACATAAAATGAAACCATAGACCTACACCAGTGCAAACTAAACTAATAAATAAAGATCCACATCAATACAACTAAATCCAAGAAAAACAGACTGATAACTCAAGTAAGATTTCATTAATAACCTGTCATCTTACTCCATATTTAAGCTCTAAAGACCATTCTTGAACTGGAAGGCCCAGATTCAACATGCACACAAACACTACACACTCTAGTTTGCCTAGGATGCTGTATTGCATGTCTGAAAGGTTTCTGTCGTTTCTCAAGCTTGTGCTTTAAAAAAAAAAAAAAAAAATGACTGGCATGTGTGAGCATACTATGTACTTACTGACATACACCCACACTCCCCCGTTCTGTGGTGAATGGTAGGATCATCAAAGATTGTCGTGGAAGACAGACAGCAACATCAACAGCGCACACAGAGGATGATAAACAGCCCTGACCACGGCGCTGACAAGTCCAATCATCTGCCAGTCGCCAACAAGGCCGACATAAAGCAGATGATGTCAGTTCCCCCTCTGTATTGAGTTATCAGGTTGATTGAGTGTAATTGAGCGATGCATCGGAGTGCGGAGAAAAGACACCAAGCCTCTGGGGAGACTGGAGGAGGAGGAGGGAGGAAGGGTGTTTCAGGAACCAGGAAATGCTAGACGGCACTGGGGCCATGAGATTAGCACTGTCATATGACTAATGATTACTTGCAGCCTGGTAATCAATTAATAGGACTGATTGAGCCCTTCGCCAGAAAACTGAGACACAAAGTTTTATTTTCTGTCTTATCTGATGTAGATATTGCTGTTAGAACTGACAGCATGTTCATCAATAATCCCAATCCAACACCAATCATTGTTAAAAAAGAGGGAAAGTAAGAAAATTACATAAACGTCAATTAGAAGATTTTGGTAATCTAGCCTTTTTACCCCCAAAAGAAAACCCTTAATGAAAACAATAAGACTGATATAAAAAAACAGAGCATAGTAATGGAACTGTGTTATCCACAGCAAGATATATGAACTATTTTCCGTCAAGAGTCAGCCCACTCCAATTTCTAATATTTGGGTCAGATTTACACAGATTTAAGTGTCTGTTTAAGGACAGCAATACTGTGGTGTAGATACATGCAGAACTATATCCCACCTGCTGGAAATGCAGCAGGAAGTGCTTTATCAGGTTATTTCCAAGACACTTGTTGAGCCAGGCTTGAAAAAGTACCTCAAAGGAAAACAACCCACTTGAAGAATTCAGATTGTTCACTTTTGTTGGTATATCGGTCTTAAAATGCATCTAACAAGGTATGAACTGAAAGTTTCTCTTCTTCTTACAACAATTAGTTTGGGTTTTTTTTTGGAGATATTTTGAGGTATTAAGTCGTGTGAAGGGAGGTGTATGTCATTGACAATTTTGGTCAGCATGTCGTAGGAAGTCCTTGGAATCAAGGTCTTCATGGGTCTAACTGATTCTGAGGAACAGATACCCGAGTCAAACATCTTGGTCCCATGAAGACCTCTCTCTGGGAATGCCTCTATGAGTGTGCAGGATAGAATTTTGTAATGCAATTATTCCTAAGAGGCAGAGCTTCTCTAGAAGTTTAGGAGTTTTCTTTCAGTTCAGTTTGTAAAAAGCCAGTGTAAACACCAAACAGACCAGAACTAAAAGGCAATGATGTATTTTTTTTTGCATGGTCCTGACCTAATGAATCAAACTACAGTGCCCTGTGAAAGCGACCTAAGTATTCCAGGTTAGCTGCTTACTAACTCTACTTTATCTGCCCAAACTGAGCATAATATTATGTAGCTACCAGGTAATCAATCTACAAAGCTACAGTTTCTACAGTAGCAAGCTTTCAGGACCATCAATGTCATGATCATAAACTATTAAAAATAAACAGATTTTGACAGGAGCTTTGGACTTCAGGAACTGGAAGAATTGGGGTACTTTGGCTCTGACCATTGAGGTTTAATTCCACCAGTGAGAGTACTTCTGCCTCCAGAGGAGATCTATAAAAAAATGTTTTCATCTGAAGACTCAAATCTACAAGATTTCAAGACGCATTGTTGACATCACACCAATTAATCTTAATGCTTTTTCTGGTTCCATCCTAATAAAACCACATAATGATGAGCCTGTGAATATAAACTGACAAAGACATTTTTGAGGTCATAGAGAATACATTCCTTGCAGCAATATTGTGAGATTTCCAGCTGTAACCACCTCAGATCTGTTTCTCCTCTCAGCCTAATTGAAGTGAACCTCTTCTGTCCTCTCATATCGATCTGAGTACACACCTCAGCCCACAGTTCCATTTGTGAAGTTTGATGCATTGAGGCTTCTATGCCTTGTTTTTCTTTTGCTCATGTTTCTGTCTTTATCCTCCAAATTCCCTGATTTATTTTTCATCTATTTCACCCACGCACTCCTCCCCTCTGCTCCCCTCACCGTGGCATTCATATTCATCTTAAAAACTCATGAACAACTCCGCATAAAGGCCTTCACAAAATTACTCAATTATTACACAAATGACTCAAGACTTTGCCACTCAGTTTCAATAATATTTGCATCATTTTTCTCTTTCAAAGCGGCACATTTGTTGAGTTAGCTGTTTCCTTCAAAACACACTTTCCATTCAAAATCGAGATGCATCAGTTTGCAAGAAA
Organism: Scomberomorus guttatus; assembly: GCA_038419695.1. Classification (NCBI taxonomy): domain Eukaryota; kingdom Metazoa; phylum Chordata; class Actinopteri; order Scombriformes; family Scombridae; genus Scomberomorus; species Scomberomorus guttatus. The sequence continues at coordinate 27,960,211 of CM076450.1, read as the reverse complement.
ACAGTGACAGCCAAGAGGATGCAAAGGAGGAAAGTTGGGACAGTGTGCATTTATGTGTTTTTACAGTACAGAGTGAACACATAGATATTCTGTCTTTGCAAAACCTGCATATCCTTCTAATATGAGTCATTCACCTCGTTAACTAAGCCTATCCATATATTTTTTGTATCATGGTTAAACTGATATGGGTACCTCTTATTCTTCCCTGCTTTGTTTAGGTAAAATGCATTTTTTTCACTTCTAAATTGGCAACAGTGTAACAGAATAAAACCTAAATAGAGCTTTAATATGCAGGGTCTCTGCAAAAACTGAACTAAAATATTAAGACAAAAACTGATCTGAGGTTTCCATACAGGTCTGACCTGTGACTCTGCAGCATTTTTCAGCACAGCTCTTTTGTTATTGAAATATTAATGGCCTGCACATCATTAGAGCGTGCATCATCATCGCAATGCATATCCACCACATCCATCCGCCTTCACAGGCAACGCTGTGTAGGCTGCCATTCCCACCTGGTATTAAAAGGTGGCGCATAAATGTATCGGTCTGTTCAGTCATTGCAATCACTAATGGACCAAGCGAAAGGTTTTTGTTGTGAAAACCTTTTTTGAAGCGAGAGTTCCTCACAGTGAAATACAGATAGCACAAAAGTAACCTTATCATAGGAGATATTTAGGTCTATACATGCGAACAGTTCCATAGCAGGCAGGTCAGACAGGACCTTGACATTTTGATTCCATTTTCAGCCCATAGGCCTGACAGAATGCACCAGAAAGAGCTGCCTTTCATTGTCTATTATCTCACTGTGTTGTTGACTGATACTCTGGAAGCTGCCTTGTCTTTATATTACATTTTCATTCCTTTAATGACATAACCGTGTTAGATAGAGGGATGGATAGCTAATGCCTACTATCTCTCTCTCTCTCTCTCTCTATCTATGTAGACAATTAAGACAATGTCTCATTTACAGTGATCGGCTGACAATGAGTCATGACTAACCGTGTGCATGATATTGCAAACAGCTGATTAAATCTGACACCAAAATGTCAGTTTGTTGCTGCAAAATGCTCATTCTCTGAAATGCCATATGTGCTAAATGAATGTTTAATGCGAGACATTTAGTCAATTCTGAATGATGTTCTGTTAGTATTACCATTTAAAAAAAACAAAAACAAAACTTAAATGACCTTCCCTCCATATTTCCTCTCCAGACACTCTCTCAGTGCCTCGCTGGTCCCCACAGATTCCCCGAAGAGATCTGGGAAACTCGATAAAACACAGGTAGGCCTACAGGAAAGTGTGTGGGTGAGTGTGTGTGTGACACTGGTGATAGAATGCCAGGCCAATTAAACAGGGCCTCTTGCATAACTCATCTCAATCCTCTGTTTCTCTCTCTTTGTCTCTCTTTCTCTCTCACCCTACTTGACTCCAAACTGCTAGTGATCTAAAAAGTAAAACAATACCATATTAGTTGTGGGATCTCAGCAACCTCCAGAACGTGGGTGTTTTGCCTGCTGAAAGTCAGCGAGGTGGAAAGAGAAGCTGTAAGCCTCATCATACGCTGCCAAACTGAGTGCAAATGTAATTTATAAAGCCGTTATTTGAACATTAAGGCAGGCTTTAAGACAAATGCCATTATTCCATCCAAAAGTGTCCTTGACGTGCCAATTTGCATTCTTCAAACGTGTGCCCTTGTTGGCCTGTTAAGATAAGTGCATTTGCGTAGCTGGTATACAATGCATCACTTTGGCTTTAAGGCCTCCTCTGTGCTGAAAGAACATTTCTTTATGCAGAATCTGCCCTTAATGTCACATCATCATTCATATTTGACAGCGGAGGCCACTAAAAAATCTGTCAGGGGAGCCGCAGCTCCTCAATTGAGTGGAGCTGTGGCTTAATAAAGAGATTTGGATTCTGTCAAACTACATTAGTCACCTGCCATTAGTCAGCCAGCCCCACTGCTGGCATCCAAGCATCACATCAGTAAATACAGCCAATAGTCGCATACATGCTTGTACCGCTCAGTCAGTCTGTGGAGGGAATTGGTTCATACGCCGGAGCACATTGTGGATTTGTTTGTTTGAGAAGTGGCTGTGTTAGGCTCTTTAAGACTGGCGCATGCCTCCAAGCTCCCGTCACTCAGACTGATTGTTGTACTGATGTAAACTTCATGGGCTCGGTCACGTACTGCAGAACAAATATGTCGACTGTTCTCATTCGCACGGGGTTACTGAAAGATGAAAATGAAATGGGCCCAAATTAAATCAGCAGGTGGGGGAGATTAGGAAGGTAAACACTTTTATAGAAGTAGCTTCTTCATACATCTCTTATCCTTGCGAAAAGGTTATGCAGTGAATATGAGGCCTTCTTTGGCATAAATGAGAGAACATTGTGATATGAAAAAAGGTCAGAAGCAGTGTTCTCACAGTAATCCACAGCTCTTACATGTCATAAAGATGTGCAACAAGCAGAAAGTGATGTCCTGATTTTTTTAACGTCCATATCTCACTCTTTCTTCTTTTGCATGCAGGTTTTCCACAAAGTACTGGATGTCCCAGACATGCATAGTATGTGGAAAGGGAATGTTGTTTGGACTGAAATGTAAAAACTGCAAGTAGGTATCAAGACTGTCTTTTGTCTTAAGTGTCATTGTGTCTGATCACACATATTCACTGATATCGCAATGAAATTAGTTTAACAATTATAATTACTATATATATTTCTAGTTGACACATGTTTATGAACACTTGAATAAATTAACAATTTGCATCTCTTGTCTGGTTTTCTGTTGTTAATGCTCCCACTTTGCACAGGTTTCATCGCTGTGTAAATAAACGAAAATGACAGCAACAGCAAGACAAATGCTAATCAAATTTACGGTTCTTTTCATGCACTCAGGCTGAAGTGCCACAACAAATGCACCAAAGAAGCCCCACCTTGCCATTTACTGATCATACAGCGAGGCGGTCGAGAATCCCTCAAAGGTATTTTTTATGTAACATTTCCCTTCTTGCTAAAGTCATCTGCATTTACATTAATACTAATAGTGATATGTTTCCTAGAGCTGATTATAATAACGGTAGTGTTGTCATTTCCAGTGCAGTAACACATTACTTATTAACATATTACAGTAATGTGATTAGTTTTTTTCACTGAAGAGTAGTTTGAAGAATTACTACACATGTTGAATACAGAAGGTGTGAGTGTGGAGGCTTTGGAGATGTTTAAAGGCACGTTTGATGGAGCGTGGCTGATTAACAGAAGTAATCTAACAAGTAATATAACTGTTATAACTGTTATTATTTTAATTATCAATTATATCTTTCAATTATTTTCTCAATTAATTGATTAGTCATTTGGTCTGTGCAGTGTCAGAAAAATGGTGAAAAATTGTTATGACTCCAAAGCTGAAGGTGACGTCCTTCAATGTCTTGTTTTGTCCCGACCAACAGTCCATTTACCCAAAGACACCAGAAAATAGTCACATTTAAAAAGCTGAAATGAGACACTTGACTAAAAATCAATTATTAAAATAATTATAATTAATTTTCTTTCAATCAACTAATCGATTCATTAGTAACATATTTTTAGTAATGTCGTTTTTCAATTTTCAAGTAACTTGCCCAAATTTGATTAATTCTAAAACTATAACTGAAGGTCATTACTGGCCGTACTAACTAACTAACTAACTAACTAACGAGTGGGTTAGGATCAGAGCTGGGTTTTAAACCCAGCTGTATTCTGCCTTCATGATTATTCACATATTTTAATATGTCTGAGCCCCAACTGGTTAAAGCAGATAACTGATTAATTAACACTTAGTGCATGACGCAGTCACATTTGTCAAACCTATTTGTACTGACAGGCAGCAATGAAAAAATTCTGATTATCTACTATCAGAATTGAAAATTCTTTTGTCCTTTCTCTCTTTCTCTGCCTCCCCCCTCCCCTTTTCTCCTATATAAGATCACCAAGGAACGACTCAAGGTAAAGAACACTAATTAGACTTCTTCTACACCCTTTTATTGAAACAGAGTGACAGTTTCTTAATGACGTGGTTTGCTAAAGGAAAGTTTTTTCAAACAAAGTGTCTGCATGCGATAATAAATGGCTGGTGTTCAAGAAAGGGTAGTCTGTTCATTTTTCACATTAAGCAGGCCCTGATAAAGAATTTCCCCTAATGTTCCTAACACTATTAGGCAAGTATTGTTTAATTTCTGTCTCCCACAGTGCTTCATTATTCCTCTGTGCTTTTTTTCTAGTAGTAGCTCGTTTGGTACGAACTGAATCAGTGCCATGTGACATCAACAACCCGCTCAGGTACACCGACCTGCACATCAGTCAGACTCTCCCCAAAACCAACAAAATCAACAAGGTAAGTGTAAAAAATAATGCATGTTTTACAAATCATGCGTAACCTGTCCTACAATATCACTTTTCTTGCATTTTTGGAGGGGTTGAAAATGTTTATGAGTCACCGTGTCTTTTCCCAGGGGATCATAAAACTGTACGAAATTATCTTCAGCAGTATTGATGTTTACACAGATGGATTTGTTTTCATACATTGAATTTTTGAATTTTCAGCAGGCACATCTAACAGCTTCTGCTCAGTTTCAGAGGAAAAAGTTTATCACAAGATTCCCATGGTGGCAACACGGTGATGGAAACCTTATGAACCAAATGTGCATGTAAACAAAGAAAGACTGTGTGTGAACATGTGAATATACAACAACTAAGACCTTTCCAAATGCTCAGCTCTCTCGTTTGCCCCCTAAAAGTGCTTGTTAAAAATAATCAGATAATTTGGAAATATTGTGAGTTATGAGGAGCCGCTGTTTAATTACTGTTTAAAAGAGACATTATTTAATTAAGGAAAGTTAGTGGTGTGATCACGTGCTTACCATACTCATATCCTTTGGACTGACGGTTGAGGGACCACCAGGCATGTAGCAGTGGTGGATTTCAATACCTTACAGTACTTCTGGAAGTATGACAATGAACACCCATCACCCAACCCACTGACATAGTCCTCCCTAGCTGACCTTTAGGAGTCCAGCAGTGCACCATGATAACACATTTCTTTCAGAAAAATGTATCTGAAACCAGGTGTTCAAAAGCTTTCAAAAGATATTACATGTTGATAAGCCCACCTGTCTCTCAGATATCACTTCCCGCAGCTGATGATTTCCTGTTTAAGTCCAAACTTTATAACGATGGTTGTACACTAGTTTTAGCTCCTTTGCATATATGTTGCATCTTTGCAGACCATTTCTAATGCATTCCCCACCTGAAACTTGCTTGATGTTGATAATCTAATCTCTAAGTGAAAAGTTTGTTGTCTGTATTTTTGTCCTTTGTGATTGTTGCATAATTCTGCAAGGCAAGTGTATTTGTATGGCACCCTTCAACAACAAGGCAATATAGTTTACATAAGTCATAAAAGGCTTTAGGGTAAGATTTAAAAAGAAACACAAGACATTATAAAAAGACACATTTAAACAGAATTTTAAAAAAGTTCAATACATTATAAAATAAAAATAAGTTAAAGTAATGCGGTCATAAGCTTGGAAACCTCTGGGCATTGGTGCATTCAAAGATGCTCTGACTCAGTGCAATCAGGAGAGACTTGACATAGGTGATTATTTTTGATTTTAGAGATAATACGTTATGAAATTAGCCAATTTTTAGCCATTATTTGAATTAAAATTGGATGGAGTCTAGACAGTCGTCATGATGTAGATCTGAAGATGATTTTGGTGATGAAGAGACCTCTTCCTCAACTTAGATCTGGATGGATGTGACCTGGAGCAGGGTCTCTGTGGGGCTCATTGGACTGGACCTGGAGTTCAGTTGCAGTCTGGGGCTCACTCTAATGAACACAGGACTTGTGGATGGTAAAAGCAGCCCCAAAAGCTTTACATTCTCACAGCACACAACGGACGTTGTGGCAAGATGAGATCAGTTTAAGTGAAAAGCTGGAACACCCAAACACTTGGATGTTGGAGCATCCTTGAACGTACCACTGATTGGAGTTTTGAGAACGCTTCCTGCGGTACAGCACAATGATAACATAACTTTCTCAAAAAAGCATATTGCTCCCTGTGATGAATTACCTCTGTCAGGGGACAAGTCTCAAGTTGATTTTCATATTGTACTGAAATTAATGAAAAACAAGTGCTGCCTGGAAGGTAGGAAATCAATCTAGAAACTTGTGGTATGATTCAGAAAGAGGCCAACAGTAAAGCAGAGTGCAAGCTTTTATAATTAATGAAATAAAACTTCAAAATCCACCAGTATTGACCTTTAATTTAAAGCCTCTGTTAACCTTTCTCTTTTTTGTCTCTTCTCAGGATCACATCCCGGTCCCGTACCAACCAGACTCCAGCAGTAATCCGTCATCCACCACCTCCTCCACCCCATCCTCTCCGGCCCCGCCCCTGCCCAGCAGTGCCACGCCCCCCTCGCCACTACACCCCTCTCCACAGTCGGCGCGGCAACAGAAACAGTTCAACTTGACAGGTATAAGAATGAGCAAGACCTGAATACAAATTTAAATGTTTAACAGGGTTATCACAGAGAACGCAGCAGAGTTTTTTTCAGTAGAAGAAGTAATCCAGTGAAGGTTGTCTGTATATCAGTGTTTACTACTCAAACAAGAACAGCTAATAGTGGTTTTGGCATTACTCTTTATGGTACAAACATGCCAAAATTTAAATACATATAAACTAAAAAAGCCTAACTCACTGATTCTAAGGTAACTTCATACTCGGTAACGCTTTATTTTACAAAACTTAAACGTGATTATCTCAAATAGAAGTAAAAAATGAAGAACAGGAGTGAAAAAATCTACTAATGTCAGCTTTTTTTCCCCTTTTTTCGACATTACTAAGACCTCAGAACATCATGTCAACAGTTATTTGTTCGGTGTGCGCATACTCAAACTCTATTATAAATTTCATGAATCTATATCTTTTATTTTTTCTTCATAAAAACGGTCCTAGAACATGTGTAGTACAACTCACATGCACACATTTATGAGTAGCCCAACTTGGCTAAGACACATAGTGACTCTGCTAAAAGCCTGTAAATAAAGGGAGCATAAAAGCTTTGGGTTCAAAGAGTTGAAACCTAATTAGCAGTGAGAAATACCTTTGTGTTAGCTTTACATTTGCTCAGTGAAGGAAAATTTGAGCTTAAATACTGAACCAACAAATAAGATTGGCAGCTTCACACAGCCTCAGATCAAACACTGACTCTCCTTTTGTCTCTTTCTGCAGCCTCCAGTTATTTCAAATACAAACAACAGTTCATCTTTCCAGGTAAGTGCCTCATACTTGATTATTACCCCCACCTTTAATGCACTGCAACCAGCCCAGGATGAGTAAGGAGGAAGAGAGCTCTTTTGATGTCGGTGTTGATTTTCATCTCCTCGTCTTGCCTTCTTTAAATTCTCAGCCACCAACACCCCTCATTGCTTCACTCATTTGGGCCTCCTAATGATTTGTCAATTCCCAGACCCTTTGCTTTTGCCCACAATGGTAATCCCACAGTCTTTGCTTATTTGGCAGGTTATTAAAGCCAAGGCAACATGTAGTGGTGTGAGGAAAAAGGATGAGGACAGGATTTTGGAAATGCATAAATATACAGGATACAGTGGTATCCAAGTTCTGATTATTGTCGCCGCACACATACTATTGTCTGTTTTTCAGCTACATTTCATCAGGTACCTTAATGAGCTGCAAAACAACATGGTCAAATGATACCACTTACTGTTAGTCAGTCTAATACTAATCTAAAACCATTATGCAGTAAATGGAACTAATGCGGCATTCACAGCATTTCAGATTTACTGTAAATGCTGGCTGTTGTCTAGAAAACAAAAAACAACAACGACAAAACATTTACATAAGCCTCCTACGGGTAATTACAGTATGATTAAAAATATATTCATTCATTGTCTTTACACAAGTGCTCATTTTGGGTGTCACAAGAGGTGTATTGAGCTATCCAGACATACATTTTTGGTAGGAAATAGGAATAACCTGCAAAGTTGTCAGTCTGTCACAGGGATCACAGACAGACTAACTGGCTTAGATTCACACCATTGGGCAATTTAGAGCCTCCAATCCTCCTGGCTTGCAGGTCTTTGGAGTAAATCCATGCAAACACCCATTCAGGCTCCGTACAGAAAATGGTCGGAAAACAAAACCAGGTCCTTCTTGCTGTGAGCATTGCCAGCTACTAATGCACCGTGCCACAAAGGGAATGTTTTTTGTGGCTCCCACTTTGTGTCACAAATTGTCAGAGTGTGCCAACACAAGCAGCAAGTGTGGCAGTGAGTGAATCCTCTGATGCCTTTCAGAGGTGGATACAACACAACAGCTGACCGTACACCATCTTAAATGATGAAGACATGTGTTTCCACAGAATTAAACCTGCTCCTCCCTTTCTTCCAATGAAATAACACTCTGTATTATTTATATGCATCCTTTTGTGAAATCTCTTTTGCTTTTTGAAATATGAAAAGTGACATCGCATTACTGTATGTGAACACATACACTATATTATATCTTTCCACGCCGCCTATTCCTGTTCCTATTCCTATTCATCCGACCCCATTCATGGCGACATTTTCTAAAGTGACTGATTTCCATCCAAAGTATGTTACAAAAAATATACAAGCAATCAGTGTGCAGAAAACACGCACATCTTTCTGGTCCTGGTGCTGAGTCCAAAAAACTGTAGGTGATTTCTGCTCCCATGGAGAACTGTTGAATGCTCCCTCTGTACCTGTGCATTGTACTTTTTCTGAATTCAATAAAGAATCGAATGTTTTTTAAAAGGGAGCATTCAACGGTGTTGTGAGTCCTTGGGAGGCACAAAAAAAACATACAACCATTGAATACTTTCAAGAGAATATTGTCATCTCTGTCATACAGTTAGCATTTTCTTTTCTGCAGTTTTTTTTCCAATACACACTAAGTGTGCAGGTTAAGTGACACAGTTTCAGCACACTGTCATCACCAGGCTTATTGAAAATGGAACATTTATATTTGTTATATCAGGCATCAAATACATCACATATTTGCTATAAGGTGAATTCGATGAAGGTCCATGACTAAAATGTAGGATTTTCAGTACACTTTTCAACAACAATATTTAGGAGAAAACAAAGCTGACCAATCACAGTCCTTGCTGCCTGCACAGTGTATCTTCGTGGTTACATTTCTGAGGGCACGTGCCTAAGCTACAGTATGACGTAGTCTACAGCCATCACCCCTTAACACAGAACTATAAATCCAGCTAAAGAAACATCTATCCTATGTATAGCCGCTCTGTTTCTAAAACATGGAAAGCAATGTGTGCTTAAAAACTGAATAGAACTCTGGTCTAATTATATTTTGGTCTAATTTATTATGCTGGTCTATATATATTTTGTGACTAATTCCCCAGATGTTGCTCCAGAGGCTCCTCCTAGCAGAGCACCACAGGTCATCCTGCATCCTGTCCTGTCTGAACCAGGGTGAGTAGAAGCTATTCCAGGAGTAATTTAGTAAAAACATATGAGTACCTTTAAAGAAATGAAGTAAAGTAAGTACTTCTGATGTTCATCAGCGCCATCTTTCCTCTCAGTTTTCTTCCTTTCATCTGCTCCCTCGTCTCCTCCTCTCTGCGGCTGTTGGTCAGAGGCCAAGTCAAACTTATTGGAGCACAGATATTTGGGTGACAATTTCAATGTGAGGGCTGACATGATGAATACTCAGAGACTAATGTTAGCATGGCCTTTACTTCACGCTACACTTGGGATGCCAACTGGATTTCCACTGGCTCTTTGAGGAAGCCAGTGGTCACAGGAAAACAACCGGAAGAGGAGGAGGAGGGATGAAATGCCTTTCGACCCAGATGTTAATTAGATTAGGATCTCAATCTATCACAAGAAACCGGGCAAGAGAGTCTCCATCTATAGACGGATGGTCAATTGTGCTGAAATATGGGCCGTACCCATAGATTTTAATGGATTAATCAATAGCAAATAATGCCACAGTTAATTGTATTTTCAATATCAACAAGATCTTGAAAAGGTCCACAATGGAGGGAGGCAAACTGTTTTTTAAATGAAGGTATAGGGCGTAGGGCTGTACATTTTAGTGATGTATTTGGATTCTTAAAAAAAACTGTATTTGTATCTGCCACAGTTCTGTAGCAGCTGTCAGCTTTAAGATAAAAGATGGAAAAGCAATATCTGTAAATAATAAAAATCAGAAGAAATTATAGGACAATATATAATAGTGTGCATACATCACAGCAAGCTCCACATGTATTTGAATAGAATGGGATTGTCTGAGGTTTAGTGCTATATTCATTACCATAACCATTATGATGTAAACTAAAGATTATGAGGTTACTATTTGCTGTTTGTTCAGATTGTATTCAGCCATTAAGTAGTAAAGCTTTACTGCCGGTGTGGCACAAGGTGTGACAGATGCATGAATAAAGCATAAACAACACAGCTGATCAGGCCAAGAGAGGCAAAAAACTGGCCTCTAAATACGCACTGGGGCTGATTGAGAATGAGGTGCAGCTTGGTAGGCTGAGACTGAGTCAGGTGATCTCCTGAGGAGGAAACTCAGTGAAGACAAGATGGGAATTTATGTCATTTTCACTGGAATATAATAAGGCTTTGTCTATATGAACATATCAGAAAGTTTTGATGTTGACCAATAAGGGAACATTTTCAAATTTATTGGGGGGCCGAGACAAAAGAATTTTGGTGGAGACCCAGATTTTACCCACGGGCACATATTTGCCAAGCCCTTTAAGCCAAATGGGTATCTACTACTGGAAAACATGAACTGTTCCTAGTGACTGCTACTGCAGCTTCTGTGTTGACTGCAAATTAGGAGCAAGATGGATACGTTACTCACTGTTGATAGAAATAGTGAGCTATGTATCACAAATAGAAATCAGCTAACTTGAATAAGTTGTTAGGCTAAATGAATGATAATTTGATAATGAAAATAAATGGTAATTTAGTTTGATTATCAGTACTACAGATATGACGTTGTATGCTAACAAAATAAAGTTTTATCTTATTGTAACTTATCCTCATCTTTCCTGTTTATCTACACATTAGCTTTTCAGAGTGAGCAATAAAAAAACTATAGCTAATACAGTGTCAGGCTGAGGCTAGCATAGAAGAAGCTATCCTAAAATGGTTTTTCTTCAGGGTAAAGTACAATCTTATAGGTATGAATTGAATGCAATGCAGATGTGTTTGTTAGTTAATTAGCTGCTTCCAGGAAGGACCAAAATGCCCAAAACAGTTGGATTAAAGAGGCTCCCCTCCCCTCATCATCCCTTGGACTCACTTGTCCTGTGCAAGTTTCTTCAGCTCATTGAATTTCTTGATTTTTAGAGATTTTTTACAGGTATACTTCAGGCTGGAAAGTTGGGTACTTTAATGAATCCTCTGAGGAATATCTGAGATTTTTTCTCTTCTGCTAAATTTTGCCTGCATTGAGATTGGATTGGTGGACTTGTCAACAAACACGGCATGTTGTAGTTCAAGGGAAGCAAAAGCGTGGATGGGTGTCATTCATTTTGAAATCACTTTTAGCGTGGGAGGACTTGTTAGCTGCTGCTGCTACTTCTGTATTTTTCAGGGTTTGTTTGAACTAACAGGAGGAGGCAGAGTCAGGCAAACATTCAACTTTTTCACGGTGAATTTTTTCTTAAGAATGTGGCTACACTGTGCGGATTTTATTTATACCTGACTGAGATCTGCGTTGACATTTGCATTAACATGCTTTTTTCTTATCCAGATAGTGATTACCTCTTAATATCATGCAATCTGCAAAAAGAGGTGAAAACATACAAGAAAGACAAATTCTCTATCGCTGTATCTCTAGATGGCCAATTTCAACATTTCACTGTTTCTCCTTCTCTCTCACAGGCTCACTCTTTCTCTGCCTTTGACGAAAGTGAATACATTAGCGCGGTTGTGAAACCCATATTCTTCTGATTTAATTAATGCTATTGTCCCTCCTTTCCCACATCTTTGTATGCTCTTGCAGTGGCAGCAGGTAGATTTCTCTGGCCTTAATGGCCTCATCCCAGGGTTAATGAGGGCCATTCTCAGACCCCAACACCCGGCAGGATTCCCTCATTAGAGCAGAGATCGAACCGGTGGTAGGGGCCCTTGGCGCCACAGGAATCACATATTATTTTATAAGCTGCCTCACCTGTGGTCTTTGCCCAGAGTCCAGGACTGCTTTGCGAACCACTGTTAATATACCACGGAGAGCTTGTGAGAGGTTACACGCTGATGCTACACAGCCAGTTATGTGGACGGAGGAGGATGGGTTGGAGAGGAGAAGTGGGTTCATTTGTGTCGTGCCACTGACACCCACGGTGTAGGTGACAGTGTACATGCCGAGGTGAGAAATTAATAGGGGCTCAGTTCATGAAATGACTGTAAAAATTAAAAATTAGGGTAGAAAAATGTCGCTGGGAATTAGAAGGGCCCTCTCTTACATTTCATCCTGTTCACATTTTATTCATTTATCTGTCAAATAGTCTTGGTAAGAATGTGTTTTTGCTGCCTGCGGACCACCGCAGGTGATCTGTTGGAGCCTGTGGTCTGCAGATTATTTCCAGTTTGATCTTGGTGAGATTTTTCAGAAACAATTGAGTTTACATCCTGATTAAGTATTAAATATGTATACTGCTGAAGAAAATAAAAAAAAAGGTATCAACAAAAAATAAGACAAATATTTAAAACAAACATTTAAAAACCAAATTAGTGAAAAGAAAAAAATAACATTTCAGAGAAAACATTTGTTATATGAGTGAAAGAATTGATTGATTTATTTTTGCTTTCAGGAATGAGGGAAACCCTTTGCTTCAAATCGAAGTCGAACCTACATCAGATGTGAGACAATCTTCTTTCTTCTCTTCTCTATATTTGACCTCTGTGTTGCTTTTGACTGCAAGAGATGCAATTTTTGTATTTATTGTTATTTTACTGTACTTCCCAGACATTTTTGTCAGTAATATCACTGTGAAATTACTCTTGAAAGCCAGTGCAGACAAAAAACAACAACTCTCACCATCACTTGACGCAGTCATTTCCGTTGTTCTCTCATTTACTATAATTTGGCTCAGCTCTCTGAGGAGCCTCCAGGTAAGTTATGCGTCAAAAGCAGCAAGGAGGGAAAGACGTAGGTTCACTGATCATCATCGCTGTTCCTGTAACAATGATATATTTTGAGAAAATGTGATGCAGATTGCCTTGAATAATATTCCAGCAGGCATCTTTGAATAAGTCATTTTCCCTCCTGCGGTACATTATATTTAAAATCAAATCAGAATAAATCAGCCAGTTTTTCCCTCTGGCTGTTTTCCCTTTTCATAACTCTCTATTTTTTTTATTGGTAATGGCCTGAACAGCAGTCAATATTTCAAAAGCACACAGCCTGAGAAAAATGATATGCTATTTTATATACTGTATGTATGTGTAACTTACACATACATACAGTATGTATTTTTATTTTACAACACAGTAGTGATTACATCTTTATTGATAACATCAAATGCTTGTACCTCAATACCTAATAACTCAAATTTACCATGGGAGGAGTATGAAGAGATTTTTTTCTTCGTATTTACTGCTATGCAACTTTAAACCATTAAATACATAGCAACGTATAAAAATATATGACAAACATCATTTTGATATGACAAAACAAGTCATTACAGTTAGCAGATAAACAACTCCTGAAACTCCCTGTTAATGGCGTTTAGAGGAGGTTTATGATGATTGTAACCCTCCAGCTGCTGAATGGCATTTGTCAGAAGCATTTGACATCTCTTTGTGCGCTATATGGACATTTTTAATCACCACAGTTGCAAATGTGTAAATCTGTGAAAAACATGCCAGACCTGTTTCCCTGACACAATTTACCACAAACGTAACACAGCTTCTTCTAAGAGTCATAACTCAGTTGCACACCTTGCTGCAATCAGCAAATTCACTCTTCACAGTGGTGTCAGGTTCTCCAGTGTCCATAAATCTTTTTAGAAATCATATTAAAAAAAAAAAACGTGTTCCTTATGCCTTCTCTCATAATCATCAAATTCAGACGTTTTCTTCTGTAATCCAGGTGGTTGTTGTCTCTACAGTGTCTCCAGGAGTGACTAATAGCACAAACAGTTTTCCTGATGCAGATGTGCCAAAATACAAAAACAAGCAACCAAAAACACAGAGGTATACTTGAGTTCAATACTCAATACCTTCTTCATCAGTGTTCACCAGATTAGTTGTGCAGTGCAGAATAAAGCTTGACTGATGCGGTGTTATCTTTGCCCCATGACTGAAGTCTGGCACCTTTCGTGACCGGACAGAAGACAGGAAACTGAGGAGCTGAAGGGACCATCTCAAAAGTGTATGCAAATGGGACAAGGGATTTTTATCGGTAGCCCATTGCATATCCTACTAACTTCCTGTTCGATTTTCATTATTGATTTCCGTCTGGGCCACTGACACTTACACGGCTTCTAATTAAACTTTTTTCTTTTTTTGAAGGTGGGGTTCAAATACAAATCCTACATTGTTAATTAATGTGGGTACATGGTTAATATATTACGTTTGTTTACTTTGTTGGCAGCTAAACTTATCTATATATGTATAAGGAGTATAAATGACAATACCAAAACAATTTAACGCAGAAAATGAAGCAGACTACACAATTCCAGCAACCTACTGTATAAATCTGAATACTTTTGTGACATGAACAGATGCAGATACAGATAGTAGCTTTCCGTTATACCCCTAATAACTACCAAAGAGCAGTTACATCAGTTTAGTTTTGCCTTATTGCAGAACGAGGACGGCAACGACGAGGACTCCGGTGACGAGTTTGAGGAGATGAACCTGTCGCTTCTCTCGGCTCGCAACTTCCCGCGCAAGGCCAGCCAGACTAGCATCTTCCTGCAGGAGTGGGACATCCCGTTTGAGCAGCTGGAAATCGGGGAGATGATCGGTAAGGGGCGCTTCGGCAAGGTTTTCCACGGACGCTGGCACGGCGAGGTGGCCATCCGCTTGATCGACATCGAGCGTGACAACGAGGACCAGCTCAAGGCCTTCAAGCGTGAGGTGATGGCCTACCGCAACACTCGCCATGAGAATGTGGTGCTGTTTATGGGGGCCTGCATGAGTCCACCACATCTGGCCATAATCACAAGGTAAGACTAAAGATGTATTTTACAGAAAGCTGGGGAAACCCAAACTCACAGGTGTTGTAGGTTGAACTTGTTGTGTTGTCACAGGTTTAAACGTACCTTGTGGAGTTTTTTACCACTAGTAATGCTATAAAGCCATTTTACGTGTGGGTCCCATTATTGTTTGTAAAAGTGCACATGCTATTCACATCCTGCTATTGGTTTCATGCTATTCCTGTGATTAATAATTGGTGGCAGTAACACGCCAACAAATGTAGCTACGCATCAATGAGACAGCAAAGAAGAAGACTGCTAGCAAATAAATATGGATGTAAACAATGCACGATTTTAAATTTTAAAAACATCTTTCCAGACTGAATGAAAATGAAAAAATAGTAAATGTGTCACCTGCAGAAAAATCATCTAAGAACATGAAAAGGAAGAAAGATAAGAATCAAATATAACCATAAAATAGATAAATTATAGTAATAGTATTTTGTGAGTTTAGTCACATGTATGCTTCTGATGATTCGAGTACTTTCATATAATGTGCAGGAATATGTGCCAAGACAAAAAACAGTGGATTGTGTGATTTTTTTTACAGTGTAAGTGTGGATATAATGCAAATTAATAAAGGTATACATAAGTATGGTTGTCTCAAGTGCAGAAACAACAGTGTAATCTTGAAAATATCGTTATGGCAACAGTATAAAAAACCCCAAATGAAGCAAAACATATTTGAAATGTAATAAAACTGAAGATGATAAAGGAATCTACAGCTGTATAATATGATGTGAAAAAATGCATCACATTACAAGTGTGGGTAAGGCCCAACACACTGTGTTTTTGCCTTGAGGCTACCGCCATAACCTTGGTGTACTTTCAACAAGACACACCATACAGAAAAGTATTTATTGCAAGCATTGGGAATATTGATGTATATTAGCAAACGTTTTGGTATAGTTAAACTGGTCTGCACTGCACTGTATGTACTGTGAATGATAATTGTTCCTCATTTGTTCCTCCTGAAAGTTCACATTACAGCTCTGGAGTCTGTGATATTTTCTGCTTCTGCACCCCGAGTGGTCGCTCAGTGGTTAGGCAGCTGTTTGGCAACTGAATGGCCTCCAAAGCCGGCGGTCCTTCTCCCATGGGACTCATTTTAGATCAGCCACAGATCTGCCCCCCCTCTGGGACAATTGGTTTTTAAGTGGCTGACAATGAAGCGTGCAGAGGTTATGATTAGAACAGGCTGCTGCTGTTGTTGAATGGATGAACCACCCACACCTAACAGCTCTGTTGCATTTGTCTTGACTACAATCTAAGTGGAGATAATATGAGAGAACCTGAATGTTTGTTCACCTGCTATCTTTCCCGGAGACTCGACTGTAGTCTTGTACAGAACTATCACACATAATGAAGAACTGTAATTATTTCATGGATTAGTGTTCACATTTTTTTTTTTTTTTGCAGCAAGTATTTTTCTCAGTTGTAACAAGGAACACAAGGCTGTGTTCTTGACCATAACAATTAATTGGCACAGCTAATAATGTTCAAAAGAAATTGTTCGGATATTTGCCGCTCTCCCACTGTCATCTACACAGGCTGTGAACTAGGAAGTCTCTTTCTTCTCTTGTTTTTCTTTCATTCTCTCTTAAGAAAGAGAAACAGAAAAAAGAAGAGAGGAATGAAATCCTTCAGGAAACAAAGCTAATTGTAATAATTTGACTCCATTCCGTGCACATTCAGTGTGGTGCCTAACATTTTTAAAATAGCTGATTGACTGATTGATTGAGGTGCGTGATTGCGGTTGATGCCAGTTAAAATTGTTGTTGGGAACTGACAGATGAGCCGGCTGCTTCTCAGAAATCTTCACTGCTGATTGCTGACAATAATAGCAAATGTCAGTGCAACAGGTGGCTTTGTTCTCCACAAATATTCTGCCTCTCTCATTACGCAGTTCTTAAAAAAAAAGGCAACTAAAACGTGAAATCTTGATCATACACCGAGAGGCCTTTACTACACAGCGCAACATGACAAACATGTAAAATTAAACCTAATTGAAGTTCATTGGTTTATTAAGGATGAGGGTTTTCAGGCTGCATTAGTGGAAAGATAAATATCGATTGTTTCTTTCTTCTTCGATTGTTCTATTTGTCATGAGTGACTGTGCATCGATTTTATCAAGCATACAGAACACAGGGTCATCTGTGATGCTGGGTTATTTATCTATGGATATGGCATAATTACTCCGACTCCGGAGGTGACTTTGCAGAGTGTCGAGGTCGCTTCATTACCTTTACATCAGCTGAGTTCCATAAAAAGCTGCCCCTTTTTTCCTGAGTATGGCCTACACACATCCTATTTGTCTGAAGTATAGCCGTAATTGTTGTCATGAAACTTGTTGAAAAGAGCCCGAGGGAGAGAGCTATTAAAAATGCAGCTGTCAGGTCGCTGTTGAGAATGAATATGCATGAACTGTTGGCTTCAGGTCCTTTGTTGGTCACCTGTGTGGCACAGTCGGGGTTGAGGGCTTCAGGTGTGAGGCAGGGGGTTGTTGTAGAGCTGCCTATTAATACGCCGTTGTGATGGCACCCCTCAGAAATGTGACACCACCTCCACGAACTGCAGTGTAACAGCTTCACCCAGACACTGTGTGGGCACGTTTCAGCTCAGAATGATGACATTTTATGCTCTAACAACATTTCAAGCTGCAGTAACTGCAGTGAACTGAAGAGTCATCCAATGTTTTTTGTTAAAAGTAGCAGAAACGATTCAAACATAAAAAGATTGCGAGTTGTTACCTGAAACAAGTGGAGCAAGGTGTGTGAACTGAGAAGATAAAGGACATCTTTTGCATTTAAAAATAGTAGTATTTGAAAAGCTAAATCACTGAATGCTGCCATTTGGGGGCCTTAAAATTTGGTAATATTTGCTACATGAGTTGGGGGAAGAAACCACCTGAAATCCACCTCAACAAGTTAGTCTTAGACTGGTTCCAGCTGGATGCATTGTGTGTAGTTATCCTGTGTTTAAACTCTGTGTGTACAGACTATAAACATGTGAGCAATATGTAAAAGTGTAGAATATAGTAGAAATTTCTGACTGCTTAGCAAAAGAACTACAAAAGTATCACCAAAATGGCTGCAAAGCCACCATCACTGGCAGTTTAGTATAAATATAATCCACAGAACACTAAAACATCATATTCAGCAACTAAAGAAGGAACTTGTAGGTCATGCCTTAAATTATGCCTAGTTTATTTTGTTAACATGGTAAAAATGGCTAATTTAAGCTACATTTTCATTTATGTTGTGTATCTTATCTACAGTGCTTCCCATTCTGCTGACATGTGGAGTGAATGCAGTATTACTGAGAAAAACAGAAGAGATAAAATATCTCAGATTTGTGAAATGACAGAAACATTCAAGCCCAACTTGATGCCACAGGAGGGTAGTGGAAAAAGGGCGCTCGTTTTTTTAACTTTTTAACGCCTGCTGTGGTTTTGTGTTCCAAACATCACTATTGTTTCTTTGTTTTTGTGGTAAACACCTGCACGTTGATGAGCAAAGCATTTCAGAAATGGACCACAGATACAGAGTGTAAAGGCAGACCAGTGAGGTTAATGAAAGGTTTGCTCAACTTTGGTTCAGGGTGTAAGAGGTGTGAAAATGGCCAATATAGTTTCCACAGGAGATGATGATAAAGAAGATGATAAGAAAAGATGTAATATGATCATCACAGTTATTTTGTCAGCTGGCTTTGGTCAGCAAAGTGGCACAAAAGCTAACTTCTGCTTTGGCTGTCTTGTACTGTTGATCAAACAATCTAGATTTAATCAAATTGTTGTTAAACTATGATAATTCTTTCGTCTTCTAATCCCTCATTTGTCTTTAACCGTTTCTCAGCTTGTGTAAAGGCAGGACACTGTATTCCGTGGTGCGGGATGCCAAGGTTGTGCTGGATGTTAACAAGACCCGACAGATCGCACAAGAGATGGTTAAGGTAAAATAATTCAGCGCTGATTCCCCGGCAACACTTCTGTGGTACACATGATTTTATAGCAAAAGTCACATCTCTCTCTGTCCTCAGGGGATGGGCTACCTCCATGCTAAGGGGATCTTACACAAAGACATGAAGTCCAAGAATGTTTTTTATGACAACGGCAAAGTCGTCATCACCGATTTTGGACTCTTCACCATATCTGGAGTTCTGCAGGCTGGCAGGTAATTATGTTCAATACACTTCAGAGACAGGAGCACTTTTTTTTAGCATGTGCAACACAAGGATTTGCCTTTGAGACAAATCGATATTATTATAACAATATTGACACACATGATGCAGGGACAACAAAACATTAAGTAGATGTAGGTTAGGTACATACTCCATATATTTATAAAAGTCACTATGACATTAATTCTTCACTGTTTATAGCGTCAAATTTCACAGAATATCTGCTGTGTTGCTTTTCTGCTCAGATGCATTTTTGCTGTCGTCACGGGTTGTTACTAGCTCCTACTCTCCCTGTTTCTTTTCAAAACAAATAGAGCAACAGCAGGGGGCAATTAGTAACATCCTCCTTTCAACAGAAAACAACATGGAATAGGGGTAATAAGATAAAGATGGTTTGCGCAAAATGTATCAAAACACACAATTTAACTCAAAGTCCCTGCTTTTGTATGCAATATTTAGTCTGTACTATTAGTGTGACGTACATAATTTACATTATTTAAATTAAATTTTATTAACTAATATAAACAAAAACCTGACAGCACAGCAATAGTGTAGTAGTGTCTTATACAGACAGTCAGACAATTCCAAAGAGCCATCAAATGAACTAGCAGGCAAACAACAGCGGTTATCACATCTCAGAATCAGATGATATTTTGTTTATAACTTCTTTGTAGATATTTTGTGTTTTTAATTGAGAGATATCTCTTGCTAGTAAACATTTGTCCCAATAGGAGGCTTTGGGTTGTTCTTATGCCTGATTCCTAAAAGCAATAACTGCACTTCTCACTTGGAGATAACTCCACCAAGGTATTTGTTTTGGGGGAGTAATGAAAAAATTCATGTACCCTTGTCCAATGTCACTTTTGATGAAGAATAAAGATAAAGAAGCTCCACAGGCTCCAGTTGATGCTTACTTGAATATATGAAGTTTATTGACAACAAATATCTGATATTAGAGAAGCCTTTGTCACAGTGTATACATGGATACAGGCACACCAAAGTACAAGAAACCATCACTTCTTATAGAGCAGTACAGAACACACAACCTGAGAGGAGGGAAAAGAGGGCACCCAGGGTCAGAGTGAACTCTAATTGTAAATAATGAAGATAGCTTCGTTACCCATCCAAGGCTACCACCTTATCTCATATGCTGGAGCCCAGAACATAAAACATCTTGTGTGAGAGACTGTGAAGACCAGAGAGGCCCTGTAGACTCAGTCATCATGGCAGGGCATTTATTAGAACTTTCTTTTATGAACATATATCCAGATATTGAAGATCATTTCTTCCACAGGGAGATTTCTGAGTTAATATCTGCATATGATTTAAACCCTGTATCATTATAAAGATCAGCTACTTTATCATATAAATGGTGCCATCTAATGGGTTTCCCCCCTGTTGTTATAAATGGGTTATCCCAAATTGGTATCAGTGGGGACTGTGTCACAGATTCTTTTGTATCGCTATGTAGCTTCATCCAAATATAGTACACAGAGCTTAGGCATGGGTGGGGAAGATCTTTACTGCAGTGTTTGATAAAAAGCCAGTGTTTTAACTGATGGGTGTGACAGACTGATAAATTGATTGATTGTATAAATTATCAGGCACTGGAATTGGCAATATATTTAGCACACAATTTTGGGATGGCCATCATTTTTATGGCAGATTTTTATTTTTATTTTTATTTATTTCGAAATTGAAGTAGAGGATAAGCCCCTTGAGATGCACCATCTCGTTTTTGAGGGGGTCCTCAGTCACAGAAAATAAAAATCACAATATTTAAGCAAAAGAAAAATACATTAGATAATAAATTAAACAATACAATAGCACAAAACAATCAACATGATAACATCAACAAGGACATGCACATAAGGGCTCTCCCACCCTCCCAAACCCCACCCGCTACATCAGTTACATGATGTAGCGGGTGGGGCTTCATCTGTACAAAGGATGAATGAGAAATAAAATAAATGAATAGATTCTACTTATAAACAGAAATGAAAGTACGTGCAATCAAAAACAAGAACAAGTAGATTTAAGGTGGACAAGCAACAAAATCTGTTGAGTTTGTCTAAGTGAATATAATGAACTGAATGGAACCAAAAGCTGTTTTAAGTGTAAAGGATAGTTAAAGCACTTGGAGAGTAAAACAATTATTTGAACGATGTAGTATTCTGAGACTAGCATTTATTTTATTTCTAATAAAATCAAGGAAGAAATTCAGAATCAATCCAAAGTCCAGAGTATTTAAATTTATCAACTTTAGTGAGTGGAGACCCATCAGTAAAATTTATAGCCAACTCAGCAGGTGAATGATTAAGATTATAACTTGTACCAAATAACATGCTGCAGGACTTCTGCTTGTTTAATATGAGATTGTTATTTAAAACCCATTTTTGAACAAAAGAAAATTCTGATTTAAGTAATGACAAAGAACTATGCATTTTCACAGAATTTTGGACTAATATCTTTACAATATTTATTTAAAAAAACGGACTGTGTGCCATAAAAAATAATAATCACAAAACATTGGAAAACAGGTTTATAGTGAATGGATCAGGCTGTAGTCATTAGCCAGCTGTAGGGATGGGTAGGGTTAAAATTTTATCTTCATCTTATCCATAGGCCTACACTTATCAGTCTGGTTCGTTATCAATAATCTTGGTTCTTGGAACTGGGCTGCGCTGTCAAAAAACACCCTGAAGTCTGGTGATAAAATTGTGAAAATGTGCATTCGTATGTAGGACTAAACTGGCATTAAAAACAGACACACACAAACGCCCCCAGGAACACCTCAACGCCCCCCTTTCAAAAATTTTGCTTCTCTGGACGCCCCCTGGGGGGAGCGGTACCGCCCCCGTTGAAAAATGCTAACCTAGATATTTGAATAATCTTTTAAAGCTCTTTCTACACATCCTACACATATGTTCTTGGCATGCGTTTACTGTCACTATCTTGTTTAATAAAAAACTGTTTGAAATCATAGGCTGCATGCACAGTTTGGGCATAATAGGTGATCATTTGATTGATCTGACTCAATTAGTTCAATAACTACAATCACAGTCACTTTTTGTAGTTTATGACTATCATGCTTATCAGTTATAATGACATTTTACTCATCAACTTATTTGTTGAGATCTGGAGATGCAGCAATATCTAACAGTACACAAGTACTGTACTTAGATGGTCACACAGGATATAAATATTCCCCTGATAACTGACAAGAATGAAAACAAGACATGACTTTCTTTAAAGCACAAGATTACATAGGCGGATTAAGCCTAAGAAAAGATTCAACAGAAACACAGCTTGACAATGTTAGAACACCTTGGAGAAAATCTTTCGGTGGACCAACTCTCCCTTAAACCATCTAGACAGCAGAAACATCATCTTTAGTCAATAGACAGATGCCTTGCGTTTTTTTAAAAACATTGAAATCCATTGTATGAACCAAGAAGATGTAATAAAATGTGACTGTAAAGCATAAATTCATAAACTTTACTCAGCCAATAATTGACAAGCATAACACTGGTCAACACCAAATTTATTGTTTCAGTTTTTTTAGCTGATTTAGGATAATTTTGATGTGCTGAATCCAAAAATCACATTGGTTTTGCTCAATCAGGTCAACTTTCTGAACTAAGCTACATATTTGTTTTTTGACATTTTTGTTTACATGTACGGGTATTTTCATGGCATATGATGCAAAATTCTTTTATATTTCTTGCAATAAATGAATTCTGAAGATTTTGCATGTGCCAACTTATGACTAATTTAATAATTTTATATTACAAGTGAATGAAATGGCTTCGACTAGAAGATCTTGCAAAAATAAGCCTGATGTATTCTGCTACATCTGCGGTGAATACACCATCGGGAACAGGAATCTAGTCACAGGTTTCATAAAGCGTGCTTACCATGCTTATTTTTGTATTAAACTTGGTGACCAGGATAAAGCTTGGGCGCCACACATGGTATGCAAGTCATGCACCGAGTATCTGCGTCAGTGGACCAAAGGCAAGAAGAGTTGTCTGAAGTTTGGAATTCCCATGGTTTGGAGGGAGCCGACAAACCATGTCACTGACTGCTACTTCTGCGCTATCGATGTGACTGGGATCAACAGAAGGAACCGAAGCAGCCTCAAGTATCCTGATCTTGAATCAGCACGTCGTCCTGTAGCTCACTGTGATGAACTTCCAGTACCTGTCTTTGGAGAACTTCCTGACATCAGTGACGAAGAAGTTCCAGAAGATGATGAAGAAGAATATGTGGTTCTTAACGATGAGGCTCCACATCCTTTTTCCCAAAAGGAGCTAAATGATCTAGTCCTCTGCCGAGCTATTGGCATCCAGATTGAAGGAAAAGAACCTCAAAAGTTCCTCTGTTTTTTCTTTGAAGAGAAGGACTTGGTGTACTGTACAGATATTGCTCAGGAAAGTTGAAAGCTGGCATCTTTGATGGTCCTCAAATCCATCAGCTCATCAGAGATCCTGAGCTTGAAAACTCAATGAACGAAGTGGAACTGGAAGCATGGAAGGCTTTCGTTCTGGTCGTGAAGAACTTTCTTGGCAACAACAAGGCCAGGAACTATGCAGAACTTATGTGCAATATGCTGACTGCTTTCAGAAACCTTGGATGCAACATGAGCATCAAAATGCATTACTTATTCTCACATACGGATCGATTTCCTGAGAATCTGGGATCAATGAGTGATGAGCGGGGGAGAGATTCCATCAGGACATAAAAGAGATGGAGACCAGGTATCAGGGACGCTGGGATGTAGTCATGATGGCTGATTACTGTTGGACTCTGAAGAGAGACATCCCTGCTGCTGAGCATTCGAGGGGTTCGAAGAAATGGAAGTTCATGCCCTGAATTTTGCACAATGACGACGTAACGTTCAATTTACATGTACTTACCTTTATCAATGTCTATTATTCAATTTACAGAAATTGAAGTTTGTAACATTTAATTAATACATTCTGTTAGAAAATGATTTTTTTTCTCCTAAAATCTTTTTTGGATGAGAAATATTAACAAAAATCAACTGATAATGTCACAAAAATGTAATCAATTTAGTCAGAAGATCAGATTTTTCAAAATCAAATTAGCATAAAAATCTGACCTGATTGAGAAAAATGGATGTCATTTTTGGATTCAGCGGTGCAAAATGGTCCTAATTCAGTTGAAAAAACATAGACAACTTACAATTTTTTTTTTTTGTAACCCAGTGTAATCATTGACTTATGTTGTTATGGAGGTCTGCTATGACAATTGAATGTAATGCAGTGTGATGTCTCTAATGGTTTGGCAACATGATACATACAGCAGATCAATAAGCCCTGACATGTCTCTATCTCCCTGTTTTCTCACTCTGCAGCCGGAGAGAAGACAAACTGAGGATCCCCAGCGGCTGGCTGTGTCACCTGGCACCAGAAATTATCCGGCAGCTCTCTCCGGACACAGAGGAAGACAAGCTTCCCTTCTCCAAACAGTCAGATGTCTTTGCTTTTGGGTGAGTGTCCTGTGACCTCATGCCCTCCTGTTTGTTTGGCCAGAAAATAACCTGAGCCTGATGTTGGTGTGATCATAGCACATTGTTGACAGAGACAGTTTACAAACCCCAAATGTGTCTGTGAATTCAATAAATTCATACTTATTTTGACAGGGAAGTGTCCAAAAACTCCAAATCACATGACAAAAATGTGGTTTAAGAGGCAGCCATTAATAGGTTTTCAGATCCAATTACAGATACAGATTATGACTGCGTACTGCACAAAGAAGAAGATAATGTAACGATCTGTGCGGTTTGAAATGCCGTGGCTTTTGCTTCTATCACTGTCATTATATGTCCAACCTATAATCAGTTAATGAGAGATGGATTTACATGTTGAAAATGCATTTAAAAAGTAGGATTTTGACATAGACTCCCATTGAGTCCATATACCTGATCATGAGGTAGATTCCTTAGTCATCAGGAACAATGAAGCTCCACACTGGGTTAAGGAAAGGAGACTTGATTATGGTAATACTGGTAGAGGTAATGGTGCACAATTTAGCATAGGCATGTCACAATGTGCTCCTCAGTCAGCAGCCACACTCTCATCCCCAGCCCTTTGCATTGGTCTCTGTCTCCAGCCCCTGCTCACTTCTCTTAGGCCGTGTACTTTCCTCCAACTCCTGCCATCCTCAAGCTGTGCATCAAATGCCCTCGGATTTTCCCTCGTTTCCCCATCCTGTTCCCACTTCTCATCAGTCCTGCAGTTATCTGGCCTACCCTCCCCACTCTTCACCTGCAACTCATTCCAACTCATATGAAGTGAGTGGCAGACGAACTGCCACTCACTTCATATACCGACCCCTTTGTTCCCTTCCCCTCTGTTTTCTGAATCCTGTTACCTGGACCTGTATCATATCTGCACCTGCTTGCCTGCCTGTCTAGACTTTTCCCTCTCATCCCTGCAACTCTATGGAGTTAATGTAACTGCAGTTTGGACTGTTTGGACTTGCCACCCATATTTGTGAGCTTCTGAATCTTCTCTTGTGACAATAAACTCCATTGTCTGCACTTGGGTGCACCTGCCTGAACTCCACCAAGACAAGGTAGCTGGAAGACCTCGAGATACTGGAGAAGCTGATTGGAGCAGATAATCCAGTGATTAGCTATTGGTTTCCCCATGTAGGTGAAAGAGAAGGTTTGGAAGCTGAGTTGATTGAATGACACAAACCATTCTTGAATTTTAGACTGATTGGATAATTGCAGGCAGCTAGAAAATCTGTGAATGGTGAGGAGCCACGGGAATCAGTTAATCGATTAGTGTTAACCAGGTGAAAGTCTTGGCTGCACTGGGGGTGATGAGTTTTATTTTTTGGGGCAACAGCAGTTTGTTTGGAACGAATAAAATAATTCAAACTTCACCAACAGAGGATCTAAGGAAGTGGCCATAGTCACTCCCTCCTGATTGGCAAATGCAAACATTCAGCATCAACTCACATGAAAAAAAACAACCCAATAAATACTTGAAATCTGTTTTGCACATTAACCAATTCCGTAAGAGTATTGGTAACCCAGTGCCAAAACTTTGATATGTAGTTGCCATTTTGCATCTGGTACATTACATTTCTGGGTAAAATGACACCTTAGACTCCCTCTGATCTCCTCCAGTGACTTCATCTTGCTTGCCTTTCATCTGCACTGAAGTCCTTGTGACTTTGAGTTTGCTAACACATTCTGCTCTAAAATAGGACCAGGTGTGTAGGCTCTCGTATGCCTTGAGGGTTTGTTTAGTGTAGTGAAATAAGGTACATGTACCATATAGTGTCAGAAAACCCAATCCCTGGCCGCATTTTAGCACCTCCAGGCCACTGAATATCTGGAATGTCCTATGGATCATTGTTAATCTTGGTGGCCTTTACATTTTCAAGATATTACTTTGTTTTCCTCATGGTATTATAGCTCTTACCTTTCAGAGCAGCGATAGCAGGTTCTCAATGGTGGGAAGGGCTTTACTTGCAAAATGAATTTTGTAACAAGTCTGAGTGTTGACATCATAGCAAAGACACAAAAAAACAAACAGATACATATATACTTTTGAAATAATCACCTGACTCATAACACAATGTGGAAGAAGGCCACATTCATCTGGTAAAATAAAAACAAAAGGAATCTCTAAACTTATTGACGCTTTTGCCAAGAAATATGTCCAAGAGATCCTGTAAAAGCAGTTATATGTTGAAAATATAGTGATCATATTTCATTAAAATACAGGTTATAATCTAAATTTATCTTTTCAGCAAAATTTAGTCCCACTTTCACAGATGGCTCTTTACTGTGCTGTGAGCTGTGCTGTTATTATCAGCTGCTCTACAAAGAAACTGAGACTTTGGAAAAATTGGAAGTATAATAAGCCTCTGCTCCATGAAATCAATTGATCTTTTACAAATCTCCATTAAATCCTCATGTTTTGATCATATTCCGACCAATACCGAGTGATCTGCCTACACGGGGCTGATGGTGAGCTGTGACCCCACTGATCTCTTGTGAGCTAGGTACTATAGTAACTCCACTTTTACAGGATCATGTGTTTCCAATTTTGTATTAGCTTAAATTATGCTTTATTCTGATGAAGATGAAAGAAATCGTGGAATTTGATGATTTAAATCATAAGCTAGCAAGTCACGCTGGGTTTAATGAGTTATTCCACACAGCACTGTAACATCCAGCATGTGGAGGTCAGACAGAAGCACTACATTCATGTTATTTTTTCACAAAGCCTGCATCCTAATTAATTTCAGACAAGTGTGTTCAGTTACTGAATAAGTCGAGTGTAAATGTGTTCAGTTACACTCTGCCACCACAGTAATGGCGGCGGCACTTTAGAGCAAAACACATGAATCAAGGATTCGTCCATAGACAGAGTTCTCAGATAAAAAGGAACAGTGGTAGTTATGAGTCAGATCAGTAACATGCAGCCAAAGGGGGTATAGATACACATTTTGAGTCCTTATTATTATTATTATTATTATTATTATTGCTACAATAGTCATATACACTACAAGATCTTTCTCTCTCTTTCTTGCTTTGAGGCAGTTGAAGTATCGTTTTGCAAAACTGCAAAAAAAATGTAACTCTGGCTTTCCTTAAATCTCCTTTGTCAAATATATGTGATATTTGACTCTTTTTGAACCCTATCATCTTGCCAGCTCCCTTAGTTATTTCATACAGATTGCTTTTCTCGGTGTCACTCAACTCCCCAAACCAAGGTGTCCTCCCTCTCCTCCTCTTACGTCCAATTTTAAATTTTCCCTAAGTTGATTAAAAATACCCACGGCTCCTGCTCTTCCTCCACTGCCATTACTGATTCATTTGTGGGGGTGGACCCTGCTCTGTTGACTCCTAACACAATTGCATTTTCAGATGGTCCCCCATATGGAGGTTTCGTCACTATATGGGAGATAAATGGGAGAGTGGAGCGTTGGCGCACAATGTCCAGCTGCTCTGTTAGCCCTTGTGTTACCTAGAGGTGACCCCCCATGGCTGTTTTACATATTCATCAACAGTCAGTTGTCATTTTTTTCCCTACTCCTGGCAAAGAGCTATTTTTATACTACTCAAACTTGACTTTCAGGAGCAGCATAAAAACAACCCCTTTTTACACAGTGCGGGGGGTGGGGGTTGTTTCTTTAGTGTTTGGATGAAATTGCTCTTCAAAACTTAATGTTGAAGACAAAATTCATCCACAAAATGCACCAATATCGACTGTGCAGAAGCATCATCTACAGTCGTACGTTAATCTTAAGGGCGATCAAACCCATTGAGTTGGATGGTTTGCGGTTGTTAAAATCTTGCCTGGTAGCGTTAGCGCTGGCTAAGATGTGAACCCACAGTAGGTGCATTTTGAAGACAGTAGTATTATTCTCTTGACCAGACAGTCCAAAGCACTGACCCGCTCTGCTCCTCTGTCTCCACAGCACCATCTGGTACGAGTTACACGCACGTGAGTGGCCTTACAAGAGTCAGCCAGCAGAGGTGATCATATGGCAGATTGGCACTGGGATGAAGCCCAACCTCGCCCAAACTGGCATGGGGAAGGAGATATCAGTAAGGGTCTTTTCTTATTATTATTATTTTTTTGGTCATAATTTGCAATTCACATTTTTTTCCCTAACTTGTGTAAATGGTTTAAACACTCATTGAATTCCAGACTCATATTGCTTATGAGTCATCAAGATTGATAAATTGGCTCTGCTTAAAAAGGACAATGAGCACTCATTAAGGGCTGGATTCACACAAGTGCTCTTACAGTGGATCTTAAGAAGTTACCCAGGAAGAAATCCTTCTCTCATTTTTGAGGGGGTCATCAGAAAAAAATAAAATAACAACAACCCTCCCTCATTTACACCATTGAGGTGCCCTTGAGCAAGGGCCTTAAAGGATAAGGCTGGTTATTTTTTATATTTTTCTTACTGTCAACAAATCTCATGAATAGAAGTTTCACGACACATAGATGAGTATAAAAATAGTAATGAACGATGAAGGTAAATTTAATTTAAAATGAGAAGAAGACATTTTGGATAACAAGTGAAGAGGTCTTGAAGAAGTAATAGATCTTAGTGAATTAGGCAATTTATTCCAGCCTGAAGAAGCTTAAAAAACTTCAAATAGAAAGGGTGTTAACTGTGTCCAAGTGAGTATGATAATCTAAATGGAACTGAAAGGCGTTTTAAATATGAGGGATATTAAAAATAAGTGCATTTAAGAACAAAGCACAACCAATGAAAATGTCTCATAAAATTACACGGTAACCAATTGAGTGCATCATACATGAAACAATGATGCATGACACTGGTCTTTCCTAAAACTTTCCTGTGTTGCTGTCTTCTCCAGGATATTCTGCTCCTCTGCTGGGCTTACAAGCAGGAAGAGCGGCCCAGCTTCTCCAAACTGGTAGATTTACTGGAAAAGTTGCCAAAACGGAACCGCCGCCTTTCCCACCCAGGCCACTTCTGGAAGTCAGCTGAGTATGTCAAATGAGTTAGGGACACAAAACAGAAAACAGCAAACAATCAGCAACTACATATATGTGTGTGTGTGTGTGTGTGTGTGTGTGTGTGTGTGTGCGTGTGTGTGTATGTATGTATGTATGTATATATATGTATACATATATATAAAGCCGCCATAGCGCTACATAAATAACCCACCTCCTTAAAGAATGCACTGAATCCAAAAGCCAGCCCAGTGATGAAAACTGCCCGTGCTGTGTGTATTTTCATGGAATGTTGGCATGTGTGTGTACAGATAAGTTGACTGTCCAGCTTCTCAAAGCAGTCGGGACTCATATTTTCTTTGGTTTGATTTGAACCATACTGGATATCTTTACTTTATCTTTTTTTTCTTTTACTATTGACCTGTTCCCTTCATAATATTTGATTTATTTCCTGGATGTATTTTGCTTGTAACCTTCGACTGATCACACCATCCTGGACTTAAAAAAACACATGTTTGAGAACAAATGTAGATTTTTTTTCCCATGTCTTGTTTTGTTTTGAATGAATGTAACTGTTGTACATCACACACTGTATATTTTCATGACATTGTCTTGCCATTCCTTATGTCTGTCAACTGTGTAGACCATTGTGTCAATGTTACCTCATGGTCTCTCATGTGTGGATGTCTGTACCAGTACATATTTGTCTCAAAAGCTTTATTTAACTGAATAATGTTTTCTTATTTACACCGTACCATTTGAATGTGAAGAAGCCAGCGTCCCTGTTTGTGTGGGGACTTGTTGGCACAGTTCTTTGATGGGAGACTGTTCTCTGATCAGTTTGTGCTTTGATTATTACCTGTGAATATAAGTGAGACGTTTGAACAATTACAGCCTTTGGGGAAAAAAAAGCTGCTGGTCAGACCAGGACTCCCTCACTTGACGCTGTTTTGTGAAATCACTGACACTTGAAATGTATCTCGTCAACTGTTGCAGAACTAATTACCCTTCAGAAATGCTGTCACTGAGCCCACCCCCCATCCCACATTCCCACAGACAAATGTATATTATTTTACTTTAAATAGCTATAGATACAGAATATATCTAGATAAAGATAAAATCTAAAGCTTGCTACTGTATAGTGAGTGCAGTACTTTTGTTATTTTATTCAATCAATACACTAACTTTTTAGACTATTTTCAGTGACAAAGTATCGAAAATGACACATTATTTTCCTGAGTAGTGTATAAAAACTTATGAAATTGGATGGAAACCTAAAAGGATCATAGAGCTGTTTGCCAGGGGTGTGAGGGCCAGACTGATTTGAATCTGTACAGTTGATGTCTGGATAAAGAAGTCTTAAGAATCCCAGCTCGGTAATAATATGACTGTTAGACGCACATGACCCTGAAAATACCAACACGTCTTCTGAGAAGTCAAAGCATACTTTGAATTTATGTTTTTGGCTTAATTCAAATGTGTTTGGAGTTGCCTAAAAGCAGTGTTGTAGTCACTGTTACCTGCACCTTTTAAAGTTTTATTCAGTGCATTTTGAAGAACCAGTATATTTAATAAACAACACATTACAAGTAAATCTCAAATGTTTTTAAATATAGTGGATTTTTTGGGAGTCGTCATTTGCACAATATTAACTTGTTGAAACCACTGCTAGCCACCTAAAAAAATGTTCCAACCATTGATAAATTAAATAATTTAGGAGTCAGCTGTGTTCACACTGAATCCATAGTAAATTTTAGAAACAGCTTAATTGCATACAGAGCCCATTGTAAAGATAGAAGAGGATGCAAGCAGATATCCAGATTCACTCAAGGTGGAGCTAACTAAAGAGAGACTATGCAATTTTTGCTGAACACTGATCACTGTCACTAAAAGTGACAGTTATGGGATAATGTTAAATACTGCTACTACAATTTCTACTGTTTAGCATGGTGTTTAGCATGTAGCTAAAATGCTAAGCTAACAGTAGCCCATGTGGAGAAGGCACAAAGTCAGCAAACTATAAGCTATCGTCATAACAGGCCAAGTAAGGCTGTTGCAGAAAACCCCCTGAATGTAATGAACTGAGAAAAATGGTTTATTTAGTTGTTAATAAATTCACCTTTTCATTTGTAAGAGTAAGACTGTGTTATTTCACATCTCAAAAGTTGCATAGTCTCACTTTAATGCATACAAGTCTCCACTCAAATTGATAAAATTTTTACAAAATTTGTGCAGGAAATGGAGAGAGTCTGAAGGAAAATAACTTTATGAGCTGTAGTACACACACATACAGAGGCAGTGTGTTGTTAGAGATATTTGTATTTATATTACTCAAGGGGAAAATATGCTTTGAGGTGAATGAACCTTAAGAAGGAATCCTGTAGAACCTTTCAAGCAGGGGTGACACATTGTAATTATCTCTCACATGGGTAAAAAAAAAAAAATCACCCTGCTGAAGGCCTTGCACTGAAACCTGTTGGAGAAGATTCTTCCATGTTGTTTTTTTCACATTTGTTCCTTTGTTATTTGAGCACCTTGTTGGCTGGTGAAGTAGTGACAGCACACTTACAAACACCTCCATGGGTACTCAAATTAGATAACTAAAAGTGACGGTATTCCATTTAACTATTGCGATAAGTGGCAAGATTTTCCTTATGTTGATTTCTTTGAGATTAAATTTGGTTCTTGATCTGGTTTTAGGTCTGATATTTAAACAGAAGAGGCTTCGGCCCTGTCTTGGTTTTTGACTACAACACTGCTGAAAAAGTGACTGTGGAGCACATTTAAAATTGCCATGCATGATTTCATTTACACAAACATGAGGGTCAGTCACTGACTTCTTGAATTATAAGCGACATACACGTTAAAATAACAATCAAGTAACTTTGATCTGGCTTACTAAACCTTCCCTTTAACATATCAGAAAAGACATATCAGGATGCTGAAGCCCAGGCCATTTTTCTATTTCATACTGTATATCATGATGCATTTTAAATGTATGTTTTAGAGAATATAGCAAATCGGAGTCATATCATAATGAACTGGAGGCTGTGGCATCATTTGAGCTGTATACTGCTTTTGATTCTCTCTAGCCACGTTAAATAGATAGAGACAATCCAATCATGTTAAATAGCCATTTTCCACCTCATTATATACACATCTGCCAGTGTTGGAAAATGCATACAAACAACCTGCTGCTGTTTTTTGGAGTCTGTCTGTCTATTTTGGAATTGCTGGGATTCAAATATTGTAAGTGGATCATTTATATTTGTACTGTTTACAACTTTCAAGTGCATGAGATGGACTATCAACAACTGATTCTTGTTATGAAAAAAAAATCCTTCAACACTATATATAAAAAGTATGTGAGCATTTTTCTGATGAACTGTTGTCCATTGAGCAGTTTGATCTCAATACCTAATGAAGTTTAACGTTAGGCTTTGCAAAACTTTTCAACAGCTTTGTTTTGGGAGAATGATTGTTTCGGTATATTTATAGATTATATAAATGATAGACTAGCATTTAAATAAAAAAAGTTAGGACCTGTGCACATGCTAGAGTTGGCAACAACCTGACTGGACAACAATCAAAGATCTAACATTAGTGCCAAGTGTACATAACAGATTGTAGACTATGTTTTATCGTCACTTGCCGTGATATCAATATTCCTTGTGAAGTTTTTGACTCTTTTTCTTTTGAATGTAGAAAATTGTGTTGTGTTTTTGTTGTTTTTGTTTTCTGTTCATTTAAATTTCCTTTCCTCCATTTTCCTTCTGAATTGCATAAGCACTGATGCTATGTTGTTTCTTTTCCTGATTCCGTCCTTGTATTGTAGATGATAGCTCCAAAAAAGCTTGTATTTAATGATGCCTTATGGTCCATGGCTTATTGATGAGTAGATTTTTTGATCACAAGCTCTTTATTTGCACTCATCCTTTACAAAGTGTATGACAATAAAAAGATGTTTTCATTTTGGATGTTTTCTGTTTCTTTTATGTCATCTTTTATCTTAGTCAACCCTTATCCATATTTTACTTTGGTTGAAAGTTTTAACATGTCTTCACAGCACAAATTTAGTGTTGGGTCAGAGATTACTACCTAAATAATTGTTCCAACCATTTATAATTACTCAGGAAGTCATTTTCCTTTGGTGATGTGATTCTTGTTCTGATCAAAAGTACAACTTTTGATGGTGTACACTCAAATGATCAGTTATGTTCCACCTAAAATCTTGTATTATGAAACACTTAGGCTCACTCCAACCTCTTATGGCAGAAATTAAGTATATAAAAACAAAACATCTTAACCCTTAACATCCATTTTTTCCCTTTTTATTCCCCCTTATGTAGCTTTAAGGTTGTTAAAATCGTCTTATGTGACACTGTCTGAAAGTAAATGTTCTGTATCAACTCAACTCAACTGTATTCAGCTCATTTTTGGTATCTTTGGAAACTTTGGGATCTTTGGGACAGTGTTTGGTTGCACAGCACGAGTGAGGTTTAAGGGGATACTTATTAAACCCAGTAATATTCTGTTTGTTTCAGACACACATTTCTGACAAAATATGACTAAATATACTGCTTCCATTTGTTGTTTGTACACTGAGCAAATTATAAATCAAGCAGACACTTCACTAAAAGTGACCCCAGAAGATACATGTATATTAGCTGTAACTACTCTCAGCTGTACTCACTATGAGGAAACTGGTAAACCCTGTGAACACAAAAATTAGATCCACTAATCCAACTGTTATGTTTATGTCAAGGTTAATAATTATCTTAATAACCTCTGTTATTAAGTGTGCCCTGAGATAACTTGTTAAACTAGCACAACCCCTGCCCACACTTTGGCCCTTACGCGGGCTCGTAACAGACACAATGTCACTGATTTGCAATAAATAACAGCAAGATGGAATTTAAAAGTAATATAAAAAAGAGAAATGCATTTAATCAGAACAGAGCCAAGAGAAATGTCTTGTAATATCTCATTTCCATGCAAAACTCAGTAATAATGCTGCTTTGCCATTTGCTGTTTTGGTTAAGAGGGGACGATTTTTGGCATTTGGAGCTGCCCTCCATGACTGAGAGGGGTGATTAATCCAAAACAAAGTACAGCTAGGAAAAGTGATCTCCAAGACCCTATTTACATGTGGCATTAACATGCGATCTGTATCTGCATATCCTATCTGGATAAGGTCAAACATTAAATGTTAATGCAAGGTGTAATGCCACACTTGGCACATTGTGATCTGATCACAGCCAGGTGTGAAAGCAATTAATACAGCGTGGCCACATTCTTAAGAAAAAAATCATCCACCCACTGGCAAAAAGCCCATCAGCCAACACCTCACAATGCAGGTATTACCGGCCTTGTGTTTATCAGTGTGTGGCCAACTCAGGCATCATTTTTTCTGCCTTATCAAACCCACAATCATTCAAACATATTCTACAACATCTTCATTAACCAACAACGTATTTCTGCATATATTCCTGCTAAACTGATACTAAATACACCTACTGTCACAAGACGTAACAACAACGTTTAAACCACATATTTTTGGAGAGACTAATTTATCAAGTAGCTTGCTATTTACTTTTTTAGGGGGGGGGCTTTTAAATGCGATCTGTACGGGATACGTTATCTGGATAAGCAAAAATGCATGTAACGTGATCGGCCAGACCACATTTGGAGATGGTCAGGCTCACGTTGTGAAAGGAGGTGTAAATGCAATCTGTACATAATGAAAAAATTGGCCCAGTAAGTTAAAAAGGTCTCCTAGCTACGTCTCTTCCCGCCAGCTAAAGAAAGCCCCGCAAAAACGTAGCAGCATTAGCTAGAAGCTAGAAGTCTTCGCAAAAAGGGGATTTAGAAATGAATGACGTCCATTTGTGGCAGCAGTCTACTTGACCTGGAACGTGCCATATTTGTTGACAAGTCTGCCAGCTGCCCATAGCTAATTTGCATATTGAGATCTGATCATAGTGCAAGGTAATGTGGTGAAAATATTCCAAATATAGCGTACACTTGAACTGATACTGATTTTTTTAGATAGGTCTTTTTTAATGGGCTAAAAGACGTTTTGCTGCTGTCCCCGTCCACAGCAATACATTGCTTAACTTCCATGCCGGTACTCCTGTCTGCTTCTCCAAACTGAGGGGGTGCTGACCCCCATCTACTGTAGGTAATACACTATGGATAAGTACCTCATACAACCCCACTTCAAAAAATACGAACTATCCCTTTAACATAAGAGAAGCTCTTCAAACAGCACAAATCCTGAGATCTGGTGTGTTTCTGTCTTTCATTTGTCTGGTGTACTGATGACAGTGTGTGTACGCTTGTGTGAGTTTGTAAATATGCATGTGTGTGTGTGCGTGTGCGCAAGTGTGTGTGAAATACAATGTCAGACCTGTGACTCACTGGTTGAGGAGGGAAAGTAAGTTAGTGAGAAAAATGATAGATAAACAGATAGATGAGAGCTGCCAGTCCTTCTTCTCTGCTGCCACCTCCGACGTCCAGCCTCGGCCACTGAGGCGTAAAAATCCCACATCACCCAATCTCAGGAAAGCTGAAGCCCATCAGAGCATGGATGGTTGGTTTCTGTCCAGATTCTTACAAGTGTTAAAACTCGATGAGGTTCAGTGAATTTCTTGTTACAGTACATACAGACAGACACAAAAAATGAAAACAAAAACTATTTATATTCAAGAGAAATTAAATTAGGTATTGCATTCAGAGTTTGTAATAGATACTGCAATTCATGTGTGTCATGATACGATCCAAATTCAAATTAGATGTTGGCATATTCCCCTAACAATGAAAACATATGTATAAGGATCAAAAGATCTGGTGGCTCCACAGCGTCACAAACTAAAGCTCAGGTTCATGTACAAACTGTACTGAGATGTCAGTATTAATAGTTACAGCTTTGGTTAAATAGTAATTACAGGTGACATTAAAAATGTCAGGAACAAAGAAAGAAAGGAAGGAAGGAAATGTAACAGGAAAGCTAAACCTGTATGCCCAAAGAAATTAGTTAACAGGGATCATAAAGGGAAAAAATCCTGCACAAAGCAAAATGTGTGAACTCTTACAGAATATGTTTCTTTTTGTTTGTTCTGATGTTCTCCTTTTTGGTTGAAACCTTTTTCTTTTTATCTATGCATGATATTTATTCCTTTGTCATCATATTTTGTTCTATCTATTTGGAATTTAAGTACTGTCTGATCTGAATGTACAGGCTGCAGATAATAACTTAATGTCTGATTGTTGTTCATATAATAGAGCAAAATGTAATTCCAAACAGGAACATCACATTTTTAGAATATAAAAGAAAAAAACACCAGACACAGCTGCTAGATGTGGACAATTTATACTGCAGTGAGGTCAATTTAATTGCAGAAAAGTTTTAGCTCTCTAAAATATCAATGGTAAATGTCTTTCGCACAAACCATTGCAGTGAAAGAGCCATCCTAGAAGAGGCATAGAAGGGCAATTTGCTGCTAACAGCAGCCTCGATAGATCAGGATGCACTGTTGCCACAAGATGTGTTGATTAGAAGATTATCGTCACGGATGTTTTGTGAGAAGTGGACACGGCATTCTGAGATGGCGCCTATTCACTCCAAAGTTGCTCTTTTGGTGCAGGAGCTAAAAAAGTTGGCTCATGTGGTACCACTACACATGTGCATTAGAGTTCCTTTCCATGAATCTGCCAGCTAGCCAATAGATAGTTAAAGGTGCAGTGTTTAGAGGTTAGTGGCATCTAGTGGAACAGGAACAGGAACTTGGCGAAATAGCATAAGTATGTTTTAGTTAGCATATAATCATCTGAAAATAAGAATTGTTGTGTTTTCGTTACCTTACAATGAGCCCTTTATATCTACATATGGAGTGGGTCCCCTTTCACGGAGGCCACCATGTTGCACCGCCATGTTTCTACAGTAGCCCAGAATGGACATACCAAACACTGGATTTAGAGAGGGCCTTGCGTGGTTTTTTGTGAGTTTTGTGGCCACCTTAGGTTCTTCTACACACTTGGAAGGGGAGAGGGAGGGGAGGGGTATTCAGTTGGTTGCAATCTGCAACCTCACAGCTAGATGCCACCAAATCCTACGCACTGGTCCTTCAAGTCTTCAACGAGTAAATTGACCTTGTGTCAACACCCGTATGTTTTTTGAAAAAGGAGATGATGTAAAAAAAGCCGTACTTGGTCTAGTATGACCAAGAGCTTATGGTTGCTGATATTAGCTAATGTCTTTATAACTTTACTCTAATTGTGCTACTGTTATGCTACGTTTAAGCATTTCTCTGATTATGTCAATTGTTTTATTGCAAAACTAAAACAACAAGTAGAAAAAACACTGTACGTAACTCACTCTCAAGGTGTGTTCAGACAGAATGCAAAGCAGATTTATGCTGATTTGTCTGCTGGAGCATTTGTATAGTCTGTATTTATTCGCCTAAAACAGCTGATGAACTGACTGTACAAACATTATTTGTACACTCATTCTCTCTCATTTTTCTTCAGGTCTCTGCACAGGGTTAGTGAATTTTGAAACATTTTCAACGTGTGCAGGCGCCTCAGTTTATGCAATTTAGAGTGAATTTGCTTCTATTTGTGGTCACTCATGTCTTTCCATTGATTTTGCATGAAATGGCACAGTGTCTAAAAGTTGTTGTGCTTCTGAACACACCACCAGTCAGATTTTTTTAAAGATGACGTCTTTAAGAAACAGAATCAAAAGAATCTTGGAAAAAAGTGCCATTATCCTGTAATTACTCTTTGTGGCCCCAGTGGTCGCTGTTCACAAAACATTATATAATGTCACTTTAAGAGTCAGGTGTTATTCAATCATGTTGGAAATCAAAAGTGTTTAGAGTTGTTCCAAATGTTCCACGTGATATCATTTAAATGTAGGGATAATATTTTTAGACAGTCTCTCACATTACGTGACGGTTCACATTAAAATGTAAAAGGAGATACTGTACCTGACAAAAGCTAAAGTAATCTAGTGCTGCATCGCATCATTAAATAGTCTAACTTCTAGCATGCATCAAACATCACACATTGAGGAAATATAACCATCTATAGAGTTTTTTCTTCCAGTAGGTTCTTGATTAGATCAAGTCTGTGTTGTTCACCTTCACCAACATGATGTAAGTCTGCAAAAACAAAGTACAATGTCTTTGAAAATAACCAATTTAGAGCAGCAGATTAGCTCTGCCACATTGTCTCTAAGGACTGTGGGGTTCTCTTTATTCATTTAAAGACACCCACGTGGCTTATTATGGTGGAGATGTATTTCATTAGACTAGAGATTTGGAAGACAGACAGAGAAAGAGAGAGAGAGAGAGAGTAGAAGCACTGTAAAAGTGTGCCATAAAAGAGGGATGTCCTAAAGGTTCATCTTTACAAAGCCGTGCCAGTAAGGAAACACTTAAATGTCCAGAGTGTAGAATTTAGTAGCATCTAGCCGAACGGACTTGGCAGAAAGGAATATAATATTCATAAGTATGTTTTAATAAGTGTATAATCCCATGAAACTAAGAATTGTTGTTTTTTTAGAATGAGCCCTTTATATCTACATAGACAGCAGGGCCTCTTCCATGGAGCCCACTATGTTGCACCGCCATGTTTCTACAGTAGTCCAGAACAGACAAACCATCCTTTCGTGTAGGTTCTCCTACATGCTTGGGGGGGGGGGGGGGTAGATGCTACTAAATATTTGAGGAGGGAGCGTTTTGGCAGTCAAACTGTAGCAGTGGTTGACTGTCTGACAGCTACTTGGTTAACCACACCGGTTTGAACTGTACATCCCAAAAATAAATCTTACATAATGCAAGAGGATGGAGGATGTGACCCTGTCTCCCCCTCCAGCAGGCCCTGTGCTGGCCCATCTGGCAGATAATGTGCAACGACAGTGCCACTCAGACGTGCTAAGATCCATTGTGGTTTTCATGGATGTAAAGTTTTTCATTCTGGTCTTCACAGCATGTGATGATAGATAAAGAAAAGCTGGTCTAGATCTTGAATTTTCCTAATAGGTCATATAAGCAAATAGGATTTTTGGTGATGTGTGAATATCGTTAGTGAGTAATGGCTATATTCAGATAGCTGGCAAATATTTATATTTATATAAAGAATTAATATCTGACCTTAAAGCCTGTGAAAACTTGATATCTCTACAACAATAATATATACAAAAACCAAAGTATAAAAACGACAGTATGGATCAAGTCACTTCCTGCAGTCTTGTCATCACCGTGACGTTGCCAGGCAAAAAGCGGGGACTCCAGGAAGTTACTGAGCCTGGCAGATTTGACTGAGAGTGCTGGCAATATAAGCAAAACACCCCACAAGTGTCATCAGATTTTGATTCAAATGCTAAATTGTGATTGTTGCACAGAAGTACGTGGCATCACCTTTTCACAACTGAGCCCTGCCCACTTAAAAAAAACACATACAGAATGAAACACATGTGAAACAACCAAAACTGCTCTAACTTTGGCAGGAAATTCTGTCTTCTTGTGTGGACCCCATAGCTCATAGAAGAAAGCTGATTGAGAAAATAGATGTGGTTTGAAAGTATAATCATTTTCTGTCATGATAACATGCTGCAACTAGCTAGAAACCCACCAGAAACATGGAAGTTTTTGCAATTTATCATGACAGTTTCTGTGTCAGCATGTCCTATTCACAGTGCCGAACACGCATGCATTCAATTCCATTCTTTTACCTTTGTTGTTCACTGTCATTCTTGGACTGGCGAAATTAAAAACACCTGGAATACAATTTGGAGATGTGTTTGACATTGAATTTCTGCATTGTTGAGCTTTCTGTCTAAGCATAGCCTGTTAACAGTGTGGTGTCCTGCAGGGCTGTGTGTTAAGACGGCTTCCAATTTAATGTTGTTTCTGTTTTCCTTCCCTCCCCCTTCCTGCTCCAGGCTGTAACGGAGGCATCGATGGGACTGTGTCTTTGCGTGAAGCTCGTCCTCAGCTCTGCTCACATCTGCTCCACCGCCTGCCCGCCTGCACTAGCACCCACCCACCCTCTCTTGCCCCACCCTGCTTCCACAACCCCAAACCCCCCCCCCCCCCTCCCTTTGCTCTTCCTTCTCGCTCCGGCTCTAACACATACATGATTCCCCAAATGCCTGATTGGACCCTTTAGTGGTTAGTATTGGCCCACTTTGCCAGAGTGGGTGACAAACACGCCGCAGACTTTCAAACTGAGAGGCCTTTCTCCGCTCTATGCCTGAAGCCCTTCCCCAAAATTACACCCTTGTCTTTCTGTTGAGGAATTTCAGTGACATGCATACAATGCCATTCACGCCATGCTGCAATTCATCTTCAACTCCAAGTATGTTTTCAATACCATGACTGT
The DNA here is from genome assembly GCA_038419695.1 of Scomberomorus guttatus. Lineage (NCBI taxonomy): Eukaryota > Metazoa > Chordata > Actinopteri > Scombriformes > Scombridae > Scomberomorus > Scomberomorus guttatus. The sequence continues at coordinate 27,918,884 of CM076450.1, read as the reverse complement.
GCAACCGTTCTCATCTTTTTTAGGGAGCCCCTGAGACATTTTCACAATATCTCATCCTACAAAACAGTTAATAACAACTTTTGTATATGCAAAGTATGCAAATGAGTCATTTTGATAGTATAAATTTGGTCGCTATCCTGTGAAGACCTCATATCTCCAAAGCATTAACTTCTAATGATTTAAGAAAAATTACTGTTACTGTTTTAAGCTTTGCCACAATGCAATGGAATATTTGAATCTAAAATCCAATACTTTCTTAATGGGTTTTATTGGCCTAAGAAGTAGGAACCTTTCATTCAAACCATAAAGGAATATTTAATCTTCAAGTTTATCAGTAAACGTAAAAATCACCAAAGTTGGGGATCACAGGACAGCGAAGCATGGCCACTGTGCTTGAAAATGTGCATTTCCTTTTACTTTACCAAGTAATGCATTACCTATACATTATTGTCCACTGCACAACTGCATTTTTTTTTGTCAAACCAACCTTTTTCTTACTAATATGAAACGACACTTGGAATCTTGTGCAGCTGTATTAATGCAACACATTCACCCAGCTGCACAGACGTTCAGATCTGCAAGCTGCCCAGCACAGCCACAGTCTTCTACGGTACTTGTGGCCACTAAGCAGCTGCATCTACACAGTCGGGGAGGTTAAGTGCCTTGCTCCAGGGCATCTCAGCAGCAGTAGTTATTAAGGGATAAGTATAATTTATTTTTGTCATTCATATTTTACCAGTTTAGCCCAAATTTTGAATGAGAGTCTCTCTGAATGCACACAGGTGTGAATCTTTAAATTTATGGCCTCCACAATGTTCCCAATTGATGCTAGCTGAAAAGCCAACACATAGCATGTACAATTATCTGTGTACACACTTTTGTCAGTGACTCTTTGTTTTTTAAATTGTTAAAGATATGGCATGGGGATTTTCGTTGTTTTTCTTATTGTCAACAAATCTTATGTACAGAGCTAACCTGACAATCGAAGTATTGTTTTTGTATCCAAAGCCTGTTATATCCTTTTTCTCTGTGCCATAGACCTTCGTTGTCGTCCAAAAACTATTAAAAACATGTCAATGACATGTTACTTCACCACAAAGAGTATGGGCTTGGAAAGGCTCCAAAGAATACATTTTCAGTTTCATGTAAGACAGGTGCCACTGTGCATGGGTGTGAATGTTTTTCAGTTTACAGTGCTTAACTAGCTTGTTGTGCCACATACCACAACTTCTTTATACTTTATTTAAAAAGCTTACAATGGAGGTGTACAGCACAGAGTAAAGAGTTATATCAGGCTTTGGATATGCACACAATATTTGTAAGTAGGATTAACTCATTGTTGGGTTGGCCCTGCACGAGATTTTTTGACAATAAGAAAAATGTAGATAATTGCCAGCTATATCCTTTCAACTAAGAACAAAGCTGTTTATCTCACATTCACATTAAAATCTGAACCAAGCTTCTCAACTTCACCGGGCAAGCTCATGTATCTCATCGCGTGTGAGAGAAGATGGGGGGTACAAAATGCTGGTGGAGGGAATCAAACCTTCCAACGAGAATATTTTGGTTTAATTCATTCTATTACATGGTCTACTAAGTCAGAAATGGGCATACCCATTTGTCTGGGCTGACAAATTAATCTCTTCCCAGAGAGTGAAGAAGAATGAATTCCAGAAACCTGTACCTGCCAGATGAATATTCCATCTCCATTGATATTTGCATCCAGTGGAATGAATGGGCGTTTTTTGTTTTTGTTTTTTTCTATGAGGAATTTGCTTTTGTGTATCACAGTTTGCATGCTGTTTGAGCAAATTACACAGGCACTAAAATACCGCTGATTAGACAGAGTATTTGTATGTGTGTGTTTGCGCGAGACAGTGAGCTAATACAATATTCAAACTCTTCCCCCACATGTACGTGTTTAATGACCTCAAGGCTATGCAATAAAAATAAAGAAAAAATGTTTCAATATTTTAAAAAGGTGAATATTTTACTAAAGTGCCAATTTAATAGACTCAACTATTTGTCCTTGACAGTTTTGAGTATGCATTTAACATTTCTCGGGTGGTAATCAAAAACAAGTCCACTTTTCTCTTTCTTTCTATACACCTGCAATCTTTACAGAAATTTAAGGCATGTTTTGATGTGTTTAGGGAAACTATCTTCCAATAAGGCCTGATTATGATATGCTAATTAAGATTGAGTACAACATTCAGCCTCCCTGTCCACTCTTTGGCGAGAGCACTTGAAGCAACATCAACCACAAGCTTCTCCTGTGAATTTGACAGTGGTCTCCAGAGGCAGCCTGACTCAGGGTTGGTCTGTAGCACTCAATTAATGGCCACAGTCACAACATGTGCTGTAGTACATCTTCACTGTACCCTTTGCAAAAATACAATGTAAATATGCCCATGCTTGGATAGAGAGGATTAGAAATGCTCTGATATGTAATTGCCATCTATTTGTTATGGCTAGACATACATGCACACAATAATGCAACCATTGCTAATGTGAGCAAAGCAAGAGTCTAATTAAGCCATTGGCATGGTTTCATACTTTGACCAATCCAGTTAATAACACCATGAGTGTGACATGAGTGATGTAATTATAATTGTTTCACTCTGACTCTGATTGTGGGAGGGTTTTCTTAATTTTCTCCTACAAACTGTAATTTCCCATGACAAGTTCAAAATTTCAGTGAACAATACTACACATGGAAATAGGTGACCCAATCTGTTATCCCATTTCAAACTTTTCTTAGTTAATAAAGAAAATCTCTCCCGTGTAATGTAATGATCCTATAGGTTTATATTATGACCATTAGTTTCAATTATTTCAACTTTGCTTCAGAGAAATCATTTTTTGTCCGTTATTTTTTGGCACGGCAGACGACTGAGACCACTACAATACCTATGAGCCTCAGCCGTCGTGGCTATGGGGAAGAGGCCAGTCAGAGGCGCGAATCAGTGCGGTAATGAATTCAAAACACTTTGCAACACCATAATTAATGAATTCACTCAAAAGTGACCTAGAAATTAAAACCGAACTGACTCACTCTGCAGATTGTAATATCAGTTTTCTCAACCTGTAATCTTCAGCTTCTGCCCGCTGTTAGAGGTGCACATGACCAAATTTTAAGCTTGGTGTTTGGCTGTTTCTTGCCGAAATGCACCCTGGGAGCTGTAGTTAACTTCTACCCCTTGTACCTTTGACTTTTTAATCAAAAAACCAGATATTTTCTAACGCAGTTGTTCATCTTTTATACTGATGATTTAACCGTTTCATGCTGATCCAAGTTGTAGAAGTAGTCAAACTGTGAGTCATGTAACATTGTCTATCGGAAACAATTCATGGGATTTTTACTTACAGAACCAGGTGAAACAATATTTTGGCATCAGAGTATGATATTCACACATACTTTGCCTTGCTCACATTATCATCTTGTTCACATTTTTGACGGGCATGTAAATGTGTAGTGAAAACGAAACTAATTTGAACATCACGACACAAATATGAAGCCCACACTAGTCAAATGTTTAAAAGTCATCTCCTAACGCTCCTGCTGTTTTAAAACAGTTCTTTTTAGGCAATGAAGCTCTGCCTCCTGTATGAGTGTACACAGTGTGGGCAGAGGACAAACCCCGTTAGACCCATTTCTCTGCAATTCCTCTTAACCTTCCTACATACACTTGGCCAATAAAGGCCTGTTGAGATCAAACACAGTGGCACAACATCAAAAAGGGGGATGGAAAAAAACCACATAATTCACAGAAGAAGAAAGGCAGCACTAGACTGCAAAATGAGCCGTTCTTGGCTCCCCTGCTTGCCTAATTCCCTCTAGCTCAACAAAATATTTTCAGGTCACACAAGTACTGTATCGTGCCACACAGTCATCCGTGGAAAACCAGCTTTCCATGACAAATGCAGATGATTCCATGCAGATGAGTGGATGCAAAGATATTTATTTTCCTACCAATTGTTCATGGTTCATTGTTGACAACATTTAGAAACTGGCTGCAGGAATTGTATGGCTATATATGAGCTTGATGTATACAGGAGCCTGGGATTTCATAGAAAAACTCACTTTAAAAAGTACATCATAAAAACTACTAAATGTGCAAAAAGATAAAGATTAAAGTTACTACAAGGAAACTTTCATTTTGTGTTGATTTTAGCGACAAAAGCAGTAGTTTTTTCTTGGAATGAAGACTGCATTTCCCATGAGCGCCACTGCCTCATGTCGTAAAGATCTGGCTAGTGCGTGCATTTGTTTTGGAAGCGAGTGAAAGAAAGAAGCTACTTATTTTTAATATTATTTTTCTTTTTTAAACACAGCTGTTTGCAGGATGCATACCGATGAGGTAATGTATCCATTTGTGGCTATGTAAGATTAATAATTGTAATATGACAATGGTGAAGCAAAGTAAACTTTGTTTTAGTACCGTTCATACACTTAGGTTATGTGTAAGGCTGCATTCACACCAAGTCTGGCAATGTGACACCTTCCTGCATGGTTATGCAGAGGTGTGCAGAGTTGTGGGCGTGTTTATTTGGACTTTAGAATGTAACTGATGTAAAAAAAAAAAAAAATCAGAAAATACCGTTTGATTTCTCAGATTTATTCATTTGTTCTTGTTACACCATCGCTCCCTCTCTTTGTTCACTCTCTAGCTTACTCTACCACTGCTGCTGTCTCTCTCTCGCCTTTTTTAAAATGAGTCAGAAAGCCAACAACAAGTCTAACTTTACTTTTAACGTTATCAAACGAACAGAATATCCTCCCCCCGTCCTAGTAACATCTTTGTACTCCCTCATTCTACAATACATGTAATGTAAACATAGGCTCTTCCGGTCTGCATGCTGTAAATCGTTTTGTCTGATTTTGCAGGGAATCCGACGGTGGCAGGCATTTAGAATAACTATAAGATAACCAATCTTCTTGCTGATGGTCTTGTTTGCTTATGTAGGTCATATAGAGGCATCAGAGGCATCATGAGACTGTTTCATAACCAGTTAAAAGTTCCTTGTAATAACTTTAAAGATCCTATTAGCTTTAATGGAATAGTTTCACATTTTGGGAAATATGCTTATACACTTTCTTGTTACAAGTTAATATGAAATTATAGCCAGCAGCTGGTTAGCTTAGCTTAGACTGGAAACAGTAGGAAACAGCTAGCCTAATTTTGCCTGAAAGTTTTAAAAAAAAATCCACCAACCAGCATTTCTAAAGCTCACTAATTAACAGCAAACTGTTGTTTTTACACTTCCATTTCTGTACAGATTAAACAAAGGAGATATAATAATTATATTAGAGCTTTAGCACTAATTACAGGTGACAGGTGATTTTTTTTAGCGTTTGGAAGTTTGCGTGAACACTATTTGCAAGTTGGAGTCTCGTAAATATGATAACTGATATGACTTAAACGCAACATGATGCTAACCTAGCTAACCAACTGCTGGCTTTAGCTACATACTGTATTTAGCATACAGACATGACAGTGGTAACAATCTTCACAAATATCTCCTGGCAAGAAAGTGAATATGAGTGCGTATTTCCCAAAATGTCAATTTCTTGAGAAGGACAGTAAAGTCTGTTTTTTGTGCCATTTGGCGCTAGGAGACACGACAGAACTCTTCTCAATTTGACTGTTATACAAGGGAGCGTACTGAAAGGGCTTCTCAGTTGTTCTGTAAGTTTTTTTGTTTTTGTTTGGAAAGGTTTAAAACGTGACACACATCTCTGTCAAGTACTGAAAACTTGAGAATGTACAGGATGATTTCAAATGCAAACAGCTTTTCCAAGAGGGAATTAAGATTAACCTAAATATACAGTACAACCTCCTTTCTGTTGACAACCACTCACAACTGGTCTATATTTTGATTCATGGTGATATTGCTGATTCAAATGTGCTCTGAATCTGCTTTCATCCTTTGAATAGATACCGTGTGCTGTATAGGAGAAGTATTTTTGTCCAGGGCTCATCCCTCTGTAAACCACATCAATTTTATTCCTCCTTTGTTGTCATTTTGTACCTAAAACGCTTTGCTACTGCAACACCATGATGTTTCTTCCCTTCCAGGTTGCTGACTTTTTTTGACAAATTGCATCTTCAACCTCATCATCATGAAAACTCACCGTCATCTTCGTCATGACCATCAGCACCGTCATCCTCATGATAACATCAACTGCCGCCCTTACTCGAAATGGCATAGCGATCATTCAAGCTTGTAATGGAGCTTCATTTGTATAATTTGTACAGTAAAGTTTATAAAATTTTTCTACCCTTCCAGAAATTATTTAGTTTCTGCTGTTCAACTGAATGTCAATGAATTACAATTTGCAGGCCTTGTTATAAAGTTTGTGTTTTTTGTGAAACATTTGGGTTTGTTCTACTGTCCAGAAGAGAAGAAAAATTGTCAATAAAATCTTTAAGTGATAAGTTTAGTTTGTTTCTGTGAAGTTTGCGTCTCTTTCACTTTGTCTGTGTACTCCACAAGGTCTGACTCTAACAATAAATCTTAAAACAGAACAGACACTCCACCTTCCAAAAAATACCTGAGCTTCACCTCATGAAGTGCACCTTAACGCTCAGTCAACTCCTTCAGGATTCATGACTTTGTCTCTGTTATGTGAGACAAGATTGATGTTAAAAAAAAAAGAAAAAAAGAAAACAGTCTGACTCATTGTGCCCCAAGACATCATTAATGTTGCTATTAATGCAGCTTACGTTGCATTGACATTAAATATAGAAAGCTAATCTATTATTCTCTTGATATTGACCAAGGAAGGCCAACTGAACTCATTTCATGCTATTCTATTATAGCTCATGGCAGTAATTTGAAGGATAGCACACACACACACACACACACACAGTGAATCTCAGATCCAAAACAGGGCATTCTGCAAGCTGAAACATTAATATTTGTGCTTGCTGAGCATGTTAATCATCTGATCAACTTTTACAATTAAAAAGTAACTTTCCAAAAATGCTATATAGTCATGTTGAAAAGTCACATCCATTCATTATCTACACCATTATCTTATCCAGTGCAGGGTCACAGGGGGCCGATCCAGCTCACATTGGGAGAGAAGCACATTACACTCTGCATTGGCTGCTAGGCTATCACATGGCTAACATATACAGTACAGTCAGACAACTATTCTCACTCACATTCACACCTACAGGAAAATGAACATTCAATAAGCCGAGCTCGCCTTAGTTACTGTTGCTATTCCTATGTCAAGCTTTCCGTTCTTGCACGACACATATGCAGTTTAAAATGATAACAGTGGCAGATTTACCTCTTGAAATTCTTAGTCAGTTTTGAAAAATTGGGTCCTTGATTTCTGACATAAGTGGACAAAAGCAGACTTCTCATTTCTAGCTGTCGGCTGTAAATTTTGCCGGCTGAAATGACAACTGGCAGATTTTTAATCAGCAAGCTAGGTGGCTAATAAAGCAAATATTTGGTTGAAATCTCTAAGATGAGAACACTGTAAAAGGGGTTTTAAATACACTCTTTGATGGTTACATACTGTACAAGTGCTAAACGACAGAGGCTCTAGCTACAAAAGTTAGCATCCTCAACCAGTTGAAAAGACAGTCCTATTATCATAAGTCTGACAAGGAAAACCTTTAAGATCAGAGTTTTTTTTATTCTCATATTTTTATTCTTGTATTTCTAACACTATTTCTTCTCTTATTTCTTCTGTTTACTAATATATTTAATACTGAATATTTATTGAGAGGCACTGACCTTGGTTGCCCTCAGTTCATACAGCATGCTGCCAGAAACTTTTGACACCAATATCACCATTTGTGGTCACTACATCTGTTAGTACTTCATTTAACAACTCCAATTGTATATGCATTTTTTACAGGTTATTTAACATTATACAAGGATTTTTATTTGACAAATGCCCCAACTTGATTTTCAGCGTCAAACTGAATAATAATAGATGTTTGTACTTCACTTAAATGTTTTTTTAAAAATGTCAGAATCTGCACTTTTGTAGTTTTCTCTGTGATGAGTAATTAGGTTCAATGTAACAATGACATTTCCTGCTCAATCAAACTGCATTTGATCATTGTTTGAGGGGAAAAATCCCAAGGGATGTGAAAAATGCGGTTTGCAAAAATATGTAACTTTTGGGAAATTATATGGATGGAAATGGCCACAGGCAATATGGATAGATATGCATTGGGCTAAAGGCCTTTACAGACCGGAGGCATTTTTTTCCCCTGTGCTATTAATTCACACATCGAACTGTTGTTTTTCTTTCACACAGAACGCAAATATTAAATGGTGGAAAAGCGACAATTTTTTTTCGGAACAAGATGGATTTTTCTGAGCTTTCGCACCGTGAATAAAGGCATCAACCAATCACGCTGTGCAGAACGGACATCACGTCACAACTCTAAATGACAATGGCGAACTTGTTGATTGTCTTTCTCATCACCCTGTATTGTATGACATAAAAAAGGACATAAAAATTATAAAGACAATGAACTTAAGGACGTGTGGAGGAGTATTGCCAAACAACTAGTCTATCAGGATAGTGACTATCTTATGTAGTTCACTTTTTGATGTAGGAGAGTTTGTAGCAAGCCAACAGTGTCAAAGCAGGTTTGGCTAACGTAAGCTAGCTAGTTAACGTTAACGTCATATTAATCAAATACGCATGCACATAGACTACCCAAAGTAACATAAGACATTGGAGCATACATATTGGGTCACACATAGGTTTTATACGAGTGCTCCAGTGTCTAGTATTTCAGGTATGATTGGACTCACTACTTTGTGTTTGATGGCTGACATGAAATGTTTTAATACTGTATTTAACATACTGTTTATGATTTTAGTTGAAGATGCTAAGAGACTCTGGAACAACCTCAGGGACACATATGTCAGGTAGAAAAGGAGGAGAAAGAGACTTAAAAGTGGCCAGGCAGGGAAACAAAAGAAGAGGTGGAAATACATGGATGTCTTTCCTTGAGATGTTAACAGCTTTCAGGAGGTAGCTATGGTTTTAGTTTTTCCAAGTTTATAAAGCTGTGGTCTAGTCAAGGGAAAGGGAGGACAATTGTGGATAACCAGTTAACAAATAAAACTAATTCAACATATTACTATAGGGTTGATACACTTCCCAGCACTGGCTGAGAATGCCAAAAACACTTTCAGCAATGTGTTGGGCTCTGGAGAGGCAGTAGTTGATCCTCTGGCAGGCGTTTCCCAGGATAGGGACGGAGGAGAAAAGTTTTCATTAGGAAAGCCTCATCCACCACTATTACAAATGGCACTGGTCCCAACTCGGTTGCTGAGTGGAGTGGGCATAGTGCTGGTACATTCAAGGTACCAGCTTAAAGGGCCTGTCCTAGAGAGGCTGCCTGCTCTGCTCTCAGTGGATGAAGGAACTGAGATATCTTTAAATGTAATCTGGTTTCCTGGTTTTTGGTTTATTTTTCCTCGAATCCACTCTTTGCAAATGTAATGGAAATTTTTACTTCTTATATACTTAATTTTAACTTAGAGGCATAATGCAGAAGTAAGATTGCGTGGTTTGTCATTTGCTGGCAGTTGCTTACTTCTGCTTTCAGGTTGAGACACAGATATGTGACAGATGATGGTGTAACCGAAAGTTGTGTAATCAAGCAGGTGTGACAAGCTTAAATGTAAGCGCATAACTCTGCTTGTTGTTAATTTGTTTACACAGATTCTTGGTTCCTCTTATGCATAAATGAGAATAAAACTCGTCTTTGTGAATCCACTTTATTACATAATTTCCATGAACATATTCTCCTATACTTGTGGATGTAGGACATAACTGGACATAACTGATCCACCTTAATATGATGTGCTTGTTATGCCATTGACATGTATAGGCTGTATGTTACACTTATAATCTAAACACTCTGCAATTGTGAAATTTATTTGTAATTGTTTCTCTCTTTCTCTCATTGTTGTTACTTATGCTGTCCTCAAATGCCACGCTAGCATCCCCAGAAGGACCTCAAACGATCCCACCGACATCCTCAAATATGTCCTTAAAATGTCCTATACTTAAATTGTGAAAGAAACATCCATAAATCAATGGATAATTTTTTTGAGCATCACAACCCCCGTTAAATGACTTGGTTCACTATCAGAATTTAATCCATTCAGTCCGATAACATTGGAAAATCTAGAAGAGCCACATGATCGAATTATTTTATCCCCATTCAAGTTAGTGGAGGGCTAAACCAGAAGTTAGCCGGCTCTGCCAGCCTCTGGTGCGCCTGCTCTACGGGCCACACAGTCCTGGAAGATCTGGGCAATTTTATCCCCCAAAGTCAAATTGTTTTTGCTTCATGCGCCACCAAGCAACTTTCTTATGAACGAACGGGACCCTGCCTCCAACGCTGTATCCAGTTCTCTTTATACATCCATGTGTTGAATCCATGATTTTTTTTGGAGAATGAATTCTGAGAAATATTCACAGGCAAGTATTCTGCATTTTCCTGTCATTTATCCATCACATCCCCAGTGTGTGACAGCCTTAAGGAATCCAGAACAAATATAATTTTGTTTCTACACCTCACAGTTGAGGCATAAAGCGTGAAATGTAAAGAGCTAAGGCTAAAGACATAACCACATTGGCAAAGGTAAAGATGCTAATCTTTGATGTATAGTATATTTTTTTCCATCTGTTTCATGTGTTATTCACAGCCTTTTACTGCTTTCTTCAATGTTTCAAAATCCCTTTATTAATTCTAATGATGCAACTTTGCAGAATAAAGACAAGGTTTCAGCTGGATCGCAGCTCATATGATGTGATGTGGCACATTTCACCTCGGTCAGAAAACTGGAGCCAGGAGAGGCACGTAGCCATCCCACTTACAATGATGGCACAAACTGTGTCAGCTGTAGATGTGTTTTGGCTCATGAACCTCCCTGTGTTTTGGCTCATGAACTTCCCTGTAGGATACAATCAATGTAATTTCAGACTTCAGAGGGTAAATGCAAATTAGTGGACATAAAACAAAAAATGAAACCACTGCTGCCTGTGTGGACTCCCATCCTAATTCTCCATAAGTAAACATCCATTTGCCTTCTGACTGCCACCAACTGACAGTTCAGTGTGCTTTTATGTGGAGACGAGTGTGTACAGGTATATTGTTTCAGTAATAAGAGCCTTTCATCTGGTTTTTAAAGGAAGGCATAAAGTACTGTACAGAAAAGTGTAAGTGCACTTCACTGATTGTTGCTGTCATTTTAAAGAGTATTTTGTGTAAGATGGCACGATGGCAGAAATAGTCAGTCAGCAAGAAACCAGGATGAGTGATCATGAACCACAACATCCTCTGTTTTTTCAGGAACTTTTATTGCATGTCATTTCTGATCCCTCTCTCGCCCCCTTATTTCCTGTCATCTCTCTAACAAAATCATAGCGATGCCACTGCCCATGCCCATGTCAGCATTTTACTCAAAATAAATATTACTCCTTGACTAGAAAACAGATGTAGCAGAAGTCATGGGTTACTCTACTCAGCAGTCTTGATGCTCTCAAAATTGTGTGGTGAACTCTGTCTTATTGTCAGCAGCCACACCAGTGTGTGTCTATGTGAATGATCAGGGAAACAATAGGGAGAAACGCCCCCTTCCCACACGTCTACTGAGGGACACAGGAGTACAACAATGTCTGATGAAAAGAAATTATGGGGAGAGGGTTGGGGAGAGGGTTGGGGGGGAATGAAAAATACATGAAAAGGTGTTTTTGTTTTGGATTATTTGTGCTACTGTTGTAGAAATTCAAAGAGTAGAAACCAACAGCAGCTCCTAATCCTGTCCTTGATTACTGCTGGTTTTCTGTCCTACCACGCACTTAATTACAGTTAATTGCAGTTCATTACAGTTAATTGTAGTTATTTGGGTTCACCTTGCATTCACCTTGTGTACATCAGTCCCTGATGAGTTGGCTCGCATGAAAACCAGCAGGACTCCGGAGTCCAAGGATCAGGGCTGAAAACCCGTTTTAACATTTCTGAAACTGAAACAAAGAAACAATAATATTTTTAGTGAAATACAGCATTCAAAACATTTATTGTTGACCATTTTTAAAAAGGTATGTAGAATAAAGCTTTACTGTACTTGAATTGAAAAGTATATTGCCAACAATGTGTTATTTAATCAGGAAGTCACATTGAGATCAAGATATCATTTGAAAGTGAGACCTGAGTACAGAGTTAAAAAAACATATATATTAAATAAAATATTATGATAATGGTAATGACATACGCAATATAAAATAGTAATAAAATAGCAGAGATTTAATATACATTCATTCTGAAATAACCTTGGCGTAGGTGTAAAAAGGACTAAAAATACAAGCATATTATGTAAAACAGTCACACCTAAAATCAGTAGAACCTCTAACCAAATTTTTCAATTGCCATATCGATATCAGTGTGTCAGTCTACTCTGTAAATTATTCCAGACAAATAGGGCAAAATATCTGAAGGCTGTCTTTCCAAAATTAGTATTTACTGCAGGAACATATAGTGTCAGCTGGTCCTGGAGAACAGGTGTTAAAAGTCGAATGTCTTGGGCACAGGACTGACGATAAATAAGGTGGTAGTTTTGGAAGTAGTCCTTCATAAATTAATAGATAAAAGTGTTGGTCTCGCCTAACAGAGAGGGAGGGCCAGCCCACCTTCTGATGCAAGATATAATGATGGGTGCCATATGGGTTGTTAGTAATAAATCTAAGAGCTGAGTGATAAACAGCATCCAGATGTTTAAGATTACAGATAGGTGCATGTCTATAAATACATATCCTATTTATAGACATGCTAGAATATATTAGATTATATCAGATAATGAGTAAACAGGTATATCATTTACATGCCATTAGCAAATAATGGTTTTGATTAAATATTGAATACTGTAGAGAGTTCTGACTCACATTGTTTAATAAAATGACTTTCATACAGCATGAGCTGTTGAGACACAGTAAAAGCTTCTTTGAAAAGATATTACAACACAGTTAAAACACAAAACACAGAGGAGACATTGCGTTCTATGACTTTGCACAGCTTACTGAGCCTCAGGTGAACTCCTACAGCAATTATTTTGCAGAGGACTTCTGAATTATGTGAGACGAAGCAGTGAAGAGCCTCACAGCTAATGACAAGTTTGACCTTTTGGGGCGAGGAAAAAAGACCCGAGTTGTCGTTTTTGCAGGCAGTATTTTGAAGTCAGGCAGGAGCAGATGGGAACATGCAAAAATACACAGGCACACACACAAAGAAAAGTCAGTGTTTAACTTTAATTATCTACATTAAGATGGAAAGATGAGGCTATTAAATTGAGCTTTCTGTTTGGACTGCCGGGTGCAGGGATGCTGGTGGAATGAAAATGGAAGTGGCCCTGCTCAAGCTATCAAGAAGTAGCATCCGAAATATGATGTTAATGTAAAACATTCACTAGATAATGGCATTAGCCAGTTCACATTGTCTAAATAATTTGCATTGTTGTTGTTTTCCCACAGAGTTTCTAACGTATTTATAGATGTGCAGGAGCTATTATAGCTGTTTGCTACGACCACATCAATTGTTTAAGACCATTGCAACACAAAACAGAATTCATACCCGCGCTCGTTTGGAGGAAGCTTTTACAAAACTAATTTAAAGTTCCATAGATCAATAGCACCAGCGGGCTTATCTTCTGACTCATAGATTATGAATTTGAAATTGTTCGCGACTCCCATGGAACCCATTACTGTGCTTCATTGAAATTCAGGAAGGCAATTTCAACACCTAATGCAGTTAAGTTCTAAACCTCTAATAGGTTAAAGCAGCCTCATAGGGACCATAATGTATCTGACCATGTTGTGTTCATGGTCACAGTCTCCGGAAGATGATTTGAAAAGATGTTTTAAGACCAGGCGAGCACCATGATCTCACTAGCCGCCTGGGACCGCAGTGACAAAACGCTTCCTTCCTAAATTTTCATTAAGTCCAGCAATTTCAAATGTCATGTCACAGTCGTCGTTCAGACTATTGCTTTTGGATTCGAAAAGAAACACTTTGAAGGGCTCAAGAGGCAAGTGAATTGTACAAAGGCTCACTTTTTAAAACATTTCACCGAAAGGTCATACAAGATGATTTTGGTTTTTAAAGTTCAGAATTCATTTTCAATTCATTTTTTTTAATTAGTAAAAAGTTTGTTGTATTTAATGTGGCTGCCGCAGCTTAAACAATTAAACAAATTAGTTTACAATAAATGAGTCAGAATAATACAAATAGGTTTCATCTCTAATATCAGTAGATTCAGGAGTGGATGAGTAGAACAGGGAGAACAGGGAGATGCGTGAGAAGAAGAAATGTCACTGAACTGGCACTCCGGCATTACATACATCAAGCATGTAGAACAGGAAAACAGAGCATCAAACAGTGGCTAATATCCTGAAAGTGTGGTCATTTATTTGATAATAAACCATTTAGAATGATTTGTATCAGTTTGTGATCAACTGTGTTTTTCTTCTTTTTGCTTTTAGAATATTGTTTTACTATTAAAAGAGTTTTGTTATTTTACGTTAACATATTTCAGGACAGAAACAGTCTATTCTTGGAGTTTTTGGTATAGTATGAAAACAGACCTCTGTAGTCACCAAGTATAAAAGGAACAATGGGCCCTTTTCATGATATTTTCATGTTACAGTCAGAAAAGCACAATTAAATTAATGATGGCTGAATTCTATTGAGTAGCTTTAGTTTCAGGGTCCTGGTATTATGCTTGTTGGCTGACTCTAACACCGTCATTGCTTTCTGGGACACTTGAATGCAACAGAGCTATTGTTATGTTGTTATGTTATTAATAACACCTGTGTTTTTCTCACAATGATGCAACACTACGACTATGAAGTACAAAATGTCTGCAATGGAAAAGGCGTGGAAGCGTGTCAAGGTTGACGTACCTGTTGACTGATAATTGAATGACACCTGTGGCATGCTATTTGTCGGTGAAATGTGTCACTTGCTCGTTGCGCAGTCAGAAGGTTAATTTGATCAAAATATTGCTGTAATAAATTATTTTCAAAACGACAGTATTATCTGACAGTAAGTGGTGTGCCCATGCTTAAAGTGTTCCTCGACAACTAAGGAATTTGGGGAATTTCCTCGCAGCATCATAAACTGTGTTGTCCTGTTAGAACTGTTGAATTAATGTAGCTTAATAGTTAACAGTTTTGTTCCTTGGTATTGGTTAGGATTCACAACGCACTCCATGATCTAAATCACACACAGAGAAATCTCTAACAGATATTTTCCTAATATAATTTTCCTATAATAATATAATTAAAGTTAATTGGCTGTAAAATATGGAGAATTGGTTGTTTCAGATTCACAGAATTCTGCTGCAGATTTGGATTCATACTGCAAAAACTAAAATATACAGAAATGTCAAGAAGAGCACAGTAAAATATGATATGGTTTGGATAAAAAACTTCCCACATCTAAAACACTACAAGCTCTTGCATATCACCCACGGGCATTTTGGGGCTGACACCACACAGGCAACCGTTATCATCCTCAACAGTCTGTTGTCAAGCTGAGAAACAAGAAAGAAAGTGGGGCTCATCTTCGTTTATAATGATTTTGCCCAATGACCTTGACAGAGTGCAAACAGCACATTTCCATGTGCAGCGTTGCCCTTGGCTCTTTTCAATCCTGTCTTTGGCTCTGCAGTGTTGACCCTTTTAGTTGTGCTCAATTTCTTGGTTACAAGATGGTCTCAATGCCAACAAAGAGTGGGTGTGTGAGTGTTTTCTTTTCAAGTGAGAGATTTTGCATGAAATGCCCCGGCTGTTTTTCTGCCTCGCACTGGCCCACTGGTTTTTCCAGATTTTCAGTTTCACCCAGGAGCTACAGGCGGAATCAACACTAATGTTATGTTTGGGATCACATCAAAAGGAGCGCTCTCTCCACATCATAGCCGTTGGGAAGCTGCTGGCCTCTTCTTGCATATGTTCAGACCTTCTCATTTTTATCACCATTTTGCCTGCACTGCCCATTTCATTTTGAATTCTCCAGCAGAGCTACACAAGCAGTAAAGCTGACAACTTCTGAGGCCCTAACCCTCATGCTGAGGAGAAAATGTATTACATCTCTGAAAGTTGATAGTGTCAAAAATGGTTCCTCTTACCTTGTGCCAACTGAGAATTTCCCACCCTGTCTTTCGGGAAGTGAATATTGGATAAATAGGACTGCACAGGCATTTTGCAATTTTGTCAATAGTGCAAATAAAACAAAAGTTATACATATTTAAAATAATTTTTCATTAAAGGTTTATTCTGGGAAGGAAATATTTTTTAAAAGATCAACTCAGAACAGTAAGTTCACGGAAATCCACCAAATAATGTTAGGTTTTGAACCTGCTGCAGTCATGCATACAGTGTGAATTGTGTTGCTCATATAGCTGTTATTAGCTGAAGTGGCCATAAATGCAAATAAAAGACTTTGCAACACCAACACACCCACATTTAATTCTTTGTGCAAAGTTTGGCTTACAAAACAACAAATATTAAAACCTTGGCATTAAGAGCAGCTGTTTGAGCAGTGAATCTCACTTGCCTGTGAGTCAGGCAAGTAAGACTCTCAAACAATATTATAAGTAGGATTTAAGTAGGGTACAACATAGCAGTTTTGATGGATTAGTTTCTAGAGCTGAAACATTCAGTCTGGACTTTGGTATACTTCATGAACAACAAAGCCTAATTCAAAAAGTTACAGTTTCAGACAAGGAGCATTTTGTAAATGAAAGACAGTACAGCTCATCTGGCACCAGTTGTACTGTATATTTCACGAAAGAACACTACATTATGCTGAAAACAACACTTGAGTCTTAAACTGAAAAAAGAAAAGCTTTACAATGACATAAACCCACATCCTGATCCTACATTTCAGAATGGACAAATTTTCTCTTAATTTTACAAGTTTTGTTAAAGTTATCCTATTTGTACTTGCTAGATAAATGCATAGCATTAGGAATCGTGCATTACTCGTTACACTCTGCAGTATATTTTGAGTGAAGCAGCTAGAGGCTAAATCATGGGATAGGTTTAAAAGCAGATCTACATTAGATGTAGGATATACATTAAAGAGGCCATCTGTCCTTTCAGTCTCTGCAGTTTGTAATGCAATTTGACATTGATAAGCATATAGAATGAAAGTGTAGAGAGAGTGAGGTACATCTGCCTCGAGCAATAAACCTCGGAAGTCTGGGAAAAAAATCGAATAAACCCATGATTTCTCTTGCATTTACAAGCTGATGGGTAGTGATATATCTCAAAATGACAGATGCAAAACTGTCTTTAGCTGCAGACATTTCCTGTTTAAATCTAAGTCTTCATCTAAAGTTCTCTGTTAGTTCTTTTGGTGGAAATGAAAGGGACACAGAAATTTAAAAAAGGTTAAACGTGAAAATAAGCAGGTAAAACAGAAAATGAAATTAATAAACATAAGACATTTAAATGTTACAGAGATGAAAACGAGGAGAAGAATCACAAAAAGAATGATGTGAAGCACAAGAAAATGAAGAAGCGTGTGTAGAAGCAGTAGAAAAAGCACACAAGGCAGCACACAAAGAGAAAAAAGAATAAGAACAAAAACAAGGAGAAAAAGGAGCAGGAAGGAAGAAGACAAAGAAGCATTGGGGAAAAGACCACAAGTAGAAAAGCACAAAGAGAAGTACAAGATTAAGAAGAAGGACAACTACAGTGGAAAAAGAAGAAAAATTAACAAAAGGAGTACTTGAAGAAGGAGACGATGAATAGGGTTGTTATGCTTCATTTCTTGAGGGGTTTTGATTGATGTAGTATTTTTAAAACGTGCAGTTAATATATGAGATTAGTTTCTTCCCTTGGCCCTTTCCCCAACAACCATAATCTCTGCTTTATCCTTAAACAACAGTAGACAACTCAAGCGAACAGAAATGTAAAAGAGTGTGTTATCTGCATAAAAGTCGAAACCAACAAGTGGTCCATGCACTCCAGAACAACAGAAGAGTTTTCTGATCTATCACCCCAATCAACAGGACCACATTATTTGTCTGTGCTTTCAAAAAAAGTTACAAATCAGTGTTTAAAAAACATGTCAATGAGCCATATTGTTGCACTGGGTGACATGTTCCTTCACCATAAAGATTACCGTTATGGTAGTTTGTTTAGAAACAGTTCCAAAGACTGATATCAAGGGTCCTGTTTTCAGTCTCTCGAGAGTCCTTGTACAGCAGATGCCACTGAGCATGCATGGTTCCGTTTCCAGAGCTTTGCTAGCTTGTTGTGCTACATATCACAACCTCTTGACTTTGTACTGAAGTTCTCTGAGAAATTAACAATGTAGTACAAAGTCAAGAGGTTTTGATATGTTGCACAACAAGCTAGCAAAGCTGTATGCTACTGGCAGACGCCACTGTATGCACAATGACATCTGCCTTACACAGAACTACTCTCCAGAGAATGATAATATGATCACTGTTATTTGTCTTTTGAGCCGTTTCCAAACCAACTAATGTGCCTGTACTCTTTGTGGCGCAGGAACGTGTCACCCAGTGCAGCAGTTTGGCTCACTGACATGCTTTTAGCTGTCTATGGCACAGAGTAAGATGTATCAGGCTTGGGATACACTCTCAATACTTGTAAGTAGATCAATTAATTGTTGGTTTGGCTCTGCACATGAGATTTGTTGACAATAAGAAGAATATGGATACAATTGGCCTATAAGGTTTGATTAGAATTAAAATTACTGCTTCTTTAAGGACCATCATCGTCATAGTTACAATAACAACCATGTGGTTAAGGTTAGGGCACAATTGTTGTCATGGTTAAAAAAAAAACTACGTTGACAAGCAGCAGTCTCCCCTGTTAGAATGTTGATGTAAAAATTACAAGTTGGCAAAATAAAGAAAATTACACATGTTAATACTTTTAAAATATTTTTTCTTTTAGCTCATAGAGGTAAGTATTTCAGTTAAGAGCTATGTTTTAGAGCTATCACCCCCTATTCACTTTGGTCAATTGATTCCCCAATTGTCGAAAACAAAATTATTTCGTACAATCAAAACAATGCAAATATTGACAGTAAACACAATTATTTTAGCAATGACACGTCTTGAGTAGAGTTTTTTAAAATGCTGTTAAATAAACAAATAAGGAGAAACAAATATATATAAATATAGTCACAAGACAAGACATACCTGTACTGTAGCATGTTATGATGTGTAAAATTGAGTCATCATACATTCACCATATGCTTTGACTCCTGCTGTTATAATGCCAGTGCTTCCTCTAAATGTATGGTAAATACAGTCAAATCCTCAGCTCAAGGGATGAAAGTGCCACTGTATAATTTCTCAATCCGGTAAATGGCTGTTGCTTCAACAGGCTGATAGAATGGAGAAAATCACTCCGAAAAGACGATTGAAATCTAAGAGATGTGAATTATGGTTGTTGTGTAAAATACATGTGGTGAGAAAAACATTTGGAGGCATAAAAAACATGTATACAAAACGTCTCCTATTGCTACATACACATGCTGTACACACACACATACACACACATTCAACTCTGTTATTTCTTCAACATGAAAAAAAGCTAAGGGTCCACAGACAAATGGGAAGATGTATAAAAAGAAACCAATGTCGTTTTAACCAGGCAGTCTTAACTCTGGGCGATGTGCGATGTAACAGGGCTAAGCAGGGGCTTTGCACAGTGATCCACATGGTGTGTGTGTGGCTTTATGAGAGGGCAGATGGTACCACTCAAGCAGGAAGTGATTGACATAATGACATGGCCGACCGTGGAATGTGGGTGTGTGTGTGTACTGAGTGAGTGTATGCCTGCCTGTGTCTAAAGATACATCCTTAAAGTGGATTTAACAAAAAATCTTTCTTTTTCATTAAACCCTGTTACTCGTGTGTGTCTGCGTGTGTGCATATCCGGGAATTGCTCTCTGTTTTGTCTGCATGTCAACACATCAAGTGATAGCTGAGGCAAAGGCCAGTCTCGTCGCACTGATCACGCATGAATAACCACATACACTTTGAACTCCGGCAGGTTTTTATCTCACCATACAGATAAATAACTTGAGCACTTCAGTTCTGCTAGCAGGTTTCATATCTAACTACCTAAATGTCTGTGCGTCATTTGAAAGATAACAAGAAAACAAAAGGAGGGCGACTCCACTACCATCTCTTTAAGCCAGTTGTGATAAATGAAGGTAATTATTTTCTTCTATTCTGGGGAGGACCTTAAGAACTGCTGGGGAAAAAAAACATACTTAGCAGTTTCATGCAGAGAAGCATGGCTATAATGTCTACAGTGACATGATTTAGTTATGATGTCAGTACCAAAGTGGGGTAGACACAGTAGTTGAGAGGTGAGCCAATTTTCATACGTGGTGGTTACATCAAGAGAGAGGCTGCATCCTTGGGAGAGCAGAAATGCTTCAGAACTTACAGACAACAAATGACAACAACATAAAAAGCGCTATTAAATGTTCCTGGTTCTTGGATGGTTAAGGTTAAGAAAATGTGTCACTCCATTTGCATCTCTGCTCTGAAATAAGTTCAAAACTAAGGTTTTATTTAAGAAACAATTCTCCTCGCTTGAAAGACAGAGAAAAATATGGGTTTGCAGCCTCTTGCTTTAACCCCTTTGTTTTCAGATCTTGAAGTCATAACCTTTGTAACTTTATGGACAGACTTAAAATCAATAACTCATCACTTCACATTGTGTGCCAGAGTTGGCATCTTTTCTTTTTCCAGCACACCATAACTGGTGCAGTTTAATTTATAAGCCATTTTATTTATAAGCTCTTGGTCAGTTTCCTTCCTTTCTTTGCCATTACACAAGTCAAAAGTCCGGTAGAACTGCCTTGTTACTCGACTTGTTCCTATTGTGTGCATACAACAGATCAGCTCCCTGCATAATTATTTAAAGTGGGATCACCAGGGGTCATAATTTAAAAACCTTGTAAAGGCAAACCCTTAACAAATGGTGTCTTCTTTTGTACCATAGGCTATTGCTTTCATTTAGAATGTGGAATGCTTATCTGCACTTTGTATTTTAATCTCAATGGGATTCCTCATACATGAAGGCTGAGTAAAAAAATAAATATTCAGAGGCTATAGCAGCTACATTTCTGCTTGGCATCTCTACATTGTATGTCTACATTTTATTGTCTTCTGATACTTGTTTATCTACATGCATAGCATTGTTGGCAAGGATTTTAGAGCAGGAATCCTTCTCATGTTTTCTTTTGATTGTTTGACATGTTTGTAACGCAACGAGGGGCAAAGAGGAGAGTTTATAAACCCCAGAGTTGCATTTCAAGTCAAAACTTCTGTCCCTCAGCCTTTTCTTCTGTGCTCAGTGCTCAAATATTTAACATCTAGATTAATCCTGCAGGTTCAAGAAGATGCAACCTACATGCTTAGCAGTGACACGTTTCTATTCTATCACCTTGCCTTTCTCCTTCCCTCCCTCTGAAGGCCTACAGTAGGCTCTAGGAGGAGCGGGGATGTGAGCAGAGTCGGCTGTTGCATGCTGAGTGATGACGATAGCCGAGATAACTAAACCCACCTACAGTTCATTTAAATGCCCGCGCACGGCTCTCGCCCAGCTCGTCACAGTGTCTCCCATTGCTCTGTATTTATAAGGCGCCCCGGTGCGCAGAAAGGCACAAGCATGCCTCGTCTCTAGAGAGGCAGAGCGCGTCGCTGTGACTTGGAGACGTTTTTGGATGAAAGACTTGTGCAGCCGCTGCTGAGGAAGAGACGCGGGGGAGCGCAGGAGTTTTATCCCAAGTTCACTGCAGCAGGTCGTTGTGACAGCGACCTTGTTCTCAGGGGTGAGTTTGTTATCCGTTGTGATTCATTGTGCTCCCTTTCTTTCTCATTTATTTCTGTGGGAAATTAGGCTGCGCATTCCGCTGGTGGATGTAGAACAGCTATTACTGAGAATGGATGGAGCGATCTTGAACTAATGTGCAAACCTGTGACTAAAACAGGATGTATTTAATTTTTAAAAAATTAAAAACTCGTTTGCACACAAAAATAGGAGTTTACAGCCTTATTGGCGGTGTTCTTATTTTTATTTTTGCCAAAAAAGTGTCTCCAGAACTTGTTGCTGTGGGAAATACCCATTCAATTCAAGCTCGGCAGGAACATCTTGTGCATTTTTGTCGAGTACATTGATGCCCAAAGAAAGCAGAAGAGTAAAATGACATAAAATTACTTGTACCTGCGTGTTTGTTAAGTCATACTGGTTCTTTAAATGTGGATATTTATCGTGTAATTTAAAAAAGTATCTTTATATTTTTTGTTAAATGTATATTCTAATTGTTTTAAAGGATTGGTATCATGTAGTTCTGCTGCTGCGTATTCATTGTGTGTGTGGACTTCTCTTAATAACAGAAGGAAAGAAAATTCTTGTTCTCAGTCAGGGAGTTGTTGCAAAAACGTGTCACTGTAATTTTCGTTGCCGTAGTGAAGGTGAAGATTTGAAAGCGGTTCTCC
Organism: Scomberomorus guttatus; assembly: GCA_038419695.1. NCBI lineage: Eukaryota > Metazoa > Chordata > Actinopteri > Scombriformes > Scombridae > Scomberomorus > Scomberomorus guttatus. Next base: position 27,896,330 of record CM076450.1, on the reverse strand, counting down.
AAATTCGTTTTGTTGATGTTGCATACTGAGAGATGACGAAGGACGATATCCACCTGTTTGTTTGCTTGTTGGACGGATTAACCGGTCAGTGGGACCCGTAAACCTGTTCAAATTTGACCCATTGACCGTCTGTCTTCATCTCCTGCCTCTTGTTCTCTGTGCGTCGTGTATACCCTGTCGCCACCAAGTTCCCATAAGGGCACAAAGACTATTCTTTACATGTTTCATAATGATGTATGAAGACCAATCAGCTGGAATAATCCTACTTGGCCCTGAGCTGCTTTGTGGTAATTTTACTAAACTTTATATGGAAATAATGTGCAATGTGATCACAATATAAACTATAAAAATAAAGCTCTTAAAACTAGATTTTGACTCAGGGCCCCTCTAAAAGACATGACTTTTTGCAGCCCTGGGGGGAGGGGGGGGGGGGGGGGGTCTGAGGCCCCTGGACATTTGCCCACTTTATCTGATTTATTTTATGGCAGAACCAGAATTTCATGTTGTATTCTTATCCCCAGTACAGAAATATGTGTCTGATTTTTGCATCCACAGAAAGAACCAGTTGAACCGGAAGAAAGCAAATGTTTTACAATTAATGCAAATTACAAGCTCTCATTTAGAAAAAGTTAAAAATGTGTAAACGCTTAACAAAAAGAGAAAAAAAAGGAACGAATGAGGAACAAAAATAAACTGCTAATTTATGGATAGGTAACAAGGAGTTTCTAAATAACTCTGAATCAATGCCTGTATAATCATAAGTTACTTTAGAACAGACTGATGAACACATTTCTAATGATTATTGATGTATTGTTGTTTAGCTCTTATTCAGGTGCGAAATGGTAGCCTATTTAAACAATAACCAATTACTTTATAAGGTTTACAGTTAATATTTATAATATAACAACACCATAATTATTCATTCCACCCAGGTGACCAGTATCTGCTGAGTTTTTACTGGGGATGCAGCATTTCTTCATAATGACACAAACCAGACACTGCAGCATTCTCAAAAAAACAGATTTTAATATATTATTCAGAGCACATTTACATTAGTATTCAAACCGGTTATTGGCAATTTATTACCTTAGTAGGGTGTAGCTACAAAGAGTGAGGATTAAAGGTCCGCCCATTTAAGTTATTCCTGTGCCCCAGGACAGTTCAGTCAATATTTATGAACGCGCGTCACTCTTTTCCTAAAGCCATAAAGACCTGAATATGTGATTCACTGATATACAAAATAAGGGAATGCATTGACAGTGAATGTGGAGTTATTTGGTTTAACTATAAGACTTTTATGCTTGTGCCCGATACACGAATATGTACATTTACTACAGTTTACAAAGTAAGCACTTTACTTATTGGGCTGTGGAGAAGCTGCTCATACGTCCAAGTGACATCATTCGTACGTTTAAGGGCATCCCCGATGATTTCTGGAAGTTGTAAAGAGTGGTGCGAGTTTAAAGAAAACATTCATTGAAGTGCTGCACGGCAGCAGAAATAACAAAAGGCGGAGTGTGAAAGCGGGCAGCATTCAGAGCCTGTTGTAAAGGCGGAGCGCTGACCTTGGTGCTGAATTATTCCCGCTATACACTGAGTGCCTGCCCTCGCAGCTACTGACTGCAAGGCACGAGCACAGCAGCCTCATATACTGTACGTTGTAGGACGTCACCTACGCGACCACATGCAACGATTTCAAAGTAACACGCTTGTTGTAGCTTTGCATTAAAAGGAAACCTGAGTGTCTGGCAAACACTGTGCTTTCCTTCTGTTCGCGAAATCCATATGAAGTGCGGAGACAAAATCACAGGGTGATTGAAAGGGTCGCCTTTATACACACGCCTTCTTCTTTTTCCACTCAAAAGTTGAATTTAAGACCAGTTGTGGAAGAAGTATTCAGATCCTTTACTTAAGTAAAAGTACCAATACAGCAATATAAAAATACTTCATTACAAGTAAAAGTCCTGCATTTCGTCATTTCGTCCCTCTGACTGATATATTAGTATATGTGACATCATTGTTATATTATCCATTGTGTCAAATATTCATCTGAAAAGTAACTGAAGCTGTCAAATAAATGTAGTGAAGTAGAAAGTACAATATTTCCCTCTGAAATGTAATAGAGCGGAAGTATAAAGTACAAGTACCTTAAAATTGTATTTAAAGCTGGAGTGTGCGACTTTTGTCTCCCCCTTCTGGCAGTGAGAGTTATTACAAAAACACTGTTGACACATGATTACGTCATAGGCTCCACCGTAGCCTACTCTGTCGCTACTGTTGTGGCTGTAAAATGAGCATCACACAACCCCCTGCGAAATGACTCGTTTCACCATCAGAATTTGATCCATTTTGGTCCGATAACATTTGTAGAAGAGCTAAGTTAGCAGAGAGCTAAGTGGAAGTCTCTAGTGCGTATGCCCTGCCCAAAGAGCATGCGCAGTATGCATTCATCCAGCCAGTGTGGGAATGTCAAACCCGACAACAGATTAAAGAAGATTTATCTGGCGTGATAGGCTTAATCAGCATTGTGTGAACTCGTTTGGCAAGGGCTTGAAAGTAATGGATGTTCATTTATATGTAAAAGTACTTGAGTAAATGTACTTGCAAACACTTGCAAACATAATTTGCATGCAACGTTGCATACATACAGAGAGCAGTTCAACACTTGAAAGAGTTGACATTTCTTCTGAGTGCACCTCAACATCGCGTTCATATGAAATACTCTTGTGTCTGCTCTTATCAGCCCCGTGTGTGCTAAATATTACAAGCAAATCTGCAGCATCTCTGTGCACAATATTTATGGAAAAAACAGTGACGGGAATACTACTGATCCTGTAGCTTAGTCAAAGTAGTAATGCCACACTATAAAAATACTCCATTGCAAGTAAAAGTCCTGCATTCAGAGTATAGTTAAAGTAAAGGTACAACAGCATTACCAGCAAAATATACTAAAGTATAAGTACTCATCATGCAGAATAGCCCCTGTGAATGATATATTATTGCATTATTGGATCATTATTAGTGATGCATTAACATGTAAGCATGCAATGTTAACAGCTGTTAGGTGAGTTATCATATTTCCTAAACTAGTTACATATGTTTTCTATGTAGAAGCTTATTTTTAAAAGTCACCCCTGCAGTCAAATACATGTAGTGGAGTAAAAACTATAATAATTTCCTCTAAGATGTAGTGAAGTGAACGTGTAAAGAAGCTTAAAATTTAAATACCACATGATGTACCATCAACTTTTCCAAATGCTCACAATATTTGTCGTCATGTACCAGCTAAAGCAGTATTTGCCTTTGCCAAACATTACAGTTAGAATGTGTTTAAAGGTGTATTTAGTCTATGATGCAAGACTAGGATCACAGAGGTATGAGCAAGTCTGATCAGTTGGATAATAGATTTTTCATGTCTATGACAATATTTTGCATCAGTAGCTCAACAGAACTTAATGACCTGTGTAATATTACCTTCTGAAAACACTCTGCTTGTAATGACTCATGTACCCTCTTTGACTCATGTTAAATCAACACACTGTAAACAAATAATGCAGTCGAGGTAATTTCCTCCAAAACTAATAGAACCCCTATTTCCCCTCCTCCCTCTCCTTTTCTTGCTTTTCAGAAACATCCCTGGGGACACATATACACGCACAGTCACACGCAAAGCACAGTCACACACAGGCACCATGCAGGACTCAGAGCCTACAGTGTGCCAGCTGCAGCCCAACATCATCTCAGTACGTCTTTTCAAGAGGAAGGTTGGCGGTCTGGGGTTTCTGGTGAAGCAGAGGGTGTCCAAGCCGCCTGTCATCGTGTCAGACCTCATCCGTGGCGGTGCGGCCGAAGAGTGTGGCCTGGTGCAAGTGGGAGACATTGTCTTGGCTGTCAACAACAAGCCCCTGGTGGACCTGTCCTACGAAAGGGCCCTTGAGACGCTGAAGAACGTGTCACCCGAGAGCCACGCCGTGCTCATCCTCCGTGGACCTGAGGGCTTCACCACCCACCTGGAGACCACCCTGTCTGGAGATGGCCGCCAGCGCACAGTACGGGTCACACGGCCCGCCTTCCCCCCTTCAAAGTCCTATGAGCACTGCTCCCCGCTCAGCCCATTTAGCCATGGGCAGCAGCAGCAGGTCAACAAGGAGCCCCAGCTTAGGGCCATTGAGAACCTGTCCTCTCCGTCCATCACCCAGTCCCTTCTGCAGAGGGGAGGCATGCAGGCCCAGGACCCCCTGCTGATGAGGGATGGGGGCCGTGGAGCTCTCCTGTGCAATGGGCTTGAGGAGAACAACGAGCTGCTGAAGGAGATCGAACCAGTGCTGCGCCTCATCAAAAACAGCAAAAAGGAGATCAATGGAGAAGGCCAGAGGAATGTGGGGAGAAGGGATGCAGAGATTCAAGTGGCCTGGTAATTTGTGATGTGATACTCCTTTATTGATCCCTTAGTTAAAGTGTCTTTCAGCTTGTTCTCCTCCTTAGTGCAGCTCAGAGTTAGAGCCCAGGTAGAATTAAAATCAGGATTTAGGTCAAGGACTCTTCAACAAGGTGGTTGTTGGATAATACAAGAGCTTGCACCTGGCCCTCTGATTGAAAGACAGTCTCCCTACTCAATTAGCCACCCTGCTGTCCCTAAACTACCTGGCCCAGCTGTGTTTCATTAGCTGTTAGAGACAGGCTCTCATTCACCTAATATGACTCAGTGTACAGTGCCAAGTAATTACTGTCTGCACGCTGGTCTCTACCAAAGCCCAATTAAGGATGACATCACTCACAACATTTGTCATGACTGTTTCATTTGCTATTGTTTGATTACTGGAACAAATAGTTTAAAGGTTCGTGTAACTTCTTCATTTAAGGACATTTTGTTACACATTAAACATAAATATTTTATAATAAACAGTGTTGCATCAGTTCATATCTTACTGTGATATAGAAGACCCCAAATTACCATACTGCAACACTGTATTGGAACATTTTTATTGCCTTGTGAGAAAGCAAAATGTCTTCCGAGCAGTTCCTCTTGATTGAAGAGGACTGTGAAATACCTCTTTACCTGTAATGGCTCCTTTTAAACATTTAATGAAATGCTTAGCTAAGATTGCTTTTAGTTTGTTTTAAGTGTTCACTCTGGACCAGTTTTTCATAAGGCTACACAGTCCAAGCCAATATTCTATCCCTGACTCAGTCTAAATGGTCTGCACAGTGTACTGTTGATATTGGCGTCTCAGTTATCTTTTATTGTACTCCCATGACCAATTGAAATCAAATTGAGGCTACAGTCTTTTTGAATCAATATCTCATTCTTGACCAATCCATGCACATCCTCCTCTCTTTCATAATACCCTTTGAGTGATTCATGCTTTCTAGGGAGACGTGTGCTTAGAAAAAAATCTCAAAGCATATGAACGGTGAAGTCTTGGTAAAATGGCTCTACTTAATAGGGCCACATGTGTACAGAGGAATTGAGTTTTAAATATATTTTAGTCTATAGACGATCTAAAAACATGCTGACATTTGGTCAGCACCAGGAAGGAGGCTGCTAACTTAATTTTATCTTCTGGTTTAGCTATGGAGGAAGGCTTTCTGAAGCATTCTAAATAGAAGCTAATGAAAAAGGTTATTGTGAAAAGAATACCCAATAATATATTTTCTCTCTGGGCACATATGTGCAATAACGTCTCTCAAATTCTGTCTTGATGACTATTTACTTGGAATAGAATGGCACATTATAATGGATTGCTTGTTTCCAGAGCAGAAGCATTTACATACAATTTCACAATCCAGCATGAGGCTGATGATGCTCTACGTCAGAATCTGAGTTAATGACAAATGACACATGCAACTTCTCTCGTTGTTTCTGCGTGTCTGAACTCCACCTCTGAATTGTGGGGATGAATATGCTCATGCAAATTGCAGCATTGTAGAGATGCAGTGTGAAAGGGAGAAGGGATGCCTGTGAGAATTTACAATTAGCATGGACACGTGCTCATGAGAAAGATGAGGAGGGGGGGGGGGGTGAGTGTGAAAGACAGTGGGAGGCGATATGTGTGTGGGCGTTTTCAATTGGGGGAACGCAAACTTGAAATCACACGCCGATGAATTTGCCGTATTTATTCATGTCTCATGTGGTTTGCCACAGAGGCAGCACAGGGATCTCCCTTCCCCCCTTCTCATTTAGTCTCTCAGGAATAAATGCAGCTAAAGATCTTTCACTGTTCATATCCTGCTCTCCCTATCTTTGAGTGGAGGAGCCTAGCTCCCAACAAGCCAGAAATTCAGTAATCTTGGTTCATCATTTGTGTGCACAACCATATAATTGTTTAAATGATCAAACCATTTGCAGACTTGCATTCTAGAGATAAGGCCAAGCAAGTGATATTGTGACAAAAAACCTAAATGTAGTTCAAGTTCCTGGATGAACAAAGAACATTCAGGCAGAGTAAGTGACAGTACAATTTCTTTTGTAGAGAACATAAACCTAGTAAACCTGTAAAGTGTGGTTACTGAAGTAACAAATTATGGTTGCAACAAACCAATTTATCTGACAAATAAAGGCAAAAATTTTTTTTTTAAATAATTGAAAAGCACAGATGCAATGTCAACATATGCAAAAAAGTCTCCTCCCCTGGTTCACTTACAAGGGTGTTGCTAACCCCACCCCCTCTCAGAATGATGTTGGGCGGAGTTGTGATGAGAATTTGCTGACCTACATGTAGGTCAGTAAGTTGCACGACTGCAGCACCGCAACAGGTACAAAACAGTAAGTGGAGAGCTACAGAAATGTCAGCCAAACTCTGTCTGTACACATACACTATGTCCTGAACAGAGAAAACACCTACTTGGGTGTCTAGAGCAGGAAATCCTAATTTAACAGCATTTTGGAGGGTGTACAAGTCTGTGTTTAATTTATTTGCAAAGAAGGAGGAAAGGCAGTTTACTGTCTCTGTGTGTGTGTGTGTGTGTGTGTGTGTGTGTGCATGATTTGGTTGGGCTTTTAAAGTGAAATGAAAGAGTAGTTTTGGACCAGATGTTTACTTAACACACCTGACAGAAAATTGTGTATGATTTCTAGGGACCTTGGCGTGGGAAATGGCACGCCCCCCCAGCTGGCATCAGATAATGACAGCACGCTGGAAAACATGCCGCTGGTGCTCCACAACGCTGACACTTACAAGGTAAAATGCTCAACCCTATCTTCGAGAGATGTTTTGTATCCATAAGTTTACTTTCCTATAGATCAATGATTTAAGTCCTTTTTTTGTGTGCATGTCTTTACAGTTGTTCACAAGCAGGCCTCTGAAGTGAATTTCTGCAGCTGTGTAATGCATGTGCATCCATGGCTGCCTTTGTGTCTTTTTCTCTTTACCCTTGTGCCATAATCCCACACTATTGACCCATTCCATGCTTTCAGAAACTGAGCACGCACATTTGTGTCGCTTCTTTGCTCATAGTAATACAGCTTTTGCTTACGATCCCATCACCTAGGCATTAGATCCTTCCGGCAGCAAGCTAGTGCAGTATTAAATCCAGCTTATGCCTTCCACGTAGAAGGGCCTGATCACAGGTCTGAGTGTCTGTGACAGGGATTGTGTCGTAATCTGCACATGGTCCGCGTTATCCACCCACTTGTGACGTCGCTCGAGTCCCCATCAATGGGACCGGATAGGGCAAAATAATTCCAGTAGGCCGAATGAATGCATGCAGCTGCTGATCCCTCTCTCCATCAAATGTGGCCCCTCTTGAAATGAACCAGCCCCTCAGACCTGCAGGGAAGAGAGTGTTAATGTGCATGCTTGTGAGAATGTCTGTGATAGTGTGTTGGAAAGAGGGAGGGAAGGGGGATGTGGATGAGGCATGCTTGACGGCATTTAGAGAGGCTATACTATATATGTATGATGTGATAAGATGCCATATGTCATTCTTGGTAGTGTGTGCCCAGACTATGGAAGCCTGTGTGCCTATGTGTTTCTGAGAAGGTGTGTTTGGGAAGTGGAATCACTGTGTGTGTCCGGTATATATGCATGTGCACTGACTCATGCAGCAGGAAGTTCCCTCGCAGGTGTTTTGCTAGATGCTGATACTGACTTTGATGGCTCATCGCTAAGTGTTTAATTCGATCAACTCAAGCCAGAGACTTCAGTTAATTTTTTTTAAAAGCATGAGTGAAAAGGTTTCAGGAATTTTTATATCACTGAATACAAGAATTTCAAGTGACAAGTCGATGGCCTGAAAATTAGTTTTCTCGCTTTGGTGAAGGGTTGTCCATGTCCCTCCAGCTTGAGCTTCTGCTCCTGCATAATTTAATGTTTAATAAGCCTGTTGCAAAGGAAAGGTGGCAGAATGTTCTGTCAAATTTCACCAGCTCGTAAGTTCGAGAGACACCTTTGATGATCCATTGAAAGCAACGAAAATGCCTCTGTGCCTCCTTTTTTACACGCTATGGCTTAATCATCACTGAATAAGGCGTCGATTGTCAAACCAAAAATGTACTTGTCTTAAAATCCATGACTAAACCATATAAATATTCAATGAATAACATCTCTTTCCATTCTCACTTTCTTCTTTTATTTTTTTTCCCCACTTACCCCCCGTCTTACTCTCATCATCTCTATTTCCCATCAGAAGTTTTAATTGATGGATGAATGAGAGACTTCATTGCATAACTGCATTTACCAGAAAGACTTTGGTGATTACGCCCTGTTATGAAATTATCTTCATCAGATTAGCTCAATTATCTTTATCTGTAGCTCCACGGATGCTCTCTTCTGTTACATCCACACCTTATTCTTGACATTGGGGCACGGTGATTGACATGTGATGGGATTTACACGTGCTGTAAATTGTTTAAGTGGTCCAGCAGCTTCCCTGGGTAATATGCAGAGCATGGGCATGGACTGTCCTGTTAAAACAGGCTGGATTTACATTGTGCACAAGCAAACAAAGTAACAATGAACAATTATGTTTAATGTTTGTTCTTTTAAAGGTTCTATATGTAGAATTGTGAAGTAATTTACATGTATTAATAATTTTTTATTGCCAATGAGGGAATGGGTAGTAATATAACAAAAAATGAGACCCTCCCCGACTTTCTCCATTGTCTGTATCAGCCTGTGGACTGATTTCTATGTGAAGGTCCTGGGCTGGATTTTCTGCGAAGCCAGCGGCTACAGCACAGCAGGAGCATGGGCGCGAACACACGAGCGCAAGCACCAGGATGTTGATTACAGCTCATTTAACAGCCACAGGTGTCACTAATGAGAAGGAATGTCTCATTTCTACATACAGAACCTTTAAAGATATATTAACAATTCCAAGTACAGACCTTCCTGTATTAGCTGAAGATACTGACAGGGGCAGATTTACATTTGAAATTCCAACAAATTTTTGAAATAATGTGTCCTTGATTTGAGACAGGAGTAGACAAAATCTCTATCATTTGTAGCCTGCGACCATCAATTTGGAAGTAACAATGGTTACTAAAGGCAGCTTCTTAGCTGGGCATGCTGACAATTAGCCTAGATCTTATAGACTTATAGTCTTATAGATCAGATAGACACACACTTTTATCCATTCCTCACATTTTGTATTATTATTTGGAAAGGCTCAAAAAAGACACCACTCTCTAAACTCTTTAAATACCAAGTGTCAGTCTTACCACGGGCACACTGCTTCACCATGTAAAGAAATCCCAAGATTGTCTGGCCTGCCCTGCCTAGTTACGATTGCTAAGCTATGACTGGACAATTGCTGTCCGGGTAAGTAGTTTAGGGAATGGTCAATTGGGCAATCTGTGGACAGTCATCTAGGGCACATAATTCTCTCCCTGTACCTCTCATGATCTATGTCGGTCATGCCCAAATATAGAGAGCTAAAGTCCTGATATTACATCCTAGCTTCTGTCAATATCTTCTGTAACTCAATGCTATCTCTTACTGAGCTTTTTTTTTTTTGGTCCTGGGGTTTACTTTCCATAATCTAGGACAAATTGGCATCCACTACAGCACTTGCTATTAGAGAATGAAACCCTTATGATTTCAAAAATGTTAAACAATTCTTACTCTGTGAGCATACAAAAAAATTACAACTCCCTTGAAAATTTACCAGCGCTGCAGTGCAAGTAGGCTGCTTTCATCATCGTCCATATCCATAATCCAGTTAGACATATCATGGAGGAAATTAACGTACTTTAAAACCCTTGGCGCCAAATTTTGATCTCAAAATTCGTACGAGATTCAGTGTGAATTTATGCTTTGTGATGTCCATCATGAATAATTAAATCCACCTAGAAATCATAGAAATAGAAGCTCCTTATAACTACAGAACGATCCTGAGAATTGTCACATTTTTAAGGTTTCTTCAGTATCAAAGTAATCCAGTGTAGTTGTCTGTATATCCTTGGGTACATTGCAAACAGGAACCACTAATACCTAATTCAGCATACTTTTAATGGTGCCAGTTTGCCAAAAATGTAAACAGATGATGTTTTTTTAAGTACCTTTATCTAAACATATGGTGCAACCACAGGATATACTGTTGAGTTTGTTTGACTTTGTTCCAAGCCTGAATTGTTTTGTTATTTGCGTTATTATAGGCTAAAAGTTCAGGTTTTACTTCCAAATTTTACTAAATTGGTTATTCAATAGCTGACCTGGTCTTTATGTAAAATGTTTCATGGGCAGAGAAGATGTTCAAGTCTGACATTTAAAAATTATATTAGTGCACATATATAAAACATTTACAGGTTGTTCATATATAAAAGGCTTTCTCTGCTTGTGGCATTCAAGTGACTTTCTTAAATGTAAATGCCAAAGCTATAGCTTCCAGACAGTGAGCGACAAGCCTAATATTCAAATAATACACAATTACTCTGTTTTTTATGTCAACAAGCCTTAATTCTCTGCATCTGATTTTCTTTGCCTGTCCGACTGAGAGTCTCTTTACAGTATAATGATCTTTCTTCCTGTCCACAACCTTTATTTGAAAGAGGTAATTGAACCAGCGTTGTAAAACATCAGGTAAAAAGGACTGGACAGACCTACATGGAGCTGAATTTGCACCTACAATATCAACAGATATGGACATAAGGGAATGAACTGCAACAATCAATTATATGACAAATAAATAGGGAATTTGTTTAGTAGTTTTGCTGTGAATGTTGATTTATATTGATTATGAAATCGAGTTCAAATGAATCTGAATTTCAGTTATTCAGTAATAAGTTGGCCCTTTGGAAGCAAATGGATTCGTGGCATTGAGGAGTTGAGAGGAGTTGAAGTAATCTGGCTACAAATTCAACTGCCTTATCTAAAGCCAATATTTATCGGGTGCTGTTATAGACCACCAAATGCAATGATAATGTATCTGGATCAAATATGTGAAATGTTAGATATGGTGATATGATATGTGATAGATATGTGATATAAATAATGAGATTTACAGCAGAACTGATTGCCCTGCCTAGTTCCTACATCATTAATTTAAGTTTAGAAAAATGTGTTTGTTCTTCAGAATGGAACATAGCCAAGATTGTCCCACTAGCCAAGAATGGTTAAGAACCATTCTCAGGTAAAAAATAATCAATCAATAAGCCTACTACCCACTTTATAGAAAATTAAAGAGAGAATAGTATATGAGCCAATCCAAAAGTATTTCTTTAAAAAATTAAACATGGTGTATCAGCATGCATATAAAAAGGGGCACTCTACAACTACAGCATTAACTCAGATGACTGATCACTGGATGAAAGAAATTGATGAGAAAAAAATTGTTGGTGCTGTATTGTTGGATTTGGGTGCAGCATTTGACATACTTTATACAAGTTGTTATTGAATAAGTTGAACTGTTATGGCTACTGCTGCATGGATCAAAAGTTATCTCACCAACAGTAAAATATACTGTACATTTTAATGGTAGTTATTCTGGGGTAAGAACAGCGAGTTGTGGAGTGCCTCAAGGAAGTTGTTTAGGGCCACTTTTGTTTTCCATTTTTACAAATGATTTACCTCTAATTTTGAATTATGCCACCATTGCGATGCGTGCAGACAATTCCACAATATATAAATCAGCACATCTGGCGAACTTGAGAACTGGTAGGGTTTTAAATGATGAATTAAAATTAATAGAAGAATGGGTAATGGAAAATAAATTGGTTCTTCATGTAGAAAAGACAAAATGTATGGTATTTGGTTCAAAATATTAATTAAAAGTCGCACCAATTTGATCACTTGAGTATATGAGATATAGTTATTGAACAAGTAACAGACGCAAAGAGAGTTAGGGACTAACTAAACCCCTCGGAACACTTTATAGTAACCTCTCATTTTTTTCAGACAGACATCATTATTCTACTCGGCAGTCATCAGAAGGTCATTTTCTGTTGCCTCGGTGTAGAACTAGTTTAATACAGAGAACAGTTAATTATCGAGCAATGGTGGCATGGAATTCATTACCAAGTTTTTTGACTCCAGAAAGTAATACATGTTCTAACAAAAAGTTAAGATCGTATTTGTTTACACAAGGAACAGTGTAGAACACTATATGACTTTTTGTTTTTCTGTTCTTAAAGATGTGCTATGGACGTAGAGAGCTCACTTTTATTTTTGATTTAGTGGATCGAGTTGTTAAGTGATTTCTTTTCTCAATTATTTAAGAGATGAAATTATTATATAGAGCTATCATATGTATCAGACAGGCTTTGAGTTGGTGTTGGTTGTGTGTCTTAGTGGTTGTGTTATGCATTTTTAGTCTTATTGTGAGTATGCATGTTATATATGTGTATTGATGTATCTTCTGTTATTGTTAAAAAATACTTATGGGAACCCCAGGAAGAGCAGCTACTGTTACAATACAGTAGCTAATAGAGATTTAAACAAACAGCCAAACAAACAAACAAACAAACCTCAGTGATAACAATGTGTCATATCTGAGCTGCACAGTGGGGGCTACCGCTGTCGGAGCATGGACACACAGGAACTAAGCTTTTTACTCTTTGTGTGTGCAAAATCAAATTCAATTCAAACCTCCCCAGTCCTCTGTGCCGTTTGAGACGACAGGAACTGACAATGAGACTCAACTGGCTTGACACTGTTGGTATTCATTTCTCCAGAGAGCATGATGATTGTGTCACTGTTGTTCAAAAGCTGCTCCACTGTACGATTAACAATGCCGTGGGAGATGATGAAAGAGCTTTCAAGGTGTGGGATTGATTACTCTGATCTTCGGCACTTGGTGCCTTTCTCTAGGAACGCTTGCATTTGGCTGTGGGGTTAAATTGCAGGCATTCATCAGTCAATAGCTACAGTATCGGAAAACCCAGTGAGCCAAGAGTTAGCTTGCCATTAACTTGCTGTTAAATGCTGATTGCCTTTATCCTCGAGTGAGAAATAAAACAGAAATGAATGAAGAAGAGAATTTATGTGGTTTCTCTGTGTAAGTCTGTGTAAGAGGGACTTAAGCACAATGGCAACTGATTTGCTGAGAAGAAAGAGCTGGGAATTCACAATGGTTGTAAAAGTGCCGTTAAAATGCCTCCAGATATTTCTGATGTTATTCCCATCCTAAGCCTTGCCAATCAATTTCACTCATAGCACTCAAATCCACGTCCCCCAGTTGGAGGACTGCATCTCTTTTCATCTTACCTCAGTGTGACTCCCAGTTATAAACACCTTGAGGGAGAGCTTGAATCAATGATAGCTCAGGGGTCAGAAACCATTAGCAGATACAGTACAGTGCCCTGAAGTCATGACTCATGTTTAAATGTCCCTGTACTCCTTTCAGCCCCCAGCCAAGGGCAGGACCTCACCCACCAAGTCACTGCAGAATGGAAGCCCCTCCAAATGCCCCCGCTTCCTAAAGATCAAGAACTGGGAGACTGGCACTGTTTACAGCGATGTACTCCACCACAGCTCCAGCAAGGTAAGGCATATGGAAATCTGCCCAATTAATGGATGGATAAAGAGGTCTGCTGCAGCATTAACATTTGTCGCTGAGGCAACCATTCTGGCAAGGGATAGGAAACATTTTGATGTCGTGACTCGAGTCAGAAAATAACTAGGGCTCCTATGCCAGTGTTGAATCTGAAAGGAGGCTATGAAGTTTCTTCAAGCCATGACACCCCTCACTAAATTGGACAGGATTAAAACTACTGGCACCAAGTGACCAGAAAAATAGAAACACCTGTATGATGCAATTGTAATGCAACGCAATACGACAGCGCTGCGATAAATAAAACTTTACTTAAAATTCTGTTTAGACTGCTTTAGTTATTTGTGTGTTGACTCAAAACAACAATTGTGTAAAAACAACAATTCACTGTTTTACTGGGGGTTATGTGCCAAACTATTTCTTGGCTGGGACCAGTTGCCAGGCAACCAGTGGAGATTCCAGGAAGTTACTGGTCCCAGCCAAGAGATAGTTCGTCACATAACCCTACATAACCGTACACTTTTTTTGTACTGGGATGAGATTAAATGTGTTAATTTGTGATCTTTACAAATAGTTTTGTTACTGCCGGACAGAGCCAGACTAGCTGTTTCCTCCTGTTTCCAGTGTTTAAGCTAAGTTAACTGGCTGCTGGCTGTAGCTTCATATTTAATAGACAGATATGAGAGCAGTGTCGATCTTGATCTCATCTAATTTTCTGCCAGAAAGTGAATAAGAGTGTTTCCTAAAATGTCAAACAATTCCTTTAATGCTTAAAAATGGCTGTAAACCACTTAGAGATTTAAAACTGGGTTTACACCAAGACCAAGCAGTGAAGCGCGAAGGGTTTGACCTGGTTATGTTGTTGTTGACACATTATAAAAGAGTAAATGTGGTACCAGATTACCAAAGTAGGTGGGTCACAAATCACCGACTAACAGAACCTCACATACTATCAAGAAACTGTAAGACAGGACACTGGACATAAAATAAAAAGTACTGTGTCAGCCCTCCTCATGTATGTTAATGGAGTGGACAAAATATTAGGAACACTGTTCAATATAATGTACGCCAGTACACCACCACCACCCACTACCACCTCAATAATAAACATACAGGAGAAATATCACCTTTCTGACAATGTATAAGCTTCATAAACGTAGAATTTATGGCAGAGCTGTTGTATTGGATTGCATTAGATTGCACAGGTGTACCTAATAAGGTGGCCGGATAGAGTATACATACACAGGTTAACTAACAAATTTGACAGATATTATATCTGTGGCTTTAATAGTATCCTAAAGGCACTGATGAACATCGCCTTCAGTATATTGGCTGACTGAACAAACATTTAGCCTGCAGACTTAACAAAAGATAATTTGCAAGTCAATTAGGTTGAACAATAATGGTGCAGCATGGCATGCCTTTTCTCTGCTTCTCACTAGCTACACATACCGTACATTAGAGAGCTCTTGCCCGAACTGTTGGTGATTCAGTTTGTTACTGTTTAGCCAGTAAGCACAGGGGTCGGGAAATCCGGGTAAAGCTATTGAAAAAAAAAGTAAGCCTCAGAAATAAAACAACAAATCCCTGACTTTCCGTGTGGGGACAACTCACATGGTCAGACAATGACTCAGCATTTTCAGAATACAGTACTGAGTAATTCAAATGTGACGTTTTGGTGGATATTTTTATCTAAACCTTATATTAATGAGTTTATACATCTGTAGAATGACTTGCTCAACAAAAGCAAAGTTACTAATCCTTTTATTCTGTCCTACACGTTGCACGACAGAATCTTTTCTGACTTTTTCAATGTCAGGACTCAAAAATGTCCTGAAAGCTAAATAGGGTCATTTCCTTTAAAAGACCAGACCGCCACAACTACATGCAAAGACTTTGGTGAGAAAAGGTATTTTTGTGATACATCCTCATCTCTGTAAATGTATCAGCTGCTCTGCCCTTCCAGTTTTACATTTTCATGCAGCCATATTTTCCGACTTTTGTTAGTAAGCCGGTCTACCGAGCACAAGGTAAGCCTCGCTGTTTAAGTATTCACCCCCCAAAACACTGCAGCCATTCATAAACAGCAAACAGCAGCCTAATTACTTTGGTGACTTATCGGACAGGCTGTTGTGTGCATCCCAATGAATGGCCTGTAATAGCATCTTCAGATTTATTATATATCACACGCTGCTGTATTCAAGGATGATCTGTCTTTTTCGAAAAGGACAGCTGGCTGGCATGAATGCCCAGAGCGGTATGATGAGCGGACGTGCTGGAGCACGAGTGATTCCTTTGTTTTATTTTTAACACTCCCTGCTCTACTCATCCATTTCCCCTCCTTTTTAGTCATCACCTCTTACTCCTCTTGTTTTTCTGTCTCATCTTTGTTGCTCTCTCTTGTTATCAATTTTCTTTTCTCAGCCTCCCCTTTTTCTTTGAAATTATCCTTTTATTTTTATCTTTGTTTTCTTGAGCATTTTCTCATATTCTCAATTTCCTTTTCCATTTTTACTTTGTTTTGACTGGCCGTGATAGCATGTTTGTTGTCTTGTTCAACAGATTTTTCTTTTTTGTCGAGTTGGGGTTGAATGGGTTGGAAGGGACACGGAGGGAAGTTTATTTTGGATGCTGTCGGTCTACGCCTGAGTGTTTGGACAGTGAGCAAGTGGGTGGTTCAGTGTAACAAGCCAATTTTAGCAGCACTGGGGTCATTGTCAAATTTCCTCCTTGACTGCACGCCTGCGCTATCGTTTCTGTCTTCCTCTCTTGCTCACTCATTCGATCTCTCTAAGCTGGTGAAGGCATATACAGCAAACCAAAGTGACAGCTGACATCAACTCTAATCACATTAAACTGACCACACAAGGTTCAGCTATGAGCAATTTTCTCTTTGCATCTGTCTGTTTTCTTGTTTTCCATCTTTCCTCCTCGCTCTTTCTGTCTCCCTGTCTCACTTAATGGAAGGATACCATTCCATGACTCACTGACTTACTCATTCATTAACATGCACGCCAGCCATGTGTGAGCAATATAATGAAAGGAACTGTTAAATAGTCATGATCTCTTCAATGCATTTAAGGTCCAGAACTTATAATAACAGTTGACCTTTTATTTGAACCAAGTACAACACATTATGATATAAATGGAACACTGAGTTGGTATATTGGAAACCAAAATTGGACCAATTGCCTTTTGGCCTTGCAGATTGACATATGGGGTGAGCAGCTCTTAATTTGATTTAAGAGAGAGAGTTCTTTTTTGAGATAAAGTATAAGATAAATATATATATTTTTAAACAGGGTTGACACCTTGAAATGGGAAAAGAGGGATGTTAACACACTCCTCAAATGGGCAAAAGAGGTGTAGTTTACAGAAAAGTTAAAAGAGGGTGAAGAACAAGTGTAAAACATTCGATTGGAAAAGGGTTTTCCTTTAAATGATCCCATTTGCATAATGTATCATTTAAGCATTTCCTAGGTCTGTTTCAAATCAAACAGATCCAAGACAGCCAGTTAATCTAAAATGAATAGAAGATGTGATAGCTCTGGTTATTGTAAATTAAAAGGATGCCATGCTTCTCTCATATCACAGTCAATCAACATTGTGATGGATGCAAAAACTCTCTGTCTCTCCTGAGTGAACAGTAGCCGACTAATATATGTTGAAGAATTCTTTGTCCAATAAAACAAATTAACACATCTGTTCTGTGCTCCAAGGAACTCATATGGTATCTTCTGTTAGTGTCATTCATTGCTAAAAATTACATTTTGTGGATATTTGCAGAGAACTCTATCACATGCCACAATCTCCTGGTTCTTCAATTGCATTTTGGCATTGGAGAAAAAAAAAAACGACAAGCAGAAAACCCAACCTCATCTGTCATTTTATTTGTATTTTCAGATGCCAATCTGCACCGAAAATGTGTGCATTGGCTCTGTGATGGTGCCCAACCAGCACGCCCGTAAGCCAGACGAGGTCAGAACCAAAGAGGAGCTTCTTCCACTGGCCACTGACTTCATAGACCAGTACTACACCTCCATCAAAAGGCAAGCACACCCTGCCGCATCCTACAACACCTTCAGAATGAGTTAAACCTCAGTGGGTAGTTAGCAGCGGGTAGGTGTTTTTGGCTGGGTGACAGTAGGCTGCCTGCAGTCCAGTGAAACAGAAAAGGGGTAAAGAAAATGGAGATAGTTTTAGTATTATTGGTGTCACATTATTAGATATGTGGCTACTATTGTGTGCTATTCTGCATGTTCTCTTATTCTTTTGTCCTTGTGTACCTGTCCTGCCCACAGGTTTGGCTCTAAAGCCCACGTGGACAGACTGGAGGAGGTGACCAAGGAGATTGAAGCTTCAGGAACTTACCAGCTGAAAGACACAGAACTGATTTACGGAGCCAAGCACGCCTGGAGGAATGCCGCCCGATGTGTAGGGAGGATCCAGTGGTCCAAACTACAGGTAATAAACAGAACGCCTAAAATCACTGCATGCTGCTGTTTTTGACAATTTGGAAAGTAATGTGGATAGGTATCAAATTGGGTTCTGCAATTCTAATTGTATTTCTGCATTTGATCCAGGGCTGGCTGTTGGTCCAGTCACTAGTTTGGTGTTACAGTCCTATATCAGCTTAAACAAAAATAGACATATTTATTTTGTTGAATACGCTTCACTTTGCATGAATCTGGTTTTCATTTTCACATTTGCTTTCCAGGTTTTTGATGCTAGAGACTGCACAACAGCTCATGGAATGTACAACTACATCTGTAACCACATCAAGTACGCCACCAACAAAGGCAACCTGAGGTAAAAAAAAAAAACCAAACACATACTGTTCAACTCTTTACCCAAGACTTGTTTTCTTTTGTTGTGCGTTTTTTTTCTTTTGTTCAACTCTACTCATGTTCCTCCTACTACACTTGTTTCATCCCCCATCTGTCACTGTATCTCATCACCCCTCTCCATCTCTTACTACCCTGACTTGACCCACTGTCCCATCTGTCAGTGCGTGCTCTGTCTCTTAACGCTATATTTGACACTATCTGCAGCCCGTGTATTTGTCAGTGTCTCGGCACCAATCATTGCCCCATTGGAGAGGCGACAGACCTTGCTAACAAGCAGCCATTTGTCAGACCTGCACAGCGCTCGCTCACTTTCTGCCAAGTCCATATCACATGTGACACTTTATATTTACTTCTTGGATAGCTTCTGACTCATTACTACACTTTGACTGGCCTTCGGAAGGACAGCTCAGATACACATGTTGATAAGAGCTCCCCCAGTCTGGCTTGCTTAAACATGAATAAACATAATGTGCTATTGCAACATGTTGAAATAGTTTTGGAATTGTTTTGCTTATTCAAAAACACCTGTCAGCATTTCTGAATGTTCCCAAAATTTAAATGTAATGCAAGAAAAGCTCAAAATTGAACTAAGACCATGGGTCAGTTGTTTTGTTTTGTGGTGGATTTCGTGGGAAAAATTATTTTATGTCTACAGTGCAGTAAATATTTGTTAAAAATGAGAGATTGTGCAAAAAAAATGTCAAATTGTTATTATATTTCTTCCTTTAAATGGGTTGCAAGTGAAATAAAAGACCATTCATTTTGCAAATTGCTAGATGTTATATCACAGTACTTTCCTAGTTTCTCTTAACACATCTTTTATAAGAGTTTATGTTGTCAGGTTGTGAAAAATATATTATAAATTTATATTTATAAATTAATTATATTTTGATTTACTGAGCACAACATTTCTACCAGCCACCAGTTATCACATGTTACCCTAAAAAACATAACTTGTGAAGTTAAGTGATAAGTGAAACTTATCATTTGCTGTACATACAGTCAAGTTTGATTGTAGAGACTATGACTATTGGTTTCACCATTTACACCAGTTTCCAAAGCCAAGCTGAGAGATTGACTCCTGCAGATGTAGACTGCTAGCACCACTGGCCCAGATTCACACCAGCTGCTCTCCCTCCTCAGCGACTTACAACCAGCTTAGCAGTATTAACACTTTTACCCGGTCATGGCATTAAGACACTACTGGGATGTAGAGCAGACCAAAGGTAGATAAGCTGTGGCCATGGTATGAGTCCTTTGACATAACATAATTAAAATGCCTTGGGGCAAAATTACACACACAATGCCAACCATCTGTAAGCAATCGTTGCTATTGATATAAAAATTCCTGTGACACAGTTCAGATATCTAACTATATTTGCTCCAATGTGTCGCAACATGAGATTGTTACTAAAATGATTGTTGCTATTCTCTGCTGCTCTAAATTTTACATTATTGACATACTAACCCATTTTTTGTTTGTTTGTTTTTTGCAGGTCAGCCATTACCATATTTCCTCAGAGGACAGATGGCAAACATGACTTTCGAGTGTGGAACAGTCAGCTGATTCGTTATGCAGGCTACAAACAGCCTGACGGACAGATCCTGGGAGACCCTGCTAATGTCGAATTTACTGAGGTACATATGAGGATCTGAAAAAATAAACTTTGGAAGAAACGTCCTATTTGCACTCAGCTCACATGTTGCTTCTGGCTACTAGATTTGCATGCAGCTGGGGTGGAAGGCTCCGAAGGGTCGTTTTGATGTCCTGCCCCTCCTGCTGCAAGCCAATGGAAATGACCCTGAGCTGTTTGAGATCCCTGAAGACCTCATCCTGGAGGTGCCAATCACACACCCAAAGTGAGTTATGCCTTTCTACTTAAGCATGCATAAAATACATTGAATCTGGCAAAACAAGAACAGTGGGGGCTGCAAAAAAAAAAAAAAAAAAACATCCACCTACTCACACATCTCTTAACAACACTTTTTAAACAATGGGGTACTTTTAAGCTAAGAAGTCTGATTGGGTTACCATCACATTCTAACTGTGCTGATTAGTCCCATAAAGCACAGCTAGCCTGTTGCTATGCCAGCTTTTGTGGTAACTATGGGGCTTGTTAGTGAAGTTATTCTTATGTGTTTGCTTTACTTTTAAGAAAACTTTTCAGTGCAATATTCTTACATCTGTAGCTACTGTACAAAAGCCATAATGCCCTTGAGATCTTGAGCATTAAGCTGCTGAATCACCCTAAAACCCATAATCACATTAAAGAATTGTGTATTACCGCCACACTAGTTTTCACACATACAGACACAGATGCATACAGAGTGCAGAGAGCGTTTCAGAATCCCTCGACACACTGATCTCCCTGCCAGACTCCCCCAAAAACTGGCATCTCTTGCTCCAGACCTTGCATTAACTGGCCCTCAGCTCTGGTAGCAGCTTGGCACAGTCCGCGGCCACCGACTGCGCCTCATCATTACATGAGGCTCAGCTCATTAGGCTCAGCTCCGCAAATAATACACCAAAAGCAATGTTATCAATCCCCATAGGAGGTGTGGCGGGAGGTAGATTGAGGTCCTGCCTGCTCTGTCCAGAACTAAATAGCTGTTAAAAGTGGTTTATTTGTGTTAATGTTGGTTTTGGCTGGACTCCTTTTTTACAATATGTGTTTCGGGGATAAATACCTCTACTTCTAAAGACATACTTTACATACTTTGCGACTGTGTTAATTGCCAATGGTGGAAATTTACATGACTTCAATGGATGCCAACATCATTTCCCTGTGTGCTCTGCCCAGGTATGAGTGGTTTAAGGACCTGGACCTGAAGTGGTACGGTCTCCCTGCGGTCTCTAACATGCTGCTGGAGGTCGGTGGTCTGGAGTTCACTGGCTGCCCCTTCAGTGGCTGGTACATGGGCACCGAGATTGGCGTGAGAGACTTCTGCGACAGCTCACGCTACAACATTCTGGAGGTTAGTGTTTTGTGCCAAAACAGAGAGTCATGCTCCATTGGGAAAACGGGAAAAAAATCAGAGGCACAGACTGACTGAAGCCTTTCAGAGCAAAGAGGAGCATGTGTGTCACCAAATGACCCAATCAGAATGCTATTCTTCTTCTAATTGTACACACTGAGGAGAAAGCTGATTAACAGCACTTGTCAAGAAATGAAGCGTCACTGTGCCTTGTCACAAACTAACATTAATTAAACAGTGTCAATTTTAATATTTGCCTAAGTATGTATTTGTTTATGTATCTACTCACGAATTTAGAGGGGCAAATGAAATCATGAGCTCTTCTGTGGCACCTAATGCCTAAATTCTATTTGAGCAAATAAAGTCCTTCATAATATGGCATATTATTAGGTCATTCAGACCAATTGCTTCCTTTGCATGCATCGTGTTCAGACAAGTAAAATCTCAGCTAAAACCAGAGGTCCTATTATGAAGAGCACTTCAGGACACGTGGGTGCCAGCTTTGATGGATTTGTCTTACAACTAAAGTACAGTTTGTGCTTGCAGTTGGTGATGAAGAGGGCTTTTTGCTTCATTTGGTGAATAAGAAGATAATGTATTCCCAGCTCTTAACTTGAGCCACTGAGGCACAAAAATTACAACTTCATTGGGTGAAAAATTGCAGGTGGCTTCACTTAAAGATGTGCTGTCACAGAGGTTTAAGAACATATTGGTGCACTTTTAACAAATTTAAGTTTTATTAAGTTTTTTCTTTTCTTTTTAAAACTATTACTATGAGCAAGCATAAAACATACTGTCCTTGAATGTCACACATGATTTTGAAAAAACTCTATCAGTTCATTTTGTTTTCTTACTGTACATTTGGCATAACCTCAGTTGTAACATAACCAAAGCTCAGAGTACATGATGGAGGCATTTTCATCATCTTGCATTTTAAAATGGACTTCTCAAGTTCAAGATGTAAAAAAAAAAAAAACCTGTTTGATTGCAAATTGAGTCACAAATAAAAATTTAGGACTGGAGTTGGACTTAATTAGGCATGGTGACACATTGACACCGTCATAAATAAACTTTCTTTCTATATTATATAGGAGGTTGCAAACAAGATGGCCTTAGACACCAGGAAGACCTCCTCCCTATGGAAAGACCAGGCACTGGTGGAGATCAACATCGCCGTTCTCTACAGCTTCCAGGTAGGTGCATCTTTATGCATGTTGTTCAAGTAAAGGAATACAGCACCAAAAACTGTTGTTTTGACGACAAGATTTTAACACCATGTAGTGGTGGTAGTGAAAAATTAGTTAGCTGTCACTTCTGAGGATGGCAGTGGATTGACAGGGGTTACAAGTGATCAAGTTTCACTGGGAAAAAATATCAAAACATCCATAGAAACATCTCAGATACCTTCTGTGGCATAATATACTTCTCTGTTCATTTGTATGCTCAATATATTACGAATACTACTTTTTTCTCAAACACGTTTGGGTCTACCGCAGTGTGCTGTTTATGTTTGCCACTCATGAGTCACAACCAATGTAAGCATAGATAGATCTTAATGCAGTATCACTTTAAATATATTCAAAAACACATTTTATTTGGTCATGAAATTAACCTAAACCTACTGTAGAAACCTGCAGTTTGTAGTTTCTATAACTGTTTTGTTATGTTTATGCCCCCTATTTTAGATTTGCAAAGTGACCATAGTAGACCATCACTCAGCCACAGAGTCCTTCATGAAACACATGGAGAATGAGTACCGGGTGCGAGGAGGCTGCCCTGGGGACTGGGTGTGGATTGTGCCTCCCATGTCGGGAAGTATCACTCCGGTTTTCCACCAAGAAATGCTCAACTACCGCCTCACCCCGTCCTTTGAGTACCAGGTGAGAAGGAGGTCATATATAGGATGGTGTGTTTTTTTAGACACGCACTTTACAAACTGCTTGGATGCCACATTATGTTAAGGATGTCATTAAGGGACATTAAAAATACCTGTGGTTGAAATAGACAAGACACGTTAAAGGAAAATGTGTGCAGGAAGTAGCGAATTGCAGCTTCTCCGTACTGTACTAATCAACTCCTGAAATACACTGAATATCACAGATGATATCTCAGTATCTTGGAGTGGATTTTAACCTTAAACAAAGACAACCTCTGAACTCTAATTTCTTTTCTCATATGCAAAAGCCTGATCCTTGGAATACCCATGTGTGGAAAGGAGTCAATGGGACGCCCACAAAGAAAAGAGCCATCGGATTCAAGAAGCTTGCCAAGTGAGTGTGCACTTATACAGATATATTACGTGAAAACAACACTTTGTTCTGATAAATGAGTGAATTCATTTTTTTTTTTTCTTCTCCCTGCATTGATAGATTCAAGGGTAAATTGCGGCCTTAAATGTCAAAGATAATATAGGGTGTGTATATGATAATCTAAAGCAAAACAAGTAATCACTTCTCTGACTAAAGTTAGACACATGGGAAGGAAGCTAGTGTGCTCAGCAGTGATATTCATCCAATCAACCCCTCAGGGAGTAATCAGAGCCTTGTCAGTGTTTTGCTTGTGTATGCATGCACTTGTGCGCGTGTATGTTCTGCTATTAATGTAATTGCCTCGAGGATATGACAAGCTAGGTAATCACAATTGTCATCCATCCGCTACCTTGGCATAATGTGGGCTGCCTGCTGAAGTGAACCACGCTACCCTTCATCACTTGTTTAAGTGGCTCCATAACAAATGTTTTATCAGACAGACGTGTCGGCATGAGGGAGTCTTCCAGTCATGGCAGGGAACTGGAGGTTGCAAGCTGCACTCTCAAATTGCTGGTCCTTGGATGATTGAATTTCTTGTGTTTTTCTGTGCATCTTACTGTCCCTGTCTCTCTCTTCCCCTTTGCAGGGCTGTGAAGTTTTCAGCCAAGTTAATGGGCCAAGCCATGGCGAAGAGGGTAAAAGCCACCATACTGTTTGCCACGGAGACAGGCAAATCGCAAGATTACGCCAAAACTCTGTGTGAAATCTTCAAGCACGCTTTTGACGCAAAGGTACGCTTGCTCTTACCTTGCATCATCTTATCCGAAAGTTCGAAAGTTGAACACAAGCTTATGTGTCACTGTACCAACGTCTAGTGAGAAGGAAATCACAGACATCCTTCCTATATCACCCATTTCTTGTTCCCTGGCTGACAAATGCAAGCAGATGCCAGCTGAGTACAGGCGGCAAGAGGGTTGAAGAGGAAAGTGTGTCCTTTGTCACATTTTCTTCTTCTCTTATGCAGTAAAGTGCCGTGGGTCAGAGGCAAGATTTAACCACCGAAGCGTTGAGCAGTGCAGTAGTTTAAGACAAGATCCTGAAGCACCCCTGGCTGTGCAAATCTGTTTAGAAAAAAAAAGACGGAAAAAAAAACATGCTGCTCTCAATCATACACTGTGTGCTTTTCCTCCAGGTCATATCTTATTTTCTCTTCCTGTTTTCCCTGTGTGATCAATCATACAAGGAGAGATTCATGCATGCAAGTGTATGGATGTGTGTGCCAGTGAGAGTGGGTGTATGTAGATGGATCGCAGGGCAGATGCAAACACCCGGGGCAAATCTTCGTTGTCGTGGGGCTAAAGCCTGTTTTCTCTTCACGCCTTTGGTTGTGTGTGTGTGTGTGTGTGTGTGTGTGTGTGTGTGCGCGTGTGTGTGTGTGTGTGTGTATATGCGTATGTGAAATGTAACCGCAGCCCGTGGTAGACAAACACCATCATGTTGAGTGGTATGCATCATGGATGCTCGTTGTGTGGCAGCAGCATATTATCATCTCGTTAGAGGCGAGGACAGAGTGGTCATTACAACCTCCTTCTCTGCCAACGGCTGTGTGTTCAACCTTAATTTACACGCTCAAGTCATCTGTCGTGTGGAGTGTGTGTCTAGGAGACGAGAGCGAGATAAAGACTACACCATGTCAGTGGAGGCTAAGATTCTCTCGGCATAATGCTCTTTTTTTCCCCTGATATCTACAGGTCATGTCCATGGATGAATATGATGTGGTGGACCTGGAGCATGAGACGCTGGTGTTAGTGGTGACCAGCACATTCGGCAATGGTGATCCACCTGAAAATGGAGAGGTATACACGTTATATAACAATTTATTGAGCACAGGACAGATGCACAGATTACTAAATGCACTTCTTGCTTACTGTAGAAATTTGGAGCTGCCTTAATGGAGATGCGCCACCCGACATCCAACACAGAAGATAGAAAGTGAGTTTAGTCTTTTAACCGGCCCGTGTTTTGTATTTGTGCATATCAGTTTCCATCTCTTTCATCCGCGTCTGTGTGTAACGTTTCTAACCTCTCTGCTTACACTTTCTTACCAGGAGCTACAAGGTCCGTTTCAACAGCGTGTCGTCCTACTCTGACACTCGCAAGTCCTCCAGCGACGAGCCAGAAGCAAAGGTCAACTTTGAGAGCACCGGACCTCTTGCCAACGTCAGGTACACAAAACCAAACCCGATCAAATCAAATAGTCATAAGAGGAGATTCTGTTTGTCTAAATGATGCTAAAAAAGTATCTCATTAAGCAATGATCGGGGGGATTTGCAGGTTAAAAGAGGTCTCGATGCCAAGGTTAAAAACGGTCATGTCAAGTCATGTCAACATGTCAACAAAATCAACATGTAGTTAGGACCTGCTTTACATTAAGTCAAAGTTATTGTAGTCATGACAGTATGCTGCTGAAACAATGGTTATATGTAATCTTAATGTGTAAAAAACATTTCAAATGAAGTTGTTTTAACCAAGACATTCGTCATACGTCTTTACGGTTTACTGGGACAAAAACATCTCACCAGTCAGTCACATATAATTTCAATGTTGATGTAATGAATAATAAGTAATAAAAATGAATATACAGACATAGGAGACATAGGAGAGTACCGATGAGGTAAAATAATAATTTGAGTACTCAAATGTAACTCATGTAGGCTCTCAGATTACTTTGTGGTCTGTACGTTTCTTGCATATTGTTGCACTGCATTTTTGGCACTGCAACAGAAAAAAGTCTGCCCACCGATAAAGTTTGCTTGATATAAATGAGATTGTTTTGAAAAACAGAGCCACAGCCTTGCCTTGCATTTGGAAGCAGTTATTGACAAAACACTTGGCAGCACAAGCCATATTTAAACAGTTTTGTACGTGGGCAACAAAAGTAATTACACATGTCCACAGTACACAGAGTACGTTTTTGCAACTAGTGCAAAATGATGAAGTAAAGTAACATGTTTTATAAGTAACTTTACCAGCATAACTATCATCAATAATTATGGACTGTAAACATTTCCCAGTAGTCTTCCCTGATCTTATTTCTTACAAAACCAATGATTTAAAATTTTCTTTTTAATCCTCTCTCAGTACCTCCTCTGTAGGAGAGTGGAATCGTCTTGTAAAACTCCGTTCGGATGACAAGTCTAACTGCAGTGGACAACTTGGTGATGTGTTAAAGAAGAAGAGAACACAGAGATTTTGCTCAAAGCTGATGTGGGTTGACTGCTTCACAGTGAAACAGTAGAAGAATGACTTGTCTGCTCTTGTGATCTATTTCATTTTTCCCTATCTATCTATCTATCTAACAAACACATCTACTGTTTCCGACTGTTTTGAGCTTTTTGAGGGGGAAGAAAGGGCAACCTTCTAATGCAGGCTTGGGTGACGGTGGTCTGCGAGTGTGTATGTTTGTGTTTATCTTTTTTACCACGTACCTGCCTTTCTATCTCTGTCTCTCTCTCAAATGTACGTCTCTGTTTAGGTTCTCAGTGTTTGGCCTTGGCTCCAGGGCCTACCCACACTTCTGCGCCTTTGCCCACGCTGTGGACACGCTGTTTGAAGAGCTTGGGGGGGAGCGCATCCTACGCATGGGAGAAGGAGATGAGCTGTGTGGCCAGGAGGAGTCCTTCAGAACCTGGGCCAAGAAGGTTTTTAAGGTTGGTTTCTTTAAGCCTCATTGTGTTGATGATAGTATGGTGTGCTGTGATCACACCATACCTATGTCACCTATGTCATCAAGGTCCCTTTTTCTGTATGAAACCACAACAACATGAATTAAATCAGAAAACCATCTTGCCCCTTTAAAACATTCCCTACATTCAAGGTAAAAAGGCTACACATGACCTTAAGGTGGTGGAGGCAATCCTACTTAGAATACAGGGGGTACTTTCTCAGATCCTTTGTTATTTTTGTGCAATGCTCAACTGCTGCTCTAGGTGCGAAGGGAGGTTTTGATTAATGGTTGTGATCTTTCCCATGGCTGTGTTGTTACATGTCAAGGCTGCCTGTGATGTGTTCTGTGTTGGCGATGATGTGAACATTGAAAAGGCCAACGACTCCTTGATCAGCAATGACCGCAGCTGGAAAAAGAGCAAGTTCCGCTTGACGTACACGGCTGAGGCCCCAGCCCTCACAGAAGGTACAAGATGATCCTGTAGAAACTGAGTGATAAACTATTGATATATTATATATTATATAATATATATTGTCTTGGTATTGAAGGGAACCTGGTGTGCATAAATCAATGTGACAAATTATAACACTTTAGAATCAGATAAAGATGCATGAGCCTCCGTGCTGTGCAGCATGCACCATCAGTAAATAACGACTTCAAAGATAATAACATTAAAGGCACAATTTGTGATCCAAACATAAAAAAGGGACTCTGAACAGCAATATTTTTTGCAAGGCTTGGTTTCTAAAAGTACATGGAATCAAACACAAAGTTAAATAACCTGTCTATCAGCACCCCTGAAGCTCGCTAGTTTAGATGATGTATCTTGTTTGGTTTAATTCATACACAAACAAAAATGTTAAAAAAAACAACAAACTGTGGTTTTAGAGGGAGCTGCATCCATCTGCTCTGTGCTTCTATGTAGCGTATCTGCTGGTTGCCCGGCAACCTCACTGTGATGAAAAGACTCTGGGAAGTCATTGTACGTGGATCTTGTACACAAGAAATAGTTACACCTTGTAATTCCCCCTAAAAACCGCAAAACCATCCCATGTTTCCTCCTGCCTCCTGGCACTAGCAACTGGCATCGATCTTTTCATCTAATTCTTTGAAAGAAAGCGAATTAGCGTATTTCCCAAAATGTCAAACTGAAACTACTATTTCAGACCAGTCCCTAAATAATGTAAATATATTTATGATATGTATGTAAAGTAATTTTGTTTGTGTCTGCCAACAGCATTATATAGCATTCACAAGAAGAGGGTTTATGGAGCAAAGATGCTAGAATCTCAAAACTTACAAAGTCCCAAATCCAAGTAAGTATGTAGTGACACATGAAACACTTTCCCAGCAAAAAAAAAAAAAGTCACACATTTTTTGTTTTGGTTTACTTGTGAGATAATATTAAAATGATCAAAACTCCTTCACTCTGTTTACTGTGATGTGTGAACTAACTGGAACAGGCTGAAAATGGTGCAGCATTGTTCCCTAAATCTCTGATTTCTTTTACAGTCGCTCCACCATATTTGTGCGGCTCCACACAAACAACCACGACAGCCTGAGCTACCAGCCCGGCGACCATCTGGGCATCTTCCCTGGCAACCACGAGGACCTGGTGACAGCTCTCATAGATAAACTGGAGGATGCTCCACCTGTCAATCAAATTGTTAAAGTGGAGTTCCTGGAGGAGAGGAACACTGCCCTGGGTGGGTGATGCAATTAGCAACGTCACGCTACTTTACGAATACAGTAGGCGTATGATCAGGAGCTTTGCAGTCTGAAGTCTGGGCAGGATGTCAGAATCAAAACATGAATTAGAAACAGTCTCTCTTGCCTCAGCAGCCATGAAGTAACACTTTCGTGAGGTATCTTTGCCCAGAAATTGCACATTGGCAAACAGTTGGTGGTGACATTGAATGACCTGAGTGTGATTTTTCACTGTGACTGTGAAGAAAGTTGTTTCTTAAACACAGCATGTGTGCTCAATCAAAATTTACCATGACAGATAAAGACATACTTGGTAATGGCTTATTAAACTTCCTGCCTAACTCCACTAAAATGCTTTCTCCTGCTATCATACCAGATCATCTACATGGATAATCTTTTATGTTCCCATGCTCTTTCATATTGACCCATGTGGCTCTTTGGCTTTCTAAATGCTCCACTATGTTCACCAGCTAGTCACTAGTTTTGTCTTTCTGCCATATGTTGCTGGGTAGGTCACGTACAGCCGTATTATCAGAAGTATTTTGCTGCTCCAGCAGTGCCAGAAACCAGGGTTGATAAGAGTGGTTAAAAAACCAAAACAATGAGCTAAAAGATGCTTAAACGCTCCTTAGAGCTGAGTGGAACTGCAGAATCAGGTGATAATTATCTGTGAGTTTGTCACCGCGAGCAACCTCTTTGAAGTTCCACATAGTCGGTTGATCCATTGTTCATTTTTAAAGAATAGATTAATGCAGCTTTGACCTTCCTCTGTACTGCAGGTGTCATCAGTAACTGGACAGATGAGACTCGTATCCCTCCCTGCACCATCTACCAGATCTTCCAGTACTTCCTGGACATCACCACCCCACCGAGCCCTGTGCTTCTGCAGCAGTTTGCTGCTCTGGCAACCAATGACAAACACAAAAAGAAACTAGAGATCCTCAGTAAGGTAAATTCACTTCAGCGTTACCATTAACACTGACCTTTAGAATTATTGAGCTGCTGCTGCACTGAGCGCTTAGCATGGTTCGTGACCAGATACATAAGAGATTTGCGACTTGATGTGCGTAGGCTATATCCAAAAATATGCTCTCTTTTTTTCTTTTAAGAGCCAAATGTATGCAGACATTTTTTTCACTTTTTATTAGGACACTGTTCATAGCACAGTTCTATAAAAAGTCACAATGTGTTCAGGGCACAACAGTAACACACACATTCATGGTTAATCAAAATATGGTGGATAGTTTTCTCTGTCTGAAAGCGGATTTGATGTACTTTGCACTGATGGAAATACGTACAGTAGGAGTAAACTGGCGCCAAATTAAAGCCGTTGATCGCTCTAACCCAGAGCCATTCCCCCTTGCAGTGCCTCCCACAATTCACTCTCCATTTTTGTCAATGTGTGGAAGAGGCTGGCTGAGGCCACGCAGTGACTCATATGCTCATACATCAAATCATTGTCACCGAAGCAAGAGGAAAAGATGGAAGGCTTACAGTACTGTAGAATCAGCACTGCAGTACTGGATCATTTTTTATTTTTGTATGAACCAAATCTGAAGCTCATTTTAGTGCTAAAGCCGAGTTCTCAGACTTTTCAAATGCCTTTTTTTTTCAAGATTATCATGAAAAGCATCAGAGACCAGTCAAGCTGTCATGTCTGTTTCTTTAATGCTACAATACGAGTCTTTAAAAAGTCCCACAACCCCATCTGTATATCAAGGTCAGACAACCGTAAGCCGAAGAGCTCTTGCTGTTAAAGGTTTGTTAATTGTACATAAGGTGCTTCAAACCGTGCTTCAGGCTCAGAAAGGAGACCACACTAGGCTCCTTAATGGGCACAGTGTCGCTCATTAGCAGCTTGAGAACAAAGCAAAAGTTGGGAACATATCAAAGTTTTTTTTTAGCATGGTGGCAGTGCTCTAAATTAATCACATCAAAATGTCAGTGATGACACACTAAAACAGTTGGGCAGTGAATGGTGAATGGCTCTGCTTGTGGCTGCCTCCTGCTCTCAAGTCAGAAATGTTTACAGATCTAAAAGAGGAAACCATCCGCTATTTTTTTTTCTGCTATTGTGGCAGTTACTTCAGTTTCTTAATTAGGACAGCAACAATTCCTACAGCTTCCCAAGATAGAATTTAAATCCAACAAACATCCACCTGTACATTTATCCTAACCTTCCTCTCGAACCCTCTAGGGCTTGCAGGAGTATGAGGAATGGAAGTGGTACAATAATCCCACGCTGGTGGAGGTGCTGGAGGAATTCCCCTCCATCCAGATGCCCTCCACTTTGCTGCTCACCCAGCTGCCCCTGCTGCAGCCTCGCTACTACTCCATCAGCTCCTGCCCAGACCTGCACCCAGGAGAGATCCACCTCACCGTGGCTGTGGTCTCTTACCGTGCCAGAGGTAAGGACCTGCTCATTTGGGGATCTTTTTTCAGTTCAAGAACTGCTCCAACCACGCTGAGCAAAGAGCTAACATCTCTCTAAGGATTTAAAGTGAGTGTAGGTGTAGCTGCAGGTGTCACAGTCTTTTCTGCTGTCTGGAAGAGAAAACTCTCAGTGCTTCCATTTGGCTTATTCTAGCAATTCTGTTTGGTTTAAATCGCTATTTTCTTCACATTTCAATAAAAAATGCTAAATAAACTCAATCACATCCAATGATTTCTAGTAAAATGTATTCAGGCCAAAAAAGTACAAATACGGTGTATATATTTTCTTTTAGTTCAATGCATGTTATGGATGAAAGACACTGTGCTGCAGCTCTTTCAAGGTTGCTGCAAAGACTTGAAAAGTCAAATGACTCAGCGTCTCTGAAAACCCTCGGATGGCTCAAAGAAAATTGATTGGAAGTTATCTTGGAAAGCCAGTCTGCTTCACAGGGCAGCTTGACCACGACTGTAATTACAAGAAACATAGACTTAGAAACACCTCAGGAAAGATTCTACGTCTCTCAGCCGATTCTATTTAGAGATATGGACACAAACACAAATGAGAGGAAATATTGCAAGTATATCTGGGTGACAGTATATAAAATGCAGTAGGGTTTCAGGTTTCAGTGTCAGTGTTAATTGTGGCACATGTGCAGCACGCTCTTATATCTCTACCTTTGCAATAGGCATCCATACTCCCACCTTGTCAAGTAGTCAGCAAGCATTACCAGATGCTATGCACTACTCTTCTCTCTCACATGTGTAATGTATACTTATGCAAACATATTACTATGATTCTATATAAGCAACAGTCGAATTACAGTCATTTCTCTTTACAGAGAGAGAGAGAGAGGGAAATGGCCTTAGCCTTGGAAAACATGTTAGAACCACTCGTCTCCTGTTTGTTTTTGCACTTAAAGAGAGTGGGAGGAGGAGAGTAGAGAAAAAGGTAAAGTGCTTGCTTGGTAATCACCCCTTTCAGATGGAGAGGGACCTATCCACCATGGAGTGTGTTCATCATGGCTCAACAGGATAGAGAAGGGGGAGATGGTGCCATGTTTTGTCCGAAGGTAAATATCGCAATGTTTCTCCAAGGAATTTTGTAGAAGATGAACCTCTGTTATGGCATGTAAATTGTATTTCACAAGCTTTCTGATTAATTTTAGGATATTTTTTACTTCATTTTTTACTTCTTAACTTATGTTCTATTGCATTGTTTTAGTGCACCATCATTCCAGCTTCCCAAAGACCACCATGCACCTTGTATCCTGGTGGGTCCAGGTACAGGTATCGCCCCATTCAGAAGCTTCTGGCAAAAGAGACTATATGACCTTGAGCACAAAGGTTAGTATGCGTTTTTTATTACAAGTTATGGGCTTTGCAGTGAATTTTCACTGCTGCACATGAACCTGCAGACAGAATCAGAAGAAGATCTAGGACAAGCTGATACACTTATCCTCCCATTTAAATTGCTGTCATATGCTTTTCACAGTAATGATGGAATTTGGATCAAATCCCTGTCAGAGATTTAGATAACAAATTTAGATAATAAATCTATCTGGTGTTTGAGTGTGTGAGTGAGCATTAGAAACATTATAATACGCTTTGGATTTTAAAAAAAAGCACTGTATCGCTCCTGATGAGCAGGTTGGCACCTTGCATGGCAGCGTCTGCCATCAGTGACTGAATGTGTGAATGTTTGCATGTGTTGTAAAGCTTTTAGTGGTCGGTAGACTCGAAACAAAACGGCGGCCCACGACTTCTACATCTGTAAAATAACTCGTCTCCTTCAGGGATCGAGTCATGGCCCATGATCCTAGTGTTTGGCTGTCGGCAGTCTGAGATGGACCACATCTACAAGGAGGAGACCATCCAGGCCAAGAACAAACAAGTGTTCAAGGAGCTCTACACGGCTTATTCCAGAGAACCCGGCAAACCAAAGGTACAAGCACTAAACTGTTCATAACTCTGGATGACTCAGCTTGTCACAACTCTCTTTGGACTGCTGTGTGGGTTTGAAATGAAATTACAGCACAGAAAGGGCTACATAAAAACTGCTGTGGTTATATTCTGAAATGTAAACTCCCTCCAACTGATTTGAGGACTTTCTACTGTAGTTTTTTTTTAGGTATTACTGTTCTTCTTCTTACTGTACTTCGTTTGCTGTTCTGAATGATTCTTGTATAATGATTCTCTTACCTTTGCAATGATGTTTAATAACTTAGTCTAAAAAGAACAGTGTAGAAAATATAATTTTTCATACTTGAGTTTTATTTAGTCCCTTGGCACAACAGACTTTAATCCTGCAGTTTGCAGATTCTACTTGATTTTACTGTCAATGATCTTTCCCACATTGTTTCCGTTTCGCACATTTGATTTCTTCATGCACACTCATCATTCCCCCTGTGCCTTTCTGTCAGAAATATGTACAGGATGTACTGCGTGAGCAGCTGTCAGAGACGGTGTACCAGTGCCTGAAAGAGGAGGGAGGACACATCTACGTGTGTGGGGATGTTACAATGGCCGGAGATGTTCTCAAGACTGTCCAGCAAATTATGAAGCAGCAGGGCAACATGAGCCTGGAGGATGCTGGCTTCTTCATCAGCAAGCTTCGGGTAAGAGAGGAGCAAGCAGTGCAACTCACATTGTCGCCATTATGTTCCTCTAAATCCCACTGAACAGCTTGGTGTGACGGTAGTGTCAGGGAAGAGAAGGTCACTAGTTTGAGTCCTGGATGAGTTGTGAAAATGGTGGTGCCCTTGAGAGATACAGTCAACCCTAGTTGAACATATAAAGCTGTTCAGTGGCCAACAGCAGAAGACTTTGGTTCTACTGAGCAGCTTCTTCTCATGAATGTGTCTACCTGAGTGCTGAGCATGGAGCTGTTGAAAAACAGAAGGCATGTTGAGTCAGCATTTCCTGAAAAACAGTAGTAAAGGTTAAAAAAACATCGCCCACTGGCTTATTTTCATCTGTAAACTCAATGGTAAAAAGCCTATAAAATAATGATACACGACACCGAGCACACTTTTAACACACTTACCTTTGTAGTATACAAATGGACTGGATGGATGTTTTCAAAAACTGTTCAGTGAATCGGTAAAATGCGTTGACTGCAGGCATCTAGACTGTCAGTATATCTCTATCAATGTTTAAGGAACGATATCACAATGCAAAATCTCAGCATGCAGCAGAACACGAAGAAAATGAATAATATACAAAAGTAAGACTCTGCTGTGAACTAAGAGTCAGACACCATCAGGTATTTTATTTTAAAAGCTCTTACAGAACAAGGCTGCCTCAAAGATGTATCTACATATTCTCTTTATTTGTTTCTGCTTCATTCACTGTTAGACAATATCCATCTCCCATATCCTCCCCCTTCTCTCCCTCTCTTTTTAACTGTCACCATCCTGCTGTTATCAGGATGAGAATCGCTACCATGAGGACATCTTTGGTGTCACCCTGCGCACTTATGAGGTCACCAACCGGCTTCGTTCAGAGTCCATCGCCTACATTGAGGAGAGCAAAAAGGACTCAGATGAGTAAGTGTTTTGTGTCTCCAATTTGTCATGAATTAAGCTTGTTCCTCTTCTGGAAAGCAAGAATGTAAGCTACCCAGTAAATTACGACATTTCTGCGTACAAATGGATATTTTGGCCTGATGATGGTGCTAAAAGAAAGGTCAGGATGTAACCAGACACGTTTAAATTCATCCTGTTGGGGATTATTAGTTATTGACAACGGTCTGGTCAGTAGTTCAGTAGTAGTAGTATCAGTAGTAGAACCTCATACATCCAATGAATCCAGAAGATACTTACATTCATTTATTCTTTCCTTCATTCACACATATTTTTTTCTCTCTTTCATTGGCGCATTCATTCACTCATTCATTGTCTGTCTGTGAGTGGATTTTATGAGGCATGGCTTCTACACACAATACACAAAACCAGGATCATTCAGTTGTCTCATCTGCAACATTGCTGAACTGTGTGGGATGCTTAAGATCTATGATGTGTTTTCTTGTTTATTCATCTTTTTTTTTTTTTTACCAGAGATCCTTCTTTGCCACTCAAATTTGCCAGCTGGTTAGTTCATGTTTTAGTAAAAAAAAAAAAAACTGTTTTGGCACAGCCCATTGATATTTATCTTAACCATCGGAGCAGCTCAATCTCCGAGAGACATTTGTATAAATCCAACTCCAATTTGCAACCTGTAGTTGTTGGCGACGACAATGTGTTATCACCCCTAGCTTCAGATGAAAACAGAGTGGGTAACCATAGAAACCCGTGGAGAAGGGCCTTTAAACTAACAGGATTAGAGTGAAAGCGAGTGGCTCTGCTCCATTTCTGTTTTTGTTTCCGTCGTTATTTGTGCATATTCAAGATTAGACACTTCATATACCCTCGCCATGAGAGCAAAACAAGGGCCCTACATAGCCACTATGGCTCATTAAGCACCAACATAATGCATCACAGACGATGGTTCCTGTGTGGATTGTCACTTGAATTTCACATTTGGCCATCAAAGCCCCTGCTCGCTGGATGAGTAATGACTGTAACATCTCTATTTCTATGTCTCTGTCTGTCTGTCTTCCTGTCTCTCCCTCTGTCTTCTCTCTCAGGGTTTTCTGCTCATAGGTCTGTGAACCAGTCTGGAGGACACAGCAACGCTGGTTAAAGAATACTGTGCCAATTTTTGTACTGTAAAAAAATGTGTTTCTTTCTTTCTTTCTTTTTTATACCACTTTAATGTTTCTGTTGGGCTCTGCGATTTGTCTGTAGCAAGTTGGAAATGTTCTGTTCTCTGAGAATCTGTTTTGCTTGTTGATGATACTTCCAAAAATTATAATTGACCATTTTGATTCATAATGTGTGCACCTAGTGTAATGACCTGCCTCATTGTGAATGCATGACCAAGACAAGAATATACTCAAGAAATATAATATACTCTGTGTTATTGTTACAGTTAAAAGGCTTTTATTGAGGTTTTATATTTGCAAAGGAATGAGTGGCATTGATAACAAACTCACAGACCTTTATGAAGAATGAAATAAGTTGACGGTATTATTTCAGGAGAGAATCAGGCCTGGTCAAATCTGTTTGGGCTGTCTTTTAGTGATATTAAAGGCTGTAGTTTCAGACAAAGTTAGAAAGGGAGAGATAAGTAAAAGATGTACAGGCATGCAGATAGAAAAACTGAAAGAAAGATTTGCTGCCGTGCTGACGAGTCGCCCTGAATTATGAAAACAGCGATTCTGTCACAGCCTCAACAAACATATTATCTAGTTATTCACTGGCAATCCATCAAAATGTATCAGCCTTTGTGCCAGCTCTCTTTTCAGTGGCCTGTCCATTCTCTCATAACATTATAACCGTGTGTGTCCCAGCTGGAGCTTGCCTGACCCACATGTGGAGGGCAGCCACTAAAGAGGAAATCTCCACCTGAGTCAGTACCTAGTAAAATTAACTCTGTTTAGCTAATAAAAACAGTGTGGCTCTCACACTTTTAAATATTCATTTATAGATGTGTTGACTATAATCAAAGAAAACTGATTTGTATTTGATGCCTAAATCATATAATCATGGTGGAGGGGAATTGTTTTGTACAATGATTTTTTTTTTAATTTTAAGTAGAAATTTAAATGATTAAATCAATAGTTAAAAAGTTAAAGGAATAGTTAAACATTTTGGGAAATATACTTATTTGCTTTCTTGCTGAGAGTTAGAGGACAAGAATACAAATTTCATGTTTGCACAGTAAATGTGAAGCTTCAGTTTAGCATAAAGACTGAGAACAAGAGGACATGATCAACAATTTCTTGGCCAGGAGCAAGAAGTCCAGCACATAACCCCCATGACATTGCAACTCGTCTTTATGCTAAGCTAAGCTAATGAGCTGCTGGCTGTAGCTTCATATTTCCCATTGGAATCTTCTCAGCTTACTTTTGGTAAGAAAATGGATAAGCATTTTCCCCAAAATGTCAAACTAATACTTTAAAAATGAAGCAAGTATCTCTGTAGCAAAATATTGTGAATGGAAGCATAAAGATATTTTTTCAACCCGTGCTGCCCAGATCCAATTTGATGGCTGTCACCAACTTGGCCCAATCGTCACCTTCTCAGCTGTTAAATTTTTATCAATTATCATAACTCCTCTGCCTCTTGCCTTACATTAACTCTGCCTCTGCCTACATACATTCATCCTCTCATGTGTCTCTGCATGACTCTGTGCAACCCTGCGGCTCACATGCCACCCTTTCACTGTGACCTGACAACAATTTGTGTAGCATCGGTGTGCAAGCATGCATGTGCCATAGAAATCATAAGTGTGTTCATCTCTATACGAGTGGGCGTAAACATGCATGTGCTCAGGTGTGCTCTGCACAATGGCAAATAGGTTTTTTAATCTGCCTGTCATCTGTTACCTTTCAAACTTGTCAGATTTTAAAATAAGCATGAATTTGTTGCTCTATGAGTCACACAAGCCTGCAAAAATTAATATTACATGATGTTTTGGTGACAGAAAACTGCCCACATGGCTTTTAGTTTTGATATCAGCAGTTCAGTTCTACTGTTATGTTGCAGTGATGTTTTTTTTTTAAATTCAGAGACAAGAGGCAATCACGCTGCCGCTGTGGTCATTTGCTGCTTTCCAATGAGTCAAGGTTGTAATTTGAATTTTGGTGCAGGGGTCACATATGTTTATTGATCACCCACTCTGCAGTAAGCTGTGGCTTTTCTTGTCAGCCTCTGAGTCTTGTTTGTTCCCTTTCTTTGTCTTTGACTCAAATTAAAGATAACTGTCAGCATGATTAACAGATTTCAATGTGATTTTCAAACGTCCCTAACAGCTGCCGAGAATCTTTTTGTTTCTTTGTTTCTTTGTTTCTTTGTTTATATTTTGTCTTTTCTGAGTCAACTGTTTTTACTGCCGGGAGAAAATGGGCGATTCCCATTGTCCCCATTGTTATTCATTCTGGATGAATGTCTCCTCTGTAAAATTTGTTTAAACAGATTTCATTTAATTGGAATGAGAGCCGTCAAGAACATGTCTGTGATGTAATATGTGCAACGGGAAAACAATTGATACAAGATATAGCTTCTATATATAGCTTCTATATATATATATATATTCAAAGACAAAGTATAAAATATAAAGAGTACCACTTGGATCTTTTCTAAGAATGTATTTTGATTATGTAAATGAGCACTATGACTCTGCTTGATTTAAAAAGAACAAAAAAAGGCCAACTCTGTGGTGTCTCTCATATCCTTTAGGTATGGGGATGAAAACAGCAGCATTAAATAAATGCATGGTGATCTCCTGTCTCCTGTTCATATTTAAAAAGCTCTGTCTATTTACCAGCACTGTGTCAGTCAGTGAGACTGTATTGTGAGGTTGCCCAGGCTTTTTCATTGGGCTTCGGATGGTAAAAGAAAAAAAAAAACATTCTTGAGGGTTTCTTTTTCTGTGTTTGCATATCGCTGCTGCTATGAACAACTTTGATCCAATCAGCCTCTGCTATAATGACCTTTGTTGTGTAATTGATTGAGGATATTCCATTCTAATGCATCAACTGCAAGGACTTTGCATTTACTTACAAATAAAAAGAAACATTTACAGAATATATCAACACAGTTGCTTGGTTGTTTTTCTTGTTTATATGAGAGAGAAAAATGACTGGAAGACTGGAAAGGTTTATTCCTGCAGCAGGATTTGTTTAACGTCAGATTTAGCTGTTGATATAGTTTTTTTTCCCTGGAAAACAGTTGCAGCAAACAAGCCTTTTGCTTCCCCTCTTCTTCCTGCCTCTGTAAGTGCTGGTCGTCATGGCTCTGAAAGTCAGCACTCCTACTGAGATATCTCTGGGTACCATGGCAACCTGTCAACAAAACAAACCATCCAGACTTTACACAAGGACTCTGATTGGTGACTGGCTGTCATGTAGTGGAGCAGTGGCCTTTCTAATTAGCCCTAAGACATGACAGTCCTCATTGTGGAAGTTTGACCCTCCTATTGAGCAAGATCGGTTGCACATATGTACCTGCTGGTCAAATGCAGTGCCGTGATTTCACTCACAACACAAATAGTTTACCAGGCGACTTGGATTTGAAATAAAAGAGCAAAATTAGAGTGTGCTTTCTGCATCAAGGCAAGAAAAATATCACATTACTCCGCTGGCTCCATGGTGTCGGAGTAATGGTTAATGACAAGAACTTGGCCAAGGAGACGCTGCTGCCGTCTGTGCTGGAAGACAATGACGCAGAGACAGAAAGTGAGAAGCTGCAGCTGGGGGAGGTAGGAGGTTGACCATCCAGCCAACTCCGAAAACTCTTTAGCAAGGAAAGTGTGAACAACCAGGTAGGAGAGGGGAGACATGCAGGAGGGGAAATTTTGATGGAGCCTGAATTTAAATGAGACACAGGAGAAGGAGCTTTGGTAAGACCAGCAGGGTTTTATTTGGCTTTAGAAATGGGGCTCTGAACCACAACATCATCTCTATGCACGTCTGAGCACCTTCCTTGCTCAAGGCAACACAATACAGGCTAAAAAATACAGGTTAAAGACCTGATATTTCCTTTTTTGACCTGTGTACTCTTGAATTTATTTAACAGAGGATACTCAGATTCTCACCCTGAAAGTGACATTTAATTACACTTTTATTCAGTGTAATCACAGGGCTGCATGCTCCATGGCAAGTGTGAGGAATAAAGTATAAAAGCAGGACATATTCCAATACAAAATCTAATATGAAAAACTCTTTCTGGATGCAACTTGTCCACACAAAAAGTGCCCTGGAATATGTGTAATTCCACTCAAATGTCAAATAACAGTATTTTAAAGGAGTCTGATCTGTCCTGAAAATAACAATATATTGTATGGTAAGTGTGACTGAGACATGTGGTGAATAAGCCTTGAGATAAAGGGTGAGAAAGACAAGCAAAAACAGCCTCCGGTACAAGAGGTTAAAGAGAGGTGGGAAGAAAGGAGTGGGAGGGAAGTGAAGAAGTTGCTAAGACTAGAAAGACGGAAAGATACAAGTTAAAATAGTCTATTCACATTAATAGACTCAGTTATAGGTATCAGCTTTATTCTCCTGGAAGCAAATCCATCAAATCTCTTCACTCTGGCTGCCAACAACAGCCAGCTTTGACTGGTCATGATGTCTTACGTTCTCATTCTCCATCCAGCAAAGAGTGAGCCCGACAGAGGTTGACGTGCGTGGGCTAAAGGACCAACGCTCCAGCCCTGACGGGAACGTGTTAGACGGAGGTGAAAGAGAGGGTGAAGAGGAGGAGGAGGAGGAAGAGACTGAAGAGGAGGAGCTGGGAGGAGAGGAGCGTGTATGTGATGAAGACTATGACACAGATTTGGAGCTCGGAGGTATAGTTGTTTTTAGATAGAAAAGCAGAGAGAAATAGGGTGAGAAAGTCATTACATGTTATTATAAAAGGTGTGATGTTCCCTCTTATATGGGGAAATGGCTTGGTTTGAAATAATCCATTCATCCTCTGTAATTATCTGTCTAAAATTTTATAGGCTCCAACGGTACAAAGTATCTTGATTTGAATCTTAATTTGATCAGAACACGCATTGATCAGGCAAAGCCCTCCTGTCACCCCGTCTGTTAATCTGTTTTCCCTTTTGCCTTCTTCCATCTTCTCAGTCTCTAAATGATTTCAGAAAAGCAAAAAAAAAAAAAAAGCAAAACAGAAACTCCTACACGCACCCACCCACACATGTGGAGCCCTGTTCTGCATCTTAATGAGTCCATCTCAGTCTTTGTGTCAGGCTTCCTTTTCACCAGAAGTGAAAACCATCTGGTATGAATGAGCTCCCCTGACAGGGCGAAATCAGCCACGAGGGACTTTTCAATATCACACTCAAAAGGTCCTCCTCCGGGGAAAGTGCCACATGTCTCCTTTCTCAAAGATGTATTGATAGCGAACAATTCTAGCAGACACCATAGTGTCTTTATTTATGTTGCAGATAAGGAGGAGTCATATGACCCCACAGGACAGACGAGCTACGTGGAGGCGTGTGAAATGTTACAGGTGGTGCCTGCCTCTTACTTCCTGCAGCACATACAAAACAGTGAGCTGTCCATGATGCATCGAGGTCTGGGGCCTCAGGTAATCATAAGTTAGACTGTGTGTCTCGGCTTTCTTGGCTGATTTAATAGTGTGCAAGAACAGTGATTCTCTACACTTCTTTCACTTGTCAGATCAGTGTTCACCTGGGGGAAGGTGCTCAAATTGAACCTGTCTTCCTGCAAAAAGATCCGCAAATGTTTGAACATCTCTGTGGAAATGTGCTCACATTGGCTACCGCATGCAATTTAAAGTTCCATGTGAGTTTGAGCAAAAGCTAAACATGTTTCTCAATAAGATTAGACCCTAATGCTGTTTCAGATCAGCCCAGACCTTTGTTCGCCAAATCACTCATTAATTCAAAGTCACGTTCTCCTCTAGGGGAAGTACGTGGATCATGAGAAAGTCTGAGTATAGCTGTGTTAAGTCCAACGCAGCTGAGCTTCAAGGAGTTTTCAGTCCTCTCCTAGAAAATTGCTCATGTATGTACATATCTATGCAGTACACTTAACATATAAAATCGCATCTTCTTACCAGTACACATTCAAGTGGAGAGTCTTTCACTTCTTCAAAGTGAAGGGAGGTTGCTGGTATTGATTCACACTGATGAAAGAGTTCATTATACAGATCTGAATTTAGATATTCTAGTGGGTAAATATGTTTTTTCCTAAATTACAGCTTTAATTAGCTTTAATTATTTGGTCCTATTGAGCTTTAGACACAATGTCAATATTGTGTCTACATGTTTTAGCTCTCATATAATCCAAAATGTACACATACATAAGCTAAGATGCTTTTTGCAGGCTAAACTAAGCAGGAAATACATTTTTACATAATTTAACTAATCGATAAATGGCTTCAAGTAATATGTTCCTTATTAAAGGTGCAATATGTAAGAATCAGAAATTCCTTCTCATTAATGACCCCGGTGGCCATTAAGTGAGCTG
The DNA here is from genome assembly GCA_038419695.1 of Scomberomorus guttatus. Lineage (NCBI taxonomy): Eukaryota > Metazoa > Chordata > Actinopteri > Scombriformes > Scombridae > Scomberomorus > Scomberomorus guttatus. The sequence goes on along the minus strand of CM076450.1, from coordinate 27,853,421 downwards.
CAGTCAGCATCCTGTTGCATCCTTGCGCTCACACGTGTGCTCACACTCCGTCAGCACGAGCTAGCAGCAGCGCTAACATTAGCAGGCTAAAACCGCGATATCACAATATATTTCACATGCTTTGCAGTAATGTTAGCTTACCTGATTCTGTGTTGTTGCATTTGTTCACATTAGCGGACTCCATTTATTAGATTAGCTAGTGTTGAACCCTGTTGGCACTGGAGAGAGGAAAGCCACTTGAGAGTGTTCATAAACTTTGCATCCTTTGGGTTTTTACAGAAAAGCCTGAGTCCTTCACATGGAAATCAGTCCACAGGCTGTTATAGGCAACTGAGAAAGTCAGGGAAGGTCTCATTTTATAAGTTACCATACAATCTGTTCACTCATTGGCAATAGAAAGCAATTAATATATGTAAATTGCTTCATAATTCTTACATGTAGCACTTTTAAGTTCATAATTTCAGCATAATGCTTTTTTTTACTATACTGTATACCCCAGAAAAACACAAATGTGACATATGTTAAGATAGATATCTATTACATTGTCACACTTAAACACTGCAGCAATTGTAGCCCGGCAGTCAATAGCAATTAGACGTCTTTTTAACAGTTAATCAATGTAAAATTGCTGAGAGCACATCCCCTGCAAATGTGAAAATGCATGGCCTGGAGCTCTTATCAACACAGTTTGTCATTTGTACAGGCTTCCACTGTTCCATAATGCTTTAAATGAAAGTTGTAAAACTAAATCCATTCCTTAACAAGCCATTTCCTGAGGTTTCGGCTACAGTAACGTCATTCAGACCGGCTGAATTGGATTTTAAATAAGTCTTCATCTGTCGATCACAAAGAGTAGAAGTGAAGTAAATAAGTGCAGTTGCTAAAGGTTATTTATGTAATGTCCTGCAGACTGATAGGCTTCCTCAAATCAAGAAAGATGCTATGCATGCAATTAAACACACACACACAGACGCACACACACGCCCACACTCCCACACGCACACACACACTAACACAAAGAGGAGAGCAACCTATGAGGGGGTTGCTCTCTTTCTTTTAACGATCAAGTTAACATAAGGCTTCATGCACTCAGCTTTTTTCATTACCTGTGCTAGAAACTATAATTTTCATGTTCTGTGAGCTTCATTTCTGACCCACGCCTCCACACAGCTCCATTTGTCTCAAACAGGTTTAAAATTCCTCTCTCTCTCTCTCTCTGCCTCTCTCTCTGCCCATCTGCATCAATACATCTACTCTTTTAACTGGAATGCAGATAAGAAAATATACTGCAGTGAACAAACAGAAGAATTTCACTTTGCGCTTGTGTGTTTGCAGGGCACCAAAGCACTGGCGGTTCCCCTGGTAACCAACACTTCAATACTGAGGCTGAACCTGCGAGATAATTGGATGGAAGGAATGGGCGGAGCTGCTATCGCTGAGATGTTAAAGGAAAATTGTTACATTACAGGTGGTTTTACCGGGCACTCAAACATGCACACATTTCCTCCTCCTCTTCCCTTGCTCACGTCCTTCTAGCAAAAGTGCCACCCCCACTCCCACTCGCACGCCACTCTCACCCCAATTATATGCTACATCACATGGTTTAACATCTGTTAAATATTTGTTAAATGTCAGGCATATGTGCAGTTCAGGAACCTATGGGAGGATCTATGGAGAATGAGTCCTGTGAGTCATGCCGGCTCTTTTGGGCTGACATTATTTTTAACATCCTTTGTCATGCACCACTATTCAACTTTCAGTGGTAATCCAATTTTATGAGTATGTCACAGATGAGTTGCCAGTATGTATTTTGCTGATGTCGCAGCAGACATTAGCCGACATAAAATTTTAAAAGGGGAATAAATGCACAACAAATGTGAAAGGTTTGAATTGAGTTATTTTTATTGCCATTAAAACAAGAGTGGTTAGTAACTTGACAATATTCAAGACAACAAACTAAAATAGAAATAATGTAATAATAAAAAAATTGTATAAAAACATAAAGTACTGTATAACCTTAAAATTCCAAAGGTGTATTATTCAAGAGTCAAAAAGCCTCTGGGAAATAATTTATTTTGAACAGCTCAGATTTACAATTAAGTTGTCTATATTTTATGCATTTCCTCAAAAAGGGGAGATGGTGCGTGAGAGTTACCTCAACAATACTCAGAGTCTTTTGATAAAGCTGAACTTTAGATTGAAGGAAGCAGGGAAGGGAGGGAGTGAGCAACAATTCTGGATGACTATTTCATTCTCTAAAACAGTCTCTTATATTTGGACTGTTTGAAATACACCAGCATACTGTACTTTTGACAGACCCCATTTCTCAGGCTTCTTTTCCACCATGCACCACCTTTGACCCACTGTGTATTTGTGTGTTCATCCCAGAGGTGGACCTATCAGACAACAGGCTTGGGGATTATGGCGCCAAAGCCATAGCCAGGATGCTTAAGGAGAACAGCACCTTGGTCAGCCTCAACCTATCAGGAAATCATTTCACAGACCGTGCTGCTGAGCACCTCAGTCTGGCCCTTATCACCAACACGAAGCTACAGCGCCTCGACCTCAGCTACAACGCTCTGGGAGAGCGTGCAGGTAGCATGGCAATTAGCTCTACATAGTAAAGGTCTCACACTTCCTGTGAGGCCTTTGCCTTTTGAAGAATGACACAGTATCCATGGCTTCCATTTTTATTAAGTTGATATTAAAGATTTACACTGATACATATTTTCATATGTTTTCCATTAGTAGCACCAGATAACTGAACTTCAGGACCCAGTGAGGAGTGATGTGAGGAATGAGAACATTAATGAGTCCAGTTTCTCACTTGATGCTTTACAACAGGCAGTTTGCTTTTTGCACTTCAATTTCATTTTGGCGATGTGAAAAATAGAGACCTGCAGATGATATTAAACCTCTGATATTTACACTAAATGGCCGAGAGCTTGTGGACAGTTGAACAAAGTATGTGGACACTGGAACATTACACCCATATGTGATTGGACATTAATCCACCGCTATGACAGCATCCACTCTTCTGTTTTCAGGCTTTCCACAAATTATTGGAACCTGGCTGCAGGGATTTCCTCCCATTCAGCCACAAGAGCATTAATGAGATCAGCCACTGATGTCGAGCGATAAGACCTGGCTGATAGTTATTATTTCCAATTCATCCCAAAGGTTGAATGGGGTTTAGGTTAAGGCTCTGTGCAGGCCAGTCATGTTCTTCCACACTAAACTGGGAAAACTATTTCTTTATCTGCATGGGGGACACACAGGGACAAAGCTGGAAGCTCTCTATTGTCTAAAATATAATTGTATGCTGCAGCGTCAAAATTTCCTTTGGAACTAAAGTGCCTATAGCCGAAACTATGAAAAACAGCACAAAACAAAAACATACAAAATTATTTGACAGATAAGGCATAAAGAAAGTGTCCACATACTTTTGGCCATATGGTATAAATTAGACTATGAATAAAGTCATTTCCACAAAACTTTTTTTTCAAAATTCTGCAATTAATCTCAATTTTTTTTCACTCAGCCATAACTCGTACAGTAAACTACTTACAAATTTGAGATTAGCATCATCAGTTACTTGTCATGACATCATTGCTTAAAACCAAAACTATTTTACTTATAGTTCTTTTTAGACCATTTTAAATGACCATTTTAAACCTAAAAATAGTTGTTGAAAGCGTGAATGCTTTCTTTCCTGGCTGGTTAAATAATATAAAGAAATAAATAATCGAATATAAACCCCTGTAAAATGACAAATAAGTCTGGAGAGTGCAGATATGTTTAACATAATGATTATATAAAATTACTGGTATCAACTATTATTAGATTTTTTTGGACATATACCATAAAATCCATTCTGATAAAACCAGTAACAGTTTGCTTTAATGTTGTAGCCTTATTTCTAAGCAAAGGACAGCAGCCAGCAGCAGACTGTGGCATTCAAAGGTCAAGAACATTCGCCTTCATTAAAACCTCTCTCAATTATCATGTGGATGAGCTCTGTGACAGGCACCTTGTGGAAGAATGGCAGATGCACTGAGCATATGATATAGGTAATTGAAAATAAATCTGTCTGTGGAAAAGGGGACACCGCCATGTCTCAGTGCCATGCGTGCAGCTATAATTCATCCCCATATATTCGATTCTGTTCTCTCCCCTGCTGAAATATCAAAGGATCCTCGTGCGGTTTTGAGTGCACTCTTCCATATAGTAGGTCCCTGAGAGAAAGTATACCAATCAAACACTGACATTCATGCTATGGTGTTATTGCTTTTTCAACCAGGCACAGTAAGAGTGTCTTTTTCTATGATTATGTACCGCTGAGTGCCACGCACTTTCTTATCCTCGTGATAAAGTGGGTGAAATGATGGGGGGGGGTCTTTCTCTAGAGTCCTCACTCACTAATGCTTTTAGGTCATGAAACACCAACAAAAATACATCTCTGTGGAAGTTGAGACAGATGAGAAGAGTTTATGTGACTGATTTTAAAAGTACTCCCTCACCACTAAAAGATCTCAAACATCTGTCATCTGAAAATTAGAAAATTACTGGAAATGGATGATTTTTTTTCAGTGCCAGTCTGCATGTGAACAATTTTCACAAAACTCTCCTACTCTTACAGAATGGTGATGATAATAATCATTTATAGAGGCTTTAAATAAATCGTGGTAAATGTCATATTGATGACTGGTTTTATAAATGATCAGAAATGGAATTATAACTTTTATTTGACAGGCTGCTATGACATTTTCTTATTTTTTTTTTCCAACCTAAGGGCAAGTCCTCGGGGACTGTGTGTCAGAGAACACAGGGTTGAGATCATTAAGTCTGGCCTGGAACTGCATTCGAGGGAGAGGAGCTGTGATGTTGGCCAATGGCCTCGCGGTAATACACCTGGAAATCGATGTTTGAACACTATATTAGTTTTTAACATGCAAGACAAAAGAAGATCTTGATGATACAGTGAAGGGTTATTAGACTAGGACACTTTTTTAGCTCTCAGTATCATATTAAGCCATCAGATAAAGAACCATAACACTGAAGTTGTACATGAATCAGTCATACTGTAATCAGTGAGGTTGGATGTTGGGCTCGGCTCGGCTCGCAGTGCAGTTCATCCCACAGGTGTTAGACAGACTCAGCTCTGTGCAGACCAGTCAAGTCCTTTCACACCATCCGGGGGAAACCATTTCTTTATGGACCCTACTCTTTGCATCATCATGTTGAAACAGGACAGGGCCTTTCCCCAAACTGCTGCCACAAAGTTGGAAGGATGCTGTTGTCTAAAATATACTTGCATGTTGTAGCGTTAAGATTGCTGTTAACACTTTCTTTTAAGTCGCCCCTTTGCAGCATTTATAAGCAGTATTACAAACATTTAAGAAATGTTCTATAGCACACCATAATGTGTAGAAACAGATAATGAATGACAAAATAGTAAATCACACTTGTAATAATATATAAGATGTTTTCATATTAATAAACACTGTACTTATAGCTGCTTATCACTACTTTATAGTGTGTTATAAACAATTTTTAAATGTCTGTATATGGCTTATAAATGCTAAATAGGGGGACTTAAAATGCTACCAGATTTGTTTAAGTGGAACTACCATATAGCCATATAGTGTACATAGCACTAACTGGCTATGTTGAACATTTGGGACAAGCCAGAAGGATTTCCAAAACCAGCTTTGTGACTATAAAAACAAAATTATGATATATTCCAGTGATGCAGTTTTGAATGTGAAAACAAAACTTGTAGATTCAATTTAAGAATCCAGCTATGCAGGTGGATAATTGTTAATGGAAGAATATATTTCATAACCCTGCTAACTTGCTTATCCTGTTTTGTGAAGCAGCCCCCTGGTCTGGTATTCATCAAGCATCTCACAGCAGCACAGACAGTGCAGGAGGAGTTTTTTCTTTCCATATCTTAATGACTTAGATGGTCAAGGGGACCCTGATCAGTAAGCTGCACTGACAGGTTTGATTGATTCAGGCCCTGAGAGGCGTATTACCTCAGGATCTATACTGCTCTCTCACTTTAAATTAATGTTCTTCTGGTCCTGACTTGATCTTGTTAGAGAACTTGTTGAAGTTTGACTTGTTATTACATTTGAGAAGGTTAAGTATCTGTTTCTAAATCTTGCTTTACCAAAGATACATTTATTTTTGTGTGTTTTTTGTAGGGAAACATTTTCCTTAGAAGTGTGGATCTGTCATATAACAGCTTTGGGAAAGAAGGAGCCATTGCTTTAGGACAGGCTCTTAAAGAGAACAATATACTGGAGGAGTTGAATGTGAGGTATGTGATGTTATCTGGTATCTGATAATCAGGTTAGTTTACAGTAAATGAATTAAAGGGGGCAGAGTTCAGTTTAGATCATTCTTTCATGAATTAGACACTGTCTTTTTCCTTGTTTGGTAATCCTGTGAGGCAATGTAATAAAAAAAAATATATTCCTGGGGATATTAAATTGCGCTACCAGATTTGTAGCTTTACTAATAAATCTGTAAAAAAAAATCTTTTTCTTAAAGGGAGGCCACTGGTATAAAGTTCAAGTGAGCAGTTTCATCTACCTCTTGTTTAAGCAAAGCAATGCTTGCCTCACAAATTCCAAGACATTTGTGCTACATAGATGAATAATACCATTTAAAAAATAACACTTTATGATTGCTTCCCTCACACTCCAACACACTTTTTTTTGTTTTGTTTTTGTTTTCTGCTTTTGTGTCTCACCACAGTAACAACCGAATACCCCCTGATGGAGCCATCCGCCTCGCCATGGGCCTCAAAGTAAACAAGACAATCAAATCCCTGAATGTAAGCTGTTGAAAAGAGATTGGTTCTAACTAAAAAAAAGCAATGGGGGGCATCAGTGGATAAAATGGGATAAATAAATGCATCACTGTACTTTGTTTTAGTGTCAAAGCCCAAGCAGAGCTCTCAGAGATTCCTCTCAACTGAGAGAAAAAAAAGTTACTGATTGGAAAAACTTATGATGAAGAAATTACTTTACAGCTTGAACATTTGATTTTGATTACATGTGCAGACCTGAGCTGAAAATGTGGTGATTGCATATGCACGTTTGGAAACTTAAAGATCCCCCCCAGGCATGTATTAAGACAATAATAGTGTTATCTGATATGGGTTTTCCACAAAAAAAGTATAATTACCACTTCAAAAACCTTTCAATGGCATCTACTCCTTCTCCCTCACTAACAACTCCAGAATCTATGATTATGCAAATATATTTAATTTGACACAAAAAGTCTCCTACTTCACTGTAAAGTCCATTCTCAGGGTATTAAAGCTTTCAAGTTTCCCCATCACACTTGTATAAGTTGAATATTGGACCAGGATTGGCTTCCAAACTAGTTGTGATGTCACAAATCCTGCTCATAGGCCCGCCCCTAAAAATAAGATTTTCAATTTTTTATTACATTCAAAGCTAAAAACACAACAAAGAACACTCTGTGGTATTATTTCCATATCTTCCATTTCTAATTTGTCTTTGGCCAGATGGGTAGGAACCCCATCCAGAGTGCTGGGTGCTACGGGATCCTCAAGTCTGTTCAGGAAAACCCAGATTCAGCCATGGAGGCATTAAACTTTTCTGTGAGTCAGACATGTTCCACCTCTTTGTGAATTACAAGTCTTTTCCTTTATGCACAGAAGCAAACTTATTCACCCGCGTCTGTGTATAACTCTCTCTAGGACATCACAGTGAACCAGGATTTTGAGGACTTGTATACGACAGTGAAAGAAATATTCCCCGCACTTACAGTAAATCACGGGGGCAGAATTGGCACATTCAGAAAAGCAAAAGCCTGAAAAGTGTTACTGTAATTGCTGTACTTTTATGCCAGAAAAGATGGAAGAAGTCTTGTCAAAACCCTGTGGACGTTTTCATCGACGGATGAACCAAAAGGATGGATATCATTTTTTTAAAAATATGTCATTAAAAAATGAGAGCATATGCCCCTGAATGACATGTATTTAGAAAAAATACAACTTGTTAAATACCCAATCAATTGAAAATAAAGATAATTCAGAGGCAGACTGTTCATTTCCAAAAGAAACAGTACACAGCATATGTGCAGCGCTTGAAATTATAGTGTTGCTGGAATCATTAAACACGGGCATACAATACAGGTATTGAGTGATTCTTTTAGGTATGATCTGATTTGATGTTATATAATGTCAGTGGGTAGAATGATGGAGAGGACCAGAGAGCACCGCATTGTGTATGAAAAGAAGTGAAAGTGGGTTGCACAAAAAGGATTTAAGTACTGCATGACTAGTCTAATAGAAAAACCAGCTTCTAAAGAACGGTCCACTATTAGATAAGAGACCTGTTTACAGCAGCAGGTTTAGACAAGTTTCAGACATGTACGGTGTATACCACACCCCCCCCAAAATATCATCTCCACCCCATTTTACTTTATTTTATCGATTGCAACACGAATATATCCCTGCAAAACAGTTTAAAACCCTGTTGTGGTATCTTTATTTTGGTATTGGTATTTCAGACGAATTTTATTTACAGTATATTGCCCAGAATCACAAACCACTGCCTTGAAAGGCTTTATAATCTGTACAATTTATCTATCTTGGTTTATGATCTTTATGTAACTGATTTAATGTATGTTATCCTGTATTTAAGTACAATGTTTGGGTGCTTTCTTGGAATAAACAACATGAAACTCAAACAAGTCTTTGGTTTTATGTATAAAATGTAACTATGATGTATCTTAGTACCATTGGAAGGCACACTCAACTAATCAGGTCTGATATTGCGCGTATTGATCACTGCGTGCGTGCTGCGTCATTGAGTCACGTGTGTTTTTTTAAATATCCGGCGGGCCAACTGGCGCAACAAGATAAGCAGCTTCACACATACTGAGCTAAACATTAACCACCAGACCCGTATATTTAGGTGTCGAAAGAGGTTTTTACTTTACAGAGGAACATGGCGACCACTAGCTCTGTGTGGCCCAAAGGACAGATGTTATACAGGTGTTCTGTGAATCTGCACCAAGCGACCAGGTAAGGACGTGTTTTATGCACGTTAGCTGTGTGACGTTACATGATTACCTGAACGCTTCGGTGAGTTTCTAACGGTGCACTTTGACATTTAACGCTAGCTAATTTTCTTAAACTTTGACATATAAAACAATAATTTAACTCAGTTAGCCATTTCAATTAAACTCCCAGACTACGACATAAAAAAAAAACCCAAACTTTTTACGTTTGCTAAGTTTAAATGAAACTTTCACCACTTTTTAACCGTTGATTTTCCTCCAGCTGTTTGTTTGCTCGGTGGCTTTGTGTGTTCTCCTTTTTCTACTCAAAATGTCGCTAATTATATTCGCCACATGCTAAATTAACGTGTAATACACGTGTGTGTGTGTATTACATTATGTTCTAGTAATACCTTTATGTACAGTAAGAGACTGTAGTGTCATTATTAACAAAACAACACGGCAGTTTTCCAAACCTGCTTTAATCATTTGCTGGACCCTTGAACTTTGTCCTGTGAAGCTACACTAAATGTAACTAGCACTTGTTAACAATTTATCAGTGCCTTCACAATGTACTGTATGCATTTCCTCTGTGGCTGTGTTCAAAAACAAGTTTTTTTTGGCTTTAATACTGCTGTTTGTTTTTGAGAGGGTACCAGGGGGAAAAGTATATCTAATTATAGTTTCCAATTAAAGCCACTGGCCCATGAGGTTATTAAAAGAGAGTTCCCACTGACTTTGAAAGTTTATGGGTTTTAGAATAATAAAAGAAAGCCTTTGAAACTTTGAATTAACAGTTGGATCTGAATACTTCTAATCCTGTGAAAAAATCCTGAAAATTAGGTTAATTTTGACATTAAAGAGGTTTTAAATGGTTTCAGCAGGATTTGTTTTGACTTGATGATATTATACGTTTATAAAAATCTATGCATGTCATTGAAATGTCCTTGAATATGATGTCCTGCTGAGTGTGGGAGCCCTGTTTAACACTGCATATTATGAATAGACATGTTTAACACTGCATATTTATAAATAGACGTGTTTAACACCACATATTCTGTCTGCAGAAACAGTTGACAACTTGCCACTCAAAATCTTTCACTAATTTTATTTTTCAGTTTTTGGTTTCAATTTTAAGTTTGTATGTCTTAAAATAAGGATAAGATACAACCTAAAATGTCTTGTTTTGTCCAGACCAACAGTCAACAGCCCAAAGATATTCAGATTACTATCGTAGATGACTTAATAAAACAGAAAATATTCAAATTTAAGAAGTTGTAACCAGAAAATATTAACATTTTTCCTTAAATAAATGACTCAAAATAATTAATCAATTATTGAAACACTTGGTGATTAATTTTCTGTTGATCTACTAATTAATTACTCGACTAATCCTTGCAGATCTAATTCAGTTTTACCTTAATGTAGTAGGATTATAATTTGGAATAGTCCCTGTTTGCTTTTATGCCACTATGCCACAGTCTTTCCCAGTTTATTTTCTTTGGAAGAGCTCCAGAAAGTGCAGCCTGAACACATTCAAGTCTCATTTCTGTGCTCTCTGATTTTGTGAGACAGTTATTCGTGTTCAAATACTGACTGGAGCACCTTAGATTGTAACAATAGTTCTTAAAGTGAGTGATATCCCCCTTTTATCCACTCCAGAGTGGGTGAGAGGAAGTTTGATGCTGAAGACACAAGCCACAGCGTTCAGCCCCCTCACTCATACAGTATGCATGTTTTTCATATCAAAGGATATTAGCATGACTATCTTTTAGCCCATATGTCACGCACATCTCCGTGTTCCTTTTAAGTTTTTCTTTTTTACATCGACAACTTCTCTGTCTTATGTTGTTGCTTTGAGCCTTTGTGAAACTTTCTTTCATCTTGTTTCTGTGTAGGAGGTTTTCAGAGAGCAGTGACAAAGGCTGGTTCCGTTCCTTATTTGTGCACAAAGTCGATGCCAGGAAAGATGCCCACTCCAACCTGCTGTCAAAGAAAGAGACCAGCAACCTGTATAAAATTCAATGTAGGCATAAGGCTTTTTACTCACTTACAAATGAAGATTATTTACTTTGAGCACAGGGACAAATCCAAGTGAATATGATACAGTTACAGCACATTATAATGAAAAGGCTGAATCTCGACAGTACATCTTCCAGAAAAGAGTTAAACAAATCATGTTGATCAAATTAAATCCACACTGACCTCAGTGGCCGCAGAGAAAACTGACAGTAACATGAGAGGCAAGCCCAGGACTGAGCCGTTATTTTATATCATACATTCACCACATAAAGGCGGCAACAAGTTATTCTGTGATGTAATGATGTTTAAAATCTGCAAAGTTTTGTAAGCGACACCCAAACATTTTGTCTGGTTTTCTTTGAGTGTCTGCTGCTAACTGTGTCTGTTTCTTGTAGAGAAATCTATCATTTTCCGCGGCTTTGATCTTTTTTGTGGCGTACATCACACCATGTAGGGATTTCAATTTGAACACGCCATCAGCCGTAGCCTATAACCTATTGAAGGCAAATCAGTTTTGTGTATAGAAGTCTTTGCTGAATCGGAGTGTGAAATTACTTTGTTGAAGAATTTGATTGTTGCTTGTATTTTAAAAAACATCCATTTCTGATAAGTCTGGCTCTCTTTTTCAGTTCACAACGTCAAACCAGAGTGCCTGGAAGCATACAACAGTCTTGAGTAAGTGTCTCCTCTGCACTGCTATTTTCACTGCTTTGAAAACATTCCCTGCTTTACGTACACCATCTTGTTTGATTGGAATATATTTCCATAAAATCTGGTGGATGGATAAGATAAGGACTGAGTCAAGGAGCTGCTAATTAGATTTTGTTGATGATACTGTTCTGGGATTTCACCCCATTAACAAGATGGACTTTGTTCCAGGTTGTAATGGTACTCTTACAGAATCATAAGATTACTTTTGCGTAAAATTGAAGTAATAGGAATAATGTCTTTGGGTGTACCAGAAAGTTGGATAATTGTGCACTTTAAGCTCTCTGGGTGCCCTCTAATTGGTCATCTTGGTGAGGTGAGAGAATATAATAAGTGCAGGCACTTGCACAAAGTCCGTGTTAGTGTGAAGTGTTTGTATTTTCCTTTGTGCTGACTTTAGGGCAGAGGTGCAAAACAGGCTCCATTGTGACCAGGACTACCCATGTGAGGTTGTAGGAAGCTGGAATACCTGGTATGGAGAACAGGATCAAGCAGGTACAGTACACAGCAGTGTATCAGCAAACAGAAAATATGAGTAGATGATGAAAAGAGTAACCTCTTATTGATCACAGTCACTGTGTGCGGGGGACTGGATTCATTTTTCTGTCTCAAGGCCTCATGAATGACACTACATTTGATTGGCTGCAGTTTGGCTGTAAATTCTTTGGCAGATCGTAGGAAAATGTACAGACACTATCATATGACTCATCAGCAACACCTCTCCTTCTACATATGATAATGTACAGTGTATAGTACACATTTAGAGCATTAAGCGACAGCAAAAAGTAATCACACGGAGGTACTCTATCCCTTAGTTGTGTGGGTGGCATCAGTCCTTACACGGTGCTAAAGTGACATCTGCTGTTCTGTTTTTGTAGTGCATCTATGGCGATACAGAGGAGGCTACCCAGCCTTGACTGAATGCCTGCAAAAGTTGAAAAATAACAAGGTATGCTCTTTCTAAATATTTTTCTTCATTGCATAGAAAAATCAAAACAACAAAGCAGAAAGACGAAAGAAAAGCTGATATTTAAAGTGCAACTTGTCCTGATTTGAGTTTTATCTCGTCTTTGCAGAATTGTTGTTCAGTCAAGAGCAGTAGTACAGCACTGTGTGGCATATTTTTGCATATTCTATATACATTGTCATTTTTTTTTTTTTTCATCCAAACATTTTTTTTCTCTCTCTTCAGGAATATTTAGAGTTTCGAAAAGAGAGAGCAAAGATGTTGATTTCAAGGCGGAATCAGCTTCTCCTGGAGTTCAGTTTCTGGAATGAACCGCTACCCAGACAAGGGCCAAGCATCTATGAAATGCGCACCTATTACCTAAAGGTAGCTCTAAGTCACGTCATAAAATAACCTTACATGCACATATTTAGATATTACTCCATAGATGTTATTTGAGTTCTAAGAGACTTTACACAGTCAGTCAGCCCTGGTGTAATGTATTTATATACTTTTGGGTCGCTTGTTGACATGAACAAGTAAAGCAATTCTCCTCTTATCTCTCTTTGTCAGCAAGATATTTTAGCTCTTAGATCAGCCACTGATGATTGCATTTAAGGGAAACAGTACTGTGCAGTGCACAATAATGCCGAGAGGTTAGCTATTGTGTCTGGTACAATCAAACCATTTCAAAGGTACTAATATCACACATGTTGCAAGTTTTATTATCTGCCCCTCCTAAAGCTGTCGGTGCGATTTACATTTCCTCATTCACAGTTGACTTATTGTGTTGAGCAGTTTGTAAATTGACAGGTTTACTTAAAAAAATGGTACAAACATGATGACGTGATAAGATCTGTGTGCAACCAACACTGAAGTTCTTCCTGTATACAGGCTCATGTGGCACATGGAGTTGTGTTAAATAAGCAGCTTTCAGTTTGCTGTTAAACTGGTTTAACTGTGCTGGTTTATAATGTAGCACTTTGCTGATTAGGCTGTGTGTGTACATGTAAAAGACATGTCTTATGTGAGGACCTAATGGAGCTATTTAGAGTCATGTTTTAGGTTTAAATTGCATTAATGATTTTACCTTCTCACATCTATTTTAGCCAGGAACCATGATCGAATGGGGCAATCACTGGTAAGGCTTGGCAAGCTTAATTTGCTTGAAATATAAATCGTATCAGTGGTGAAAAATATTCCCACAAACAGGGCAAGCATCAAGTATTACATGTGTCCAGGTGATCATTATATCCATGAAAATAACATCTCTTACAACAGGGCGAGGGCAATCAAATACAGACAGGAAAACAACGAGGCAGTGGGCGGGTTCTTCTCACAGATTGGTGACCTGTATGTCGTTCATCACTTGTGGGGTGAGTATATACATATGTACTGTACATCATGTACATGCCATACTGGCAGATAGCATATGTATTTGTGATAAATTTTAACCTCAAACTGAAAAAGTTTTTAAAGAGGAATCAGTCACATAGTCATGAATGATCTGAGTCGTATTTCAGTGATGTTACAATCAAGCCTAGAGGGCAACATGGTGAATTTCTGTTCCATTATTTGGAGAATATCGCAAGGTACATTTATCTAAATTTACCTACCTCTGAAAGATGTGGATGTTGACATAGGGTACAGGATTGGTAGAATGACTGGCCTTACACAATAGCCCCTGACCCACAAAATATAGATATTAGCATAATAGATATCCCTCGTATATTGAAATAACAATATAAAGCCATACATAGTTAGATGGTTCAATCAATGAGATTTTAAGGGATTTTATATAACTTATTTTTACAGTTTCATTCTTTCTAAGCAATTTCATAAGAATTTTAAAGCAGTTTTTTTTTTTTTTTTTTTTGAGACTGACATAAATTTATGCACAAATAATGTGATATATGGTTTGGTTGCTTGTGTTTACAGCTTATGAAAGCCTCCAGTCCCGGGATGAAACGAGGAACTCTGCATGGCTGAAGGAGGGATGGGATGTAAATGTGTATTATACAGGTAGGAGAGACGCACACACAAATATTCCCAAATAAAATTCTAGTCATAGCTTCAGCCAATTTAGCAATAGGTGCTGCTTACCTCATAAGATGTCAATTGCAAGCATCCTATACAATACAGGAGTTCCTCTGAAATGTTATGCAGGTGGTGGTCCAAGAGAGGACATTTTTTGTCTCAAATCTGTTGCTGTTTAAATTAGTAACTGAAGTTCTGTGAAACTTGTGTGTGTGTGTGTGTGTGTGTGTGTGTGTGTGTGTGTGTGTGTGTGTGTGTGTGTGAAAGCAAAATATGACATGCGTCTAAATGACAAGACAAGATTTTTTCTCTACTTCCTGTGAATCAGTTAATCGTCCACTCTGAAATGGGGACAGAGTTACAAGCGCAGACAGGCAACTTGTGAGCTAGAATATAAGGTTTATTGTCTTAACACTCCCTGTGAAGTCTATTAAGCAACAGTTGAGAGCATAGGGAGCGATCATTGCAACTCCCCCTCAGGGGCTGTTGAGAACAGAGTCTACAGGTGGATGCTGAGGAGGTGGAGGGAGCAAACAAAAATGCATTCAGCAAGAGCAGTGTAGCAGCAGAGTGAGCAGGTAAGAACAGGGGAACAGGGGTATATACATTATGAGTTAGCTTATTAGAAAGGAGCTTATATATCCAAGAAATGGTGTTGTATCGCCATTCAAGTTGTCTTCTTTATTGAGTTTTGTTCTGGACTCAGATATATTTATAGATAGAAAAATGTTTAGTCAACGTGAAGGTTTTTATCTGAGATTGTAAAACATATAAGCTTACTGAAAACTGTGAACCTGATGAAAATGGATAATTGATTAATTTAATTGTACATGATAGAGGCCTTTACAAATCATATCCTAATTGGGTAAAGTTGAAGAAATTTTCAGTATGTCCATTTTCTTTTAACAAGAAAAAGGTTTAATGTTAAACTTTGTTTCTCTCTGTCTGTCCTCAGTGCCTTTGATCAGAAGCATGGAGTCTAGGATCATGATTCCCACTAAGAGTTCACCATTACAATGAGAAGATGACTGAAACTGTGAACATCTCAATGACCAGAACTCATTCACCTACTGCCAGGGAAACATAGAATGAAGCTTGGTCTTACTGATTGTAGATTTTTGTATCTGCTGGATGATCTGTACTAACAAGTATGTAAACAAAAACATTCAGATTCTATATTTGCACAGCAGCCAGCCAGTCAGTCATAGGTCAAATATGTGGGGGGGAAAAAAACAACAGAGTGAGACAATGACATGAAATGCAAAAATATGTGTAGTATTACACTATAGAGTGGAATTTACATTATGATTTTGAAGAGCTAGGTCCAGTATGTTTCATGCTGTTTGTTTTTATCATGACTTATGGTAATGGACTGTTTATTTGTTTTTCACAATGAAGGGATAGTCTCCAGCCTTTTATGATTGTACTTTTATGTCTGTATATGAATCATACTGAAGGTGATCACACTGAGCTTCACATCTGTGACTGTGAGATAACCGTTTGATAAAATAAAACTTGTCAGTCTACCTCATGCTTCGTGGTCCACAATCATTACAATACCTCATCATTTCGCTGATTAAGATTTACAGTAAGCTGTGTAAATAGCCTACCAGGAGTACATTTGTAACTTGTGGTATGATGTGGTCAGTAATTTAAAAATAAAACTTGAATAATACACAGCATTGTATTTGGCATATACGTATAATGAAAGCAAAGCTAAGTTGTTTGGTGGTTAAAAGGGTTTTG
Source organism: Scomberomorus guttatus (assembly GCA_038419695.1). Taxonomy (NCBI): domain Eukaryota; kingdom Metazoa; phylum Chordata; class Actinopteri; order Scombriformes; family Scombridae; genus Scomberomorus; species Scomberomorus guttatus. Next base: position 27,836,917 of record CM076450.1, on the reverse strand, counting down.
AGCCTTGTGATGGTCAAACTAAAAAATAATTAATATTCTGCTATAAAAGCTTCTGGGAATACTTTCCACAAGATTTTGGAACCCGGCTGCAGGTATTTGCTCCAATTCATCTACATGAGCATTAGAGGTCAGGCACTGATGTAGAGTGAACAGGCTCGGCTCGAAGTTCAGGTGCTGATTGGGGTCAAGATTAAGGCCCTGTGCAGGTCAGTGAAGTTCTTCCACACCATATGTGTTGAAACAGGAAAAGCCCTTCCCCAAACTGTTTCCAAAAAGTTGGAAGCTCACTATTGTCTAAAAATATGGTTTCCAATCCGGAGGCCAGGACCCCCACAAGGGATAGAATTATTTTTCAAATATTTCCTTTTTTTCTGGTTAAATACTGTATAATTTTACTTTTCAGGCTAAAAAAAATCACTGAAATGAAAATAGTAATAAAAAAAAATGTTCACAACTCAGATTTGCTCCTTGCTTCAAGGGGTTGCAAGTAGACATACAAATATAGCTCTAACATATCATTATACGTTATTTAGCATTATTTATAGCATGTACAAGGGGTGCAATGAAAGCCTGACCATTCAGTCAATTTTTGTCTGACATTGAAGGCCATAAATCTGGTGTTACACTGTATTTGGTGATCCATCAGATTCTGTGACCTGCAGTGTTGGAAGAAGTACTCAGATCCTTTACTTAAAGTAAAACTATCAATACCACAATTTAAAAATACTTCATTACAAGTAAAAACCCTGCATCTAAAATCCTACTTAAGTAAAAGCTAAATTTACTTTAGTACTTTATGTGGGATTTTAAATGCAGGATTTTTACCTGTAATGGAGTATTTTTACATTGTGGTATTGATACTTTCACTTAAGTAAAGGATCTTACTCCACACCACAGGTCACAGAATTTGATGGGTCACCAAATACGGTGTAACACCGGAACTTGATTTTCTGCTTGCTGGCACTTTCACACTTCACCACCACAGCATGTGCGAGACATTTAACATCGTGCGCCTGTAGCTTTAAGAGGAGGAGGCGTGTCATTTTCCGAGGCTGTCCCTTTTTATTTGAATATACAGTAGTTCAGCGGGACTAGAGTCGGATTGCGTCGGATGTTTTTCGTCTTGCGAGACGAGCACAGCGGGACGTGGTTGTTTGTGTCGCCTGTAATGCTCATCATCCCGACCTATATTTAACATTTGAATGCTATCACTCAGCTAGGGAGGCGTTTTCTCCACCGCATGCACACACACAGGAGACTGCACGGCTCGCAACCGAGAATATGGACTTGCACATACTGGACCACAGGCTCCGGGTAACCAGCATATCCAAGAATGGGTTGGTGAATTTCACACACCCCCTGATAAAACTGATATTCCTCCGGAACAGGACACGGTAAGAAGACTCATTGGTTGGGGTCAGATGTTTGTCTTGCTCGGTGTGAATCAGTCGGATGTATGAGATTACCTACAGCGCCTCTTCATTCACTGGGTGGCTGAGCCATTATTGGGTCGTTTGCCTGTACATGCCCTGCTCTGCCTCCATGAATTAAAGGCAATGTATGTAGCTGCAAGGAAGTGAAATAGCTTATGACAGATATTTAACATTTAGAAATCCGCATATAAGTCTAAATGCTTGGGGAATAAATTCATACAATGGAGATCTGTTTGCATCCATTATGTTTCCCAATAAACTAGGTTATATTTGCAAGCAGTTTAGTCAACACATTCATATGTTAACATGCGTTTGTTTTGTAGTCAGGAAAATGCATGCACGCTGCTTCCATCAATGAACATAGGATCAGATCAGCATTAATCAAAAAGCTTATACAGCATGCAGTGCCCCTCCACTCTTTCTCCAGCACAAACTTGCCCTCTTTCATCCAAAGCAAACATCTAGCTTGCAAGTTGACCGGATCTCATGTCGGAATTTAGTACCAGATTTCAGTTAATCCCTGGATATCCTCCTATTGTTATGTAATTGTTTATTGCTCTCTGGCTGCCCCACATATGCATGGCTAGAAGAAGAGCTCAACATCTGTCTTCAAGCTGCCCATGATGAAGGCCAGGCAGTGGCTCAGCTACTGCTACCATGCCAAGTTACAAATAAGTTGTAAGCAAATATCAGGGGAGATTTTCCTCCTCCTGATCGCCTTTGTGCTCTGTGACGTCTGAAGCACAGATATCACGCTGTGTCCTCAAGGATTTGCTTATCGTAAGCATCCTACATGTATCAGCTACAGAGCAGCCCTTCAATAATCAGTTTACCAGGCAGCAGCACTTGCCCATGTCTGCATGCATGGGCCATGATCCTGGAAAACACGTCCGTATTTTATCACCTAACACTGACAAAAGAGGTTTAAGTATATATTCTTCTATCAGACGCTTCACATTTGTTCATGCCTAGCCGCATCTATCGGCACTCATCTGTCTCACAGTATTGGGCAATACAGTATTTGACATGTCCATACCAGCTACACTGTGTCATGATGACTTGCACCACCTTATACACAACTAAGTAAACAACTTTGTGAATAATACACAGATGAAATGCAATTGCATCAGTACCTAAGGTACAGGCTTAACAGGTTCATAATGAGTAATCCTCAATGATCACAAACTGCCACCAGATCCACAGTCAGTCTGTAATTTATTTCGTTTTCATGAGCCTACATGATCATTCTAACAGGCTCTGTTAAGCATGCAGCATCTGAAAAAAAAATAGGCTGAGCCCAGAATGAACTAGAAAAAGCATGCAGGCTGCACTTCTTGGATTAGCAGGCCTGTCTGTTTTTCAGTGTGTTGTTGTGCATGCTTTGGAGTTATGTCATCATACTGTGGCATGGACGTGTTTTGCCTCGTTTTTCCTGTTCTTTTTCTGTAGCGGGAATTGGTCTTTTTTTTTTTCTTCCTCTGGTCAAACTATAGGCGATGCAGAATGGGGAGTGGTGCAGAAGTTTGAGTTCATGGCAACTCAAAACAATCGTGGAGCAAAAACAAACCCGATTGCATGGGTTGGTTTTAGCCACCCCCCCCCCCCCTTTCAGGCCCCAGCTATTCATTAGAGAACAACTCTCAGAGAATGCACACAAAGTGGTTCAAAAGCAGTCCTGAGCAGAATTTTAAGGAGGTAATCCAGGAGAGCCAGGATTATCCCAAACTGTTAAAAGGTAGCTTTTCCTCCAACATCATCAACACAACTACAGCAATAAGCATAAGTCATCTGTGTCTCTGAGGATGACAGTAGTCAGAAAAATGTCTTTGCCTTGTCAGGAAATGAAGCCCTTTCTTTGATGAGGCACAGCATGCCTACTGTCTGCTACACTGTTAATCTGTGAAGGTCAGCAGTGTTTGTCCGTATTTAGACTAAAGGTCATCTAAATGTAAAGCTATGAGAAAAGTCAAAATACCCTCAAAAAGTGAGGACATTTGATTCAGGGTCAGGACTTCAATAGATGCCCCATACTAAAGCCAAGGATGAGACTATATCATCACAGGATGGGCTGAAAAATACTGATAGATATTAGAATTTCTAGCCTTGTGCTGTTGTTGTTTGCAGTCTGTGGGTGCGGTAATGATCAAAGCCCAGTATCAGCCCGATATATCAGTCCCACGGTACTGTGGATGCAGCCCTGCAGGCTCCACACAGACCTCTTTTTTTCTCCTCAGCAGCTCACTAACGAGAGCATGGGTTGGAACAATGCCTCAGCTGAGCCAGAAACCCAGTAGGGAGTTTTCCACTTGTCTGCCTCAGTGATCTGTCAAGGTTCGGGCTCTCGCCCCCCTCGTTTACACAAGGCCCCCTTCCTCTAATAATAAGCAGGGATTTGAATACAAAAACCTTCCCCATTGTTCTGAAAAAAGGGGAGCCTGTGAGAAAGCTATAGGTTGGTTTGTAGCAAGCTGCGAAGGTAGCAGACAGTTTGATCGTCTACCGACGATGGTCCTAAGATCGCTCGAGGCTTGCTCCTTACACTTGTAACAACATCAGTTTGCTTCGCTCTTATCATGTTTCCTCAGCTGCTGCATCAGTTGCAGACACCCTACCACCCCCTCCCCTCGCTGTCGCTACCACCCGTTGCTTTGTGCAGTTGGATCAAAGTCCAGACTCTTGCGTGCTTGGTTTTCATCTTCCCCACTCCACCACTTCCTCACTACCTGTTGCTTCCTCATCTCTTTTGGTTATTTTCCAACTCCTTCTCTTCATGTTCCTTCATGCTTCAATAGAAGCAGCTTGTTTTTCTTTATCACCAGTGATTACACAGTGTCATTGTTTAAAAAAAATGCTGTGCAAACATGTAAGGCTGCCACTATCGTTTCATTTTTGATTCATCACATTAAACATACATATTGCATGTTAACATTGTGGCATGTTATCAATATACCTACCTTTTATCTGCATTTATTCTACTTAGTCAAGCATTACAATGTGTTACTTTTGTTACAAGAGAAGATTACATTGATTTAATTTCCTGCAAAGGAAGTAAATTGATTTTGCATTTCTGCAGTTAGAGATATCAAGTTTTAGTTTCTTGTTCATTTCATATAAATCCCAGGGGTGTAGCAGTTGTAGGTAAAAGCAATCTTCTTTAGCCTGTTAGAGTGATGAAGCTGGTTGAATAGCATTTGCAAAGAGAATATTTGGCAAATGAATTTTCTAGTGTACTTGTCAGTATTTTTAAATAAACCGATGCTTAGGTTAGGCCTCTTTTCTGTCTTACATGTACCTCACAGACAGGAAACCAAACAAGCACAGTTCTCTGACAGATGCATTTCCCTCAAGCTGCTTGACAGCACACAACCAATGTGTTGGTTTACTTGCAGGTGTAATAAAACCTAAGCCTGCACTGTCTTCTCCAAAAACACACCACATGCGATAAAGCTCCAAGCTTCAAGATAAAGCACCTGATCAATCTCACTTGCAGGATAGATGCTTGGCATGCATTACCTGCAGGAAACTGCGAGCAGGGGAAGGTGAAGGGTCAACAGGAAATGAGGGGGGTATTATAACACAATGGGGTGGCTGAGCTTGCTAGCACAGCTGGTAGCTGGTGTTACAGTGTTCTCTCTTTGTCTCTCTGTGGGGTGATTGTCCCATCCCATGGCAGGGATTACATTTTGCTGAGTCAGGAGTTTGGCGGACTCACTCAGGCTTCTACTGTAATAGCCTCAGCTGACTGATAAGCAGAGGAAGAGGAAGGTGTATCTCCAGTGAGACATTTTAAGAAAACAGGAATATGTCATACTTCCTTTTTAGGGATTCAAGGAAAACAAGAAGAGGTCATCCATGTAGAAATGGAGTTATCTGAACTTGAACAAGGTTTCTGCAAATGTAGGTAGTTTTTGCGAGATGCTTGCACACAATAGTTGGAAGACATCCCCTCTGAAAGCTTTAATTCTGTCATTTACTGCTTTACTGAGATGTACATCCAAAGAAAAGTCAAAGACATTTGCTTTTGAAGCTGCACTAGGCTCTGAATACTACAGTACCCTACCCATGATGAACCCCAGCCGCCATTGCTATGGAGTAGAAGCTTGCACAGGTGCGAATCAGAGCTTGTTCCCAATTGGCGCCATAGTTGCTAAATTCATTCAGAATTCATCCAGAATCCAATTTGAAGGGTTTTAAACTTCTAAATGTTTTATCAGGTTTCTACAAAGTAATCTGTAGCTGCAGCTTGCTGTTAGCAACACGCAACAGCGGTTGAATGCTTTTTATCGAAGTGCTCCTTGGGAGTTGTAGTTTACTTTTCTCCCTATGTTTTTATATATGCAGGCTTGTATGTTTGATTTTTTTTTTTTTTTTTCAAAGAACCAGATACTTTCTAATGCAGTTGCTCATCTTTTATACTGATGCTTAAACTGGGAGAATTTCATGCCCATCCAAGTCTTGGAAGTGCTCCCATAATCTAGCATCGACTTCAAACTTCCAACTATATTATATTCCAACAAGAGTCTTGACACTGGTAGGAAACCTTCTTAGAAAGTGACAGGGCAAGTCCAGCTCCTGGTTTACACATTAATCTGCTCTCTCAGCACACAGCTCACCTAATATTTCAATATATTCCAGCTGCCTTGTTTTTGCTCTTACACTACTAAAGATGTATCTTTGGATGTAGAACAAGAAGAATTTTCATTTCCAGAAACTTGGATGTAGTATTGAAGTTTGTTGGCCTCAAAAGCTGATATGATAAAAGAAAATCTGTGCTTCAGTTTCCTCAAACCATACCAAATCCCATGGGCCTATTTACTTTTTTTCCTTTTTACCCCTGCTCTCCTGCTACCCTTTTTCAACATTTCACAAAGGCAACATTCAATGGAACTGAACACTGTGGCCAGACCAAGAAACAGCCTTTGAAAGCAAATGCTTTTGGCTCCAAGCCTGATGTAGATGCAAATATAACAACTATCCAAAGAGAGAAAGTACAGTAAATTTTAATAATCTGATTTAAGGGATCTGTTTTGTAGAGAGAAATTCTGAGGGTCCATATCAAAAACTAACAAAAACTGTCCTTTTCAAATATTTAACCCAAGTGGCTCTCTTTTTAGAACAAGTTAGGGGAATGCCACGAAAGGTAACATTTACAGATCACGGACAGATGGATGACTCAAAGCCTGCAAAATGCAGACCACAGTGGTATCTGTCCAGACATTTGAGCAAGTTATAAACTTGTTTTTCATCATAGATGAAAAAGCCCATCCCAGTGAATTCAGGGGCTCATGTCTCATCACATTTAGAGTGGTATTGCCCTTTTTTTTTTTTTTTTTTTGAATGCACCAGAGGGTAACTGAAGCAGTGCCCCAGTTTGCTGTGTTACCCACCATTTGCTATAGACAAAGGAGAGATGCTGGCATAATGCTGAGCTTGTGCTTGTGGTAATTGAATGACAGCCAGCCTTGAACCCTGTGCACATTTCGGAGAACCCCATTTACTTGATTCCTGGTAACTGTAAACTGAACCTCATTTTGTTGAATGCAAATGAATAACACTGTTCTTCCATTCTCATTCTCCTTCCTCTCTCCTCCTTATCTCCTGCTTTCATGTTTTCTCATTTGCCAACCACATGCCTCCCTCCATCTGTGCTTGCTCTCCTGCTTCAGATGCAAGTTTTTCAGCCTGACAGAGACACCAGAGAACTACACAGTCGTCCTTGACGAGGAAGGATTCAAAGGTAAAACGCCCATGTGCACACATGTCTTACATCGCTGTTATCAGGCAGGGGTTTGTCCTCCCAAATTGTGATCGCCGTTACAACACTAGAGCTATATCCCAACTGGGCACTGTACACTGCAAAGTGTACACTATGTATGAATCTTCATAGTAAACTGTTTGGCAGTGAGTATACAATTTTGTACGAACAGAAAATGATGCAATATGTAATCAAACCACAACTTTGTTCACCTGTTCATTTTTCTGTGTGAACACACTATTGCACATACTCAAAACATGGTTAAAGCTAGTCTTGAATTGGGTAACAGGATAGGACAGACTATTGTTAAATTCATTTCTTCCTCTTTCCCCTCACAGACCTCACGAGGTAGGACTGGTGTACATAACCATATATTGTAGGAATTAAAGCTGTACAAAGCACAGATTGTCAAAGTCTAAGTCTTGTCAGCGTCAGTGAAGTGAGGTAAGAGTACTGAAAGCTTTGGATCGCCCCTCAATGAGAGAATTAACCTGTTTCATTAAATTACTTCTGGTGTTTTTCTGGTGATTGACATGGGAAACTGGGAATTACTCTTTAATACCAGTGAGTGAGCATTCTGTCCAAAGAAAACTGGACTCACCATAGGTCTGGGCAGTATATCGACATTATATTGATATCGTCATAGATTTTGGATATCATAATATCGTGATATGGCATAAGTGTTTTTAATGGTTTTAAAGGCTGCATTACAGTAAAGTGATGTAATTTTCTGAACCTACCAGACTGTTCTAGCTGTTTTATTTGCATTTACCCAATTAGTTATTATATCCACATTACTGATAATTATTTATAAAAATCTCATTGTGTAAATAGTTTGTGAAAGCACCAATGGTTATCCCTACAATATTGTCACAATATGGATATTGAGGTAAAATATTGTGATATTTGATTTTGTTCATATTGCTCAGCATTAGACCTGTCCTCCTCTCATCCCTTTGATGTAAAACATCACAGGGTGGACGTGAGCGCTATCTGTATGCAGTTTAGCTGTTGCTGCTATTCAGGGCCTCCGACTTCTAAAGGTCAAGTGCAGCTTTTAGGGGAAAACTGTTTCACTTGTTTTCTTTTAGGCATAAAGTTCAAGTTGCACTCTTGGTTAAAAACCTTAATTAAACAATTTGTAAGGACTTGAGTGCACAAGGTAGTGTCAAATTACTCACAAATATACATAAGCGGTGCTAGAACATCATGCTTAGGGAAGCTGAAAGTCAGCAACAGTGGGGGCGGCTGAGATTGTCACTAAAAACTAAAATGAGAATAGCTGGTCCTCCTTAAATGGTAAATTGCTGCTTATATAGCGCTTTTATCCAAAGCGCTTTACAATGTTTCTGCTACTCACTCACCCATTCACACACACTCACAGTGGCAAACTACCACGCAGGGTGCTGGCACAACCATCGTGAGCAATTTGGGGTTCAGTATTTTGCCCTACCACTTCAACATGTGGACAGGAGGAGTCGGGGAATCGAACCACGACCTTCTGATTAGTAGACGACCCGCTCTACCTCCTGAGCCACAGCCGCCACTTAAAGGTCAGTCAACCTTAAATGAGCCTGGTCAGGTTGTTGCTAGCTTCAGGGCTACATGACGTGTTGCTGTCTATTCAACCGCTGAACTGCTGACAGGCGTTTTCATTATTTTAACTTAAGCAGTATGCAGTGTAGGGTGCCCAATAGTCAGCAGTAAAATTAGAGAAGGCTTAGCCTGTTTGCCAGTAGTTACTGCCCAAAAAAATCATGATTTTGTTGAAGGTTACATTTTTTCAGTGATAGATTTGGGGAAGCTAAGCTTCCCGTAGTCTCTCAATAGCACCTCCTATGCAAATACTTTTCTTGAAAGCAAAAAACAGCAGAATGTATTGTGCACTTTGGATATTTGCCAATATTTTTAAATTGTTTGTATATTGTAAACAATCGGACCAGGATTGATTATTTAATGATTAAAATATTTGTTAGTTAAGCCTTCTATCAATGTTGCCTGTAGAACTTAACCCCCCCTCCCCTACACTCTTGGGACAGTAAGCAATCTAACTATCTGTGTACATTTTATAGTCTCATCCTTTTACCATCCAGCCATTTTTGTCTAGTCCTTTTACACAGATGTAGTTGTTAAAGGCATATATTGCCTCCGGGTGCTCCGTTTCTCTCTCTGTCTCCTTCGCTCTCCTTCTAACTGAGTGCCTATTTTAAGAGGTGAAAGCTGGTGTAGCGAAGCCACAAGGGGCTTCTGTGACAAATTATGCCAACCAGAACAGTGGCCTTTTGAAGGGGAGTAAAGCAAAAGAAAAAGGAGTATTCACTGCAGGAGGTAGATGCCATTTGGTAATGTTTTTAGTTCGTGGAACGATAATGAAACCATAACAAAAGTTTTGTGCCTCCTCTGAAGGTTTCCAAGACTTTAAATGAAAATGCATCTCAACCAAGCATAGGAACCTTTCCCTCCTACTCAATATTTAGAAGTTCTTTGCTCTGCAGTCGAGCAGTGTATGAAGAGCTAGGAAGCTATTAATGTATTTATCATTTAGACTTGTTATGTAAGAATAGGGCTGTGACAGTATGGATTTTTTCTTACCACAGTGAAAAAGCAACATATCCCAGCGGTTTGGCGGGGAGAACATTGATGCCAATTTCAATTGCATGTGTTGCTGCTGGCTACATCACATATAGCTGTTATCTTATTGGTTGTGCTTTGAAAGGTCAGCAGCAACCGAGGTCAAAGTTGAAATAATTTGAATTTCGAGCGGTGTGCCACAGCAAAGGGTAGCACATCCGTCTAGTTGGGCTCCCCATAGGAAAACAATGGCACAGTAAGCACAGAGCGGTTTTACTGCTGATCATGTGTGGGCACCTTTAGACGGTCAGTGTGTGCAGTGCAGTATTCTCTGAAACTCCAGGGGACGTACAAAGAAAATATTCTCTGAATAAGCAAGAAGTCAACGAGTGTTACTGGAACATCCCGCCCCGTCAACCTCCAATAAAGAAAACTGTAATTATAATGAGGCTGCCCAATAAAACACCATATGATAAGGCAAACACAGCACACTGCCAACTACTCTGGTATGTAACAAATGATTAACTCCTGCAGAGCAAAGACAAACCAAAACAATTGGAAATGATAACAGATACAAAACAGTGAATGCGCCATGTTTGTGAAATGAATGATGATAATAGCACTCATTCTACTAATTTTAAGCAGTAGATGTGATACTATATATGTAGAATGGAACTGGGATACAGCTGGACTCAAAAATGGCATCTTCTTTGTTACTATTTCCAGCCTTTGTTTACTTTGCTCGGCCAGTCTTTCTTCGAACACATCCATCTTGGAATGAAAAGCGCAGCACGCACCTAGTAAAGCTAGGTTTATACTCGACGCAGTGTCCCTGGTGCGAGGGTGTGTGCGCCAAAAATGACGTCATCGCGTCTTTCGCGTCAAGCGCGAAGGCTCCACAAGTTGTCGCGCATTTCCTCGCCAATAGCACAAGTCGGCCTTACAATATGGTTATATTCCCCATCAAGATGTCCCATAAGCAGCAACGAGCTTCAGGGCAGTGCATGTAGCCATGTTGGATAAGGACGTTTTTCCGGTAACACTCTTTGACTTCAAGCTTATTCACAGAATATTTTACTGCAACGATACTGCAACGAACAACGCGTTGAGCATAAACGCCTCAGTGCATGCTCGTAGCTCGCGCACCATCTGCGGAGGCCCGCGCCAGTGTCTGCACGAGTATAAACAAGGCTTTACAGAAATTCAGAGGCGCATAACCAAGCACCACCACAACTTGCGGAGTCTTCACGAAAGACGCGATGAGAGATGTGTGTCTAGCGATATTCCCTCATCCGTGGTGAGGAATATGCTAAAAACACACACACACACTGGAGACAGCGTCTCCGTCTTGTTCTTTCTTGATCAACTCCACTTGATGGATCAACTCCGGTGATGACAGTAATGAGCTAAGCCCCGCGGTAGGCATCACACGGCCATGGTAATGCGGTTATCGTCACATCTCTATGTAAGAGACACTGCTGAAATTTTATCAGTTATCACCCCAGTATCACATCCTTCCAGCTTCTTGTTTACTTCCTGGATAGACACCTGTTTCCCAGGTAGCTGCCAGCTTCAACTCGGGTCTTGTTTTGGGACGAAGAGTGAAATATCCTGCTTTTCTATTTTGGCTCAGAGACTCAGGATGTTACCGCCATGTCTGAGGGATCACATTGAACTTTGACTTTTAACCCTTCCTTACCACCTACTAGGAGCCACGCGCATGTGTGTGCACACTAATGGAAACACACTAATGCACCTCTATCAGATCACACTCCACGTCCCGGCATGTCGTGGTGGTGTGGGTTCTATAGGACTCTCCTGGGCATAACTTTTACTCATGTTGCTGTGTGGTATAAATAGCAGGGGCGTTTTAGGTCTCCATGCCAAAGGAAGAGGAGGAAGTGAGTGTGCGTTATACTGAGCAGCAAACAACAGGAAGCAGTCACTTAAAGCTGCCTTATAGTTTATGAACATAAAGATACATCACACTTATATCACATTATAATCCCTATAAAGTTGTGATTAGGTGCAGGGGTTACACGAAACAGTGTAAACACTTCATGAAAAGGGGCTTTAACTTTGAAGTTACACAATCAATTTAAAAGCTCCTTTTGCTTTGAACCAGAAGTGTGACAGTCCTCTATATACAGTACATCTGTCACATCCCTGTCGATTTCAGCTTCTTCTTCACTTGTGCGGTTTGTCTGTTTTCAATATATGCTGTCAGGCTTTTTTCAAGGCTGTTCCCCTTGATATATAAATGAATCATTTTGCAATTTTGTTTTATCTTTTAACCTCAGAAACTGCAATTCCGGCACAGAGGATTTTGTTTCTTTGCAGTTCTGTTGTCTTGTTTGGAGTTTATACTCTTATAATGTAAACTTGCTACTAGCAAAGTCCATAGTGTTGATTTTAAAGTCTCTTTTCATTCATCAATTCTTTTTCATTTCATTATTTATTTTTTTCAATCAGTGTACTCCTCTGACACGAATATAATCTGTAAATACATTGTACACATTCCATCATTAAAAAGGAACAAGGAGAAGCAAAATCTTATATTACCTACTTTGCTTTGTTCAGAATTGCATTGCATTGACATCATCCTCCTTTTTTGATTCCCAAAAACCATAAATTTGGTTTTACTCAAATTGATCTCAAATTTATTTGCATCAAACTACATTTTAAGTTTAACTAACAATGTAATGTATTTTTCACATCCTTCTGTATTTAGCACTTTCAGGTATTCTGTATCAATCACACAATTAGTGAAGTTTTGTAACCTGTATTATGTGAGGCAGATTGAATAAATGTACCCAGCAACTACTGATTTGGTGATATGCAGATCAAACAACATGTGGACCTCTAAGTTAAAGGGGTACCCCAATGAAATAGTTGCACTTCCATAAAGTTATGAGATTTGTGTGAGATACATCTGACTTTCAGTCCCTGACCCCGATGCCTGTAAAATGCCCCATCTATCAAACTTCATTGCCTCAGTTTACAACGCAGGTTTTCTGTCAAATATTTTAAAATCTCAAGCCACAACACAAGATGACCCTGATGACATCATTTGGGTTGTTTTCTCAGACTTTGGAAAGCTTATGCTGCGTTTTTGGACACTGAGTAGTACTGTCCATGATGAGTAAACTGGCCTCTATGTGCAAAAAATGGAGTGGATTGCCCCTTTAAAACTGGGCTAAATTTGGTTAAAAGGTTAAGACATCTAGGTTACATATAACCATTCTCTCAACAGCATCTAAATGACTACATTTTGCATCTGCACATTGAAATATAGTCACTGAAATGCTGTTGAAACAATAATTTTAACCTAGATGTCTTAAAAAAAAAAAAAATCACAGCTCTATTACAGACACATTTCTTTCACATAAGCATATAGACATGCATACTGTGTAGTTGCCGGCTGACTCACTGACCATCCTTCTTCTTCCTGACCCCATCCAGAGCTCCAGCCCTCCGAGCACCTCCAGGTAGAAAGCTCCATCTGGCTGCCCCTCAATGTGGTCTCCAACGGCAACGCCTCCAGCAGCTCACAGGCTGTGGGCGTGACCAAGATCGCAAAGTCGGTCATCGCCCCGCTGGCTCAGCAACACGTCTCTGTCTTTATGCTCTCCACTTATCAGACCGACTTCATCCTGGTGAGTCCCATCTACTTTGTGGATTTTACTTTTTAGTTTCTGGTACACTCTATTCCACTCCAGTCTAATCAGTACTAACAAGTATCTTGTAAAAATGGAGGAGGCACTCTAAGCTATTCACTGCTGTATAATTAAGAGATATATGGAGCAATTTCTCAAAATCTTTAAATGTAGAAAAACTCTTGAACTCTAATCTCGCAAAAGAAGCCTTTTACCTACTGAGCACTGCCAGACAAAGGAAGCCACACTGTCTGCGTTTTGTCCACTCACCAATTTTACAGATAAGGAATTAATACCCGACAGAGCTGAGGCCACTAAAAGTTAGTTGATGTATTACATGTAAAAGTGTTAAGTGGGCAAAAAATAAATAACACCTTGACAGACATTTGTGTCAGCAAGTATATTAACGGTCAGCATGTTGTGTGGGTTCCAGTATGAAAAAGTAAGCGGTCTTCCCATCAATACTTATGTCCCACATCTTTTTTTGTGTAGGTGAGAGAGAAAGACTTGTCTGTAGTCGTCACCACTCTGGAGGAGGAGTTTAATATCTACAGAGAGGTGGGAGGAGAGTCTGTCCCTGTGCACTGTCAGGATGTTTCCAATGGCCTCCAGAAGAATGGCAAAGAAGGTAGAGGTCACAGTCCAGTTTAGTATGAATCCACTTACATCTTTGTTATTGATTGATTGAGCTCGTCTCAGGGGAAGAAGTTAACATCCTCCAGCACCACCTTCAGGTTTTCTGCACAAAGTGTGAAGACTGCATTTGTCACTTAGGAAATGAAAAAAAAAACATAGTGAAGAAGTACTTGAAAATCTTACACATTTAAAGTCGTATTGTGTGGCTTAAATAAGACTTGTGACAGTGTGTAGAGGTGAGATTACTTACGTTGACAACAACTCAAGTAAATGTGTAAAAGCAGCTTTTCTGAAGACAAAAGTTTTCAGCTCATTATGTCATTAAGGCACCTTGTGTGAGCACTGAGAACACTGTTCTTCTTTGATGTTACTGTTTTCCAAATCAGCAGTGCTGCCAAAGTGTTGCAGTATGTGAGAAAGAGAGGCTATCGGGAACAGTTATTTTACGTCAAATGTTGACGTGGAAGACTTTTTTTTTTGAGAGTAACCCTGATGAGAGAAAAGAGGTTCAAAGCAAACTTTAATGTAATCTTAAAGTGTACAAAATATACCTGCGTAAAATAGAATTACTGATGTTAAATATCCAAAATGTATCAAGTACATAAAAAGTGTAAAGTTACAGTAAGAAGTGTGGCTGTAAGTGGTGAATTAATATTCCAGCTTGGCTTTTTATGACAATCAACCCTGACGGCCATAATGAAGAGTGAAATGAAGCAAGAGGAACCGCTGGACAAGGACACCTGCTGTACTTAACAAAGCCAGTGTTTGCCTATTTAAACAAACATTGCACTGCATGAATGTAATGAAACAATGAAACAGGCTGGGTCCACAGTAGTGTTCAAATATAAGCAGAGTTAGTTTGTCCTTTACAGGAAGTTATTTTTATATCACCATGAAGTACAGAACATGCTGTACAATGAGGGCAGTGCTTGCAATCGTGCTGAAAAGTGCATCCACCCTTTCAGAGTCTTCCATATATCTGCATCTCCAACATGTCAGCATTATATCAACCTCTAAGAAAATATTTTTCTTTTTTTTGACACATTTGTTTGACTAGCTTGGAAACTTTTCACCCACCAGATACGATGTTTTGTTGTACAGAATGTAAATTCCCTTGATAACATGGGCACAGTTGTGACCTAAATGCAACATGAGTTACACGAATTTAATCTGCAAGACTGAAGAAGATTAAAATAAAGTTGAGTAAACTTGAAAGGCATTAATAGAGCAGGATGTGTGTTATCGGTGAGAATATGGTACAAACCTTGCTAATTGAACCTCATGATTAATTAAATTATGAAACTAACCAAATTCAACCACAAAATGTGCTTAATTTGTAAAACTGTGCCATCAGTTAAAATGCGCAGAGATCCACTGATATGAGTAAATTTACATAAAAAGTTGTTCAGTTTCAAGTTTTCATTTTGACTTTAAAACCATCATAGATAGGTAGGTTTTAAAGGATAAGTTCACGATTTCTCAAGTTTGTCCTAAAACAATAGTCAGGCGCCCAAATGAACTTTGACATGTTTTTTTCTTGCTGTAATCATTCCTCCTGTTTGTACTGACCATTAAGAGATCCCTTAATGCACTTTCAATGTAAGAGGTGGGGGACAAAATCCACAGCCCTCCTTCTGCGCAAGTATAATGAGGCTTCGGCTGTCCAAATTGATCAAATCAGGTCAATATCTTTCAAAGTTACGCTCTCTTTAGAGCCACATTTCCTCTTTTTGTTACGATCCTTCCACTGCAGAACAGGAGAACACTGTCCATTGAACTAACACTGCTGAAGCCTCATTATCTTCAGATAAACTTTGAAATACAGTACATTTACAATCTAAACGAGGAGGGAATCTTTTATTGGACCGTATGAAAAGAATGAATGATTACAGTCATCAAAACTGGCTTCAATGTTCATATGGACACCCGACTATTGTTTTAAGACAGACTTGAAAAATTGTGAACCTATCCTTTAAAGTAACTCTTTTAAAATGGTAGTTCAGCTGTTCCCACAAACCAACACTGTCCTTTCTCTTCCCAGCCATCCAGCCTACAGTTCACCCAGTGCTGATCCCCCAGAACCAATTCTGTGTCATGTCTCTGGACCCGGACACGCTGCCATCCATCGCCACCACACTAATTGATGTCCTCTTCTATTCCAGCAGGTGACGTTTCCTTGCATCACTGCAGTACTTGTTTGAAACACAGAGTGGCAGCACATGACCCAGACTAGAAATCGCTTGCTTGTGATTGATTTATGTTAAACATGGCAGATACCAGCAAAGGAAATTATTACACATCAGTTAATCTGCACTGACATGATTCAATATGAGTTTTTCATTATTTTAAATTCACAAAGTTACACTTATAAGCTCCATGTGGCTGAAACACTGATAAAAAGTGTAAGTGTGAAAATTGCACTTTAGAGGAACCATGGACAGCAAAAATGAATATAATAAAGTATATAAATAGAATAATGTGATCATGTTTATCATTTTTTATTCCCTTTAAACAAACCCAATGTTTTCCTAACCCTAACCCATCTTTGCATCTCTGCGGTCTTGCTGAATGTGTTTCTGTCTCTCTAGTCCCAAAGAGGACATGCAGTCGTCTCCTAGCGAGGACCTGGACTGCGTCAAGTTTTTCTCCTTCTCCCTCATCGATGGCTACATCTCACTGGTGATGGACACCGAGGCTCAGAGACAGTAAGGATTCTAACCAACTTTCTCACACTGACCCAGACCACATTTGACACCTTAGTGAAGATGCTTATATGTGAAGGATTTACTGTATCTATTTCAGACAACTGGTTATGTCCCATGGTAGAGTGAATGTTAGGGATGCATAAAGGATGTCTGGGGTAAAAAAAAAAAAAAAAAAAAAAATCCTGATACCAGAGATTGTTGCAGCATGGCTGTAGTACCATTCAGTAATATTAAGAAGATGTGTAGTTTCCTGTGACACAGTTAATGGTATTTAGCGCTATTAGTCCTAACATTACCACACATGGTTGTTGGCATTGTTAGGTATTAGTTTATTAAGACTGATGTTAACCATAATAAACCTAAGTAGCTGTTGCTGAAGCTAGTTTTGGTAGTGCTGATATGCAAATCAGATGTGTAAGTGGAAAAAGTGACAATATTTTATACAAGATTAAACTTTTTTTAAAAATTCTATTTAAACAGCTTAGTTTTACATTTACTGCAATTTACTAAAAGTAACTATTTACTAAAAGTACCTAATTTCTTATTTTGGTGGGTCAGTGCTTTGCAGGTGTATTTGCTTTTATCTGGGAAATGATGTAAGAGGGTTTTCCCCTATCTACCTCATGGAGTTGTGTACGTTTGCACTCAGTTGCTTGGAAATCAGTGTGGTTGATCTCTGTGCTCTCTGTGATCTCTAGGTTTCCTGCTGATCTTCTCTTCACCAGCTCCTCCGGAGAGCTGTGGAGGATGGTGCGGATAGGGGGACAACCGCTGGGCTTTGGTAAGACCACTTCCCTTTAAAGGCTTCAAAATGTGGTAATTTACTCTACTGTACGGGTTCATCCTTCAGTATGTACAGTACACGCTGTTCTGGTAATTTGATGTCTAACTGGTGCCATAGAAATCAGAAATCTTCATTGGTTAAACTTCTGGTGCCACAAAACAGATTTGGAGTCAACAGCTCAGGAGATTAAAATGGGTAGACAAGGCAGCAATGTAATCGCAGGTGTATTTATTTTCCTTGTCTAAATTTTGTCTGAATATTGATTTCAATGGGATTTTAGATAGATGATAAATGCTTTGTTTTTTTCGTGATTTTTGTCGCAGTACAATCAAAAAAAAGGAGGAAAGAACAATAGGGTAGTTTTTGACAAATTATGGGAATGGGACTGGCTGTCATTTCAATTTTCTTGTGTTGTTTATTACTTTCTTGTAGTTTATAGCATAATTCACATGCATGTTGACTCTTAAATTAACACAGAATTGTATTAAAGGCGGAATACAAGATGACAAATGATTGTAATTCTTGCTTCAGAAG
This sequence comes from Scomberomorus guttatus, assembly GCA_038419695.1. Classification (NCBI taxonomy): domain Eukaryota; kingdom Metazoa; phylum Chordata; class Actinopteri; order Scombriformes; family Scombridae; genus Scomberomorus; species Scomberomorus guttatus. Next base: position 27,818,843 of record CM076450.1, on the reverse strand, counting down.
TGTGCTTGTAATTTCAGTATATTTCTCCTCCATTGTTTTGTTTAGATGAATGTGGGATTGTTGCCCAGATATCTCAGCCTCTCGCCGACAGCGACATTTCTGCCTATTACATAAGCACCTTCAGTTTCGACCATGCTCTGGTGAGTCTCACATCTTTGTGACATTGCACTTGCAGATTGCCAGTGGTTATCAGTGGAATAGTGAGGCATGCTAATGTCATTATACCAAAATTAAAATTGTTGTCATGGTCTAAACATGCAACTCAATGCGTATATTTGTGACTCTAAAATGTGTTAGAACTAACTCATATATTCATTTCAGACTTTACTTCATGTGGGAGTTAACTTTAGACTGATAAAAACAGAGTTTATGTCACGTCACACAGCATTCCTGTGAGGTTTATTCAGCAAGAATGTCAAAGCGGGGGATTCAAAATCCATTTAAGGGTGTTTTTACTGATCTGAGATCTGATCTGATCTGAAAAAGCCTTTTTATCATTGTGTTTTGACTCTTTGTCTAAAACATGCCTGTCTGAGATTTGTCCAAACAAATTCTGAAAATCAAACATTTGCCCTTTAATTTGTTGTCCAAGTTGGTGTGTAAACCTTCTGCTGATGTGTCAAGATACATTTGTACTTTGTAATCTGGTCATTACAATGTTTTCGTGGAATAGAGAAGATTTATTGAAATGTTTAGGCAAAAATAAAGACTTCTCCCAGATGTTACTATGTATTAGGTTAGGGTAAGCATTTTTAATGCATAGGCTAAGAGAAGCAATTAAACCCAACTTGGTATATCTATGTCAGTGTTTTTGTGGTGTGCATAAATTTGCAAATTTACAACGTATGTGATTCTGAAACACAGTAGTCGCTGTGTGGTTTCATGATCTCAGTATTGATTTTGTTTCCTATTTAGCACACAATGGCTCTTTAGATAAATGCATCTGTATCTCTCTGCCAACTTAGTCAGTAACTCCTGCCACATGTATTATCTTGAAAATTACCAAGAAATGTTTATCTAAGTAATTTGTTTGATGTTACCCAGAAACTTATCATAGACTGTTTTCCCTCTCTTCGCATCACAAAGTGATGTATTGATATAACCCTTATAGTCTGAGAGAATTGGGCCGTTAAATCTGCCTAGTCAGTGAGCAAAGATGAGCAAAATAAAGAATGAACAAAGTTAAACCTAGTCATGATATTGAATCTTTGTTTTTTTTTTTACACTCCTGCTTTTTTGGGCAACTGTCTAAATCTTTTGGAGATGTGTAACTCACGTTCATAACTGTATTATGCTGTCCAGGATGTCATTAAAGGGGCCGTATTATACGCCTTTTCACAAGTTAACATAGATCCATGGGGTCTTAATATAATGTGTCTGACATGCTTTTGCCAGAATACCACAAGAATCAAGCACCACAGCAGCCTTCTCATCTTGTCTAAACAGCCCTGTTCAGAATGGCCGGTTTGAGTGTAAATAAACATAGATTTTGCTGTGATTTAATTGCAAGGAAAACAGATCAAAAGGATGCCGAAACAACTACATCATGGTGGCGATTTGTAAAGGTCTGTCCGCAAAAAGACAAGCAAGCAACTTTTAAAATGCTTGTTTTTTGAATGGAGTTCAGATCAATCAGAGCTACGCTAACATTGTAGCTGCTCCATCCACACTCAAAATAACATCATCTAAAGGCATAAACACAGCAGCAACGTTATTGTTTATACACATAGATATCTACATACTGTGTAACTTTAAAATTATATAAACTCACTGCCATTTAGGATGTTTATTATTGATGACAGCAGCTGAGATGGTGTGTGACTCTGGTGTTAACTCTGGCTAGGTTGAGAAGCGAGATTTAAGATAAATCCACTTAATCCCAAAAGTTTACAAAACAAACTCCTCCCACCGGTGACCTGCTCCAGATCAGAACAGAATCAGGTATTTATTCCTCCAGAAGCCAGCATCAGCAGTGATGCAGGACTCTCCGGCTCTGCTCCCCGGCTGGCTCTCTCCTGCAGAGCTCGCCGGTTCTCCGCAGCTTCCCCAGTCCAACCCCATGATACGCTTCGCCCCATGTGACGTAAGACAGGGCATCAAATCTGAATGGCTTGTTGAATCAAAAGAGTACAGAGCAAGCCAGCCCACACCAAACTGCCTGGGTGGTCTTATTTCACTGTTTGTGTGTAGGCACATCAATATATATGCTCAAGCACTGGAAAAGTTTTTTTATAATATGGCCCCTTTACGATAAATATAACTTAAATGTCTTAGTCATAGGTCACTGCATTGTGTCAGTGTCACAGAATTCTATAATTAGAGGAACCTTGTAAACCTCAGTTTGAGTTTTACCACAGACAGTCCTAATAATATCAACTGCTAATGATAGAAATCAAACTGTAATTGTGCTCCTGCTTTCGCAGTTCTGAGAAATTCTTTGCACCCAAACTGCTTGACAAGGTAAATAAATGCAACCAGGAGAGATTATCTCTGCTATGCCATAGCTTTAGCTTGAAAAGGTTAAAGGTATACATTTAATTATTTTTAACACTAGCAGCACTAGCAATAGTGCAGATCTATTTTATGTCAGTGACAGTATAGATTTTTTGGGTGATTTTTAATTTTGTTAGTCTAATCCATGAGTTTTTGGGGCAAACACACAGCTAAAAGAGGAAGAATGAAACGAATGGAAGTCATTTAGAAAGCGCTTGACTGAGTAGTCACAATAACAAAAATAGTTGAGGACATTCCCTAACACAACAAGAACAAAGCTACGTCACTAGAACATGTGAAACATGCATATGGGATGATGAGAGGACAGAGAGGTTCATATTTCAGTGAATTAGTCAGAACCATTTTATCTTAAGTCAAGTTGAGTGGAAATTCCACTTAAAAGCAATGGATTTCCTGGAAACTACTATATGTGCGAAACTGTTCCTTCTACACAAAACGGAATTGCATTTATTTTAAATACTGAGATTTTGGCAGTTGGAAATCAGTATTTTATTGTTTGGAGTGTGTTGGTTGGTTAGATTTTTGACTTATAGTTCACATTCAATTTAAATGCACACACAGGTGGACAGCAGCTACCTGATAATGCAACGTTCTAACAAAGACTATCAGTTTTTAAGCTGCACAACCAAGTCAAAACTTTCAACTGCATTCTCCAAATCTCAGGAAAGAAAAAAATGATGCCCCCTTTGACCAGGAAGCCCCATCAAGCAGCTGTTTTTAGCAAAAAAAGGTCTTGTAAACCCACTGTATGCCCAGTACCAAACAGAGAGACAGACAAGGTTAGCAACTAGTGGAGCATTTAGCACCTAAAAGAGATATTTCCCTTTGAGTTTGAAAACAACTGTGCTAATGGTGTTCCATATCTGCTGGACGTGTAAATACTGTTTGCTGCCACGTTCGTAACACTGTTTGCATATTAACTGTATAAGGTGATGATATGTTAGTGTTTTTTTAGGACTTGATCTGCTACCCTCAAGTGGCCAAAATCAATAAATACTGCTTTAACTTCTGCTTCTCTACTATTTTCTAGGTCCCCGAGGAGGATATAGTGAGTGTGACAGACATGCTCCAGCATCAGAGGAAAGAACCGGCCACCAGTTGATATCTGAAGTCCCATCTGAGCTGGATGATCAGCTCACTATGCCCCCCGCCCCCCTCTCACTCCAGCTCCAGTGGCCAGGGGTGGCAGGGCAGCAGGAAGGGAGGCTAACTCTGTGCCTAGACTAGCACTGCATCGCCAGCAGTATTAACTAATACGAACTTGCCATGAACACCAGAAGCGCTTCCCTATGGTGTGCACAAACAGTTTGTCTGTGAGGCCTCCTGTCTTACCTTTCCAAGTCAGGATGCACTGAGTCCCAGGGGGCCCACAAGCTCACACGTGCACATCCAAATGCACAATCACTCCTTAACACAAACACACACAGACACACACACACACTTGCACATTCAAATTCACAAGCACAAGGTCAGACTAATGAACATGTAAGATCGACTCTTTCTCTCTAATACAGGACCAGAGATTTTGTGGTGTATGGTCTAAAGTTGAGTTGTTCGTAACATAATTTTGCTGCATACAGCAGAACATACTCATACATTTCACCAGTGCTATAAACACACAAATCAGTCTTCCAGTAATGTTTATATAATCATAATGTGTCTGAACAGCCCCTTTTTTATCAAAGGCCATTCATAAGAATTCTAATTTTACTTTTTGTGAAGCTGAAAGTGTGAAGCTTGAAATGCAAGGCAGTTGTGAGAATGTTGAGCTTAAAATAATTGTCATGAGACAACTGAGAATTTTTATTTTTTGACAACAGGGCTCACATATTTTGGTTTGAATAGAATGTGCAGGTAGTATATTAAAACTACTACAAATGCTGTCAAGAATAACAGTAGGCTTGATCAGTGTTTTTTGAAAGGTCAGCATTTTGTAACCATAACATTACCCAAGGTCAGTAACACTATGTCTTATTTTTTTGTTATTTGCACAATAAACTTTTACTTTAGCTGTTTGCTTATCACGTAGATGTTTTCTTTGGTACAACTACATTTTGTACAATTTGAAGTAAAAGTATGCTGTAAACATTTGTAATTTTTGTGCTGCTTCATTCAATAAAAAGTATTGAAAATAGGGGCTTTTTGTTGACTTCTTGGCATGAGTGAGTTGGATAGTTCAAACAAATGTTGACTACCTCAAGAACAGCAAGATTATGCCTTAAAATCAGTCATACCTCATGAGTCAAGCATGTGAAGTGGGGATGGTGGGTTATTTCTGGCTTTTGACAGCAAAGGAACAAATGAGATGATTATAATTTTAATTCCACTGCTTTTCCATGACACTTAGAGCCACCACCCACCTCAAAGGTGTGGGGTAGGATATAACAAGCATTGTCCAAATGGATGACATAAAAGCTTAATTGTCTCCACCCCAGCTGGAGATCCAATGGGTCTAGCATTATTCCTCAGATGGTAAAAACAGGAGTAAATAGAGCTCTTGACATCCTAGTCAAAAGCTAAGGCCTGGCCAAAAATAATAACTTGATTTCTTTTGGCGGACTTAACTGAAGATGAAACAAACCCAACACATTTAATCTGTCAGCGGTGCTAATCGGCCACTGCAATAACCAGTCCTCAATGGAATTTATTTAAAAATTAGTTATTTAAAAATCCTCACTTTGCTGATATTGTGAGCCCAAAATTAAAAGTATAGCTAAATGTCATCCGCATAGAAATGAGATACACCTTTTCAAACTGATGGTCTTATCCAAGTGGTCGCAAGTACAAGGAAAACAAAAGAGGAACCAGAATGGAACCTTGGGGCACACAAGAAAACTGTGTGCCTGATCTGGAAAAACTCCTGTCAGAAAGGTAAGAAAAAATAGACCCATGAAATTTTTAAACAGAAGCTGGCAGAATGTTAAGGGGGCGTAGTAGACTGTGTCATACTTGCCACCATATCAGTAACTCTTGGAGATAAATTTTAAAAGGACTTGGCTTTCTGGTGTAACTGGCAGAGGATATTGTAGGTGAGACTTTGAGGGGATGACTTTGTGCCCAGACATTTTCAGATCTCATCTTCAATGACGGAGATTTTTTGTAATTATTATAATAATTATTAGTTGGATGGAAAATTACCTGGTACTGCAAATGACGCAGAAGTGATAATGTATCTGATAATATTAAACCCGCCCATTCATATTAGTTTTTTTTTCCAGATGCCTGAAAGATCGTAGACAGTAATAGACAGTGATAGATAGAGCATAATTTAACGTTTCATACTTTATCTTTGTATTTTGCATTTGTGGGCAACTTCTTTTACACTGTGAAAAGTTAAAGACCATTTGTCTATTTAATGTGTTGTGCGCTTTTTTTATGTATGCGTGTTTGTAAACCTTGTTAGAAAGATATTATCTTCAGTCTGCATTCAGTGCTGACACTGAAGAGGTGCACGCTGTCATAACATGAATGATGTAAAAAAAAAAAAAAAAAAAAAAGAAGGTCATCATGGAATTTTGTGATTCTTTGTAGTATGTGAGATTGTGTGTGTGTCAGTGTGGGTGGGTATAGATGACCGAGCCCTTCAAATACACTATATATAGGCCAGTCTACCGGTAAAAATGAATTTTCTGCAACTTGCTGTTTCTACAAGGTTTGTTCATCAAGAACCACTGAGGGTTAAAGTGAATCAGTTATTGTCACTATGGATAACAGAATCAATGGACTACTAAGGCACTATGGTAAATATTTTTAGAATATTTAGCAATACATTCAAAAATTGTCATAACTATACTGTCTTAGTTCTTAGCAGCTTAGTTTGAATTTCTGCTAAGTTATACCACATGTACATGTACGCATTTACTTGTTTTAGCAGTAGTGTTAATGTGCAGGCCTATATATCTGCATACCAGTGGAAGGAAGGTTCTCCCCAATTGAATGTTGTTTTGTACATTTTCCGGCGTAACCTTTACATTAGACGTTAACTACAAACAAACTACAGGCAAACAAGCTGAATTACTGTTATATTAAGTTATATTGCTCTTTCTGTTTTATGCTTTGATTGACAACTGGACAAACCAATGAATTTACACTGGATTGGTGATAGGTTCCCAACCTTTTCTGCTTCCAAACCCTTAAAACAAAGTCATGTCTGTTTGTGACCTCTAGTCACAGATGGCTTTTTTTTTTAACAGCTGTGACCAGAGAGTGACGGGATCCTTCTTAAATTTGAATAATTTTTTGAGGTAAAATTGTCTAGGAAAAAGTCAAAGATTAGAGGGAAATCTGAAAAATTTGGTGCAGCATGTTTCTTTTCTGCTTTTCTGCCCTCTTAATCATTTTGCAACCCCTCAGGTTTGTTTTGTAACCCATTAAGATGGTCCAGACCCCCACTTTGGCACCCACTGACCTAAGAAATTCAAAACATTGCATCTTGAATCGGACTACTTTAACTACTGGCACAAATACTGTTGAGAGTTGGCAATTGATGAAAGTTTGGATTTTGGTGTTTAGTACCTCATAATGAGAGCAATTAACTTCCTTCATAAATCCTGACAGTTATTAATTAGCCTGTTTCCATGTTTTTTTCTTAGTGCTTTTCTTAGCCTTGATGCTCCAGTGGAGGTCAGTATTTCCTGCTCCGACTCACACCAGCTGTAAGAATAACTTACAAAGCACAAAGGATCTTACCAGTCTAGCGGTACATGAAGCAAAGGAACTACTGGATAAATATGTAAGTACCACACAGTGATTCTGTCATGTTGTCATGTTTCTTGGTATAATATATTTCCTGTACAACTTGTTGCGTAGTTTGCTGTAATCATGCACAACACTTTAATTTTATTGTAGCTGCTGCAAAATGTTTTAATTCATCCACTGGTCCAAAACCACTTTGACACTTGTTCAGAACACATATTTCAAGTTTCAAGTTTCTTTTATTACCACATGGCTAGGCTGGTGGCTGTTGGCGTGAGATTTCATAGGTTATGGTGGAAGGCTCTAGATTGACAATTAGCAGATAGTGAAAATCCTTGTAAAAAAAAAAAAAAGAAATCCTTTACATAATAAATCCTTTAAAGACCAGTTTACATTCAGTCATCCCAGCTGTCCTAATGATTTGTGCTAATTTGTAAAAAAAAACAAACAAAAAAGGAAGAAAAGAAAAAAAATCCATGCTTAGATTTATGGAAAAGTAATTTAAGATCCTCTCTTTCTTACAGACAGAGTTTCATGGCAACCAGAGTGGTTCGATTCCACACAATGTTCCTGAATCCTCAATATCTGGCATTTCAAACATTTTTGAGAAGCTGCAGGACGTCTACATCAAGAACGTGCTTTTTCATCTGCACATTTCCACTGTAGAGGAGTACCAGAAAAATGTTTGGGGTGATCCACAATCTGTGGCAAAGCCTCTGAAGCTAGTCAAGGGCAGACTCACCTACCTATTACTTAAAATAACGACTTTACTCAAAACCATCAAGCCAGAAATCCCTTTGCCCCCAACAGCAGCCCCACCGCAGCTGTCCAACAATGACGACTATGCAAAAAAAGTATATGGATGGGGTGTCATATACGGACTGCACAACTGGCTTACACAAGTGCTGCAGGTACTAGAAGAGGTGAACGGAATGTGCGACAAATAGACTGCAGGGATTCAGCGCTTTTAAAAGGAGCACTCCACCTATTTTACACATGAAGATTGTCAGTTTACTCATCACAAGGAGTTAAATTCAATTGTTAATGGATTATTTATATATTTATTGAATATGTATTTATTTTATTTAAATTATTTTATTTATTTTAGTGCAATGTTTGAGTTAATCTGTTAATTTATTAGTGTGTTTATACAAATACCATAACAGTTTTATTTTTGTTTCACAAAGTTCTTTTTTACTGTTTATTTATTTATGTTTCAAGATTCAGTTTTACCTCAGTTTCATTCATATTTCTGTTACTAAATAAACACCACCTTTTTTGTATGACCTCCTGCCTGCAGATGTTTCAGTGGGGGGCACTGACACATCTGTACAAGGATTGTACAAGGATTTACGTTTATATTCATTAATAAGAGGATAAATAATTGAAATGTTGTTGAAACTTGCTCAAAGAAAATAAAAAATATATGAAGTCAGCATGACTAATAGCAATAAACAATACAATGAAAGTGTGTAGGAAGAGGATACGATGACTATATAATGACATATATTGTACATCCAGTTATTCAAGATTTACGTGTATATACTGTATAAAGTAACCATAACCTCAGCCTCTGTTGTAAAGTCTGTATTTTTCAATGCAATTAATACTTCTGAAGACTAAAATTAATAAAATGATACAGATTGTGTAATATTCTTTCTTTTTATTTCCTTTGCTAAAAAAAAAGCTAAAGGTTTTCATGCCGACAACAAAAGCAAAGCTTTTATTCAACTTTTATGCAAAAGATATTATATTATTAAGTTATTAAGACATTATAATATTAAGACAATCAAACCAGTTAGAACGGATTGTTGGAGGCTTAAACTGGATTGAACCAGGTTCACTTTAAAGGATATTTTCAAGGTTGTGGTTAGACTCACATCTACACAGGAAGTATTGTGTAAAAGCGCGATCAGAGAAGGAATGAATCAAACGTAACATAATATGTCATCACAAGAGTACGTGATAAATAACTGACGTAAAGAATGTTATTTGTCAGAGTAAACGTTTAACCTGAAATTATGTGGAAATGAGATGGTTCATCTTCCGTGTTGGGTGCAGAGTAATAATAATCACTTACAACAACATACAAAATACAAAATTACTGTTATATAGATCATGCAAGTTGTATAAAAAGTCAGTGATAATATGACCCATGTGTCCTCTATCTACAAACCAAAATCAGTCTTCAAACCAAAGCTCCTGCTGTATGGGATCATTTGCTTAATTTCAACTCCTAATTATTTGCAGAATGTCTTTAAATTGCTTTTGCACTGGATAAGTGTTCAAGATGCAAACACACAAAACTTCTCACTAAATTATGAGTCAACCCTCAGAACAGTTTTTTTAAAAACAAATAATCTTAATCAGTCCTTTTTGTCATTTCCTTAAGTGGAGAGGAAAATGCAAACACTGCAAGGTGTTGACCTGTTAAACCCAATCTTGATTTTAACTGGTTTTACTTTTTTCATCAAAGGATCCGGCTAAGTCAGAGATAGGGGAAGTTTATCATCATCACTTCTTTCACACGCCTCCTTTGAGAAGTGTGCAAATATAAAAATGATCTCTGCGGTTGGGATTACATTACTATGATAAATTGTCCTTGTGTCATATTGAAAACTTGAGCAGAGTCACATTTCAGAATGAAACACAGGGCAGGTAGAGTATGTCTCACAACTCACTTTCTTCGCTCATTATGAGTCTTTAGAAGCCATTTCAAGTTCATTTGAGTCATATATGTAGAAACTTGTCACTGTGCACTTCAATTTGCAGGTTTTCTGATACTGGGGTGCGCCTGGATGATGATTTTACTGCAAAGCTTGGAGGCAGGACATGCACCAAAGAAACATGCTGTCACTGGTTCATCATGCAGGCCAAAAGAGCTGACAGCACTTACCAAAAAAGGAGTTGAAGAGAGCCTGGCAAGCTTTGTAAGTAACATAATATTGCGTGTATGTACAGTATATCTACTGGTAGTTTGTGTGTTGCGGTTACAGTCCTCATCACACCTGAGTTTCTGTCTCAGATTTGGAAATTTTCAGTGTCAGTACAAGTGCAGAATGATCAAGACAGAGAACACTTTCTTTCAAAACCGTTTCTGTGAGGCAGCTCTCAGTCACTGTGCAGATATGCCGGCAGTGGAGGAAGAAGTGTTTGGATCTTTTTTCAAATATATCTTATATAAGATATATATCTCTTATATCTTTATAAGAGTCTATGAAATGCTTAAGTACAAGTACCTCTTTAGTTACTTTCTACCACTGCATACAGGACTAGATTGCTTATCTTGGACGGACCTTGTATAATGTTGCTGTTCACTGAAAACCATGTATCTCCACATTAACTGATTTTAAAATTACAATTAGAAGAATTTTCTTAACCCATAAAGAAATACTTAATTCTTCAGTTTGTCTCATTCTTAAGCAAAATAAACCATGAAAACACATTGGGTTTTCTGAAAAGTGCTTTTTTTTTTTTTTTTTGTGAAGAGCTTCGAAGATACATGGTTTTCACACGAGACAGCAACAATAAACCGATAAATAATACATTTATGTTAAATATGTAATTAAAGTTATGATTGGTGTAATTGCAGTGTTATTGATAGCAGTTGGAACTTATGGTGTAATAGTTTGGTGCACTGCTGAGTCAAATTGTTGCCAGTGCATTTTAAACTTATTGAATATTATGTAACTGACATTGTCTTTTCACTCCAGTGTCTGGGATGAAAGCAAATCTTTCAATTAAGTTCACTATTTCCCCCTTCCAGGACAAAGCCAACGGGGAGCACCTTGACACTTGGTCCCACGGATTCCCCAAGCTCCAGGTCCACCAGAACTCCCCGCACCATTGGGCAAAAGTTCAGTGTAGCCTCCTCTTCATGGCCCAAGCCCTGGAGAAGCTCCTGGAGGACCAGAGGAACAACCTGAATCCCGGTGATCTTTCACTTCACAAGAAGCTCACAGCCACCATCTCCAGAGTCAACCTGCTCGCAGGCTGTGTGAAGGATATTCACGGAGGGGAATGCTCCCCGAAGCCCTCTCCACCCAAACTACCCGTGCATGCATTTCAAAGGAAGCAGTGGGGTCACACTCTTTTGGTGGCATCCAGGGACTATTTGAAGTGGCTGGAGCATCAGTTCGGGGTCCAATTTTCAAAGGTCAAAGGGACAAATATGATAAAACTTAAAGTTATCCAGGCAAAGTTTCAGAAATACTTGAAGGGGAATGGATACATCCTATAATTCATCTCAGATTGTGATGCAGTTCATGGCAGCTTTTTTTAATGGTTAAATGTTTTTTCAAGATATATAAATGCTTATTTGTAATGTATAGTAGCTGATTTAATCACTTTTTTAAAGCAATTTTTCAACTATTTATGTTGGACGTTTTGGAAAATATGCTTATTTGCTTTCTTGCCAAGAGTTAGATTCACTTTCATATTTTTCTGGTAAATATAAGGCTACAACCAGCAGCTGGTTTGTTTTAGCCTAGCATAGAGACTGAAAACAGGTGGAAAGAGCTTGTCTGGCTCTGTCCAAATTTAACAGATTATATCTTGTTTGTGTAAATGTATGTGCCTCATTAGTTCTTGGATTAGAGAGATGAAATATATCTAATAGTGAGTTTAAGAGGTGCTGGTAGGCAGCTTTTGTTACCGGACAGAGTCAAGCTAGCTGTTTCCCTATTTCCACTCTTTATGCTAAACTAAGATAACTGGGTGTAGCTTCACATTTACTGTACAAATATGAGAGTAATATCAATCTTCTCATTTAACTCAAGGAAAGAAAGTGAATGGCTTTGTTCAATTTAACTTAATACTTTGAAGCAACTGACATTGTTCCCATGTGACAGCAATTAATCAACTTGCCAAAGAGGCAAATGAGAAGGGGCTCTAATACATTTTCTAATTACGGCAGTTTGTTTTCTCAGCCTTCAGAATGATTAATTGTTTTGCTCTGGCCATCTATCCCATGTGAGTGGGCTACGTTGCCTGAGGTAGAAAGAGAAGCTGATAAGAATCAGCTCCACAGACTCACCAGTTTGGACTCTGAACACTGTGGACAGATGGACAGTGCACAGTAAGGCTGATAAGTCTGTCAGACTCCCATCAAAGTAATGCAGGAGAACAACAACACTGTACCAAGATTAATGTGGGCCTGTCCTTCCCAAATTAAGTTATTCTACTAGATGAGTTTGAAATTAGTTTTCATAATGTTGGAAATCAGCAAAGTTCCTGAGAGTATGTATATTTTGGAAGACACGAATCTTTTCTAATAATTATACATGATTTCCTACAGACTTTTGAAAATCTTTATCAATTTTTTTTTTTTTTTTTTACAAAACAACTTTTTGAATGCTTTGATTGTACCTTCTGCTCATACACTATTGCATACATATATTATAATGCAGGTTTGCTCATTTTTGCTATTATGGTTTGTGATTTTAAGTTTTGCTTGATCATATTGTACCATTTCCCTTTTCTCTTGTTCATTAAACCCATTGATTTTCTTCCACAAGCTTTAAAATACTTGCTTTGGACGAACTACACACGTGTAATACAACCTTTCACGGCACTATTAAACCAACTACAAATGTTCCTAATCTTTAAAAAACATAAGCCGAGTCATTTTATTTCACAGTCACTTTTATTAAATAGCCATTTCATATGCATGCACTAACACGAAAGTAATGACACATTCTTTGCCGTTTTAAAATATTCAACAAAACATAAAACAGCTGTTATCTTCTTAAATCAGGTTTGAAATGAAGCCTATTTTATGATATAAACTGGTTTGAAATGAATCCTGATGGATGAGCTGCCTGCTATGTAGACCTGATGATCATCATGGATGAATGTATGAAGCGTTCTAATGCACTTATGAAGTGTAAATAATCAAATCACATACAGCATTTGTCCATTTTGAGGTTGGTCTGGTGTCTTGGATGTCTCCAACTCTTTACCACTATAATGCAAACACGTCCAAGACAACAGTTCACTTGCAAAGTCTCTTCTCCACGCACCATTAGGTGTCCAAACAGGGAGCCTTTATTGGCCCACTGCTGTTCTGGTACTTCCTAAACCAGGGGAGGAAAGTCAAATGCTTATACAGGTAGGAGCTCTGGAGGACTCTCCCCGTAGCAGTACTTTGCTTGAGGGTTTCGGTAGGTATTCTCATGTTGAACACTCTGCAGGAGAGAAAAAAACATAAACAAGTTAATAAATTCAATTATTTTTTTTGTTAAAATGCAAATGTAGTTTTTGCTGCTGAATGCACGTATTAAATAGTGAAGCTTTTCTCAAGCAATCATACATTTCAATTGAGAAGTAAACCAGGGAAATTAAAACACTAAATACATGTATGCCTGATACGCTTATTGAAAGCAACTGACAGTAAAATGAGTTTTGATTCTGAGATGTATTATCAGTTATTATTTGGGAGAATAATAAGCCAGTGCAGAATGAATGTCACATATTTTTATCTCTTGAGAATTTTGCATGTAATAGAAAGCTAAAATGATTCATTAAGAGAAAGTCTGTTGTCGGTTTCTGACATTCAGGAAATCTAGGAGACAACTGCAATGAGTCAATGTGACGCATAAAAGAAAATTGTGCTTATCTACAGCTTTGACATCTGTATGAAAAATACACAGATACATTTATGAGGGAAGGTAGGAACTGTGGCGGTGGGACAAACATTTTAACTAATCAGGCTTTGTTTCAAAGTGATGATGATGGTGTGGTTATGTTTTTGACTGGTTTTGTATCATTATAAAACTTTTAGAAGGTTAGGAGGGCTGGTCTGTCAGAACTGATCATTTTTTAATTTATCTCATAACATACTTGTGAAGAGGTCCTACACTTGGCCAGGCACAGTTCAAAATGATCCTCCACAGCGGTGAAGAGATTCTGAAAGCCTTCGGCTGCGCGATTCAGGAAGCGCTCAAGGAGAGGTTGCTGAAGAGGAGAACGTAGATAAGAAAAAGCATTTGTAAATCATTCAAGTGCAGAATTCAGTTGGTTAAACCTTGTCTTTTTCCCCCTCATGGTCAATGCTCTGTATAGTATCTGAATTATTGCATTTCAAGATGCATCCATTAAAACGTATGCATGCAGAGAAGATGTTGCATTTTGACAGTTGAGCTGTTTCTGATAGCAATAACTCAAACCCCTAAACATCCTTGATTTGACCGATTACCTTATCAGGCTGGAGGCAGCAAGACACACAATACTCATAGATGCTACAGCAGCCGTTGGCCAGGCAGCTTTTACAAATGTACTGTCTGGTGCTGGGAGCATTGACGTTACAGCAGCCATTAACCAACAAGTCTTTTCTCTCGCAGACATAACCTGTAAAACATTAACACAGAGAAGGCTATACATTGATTAAAGGCTACATAACAGTATCGTGTAGCTGTCTGGTTCTCATCACTGTATGGAGGTGAGTAACGGCCGCATTACTCACCAAGTTCGTCTGTGATAAGTGTCTTGCCCTGGATGGAGTTTCTGCACTGAGTGATCTGTCGGCTGCTGTTGCCCAGGTTGAAACGGACTTTCCAGGGGATGCGATGGTCTGAATCTCTAACCTCCAAGAGTGTGCGGTCCCGTATGGTCCGTTCCTCCTGCCAAATCCACACAATAGTAGGTCATGAAATACTAACACTAATAAGAGCAACTTTTTAATAACAGTTTTTTGAGGACTGAAAATATTTTTCTGTACTTTTTCAACTTAACAAAAGAAGACACATTTCTCACGTTTGATTTTGTCTTAACAAAGCAGATGTGCATGAACTTTGCCTAAATAAAGTACAAAAATCTGGCAAATTTTAAATTAAATTGAAATCAGCTAAAGCTGGAAAAATATGTCAATTATTTGATAAGCTGATAGATGACAACAATTTTGGCAACACTGATAACTGATTAATAATTTACAGACTTTTTAAGGCAAAAAATTCACTAGTGCCAACTTATGAAATGTGAATATTTGATGGTTTCTCTATGACAGCAAACTGAACACATTCGGGTTTTGGACTGTTGATTGGACAAAAGACATTTCAATAGGTCAACATGGACAGGCATGTTTTTAAAACTATTTTATGACATTTTATAGACCAAAACATTTGGCACAATCGGTAATAAAATTAATATTAGTTGCAGGAACTATCACTTTTTGGTCAAAACATAAGTAAACAAGACTCCATATCTGACATTCAATGCCAGCATTTGGGACCGGAGAGTTTATGATACTGTATACACGTTTCTGTTTGTGTCAGAAAAGGAGGTTTGACACCCCACCCAACAACAAAGATTTTGCTATACCATTTCTACAAAAGTAGCTACCTCTTTTAGGCCATTTATTGGAAATACTGCTAGTTAAGGAGCATAACTGCTTTGTGACAATACAAGATTTACAGGATTTTTGCAACACTATGATGAAATACGTTAATTTGACAAGTGATTTACAACCAATCACAGATATTACAATTTGGTTATTTTACCTATAAATGGCCTCTCTACATATACTTTAATAGAGGATTTTTTACATATTGCCCTGGTTCAGAAGATATTACCGTTGCTTTAGTGGACTGAGCTTCTGTACCTGTTTGAGTGTGCTGGTGAGAAAGTAGATAAGAGACAGTCCAAAGACTACTCCCAGCACCCAGCGCTTTCTCAGTAACCGCCGGAGCACCATCATGGCATGGCTTTTTAGAGGAGATGCCGGGGGTGACGGCGACAGTCCAAAACATCAAACCTCCACGGGTCTCAATTCCTTGACTGATGTATTCAACAATATGAAATGGTGTGCGCCTTTCAGATGATAAAAAAAATGTAATTTTTCGCTTTGTAAACTACTGCTGGCTAACGTTAGCTGTGTCAAAACAAACAACGTTACACAACTAACTAGAGGCGTTTTATATTCAGAGTCCAGACAGCCACACTAGCTAACCCATGTTGTAGGCTTAAATAACAAACAATTAGGCAAAACGGACAATGCCTTTTAACACGGGCCGTCGATATGAATGTTGCTCTCACACAGCTGGAAACAGTTTACAGATAGGCATACGAGCTAACGGTGTCTCATTATAAAAGCCTGCTTTGTTATCCTGCTAGCAGGCTGACGTTAGCATTAGCAAGCTGCCCTAGGCTAAAACTCATTATTACAAAAACAAATTACTACAATTATGTAATCGCACAGACGTATCTAGTGACGCAGTTTCGTCTCCTCTCAAAAAAACAATTCGGTAATGTCGGAGGTTGCGTTTACTAGAATGCAACTGTGGTTGTTTCTCCAACGAAATCTGACGTCCACCAGCAAAACAAATCTCCAACACGGATGTGGTAGTGGGAGGAGGGCGCTGATTGGTGGAGAGCTGTCTATGTGACGCAACACAGGAAGTTTTTAAGGGGAGAACCGTGAAAGCGTCTTTTGCAGCAATAGCAAAAAGCCAACCTAGCTAGCCTTAAACCAAAAATGACACACGCCGAAGGGGAATTCACTGAACTAATTCAGGTAAAGACGTCTGCGCTGTTATGTAGCTGAAACGCACAAAACACACACGGTGCATAGTAGCTAAAGATATGAGCTATGTATAGGCCGGCCTCTCTGACAGTCAGACACTGAGGATGGTGATGTGTTTTTGCAGGTCTGAACCATGTGGTGATGAGCGGTATGCCATGCAGAGGAGACACAGCAGCAACACGGATGGCATGCCCTCTGAAAGGTGGGAAAATGAGCTTTCAGAAACGGGCTAACTGCCCTCGCAAGCCTTTTATTAGTGCATCGACTTGATATACTGTATGGTCAAATGTATGTCGGCTGCCCTGCCTTCAAACATACACTCTGGTTTTCATGGTTGTTTTTATGGTTTTTGCAGGGCCCCTTTTTGGTCAAAGCAAATCTTAAAGCCCTTTCTGCTCCAGCATAAATATCTGCTCTGCTCTGCTCTCCTTTCAGACAAAAAAAAATCAGAAACTAAAATATATAAATTTATATTTAGAATTTTTTGGTTTCCCCTTTTTGCAATTACTTGATGGTTATGTACCCATCTACGTAGCTGAAGACCTTATTCTGATACAGCAAAACCAAATCTTGCATAAAGCAATAATGTGTTGTTCTATAATAGGCAGAGCAGATGGTCACACAGAGCCTGATAGCATCCTTCTACACAACACAAGAGCCGCAGACTCTGAACAACAGCCCGCTTTAGCTTTCCTGCTAAAGTCTCCCTCTTATCTCACTTACAAACATGAACACACTTCTTGTCCTGCACCTTAGTTTGTTGAACGAGTGACCAAACTAACATTCACCGGGTGAAAAATGCACCGCTAACAAGAGTGTCCAGGGTAGACGGCATACTAGCTGTTCAGCACATTAAACAGCATGTAAACATACCCACAAATGTCACTTTGACCAGTTAGATTCTGATGTGGTCATTACACGCCCCTTCTGCCAGCTGAGACAAATATTAGCATCTCCCCAAAGACCTTTTTTCTTCCTTTTGATAATATAAAACTATTAACAATACCTTTTTAAAAACATATTGACATTATTTTTGACCACAGTCAGATGTGATTTCAGTTGGACTTTAATGCGACAGCATACAAATATATTAAGACATAGTGTCCTTCCAACTTTGTGGCAACATTTTTGGGGAAGCCCTATCATGTTTAAACTTGATGCCCCCGTGCACAAAGCCAGATCCATAAAGAAATTGATTTCCCAGTTTAATGTGGATGAACTTCACTGGCCGGCATAGAGCCCTGACCTCAACCCCATCCAACACCTTTTGGATGAACAGCACTGACTGCGAGCTGGGCCTTATCGCCCAACATCAGTGGCCAACTTCACTGATGCTCTTGTGCCTGAATGGGAGCAAATCCCCGTCGCCAGATTCCAAAATCTGATGGAAAGCCTTTCCAGAAGAGTGGAGGCTGTTGTGGCGGCATATTAACGCCCATGGTTTTGGAATGAGATGTTGAACAGTCGCATACACTTGTGATGTGTCCACCTGCTTTTGGCCATGTAGCTTATATTGTATTTTAACACTCCAAAGTTCACTGCTGTCATTTACAACTGTGTCTGTATCTGCTGCATCCTTACCCATAAAGAGAAATAAATAAAGCATGGCCATCTTCCGGACAAGTGATCTTCTCCTTTTCTTCCAAATCAGGAGCCGTAGCCAAACTCTGGGATCGGAGAGCAGCCTGGATGAGGGTGGTGTGTTCGACTGCCTGAAGCCTGACTCACCCGCTTCACCCCAGCAGCTCTTCTCCGGCTTGGTGGGTGTCCCCTCTGGTTCTGTCTCCTCTGCCCAGTTCCAGGCAGCCGGCTTAGTCCTGGGCTCTCCCCCTGAAGTTTTTATCCAGATGACCGCATCGTCCAGGGAGGAAGGGGGCCCCCACCGCTCGGAGGGTGGACCCTTCCTCCCTCGCCCGCCCCAGCACCACCATCACCACCATCACCACTTCCACCACCAGCCCCTGCAGCACAGGACCTCCTCTCTGCTCCAGCAGGCCACGACAGCAGCTGGCTCGGAGAGACACGGCTCCAGGGAGGAGGCTCAGGAGGACCCGTCCACTCCGGCCCCGGCTCTGTCTGAGCTGAAGGCAGTAGTCACCTGGCTGCAGAGGGGCTTCCCCTTCATACTCATTCTGCTGGCTAAAGTCTGCTTTCAGCATAAGTTAGGTAAACCAGCTTGTGTAGTAACAGTAAAGGACATATTAAACAATTAATATAAGGTCTGGTTTACTGATGATGTTGCATCTCTTTGTGGCAGGTATTGCTCTCTGTGTGGGGATGGCCAGCACATTTGCCTATGCCAATTCCACGTTCAGGCACCAAGTTTCATTACGGGTAAACGACTACATGTACTAACATGGACTGAATGAATGAAGACAACATTGTGCTTTACTGTTAGACAGTAATTGAGACATGCAAAACAGAAGCACAGACATTGATAGAATTGATTAATCATTTTGAGTCATTTTTTTTAAGAAAACATGTTCAAATTATCTGATTCCAGCTTCTCAAAAGTTAATATTGTCTGGTTTCTTTAGTCTTCTATGATAATTAACAGAATATCTTTGGGTTGTGGACTGTTGGTCGTGACCAAAGAAGGCATTTGAGGACGTCACCTTGAGCTTTGGGAAACAAAGCAATATTTTTGACCATTTTATAGACTAAATGACTAATCAATTAATCAAGGAAATAATCCATCCAATTATTTATTATCATATACTGATACAAAGTGCTGGAAAATAGTGATATAATAAATAATTCTAGGCCATATCGTCCTCACTGGTTTTGGCCAGTATGATTGTGAAACGGGTACTAAATTGCATTCTGTATAATCATTAGTTGCAGCTAGCTAGAGTTCCATCTTACACACCTGTCACTCATCTTCATCAACTGTCTGCCTTTAAAGAGCATCTAGCCTGAGGATGAGGTCAAAACAGGTGTGTAGGAAGCAAAGTGTACACAAATCAGCATCGAAAATGAAAAAAAACAAAAAAACGGATGTTCTCTGCATTGGTAAAAATATTAAATGCCCCAGAGTGTTAGGGAGAGTCAGACAGACTAATATGCATCATATTCTGTTCATTTTCAGGTTTTATGTAAAAATTGTATGATTTTATAGTTTTAGACATAGTTATTTATTGTAATGATGCTCAAATAGTACTGAGTGTGTCTGTTACGTCTCCAGGAGGATCGCTCTGTATTTGTCGCTCTGTCGATCATCATGTTCCTTGCAGGGAATATTGTGTATATCTACTACACATTCAATCACGAGGAGCTACACAACAGGTAGTGTACAAGCAGGTATTTGTATATTAGCTGTGTGTTTTTTTTGGCTGCCATCCTTTTGTGCTGGATTTACTTTGAATTTTTCCATTTCATTTTGTGTTGTGTAAGCCATTTTATTTTTTACTTCCATTTCCAGGGAGTGTTCCTGTTCTTGTCTGGTCTTGTCCTGTGAGTATTTTTTGTTCCAGAGAGTTTTTTTTTATATTATGTTATACATTTGCCTGGCTGTTCCTTCTCATTCTACCGATTCTCACTGAGAGCACCTGAGCTGTCACAACAACAAGTCTTGATATATATATTTTTTCTCTTCTAGCCTCATATTTGCCAAGCCCAACCTCAACAGCTTTGACTTCTTTGATCTAATCTGGGCGGTGGGAATCACAGACTTTGTCCTTAAATACTTCACCATCGGGCTGAAATGCTTTGTCCTCTTTCTGCCCAAGATTCTCCTCGCCTTCAAATCCAGGGTAAGAAATCCACACGTGTGTCTCTGACCTGTATTAGATGTACAGAAAACGTGACTTTTATCAACATCCCAATTTTGACATCTTTTTCAAGGGGCACACTTCAAGTGAGTTTACAGTCTAATAGTGTATAGCTCTATGAACCATTCATCATATAATGATCTGGACATAGAGTTATAATGGCTTGTTAATAGATTCTTTTTACCTTGATTATGTGTAGTGCTTAAACAATCTTTGAGTTTTGGACTGTTTTAGGTTGTTAAAGTTGGACAAAACAAGCAAATTAAAAACATCACTTTTGCATCTATGAAACTGATCAGCATTTATAGATAACAAATAACCAATTTTTAAAAAAAATGAATCAATAATTTAAATACTTGTTTATTTCAGCCCTTATTATCTGTATTTAACATTTGCCCAACCAGTTCATGTAAAACTTTTGTACATTTGAGCAACTGACAGCAAATTAATGTCCAAACCAAACTTTCCAAACCCCCACTTAACCTAAATGAGGATATCTCCTATGACTGTAACGCTTAAACTTCTTGCAGCTGCTTCACAGTAAAAGCTTTAACACTGTAAGAGCCTGCAGGGGTGGATTTGTCCTTTAAACACATTACCGTGTAGACCAGAAAAAGTTTGTATGGCGTGCTCGAAAGGCGTCTAATCTGATTTTAGGGTTTTTTTATAAACTGCTAATAATAATAATGTGTTGTAAACAGTGATTGAGTTACAGAAAGTTCACGGTCAAAGTTAAAAAAACTTGATCTGCCAACCTAATGACGAAATACTCCACTGGGTGAAGAAAGTGCTAAAGGGTCACAGTGTGAAACTGTTTTGTATTCATAAGGTTTTAAATGGTACTCCTTAGGTGAACTTGTGCATGTGGGTGTCTGTGTGCTTGTTTGGTGTAGCCTTAGGCAGCAGAATATGACTGCAGACACACTTACACACATACACACACACTTCCATTTCCATACAGGTGCAGCTCATATTCCTGGTATGTGTTTGTGTGTTAGACGGTAGGGGTGGGGGTGGGGGTGGGGGGGACGGAGGTTACAAAGTATTAGGATTAAATTTTCCACTGATAAACAGACGTACAGGCCTATCAGAGCCATGGCAGCCAGCAACTGAGCTCATTTGCCCTCAAGGGAGATGCAGGGGTGAGGTCATCCCTCCCTGGAGCTGGACCATTACCTGTACCCTCCACTCACACACACACACACGCACGCACACACAAACATACGCAGATACGCTACACACACATACAGAATTTGACAGCTTTGATTGGGATTCCCTAGATCATGTCCTCGTCTTCTCTTAGTTCGTAGAGGCCAAACAGTCCTCTCTATTCTGAACTCTGTGAATTCACACACAGTAATCAGCCTATCGAGTTCATTACTGCATCCAACTATTGAACCTACATAATCACTGCAGTCAGTGATAGCAGGCACGTATACAGTTCATGACAGTTTCGTTTTAAAGGCTTAAACTGCAAATTTCCTCTGTCTGCGTGTGCTTTTTAATACTTGTGTGTTAAGTGTGTAGTACTTTCATTGTTGTGCAAGAGATGTGACATTTTGGTAAATGCAGTAGTTCCTAAATCTTAATATAAATCAGTGGTTTATTTATTATTAGTTGCCCTGCTGGTATTGTGCTACGTGTCTATCCTGTCTGCCTCTAACATGATTTAATGTAAGAAAAAAAAAAAGCATGAGTCACAAGTCAAGTAGAACTGCAACTAACTTTTGTTTTCATTATTGATTTATCATTCATTTTTAAATATGTATTGTCTAACCAACAGGCCAAAATCCAAAGATATTCATTTTACAATTATATAAAACAAATCCTCAAATTTGAGAAGCTGGAGCCAGAAAACAAAAACCCAGAGTACTTGTATTGCACCACTCTGAACACCTTTCTGTGGCTCTACTGTAATATCTTTGCATTGTTGCATCATTTTAGCTCCTGTCTCTATAAGGCCCCCCCTCCCCGTGAGCCCACTCTGTTCTGATTGGCCAGCTTCCGGAGGCTACGTAAACAAACAGTGGCAGTAGGATTTCACTTTTTTTCATGTGTTTACTCGAAATGGAAACTTTGAATCCGGTCCGAAATATGCGAGTCGACAACACGTACAACCCGTGAAACAGCCTCAGTAACAACCTTAGCAACAAAGCCTACGGAACGGGCAGCTGTTTGTGGGCATGCACGAACAATCAGATGTCATCATGAAGAGGTAGTGGAGGTAACATTGCAAACGAAGTGTTCAGAATAGGTTGAAGCCTGAGTTTTAGACTTTCAGAGAGTATTTTACAAATGCTTACCTCAATTTTTGGAACTTTGGCGATGTTTAACATAGACATCTGGCATCATAACAGTATAAAAATAACAGAAAAGCATGATATGTCCCCTTTTTTAAAGATAATCGTTTTAAAGAAGACGTCATAGCACTGGCCACACCGATTGACAAGTCATTTCTGGGTCGAGCAGCGATTTAAAAACAAAGATATCCCCCATCCAACGATCCCCAAAGTAAATAAATAAAAAGTACCAATCTTGGAGATTAAAAAGTGAACCTGTGTTTTTATGTCTGTTTCTGTGTGCAATGGTAAATTAACAGATTAGACAAAGTAATGAAACCAAATAAGCTGGAAACTATTGACACAGGACCTGCAGTGGAGCTAACTCAAACTACTTGGCTTGTGTCCAAACTTGAAATTTGACAGTTTTTGCGTGGGCGTGATGGGCACTGTGGGATACGAAGCTGAGGGGACAAAAGGGAAGATGAATTAGCCGCTAGCAGAGGTCTTCCTCCCCTACCAACTTGGCTGCTCGTGGCTCTTTACCCAGAGTCATCAATCTTTGTCAGATAACATCCAGGAAGTCATTATGCAAGCTGGGATGGGCCACGGGGGCCATCGGGGAATCAAGTTTGCCTTCATTTTGGTCGCCTCTGTTTTTAACCATCCCTAGTTCACTTAACACACTTGGTGGCAGTTGGGACTTGTTTAGAGTTTAATTTCTTCTCTCTGATTACTGAGGAGAGGGGAGGTCTTTTTTTTTTTTTTTTTAAAGGAAGCTAGCAAGCCCCCGTAGGGCTGGGCTTAATGTGGGCACTGGGTAGCAGGTGGAAAGAGCTGCTGCCACTTTCTTTTGCAGTGTGGGGAAATTGCCTGTACCGCTGTGAGACTGTGGAGCTCTGGACACTGGCCATGTTTGTGCTGGAGGCGTGCTGTTTTAAGCTTTTAATACCGCACTGCTCTTGACTAGATAGAAGAGTGCCCAGAAGCTCTTGGGCTCTTTCTGCTTTTTGGACAAGTTAGTGAGTGGATGAAAGAAAGAAGACATATTGTCTTAATTTAGTTATTTTTTTTCCATTTAGTTCAAACTTGGGTCCATTGTGTCGTTTCCTCTTCAAAAGTGCTGCTATTATAAATATAAAAATAATGAATTCTTACTCACAGTCGCTGCCATCCGCATATTGGTTTAAACAAAGCATGTAAAGAGGCCTCCTCTCACTAAGTGGTGTCTGATTTTGTGTGTTTGTCCAGGGAAAGTTCTACCTGCTGATCGAGGAGCTGAGCCAGCTGTTTCGGGCTCTGGTGCCCATCCAGCTGTGGTACAAGTACATCATGGGAGAAGACCCCTCTAACAGTTACTTCCTGGGAGCTACGCTCATTATCATCTACAGCCTCTGCAAGGTAGTTATTGTATGGTTGCAAAACATTTAGTTTTATTTTAGTTTATTTGTACATTTTTTACCATTAGTGTAGATGTAGAGTAATATCAGTAACATTGCAAACATCCGCCAACAGAAGGGGGGTCGGGGGGGGCTGTGTCCAATAATTTCTGTAACTTTCTGAAAAGGAGAGTGTGTGGAGATGTAAAAAAATGCAAGTGCGGCCTGTTGAACAACTATAAATGCTTTTGCCTTCCAACATGGTAGGACAACACTTCGTAGGAACTAGTTTTTTTTTGAGCATACCGCAGCCCCGATGCTCCCTTAGTGCCCAAAGATCTCTCAAGAGGAAAGTTCATGGAGGGTGGATTAGAGCAAGAGTCACAGCAAGGTCAGTAACTGCGCAGTTAAATGAAGGAACTTCAAAACTTTTTTTTTTTTTTTTGTGAGCCATGATTCACTTTCAGTCAGTCATGATTTCGAGTGTTAAGCTGAGATAGTGAACTGAATGACACTGGAATGAATGAATGATGTAATGAATTATTTACACAATAAGGTGGTCATTGTCATGTGTTCTGTACTATGTGTTGACAGTTAAAGTCTCAACCTCTTTTAGTCGACTAGTGATTAATCGGATGTAGATCATGAAATTGTTCAGCTGAATTGGGTGGTTTCCTGGGTGTGTGTGGCGAGACGCAGCACTCTGGTGCTTTCCGAGATCAGGCCATATTAGCAGTTTGTCAGTATTAGAGTATGTTGATGTGCGGCAGTTGTTGATTCATTGTTGTCACGCTGTTGTGTTGCACAAGAGGACAAAGGTTAGAGAAACTGGCTTGTGACATTTTGAATCTTCAAAACAGGAAACTTTATGACAGCTTTATTCAGAGTGAAATCAACAGGTGAGCGGTTACAAACATTGATGAGTCATGTTTTGTACAGACATTTATGGTCGCCAAAGGATGAATCCAACTGACTTTGAGGATGAGTTTTCCTCTAGCGCCGTCATATGGTTGATTATTTGTGGTTGTTTGTTTGAAATGTCTCCACAACTATTGGATGTATTGCCTTCAAATTTAGTAAAGCTTTTCATGTTCCCCCCCAGGATGAATTGTAATAACTTTGGTGATCACCTAATTTTTCCTCTAATGCCATATTCCAGTCAGGCTTTTATTTGGTCCAATACTTTACACACAAAACTAATGACATTCCCATCAGCCTCAGCTTTACTTTGTTTCTAGTGCTAATTACCGAGTGTTAGCATGCTAAACTAAGAGGAGGAGAAACCTGCTAAACATCAGCATGTTAGCATTGTCACTGTGTTGGCATGCTAGCATGCTGATGTTAGCATTTGGCTCAAAACAACACTGTGCCTAACAACAGCCTCATAGACAGCCTTAGTCTTGTCAACAAACATTTAATAAAAGATCAGATCTAAGAGCACCAACAGACTAAAGACATTAGAAGCAGGTCGGATAAAGTCAGAATAGGAAAATAGGAAGTCTGGTGGGCAGTTGTTACTGTCAATACCATAGAAAGCTAATTGTACTTATTATTTTCTTATTGCAGTCCTTTGACATCTGTGGACGTGTGTCTGCCATACGCAAGGCCCTGGTCATGCTCTGCAGCTCCCAGGTCAGATTCAGACCAATCTTACTTTTTTCACCTTTCAGTAAACACACACATATATGCTCAACTTTGACTTAGACAACTTAGACATTTAATAGAATAGAGTTTAATCATTTTGACTGTAAATTCTTTTTGTCTCATCCAGAGTTATGGAGTGAGGGCAGGCAGTCAGCAGTGCAGCGAGGCGGGCGATGTCTGTGCTATTTGTCAGGCTGATTTCAGAGACCCCATAGCCCTTCTCTGTCAGGTAAGGACTCAGTGAACCAGTCAGAAGAAGCTTATAAAAATATAATTTAATCAAAAGTAACAGATACAAATTTAAAGAGTCACTAGGCTGAAAAGCAGTGTTTCACTGCCCTCTCTAGTTGAAAGTTAGAAGTCTTGCACCTCCGTTGGGTATGGTCACAAGTGTGCTGTAACCACACCCAACAGTGATGTCACAGTGCACCGATACACCCAAAGTACACATCATCACTACAGTAAGGTTAAAAAGTGAATCCACTGGAAGTTGGTTAAGAACAAGGATTTTCAACTGATTTTAAGTATAAATGGGAAAGGAAACCACTGTTTAAAACAGTTTGTTGTTTACTTGCCTTTTCCTTACTACTGCTGTTACTATAATGTGATGTGATACCTCAGGGAGGTAAAAGATCATCATCAGTTACTGAGCAGCACTCACTGACACAGGAAACTCTTGTAGGATGGAAAGTTGTAAAGAAATTGTAAACATCAAGCCCTGCAAGCAAGAATCCACATCTCAGTGAGACGTGTTAGTTGTGCATTTATTGCTGCTCTGTCTGCAATTGAAACCGACGCATCATGTTCTTCTGCAGCACGTGTTCTGCGAGGACTGCCTGTGTTTGTGGTTTGACCGGGAGAGAACGTGTCCCCTGTGTCGCTCTACTGTCATTGAGACCCTGCGCTGCTGGAAGGACGGGACCACCTCAGCTCACTTCCAGATCTACTAAACTGACATCTCAATACGCACCCAGGAAGATGTGATTGTGCTGTAATGCGAGTTAGACAATAGTGTGTGTCTTTCTTTTTTATGTCCATGTGGTGGTGCTTTAAGTCAGGGTAAGTCTAATTTATTGCAGCAGCAAAAAGGTGTGTGGCAGGCATTTGAAAAGAACAGAACATGTAAATCTCTTAATCACATTTCAGTTGGCTGCAGTAGCCATATGCTATACAACAACCAATTATAGACACATAATAGAACTTGATAGAACGTGATCCAGTAAGATTGATTCTCACACAGTCATGGCAATAGTGTCATTATTGTGTACATGTAGACTTAGGAGCTGTTTGTAAACTGTGAACATGTCATTTTCACTAGACACTGGGTTAAAAAAGCCCCTTTGATTTAGTTTGATACTGTAAATAATAACAGTATTCACATTGTATCTGTGGGAAGTTTTGCACCAAGTTATGATTTGATCAGATGTGTATGTTTTCTGTATTCTTTTTATTCTGGGGTTGGTATTTGGTTTCATTTTATCTGATATTTAATTTTAAAAATTTGCAATATTTGAAATTGAAATGAAACTCGCCATTTAAAAAAAGTGAAAACTGTAACTGAAAAAAATCAAATTGAGTATTTGTACTTTCTGTAGGTAACAGTTCTTGGTTAGCAAATGATAAGGTTGTTTGCATATTGAGTAATGAACATATGGCGTGTGTGATTTAATTTCTTTAGAATGTAAACAGTATTGCTTATGGATTTGTATCATGTAGGCAGTAACTGTGGTGTAGATGATGAAATCTAAGTTGAGCATTTTCTTTGAGGGCAGCAGTTTATATCTGATAATCCATGTTGCAAAATTGATTTCATTGTCATTCCTTGTGTTGTGCATACTGTTAATAAAATTTTCAGTTTTAAATTAAAGCACTTTAGCTTACTTTATCAAGCATTTTGTCTTTATTTCGAAAAAAGCTTTCATTCGTTTTACCTCTAAAAATCCATATGAAATATTTAAGTATAAATAAAACACATATTATAAAAGACAGTTTCAGTATCTCCGCTCACAGTACACAATATCAGACAAAGCTTATTTCCAGAAGTCACAGACAGCATAACAGCATTGCTTCCTATGCACAGGTCCTGTTTATGATGAAAGCCACTTAACACTGCCCCCGAACAGATAATGCCAAAGCACAGGAAAATATGTAAACATCATCTAAACACTGTAAAAAACATCTATAAAAACAATCATCCTTTCATTATGTACATGTTTACAGTTACAGTATAGCTTATGTAAAAAAAAAGAAAAAAAAAAGAGTGCATTATGAAGCCCCAAACCGGTTTATCTCAAGATTGCTGCACTATATCATAGATACATCTGAAGGTTTGGTCAGTTTACCCATTGATGCACTCATACCGTGGGAGGTGAGGATTCAAATGAGTTAGAGTAAGCTTTTCCCTCCACTCTACCAAGGGAGGATTACATCACCGTTTTGTAACTGGCATGACAGAATCAGAGAGTCACGCAGGGGCAGGACGTGCAACTGGATGATCGCAGGGCTGCAGGGTTTCAGTGTGTCAGTTCGTTTAGAAACTCGTAGTGGAACCACACTGGGCCTTAGTAAGTCTTCGTGACACACGGAGTTAGTCAGACAAACACTTCCGACCAGGAAACACACATTTAACCCCTCTTCCTTCTTCTCCTCTGTCGGTGTTTTTACTCGCTGCACAACTTCGCGTCATCCGACTCTCCTGCATCCTCTGTTTTTAGTGCAAATGATGTGAGCCCGTTTCTTTTCTTCATACACGGTCCTAAAGGCACCATCTACATCCGATATAAAAAGAATAGGCACATGAGGTTTCATAAAAGTAACATATTTATACAAATCATGACCGCAATTAATAATATGTCATTAGCACTCTCAAAGTATAAACAAATACATAACTTTCCACATAGTTTCTATACTTTTAATGTAGTTAATGTTGTGCATTCAGCATCCACCTCACTCATTCTAATAGATTTTTTTTATCTCAAACGCTTTAACCAAGGTGTCTTGCGTCTTCTATGCAACAGAAACCAAAGTATAAATTTAGGACATTTTAAGATAAACAGCTCACTAAATATAAAAGACAGGACTTACAAATAAAAAAAACTAAAACCTTGACCACTCCAAATTTCCCTGTGAAATATTCTTGAACGTGATTGGTCGCTATAATAAAGTCATTCAAAGTGGTCCAGTATCAAACTATGTGTAAATGTGTTTGAAGGAATAAAACAAAAATAAGTGGTTACATTGACAATTGTGGGGCACCTGCAGTTCATGTTATGTTACATTTTATGACAGTTTTCTTTCCTAATAATTATGAAGACTAGCAGCGTCATGGGGGTGGAAACATTTTCAAACTTTTCAGGAGATATGAAACACATTTTTCAAAACACATTTACTTTTTTTCCCCAATTTTTCCAAAAAAGGACAAACACAATGATGGGCGCCGAAAAGAAAACCTGTGTCTAAAGTATCTGCAGGGTTGAGGTGGATCTGCAATTCACTTTAAAATTGTCGTATAAAATGTTTTGTGCTGTTTAAAGTTATTTTTAACACAGCACATGTTTCCACGTGTGTATAATTTTACAGAAAAATAATTGCATTTTGCTCAGCATTGCTTCATAGCTTACTCAAACCAATAACACTACGCTCGCGCAGGTGACGTGACACTGTTTACTCACCTGTTGCTGCTGTTGCCGCCTCGCGCCCTACAAGTGCCTCCGCGCGACGAACAGCACGAGCACGGTGAAGTGGATTGCGGTGCACAGGAAGCTCGTGAGGTGACCTCGCGTGGTCACCGCCGCCGACCCCCTGTCCCCGCAGCTGTAGCCGCCGTCCGTCTCCCGCGCTGGCCAGCTTCTCTCCAGCTGGTCCCCGATCCTCCGCAGGCGCGACGCGAGCACCTGAGCCACGGAGCACGGCGAGGATCTGCGGGCGCTGCAGCTGGAGTCCCCAGGCAGGAGCAAAGGCTGCTCTATCGGCAGCCAACACATCTTCTCTCACTCAACGACCAGCTTGCGCGTTTTCTCTTGAAGTCTTGAGGATATATGACCCTCCTTCTCTTCCCTCATCAAACCTTAAGTGTGTTTGCTCTCTCTCTCTCTTTCTCTCTCTCCCTCTCCCTCCCTCCACTGTATTATTCATCACAGTGTCACATGGTGTGGGGTTTACATCATCTTTTCCCAAAAGAGAATTTCTCCTGTCTGGTTTGATCTGAGGAGTCTTTTGTTACAGGCTGTTCTGGGACGTTGCGTTCTTTTGTCTAGTTAAAAAAAAACACCGACATGGAACATTAAATATCTTTATATTCACAAAAATTGACAATTGTGGCCACAAAAACCGAGAACTGCCGCGTCCATAATAAAACTGCGGAATTAAAAACACGCGGAACTTATGTACCGCTGCGCCGTGTCCCTCCTCGGACTGTTTATAGAGGAGGACGTGCTTGTTTTGCGTCGGTGCCGATCTGTGGCTTCCCTCGATTGTTTTGCACAAGAAAAAAAACATGCAAGCTACACCGCTTTATAACACTGTCATGTTATATTTTGTCAGCGATGTATGAAAAAATATGGCAGACGACCTTGCTGCGTTCAGGGAGTGTTGGAAACAAGAAATAACGAGTAAAAAAGAGGAGCAGCGACTTGTTTCTGCTGCTTCCCCTTCCAGGAGTATTGCTGGTCAGTCAGGTCACAGAGACTCGAAAAACAGATATTTTGAAGACTTAAAAAATCCCAGCAAAGAGCAGAGTGAGGCCCGCAGTCCTTCAAAACCAGATGGTTGCACTGAGGATGAGGGACGTGTTGGTGGAGGAGGTAGGGAGGCTGAAGCAGAGTCAGAGGATCAACCTGAGTATGTGTCCATTGCACGTAGTTTGCTGGATGGGAGGACTAGTCCCTTGCTGGACAGGATTCAGGAGGAGAGGAGCAGGAGGAAGAGGCAATATCATAACATGACAAATGTCTGCAGGGCGTCTCTGCAGCAGCAGCCTCAGAGAAAGGTCAAGAAAGACAAGGAGCTGGTGGAGCAACTCATTCAGGATCTGGTATGACTATGATGATGACAGTGATGAAGAGGATGGTACTAGCATCAGAATCAGCTCAGTGTATGATGTCTGTTTTTATTATCTCTGTTGCAGAATGAGGTGAATGACATTCCCTTCTTTGATATTGAGTTGCCATATGAGTTGGCCTTGAAGATATTCCAGTATCTCAACTGTACCGAGCTAGGCCGATGTGCCCAGGTAAGCAGATGTGGTAAAACAACTCTAGGCAAGAAAAAAATTGTATATAATAAGGTATTAAAGATTAGATTCGAGCAGCTGGGACCCACAAAATGGGCAGCAAGATAAATCTGAAGGGTTGCGAGATGATTTATGGGTAAATTTGTAGACTTTTCCTTAATCTCTGGTGTTTTCTTCTAAAATACTGGATCATTTTACCTCTTCGGCTCTCTAAGTTATTAAAAATGAAATCTGTGAGGCTGCAACTAATGATTATTTTTCATTATTGATTAATCTGCCAGATATTTTCTTGATTAATTGTTTGGTCTATAGAATAACTCACAATTCCCGAAAGCCCCAATCGATGTCTTCAGATCGCTTGTTTTGTCCTTTCAACAGTCTAAAACTCAAAGATATTAAATTTGCTATCACATAAAACAAGAAAAGCAGCAAATCCTCACATTTGAGAAGCTGGAACCAGACAATGTTTGTTTGAAAATGAATAATTAACTGAGTATCAAAATACATTTTATATAATTGACAATATTTTTTCTTTCCATCCACTGAAAGATGTCGGAACCACTACTTTAGACCAACAGTTTCTCCCTAAAATTAGTTTGATAGAAATATTTTTGTGCAAATTAAATGACAAATAAAAACAGCAGCAAACCTGCACTACAGCAATAATAAAGAAGTCCTTAAATTACACTTCCCCCAACATGCAGAATTTGCTTAGAGCAGCTTTAATACCAAATGTGACCTTAAATTGGTATAGATTAGTAAATTACATTTTGTGTGGCAGACCTACTGCACATGTTGCACAGAGTCCATTTGGCAGCCAGCCGGGCTCGTTAAGCACAAATAAATTAAGTGATGCAAGCTTATAATGTATGCTGACTCAATCCACAGTTCCACTGTCCAATCTCCTCCCAGGTGAGCAGGGCATGGAGAGTCCTTGCAGAGGACAGCGTTCTGTGGTTCAAGATGTGTGTGGGGGAGGGTTACCATCAGGACGCCAGCGTGGCTGACTCCCCCTGCTGGAAGAGCACGCTGAGAGACTGCAGGAACTCGGCCAAAACTGTGCGCTCCAACTGGAAGGTGGGCTTGATCTGTGATGTGTGATGTGAATGCGGTGAATCAGACTCACTAAGTTCCCTAAAATACAATGCCTGTATATCAGTTTTTCTTGGTAAAATTGGTGCAGTACAATGGAAAAACATACAAAATAGGATCTTAACATAATGGCAGGGAATCGTGTCTAAATTCTCGCAATGAAAAATACCATCTTTTAGCTTTTAAAACAGATTACACAGAGTCAAATTAGTGCTCTGCCTGCCAGTTATAAGATAACATATTTGTAATCTGGACTGAACAGTTTTATTTTCTGTCTAGAATCGAGTGGGATCCATCAGTCAGCTGCAGTTCGAGCTGGGAAAGGTGCTGTGTGACGTCAGCTCCTGTGACAACTTTGTCTTGGCTGGGTGAGTTTTAAGGACACTTCTGACATCTGATGTTTACTGAATTAAGCTGTAACTGCTCCTGTCCTCTGAATTCTTCTGCCTTGTTTTCTGTGTCATTCTTTAGTTTTAAGTCTCTCTTTTTTAGCATCTAACTTCACGTCAAATCATTCCCTCTTTATTTCTGTAACAGTGCAGAGCTGCTCTGATGACGTGGTAGTTGGAGTCATATTTTCTAAGTGTTTGGGGTCTCCTGATGTCACGCCTACATTTTTATGTGTTTGTCTTCTGATTTCTGAAAGGGGGGACTTAAAGTTTTTACTCTTTGGGATCTTTTTGTAAGTGAAACTCGCCCACAAAGCGGAGGAGAACATGGAGTCTTATATGGCGATTTTCGGGGCGTGGATTATGTTAATGATCACATTTCACAAACGCACACCTACTTATAAACAGGTGGCATTCATCAGGCTGAAACAAGCGACTTACGTTCAGGCAGTTAAGAGAGTGTGTTGAATCCCACGTAGGATTTTTTCTCTTACTGCTTTGTGCAAGAACAAATATAAGAGAAAAATAAGAAAACATTCATGCATGAGGCCCAATAATTTTATACAGTGTTCAGTGTTTGATCCACACACAATATTTTAAACAGAGAGAAAAAAATGACCACAATAAATTCTTGAGTATTCCTTCCAAGGGATAAAATATGCAAAAGTTCTGTTGTTAAGTTTCACAATTTTTACTTAAAAAAAAAACCAAAAAACTTCTTACAGGGTTTAATGAAACATGCAAAAACGGCAGTCCTAAATAATCTATTAAACTGAAAAAGTATTGAATCGAAAAAATACTTTTGACAAGCAGATCTTTATTTCTTAAAAAGTAAACAGAGCAATAAAGATTGTGAGGTAAAGATAGAGCGACTTAGTCTGAGTAACCTTCTTACAAACCCAAATTTAAACCTTTTCAGATTTCTGGAGAAGGACAGTTTTTAAGCTTGTCAACATTTTCAGGCAGCAGTTGAGACATCAGAAAGTGTTAGTAGATGACATTTAATTGCACTGTCTGGTTTTTTATACAAACAAAAGTTATCACCTTATGGGAGTCATAACAGATCAGATCAGATCATCTCCACAATGTATATGGTCACATTTTTGAATCGCAATCTACTCTCCCGCAACATATTGTTACACCCTCACTAATGGCAGTAGTTGGTGAGGGAGGGATATAGATGAGTTACAGCTTAACTCCGCCAAATGTGCCCTGAAACAACAGGGCTGAGACAGTGATAGATTGTGAGGGCCCAGAGGAGCCTGATAGACTGCCCACAAGGACATGTGCAGGGTCTCCAGGGGAATACTGTGATTAGATTCCCATCAGTCCTGCTGGAGACAACAGTGTGTTTGTATCTTTTCACATGAGCAGATGTAGGACACATAGTGCCAAAACAGTCTAGAGATGAAATAAGCATTTTGCAAAATGTGAGCATACTCTTAAATCCTTCTTTTTTATACCATAGCTATTAACAAATTTACAACATCAATACTTTTCCCATTATTGGTACATTAGGGGTAATTCAGCTAAGTGAAAGTATTTAAATTTAACTAGAAAAGAATCAATAGCAGTTTAAGAGAAATCAAGAATGATTCAATTGCATCCACAAAATCTTATTAGAAAACAACTGGAATGAGATTTGGCACTTGAGAGGCAACAGGAGACATCGTCTCATTAACCCAACAGGTCTTTGAGTCGCGCCGTGACAAGCAGGCCAAGTCTGGTGAGACCGTGCATGAAGATTGCTGTAATCAGTGCACAAAGTTTTCTGTGCGCAAAAGTTTTAACGAATGACTTGGATGAGATTCAGCATCATCATCCTGTCGATAGTTGGCACTGAGGTGATGTACCAATTAAGTGAAAGTGTGTATTCCTATTGTTTACTTCCTGCCAAACCCTGCCATGGCAACCGCACACACACACAGGCACAAGCACATGTACATCCTCTGTCACACTCTCTGTCGCTGTGTCACACGCTCTCGCTGCGAGGCGGATACTTGCTCAGACATGATGGTATCTGTGGAGGTGGTAACGCTAGCAGTTTGTCGTCTCCCGCCGCGAGAGCTCATTGACTCGGGCGAAGAGCAAATGGAAAAGGGGGGATGGGGGGTCGAGAACAGAACAGAAAGCCTGATGAGTGCGAGGGGGTGACTTTGTTGCTACTTGTGGCTGGGAGATAAAGACAGTGCTTTCTCACTAAAGGGGGAAAAAAACAGGGGATAAGGTGAGGTTGTATGAGAGCAGGAAAAGGTCACAGTCTAGCCTGCTGAATGGAGGATATGGTTTGACTGTAAGGGTGAGACGTGTAGTATTTTAAGATTGTTCACATACTTTATGAGACATTTGTATAATTTATGCAAACTTAAAAATGACTGAAGATATTGGCAACCTGTTGATCTCTACGCTGCATATTGTGAGCCACTGGTTGGATTTTGTAAAAGAGCCTGTTGGTTTGCAGAGAAAGAGGTTTTCTCTGCTTTCATTTTAAAGAGAGAGAAAAAAAATTGTCTAAAGAAGCAATGATTGTCTATGCAACAAGCATTCATTATGGATTATCTGCTGATTATGTTCTCGATTGATCGAGAACTATCTATTATACTATTAACCATTAAGCAGTTGTCGATCACTCAGTTTGTCGATTGACAGAAAATTAATTTGTTGCACACGTTCCCTGGTTACAGCTTCTCAAACGTGATAGTTTGCTACGTTTCTCTGCTTTATATTATTGTAAATGTGGACTGTTGGTTAAACAAAACAATATGCTATAATGTGAAGACCTTACATTGACTTATGAGTGGCTTTTTTTAATTTTTATTTTACTTTTGATAAACCAATATGACAATAATTAATCAGTTACAGACCTGTTTTCAACTATGGTCTTATTTGTTAACAGTAATAATACTAAGGTATCACAATTAATCTTATATATTCACCTGTAAAGCGGCTAAATATTGCAATATTAAAGAAAACATAAAGTCCCTGCTTACTGCATTTAAGTTACCATCCTTTCATCTATGTAATATATATCATTTCATCTAAAAATGTCTTTGTAAAGGAGTGAATTAAGTCATACACTCAAAGTTCTCAGAGCTGTAGAGATTGAGAAGTGGGTGCAGTGGTAGGAAACTTTCACTTCCTGCTGTAGATCACTGTCCCTACAAGTGACCAGTAGTAAAGGGTGAAATGTTCAGAATTTTTCCCGCCCAAACAACACCCCTGTAATCCTCAAAAGATCATGTGACAAAGATATTAACAAACAAAATAACAAGAAGTCAGAGTGAGCAAAGGATGAATGTGTGAGAGGGGAAGTGATTCAGTGGTGGGATGGTGACATCAGATATCCTTGAAGAGACAAATTTCTCAGCCTGCGATGAAATATGGACACTTCTGCTATTAAATTTGAAAGCCTTTTTATTTCTTCTCTAAATGTTTGAATCATGTGTGTAATTGTGACCTGTGCTTGTATGTATGTCAGGTACACGTCTGGTGATGTGAGGCTGTGGGATACGCTGCACTGGGACTCGACGGCCTCGTACCTGAAGACCAACAGTCTGTCAGCTAACACGAACCCCAGACCTCACGTTACTCACGTCCAGGTCAACAGCACAGTGGCTGCGGCTGCTTATGAAGATGGTAAGTGTGTGCGCTCTTTGGTGATAGCCAGGCATAAGAATCATAAACATATTTTCTTCTTCTATAAGGTGATGACTTTTCCTTTAGCGCATCCAGCAGGTTGACAGTTTTGGCTTTTAGTGAAATGTCTTCATAAATATTGGACTTTTCATCTAAATTATCTTAAATCTTAATTTTAACCAATTATTTGGTTTATGACCAAATACTTGCAAAAGTAATGACATTCCCAGCCGTACTTCATTAGCATGCTAAGGTTAGCATTTAGCTCAAAACACCAGTGTGCCTAAATACAGCCTCACAGAACTGCTAGCATGGCTGTAGCCTTGTTAAATGATCAAAATATAAATGTGGGTAATATCTAGTCTCCAAAATTAGCTTCATAAAGCCTGCCTAGCTGGTTAGACGCACTTGTAGCTTCTGTAGCTGCACAACTACGTCTTGTCCCCTGCTTTGCGTTCTGTGTTTTCCCTCATTCTCTGTGTAGGGATGAAATCAGTGCAGTTATTAGGGACTCAAGTACTGTGTTTCACTGTCATGGGTATAGGCTGTGTGGACCTGTGGAGCACAGAAACAGGCGGAGAGCCCATCCACCACTACCAGATTCCAGGGAGGATCCAGGCCCTGGCCCTGAGCCCCGACAGTCCCGTCCTGGGCTCCGCCGCTGGGTCAGACGTTCGACTCGACCGTGCCGATGATCGTGGCTACTGGAGGACACTCTGCCAGGTTCAGCTACCCAAACCTGTAAGTCAGACAGTTTGATTCCTTTTGTGATTACAGGTTCTGGCTAGAAAGTGTACTAGGATTGTAATAATTAG
Organism: Scomberomorus guttatus; assembly: GCA_038419695.1. Lineage (NCBI taxonomy): Eukaryota > Metazoa > Chordata > Actinopteri > Scombriformes > Scombridae > Scomberomorus > Scomberomorus guttatus. Next base: position 27,781,883 of record CM076450.1, on the reverse strand, counting down.
TCAGTTAATCAATTAGGTGATCAACAGAAAATGAATGACGAATGATTTATTATTTATCAAGTTAAGTTATAAGTTCTTTTTTAAAAATAAGTTATTATTTTAAAGAAAACATGCAGACCACACACAGGTTCTCACTTCTCAAATTTCAGGATTTCCTGCTTTTCTTGAATATTTTTTAGTTTTGTACTGTTGAACAAAACAAGCAAACTGAGGATATGACTTGGACTGTGGGAAATGAGTAAAGCGTGCCTCCATCCTTTCTGTATGGCAGGTCGAGAGCCTGGTTTTGGTGCCAGGCAGGAAGCAGCAGTGCCCGCTGGCGGCCCTGGCAGCAGGAGAGGCCGTGTACCTGTTGGACCCTCTGGAGGAGGAGCCAAGGATGCTCCACTCAGTCTACGGTCATCCCGTTACCTGTCTGGATGCTTCCGACTCCAATGTTGCATTTGGGGTGAAGCGCACTGGCTGGGCCATGCACGATGGAGGCAACAAGGTGGGTTCAGTTTCTCTATACCATTTCTATGAAATATTAACATGTAGTTTTTTAAATGTGCATCTTATGAGTATCTTATCAACCTCTATTAGTGTTCAGAAAATTGCAGTGATATTGATAGACGTGTCCTCTTACACAAGAACATGTTAATTGGTTTCTTGTCAGGTTGTCTTGTGAATTTTGTACATTTCCTTTTATTAGTACAAATTAGTCTCGAGCCCTCATGTTGCTCTGTGTGCACCTCAAGGTTTAAAAGCTTGGGTTGAATTAAACCTCTGGAAGTCCAGAAAAGAAAAAAATCTGCATCCGCCATTTTATTTTGAACAAATAAAGCTTGCAAAGTAACATTTTATACAACAGTTGTGTTTTGCTGGAAGGAACAGTGATGGTAGAATTGTGGCTTGAATAGTATCCTGCTCAGTGAAATTACCAATATGGGAAGCAGGTCAACATCCCGAAACACACATTAATTCCTTATTAGGCGGGACTACTTCCTATTGGGACGAGTTCAAAGCAAAGTAAGCTAATAAATTAGTAAAAAGGGCACGCCCTGGTAGCTTACTAGTTAAGACACATGTCATATAACTGCATCGTCCACGGTTTCGAATCCAGCTGCGGACCTTTGTTGCATGTCACCCCCCATCACTCTCTCCCTTCAATTCCTGTCATCTCTCCACTGTCCCTATAATAAAGGCATAAAATGCCCCCAAAAAATATATAAAATAAAATAAATTAGTGAAAAGAATAGGTAAAATGTTACGACACACTGTATAATAATAATAATACCCTTGCAATGTTAATGTTACTCTCTTATCTGCTAATTTATGCAGTAATTTAAGCAGAAGGTCTACTCCATATTTTTTTACCAGAGATAAGAAACTAGCAATGTTATTTGAATGCTAATTGAACCACATGCTGCCATCCATTCACATATTGTGATGATGATTATCTATTCTATCTAGTCTATTGTGAATAGCACTCTAGTATGTTCACGGAATAACTATCTAGTGTTTGCGTGTTAATGGAATTGATGGAGCTGTATCAAGGCCTCTTTTGTGTTCAGTGTGATTGAAGCATCTGAGGAAGACAAACAAACCTAAACAAAACCTCCTTGAATGTTGACAAACTAGACGGTAATGCCCTGGAACTCTGTTCTAGATGTATTGTAAGAAAAATGCTGCCCACACCTTACAAATTGAAATGGAAGGCTTCCAATAGAGTTAACAAGGTCACTTGTGCTCTCAACAGGTGCATAATGAAGAAATGGGAAATTATACATAATGTGAATAATGTGGTTTCCTCAAATGGAATGAAGCATGTTTTCTTTTAGGAATACAATTGATTGAGGGAAGAGAAGTGAGAACGGCGTTTTTGATTCACAGCTGAAATACCCATCTTACCCGCTGTCCTCGAAATGGAATAAAACTTTTTTTGGAGAATAGATGCCTCCTGCCTTTTCAATGTGGAGCGCACCTTTAGTGTGTTTAGTTTGAATTTTAGATGCATTACAAACAAAGACTGTTCTCCGTGTAAAAGTAAACTGGGTCTCTTGGCAGAGTGATCACTATTACTCTCTGTCCCTTTAGACCCTTGAGTCCCACCAGAAATGAATATGATGTGCCTGTAGGGGATTTGTTTATAGTAGAAATAGCTAGCCTAAATAGCGACAAGCTCTCCATGGGCTCTGCCCTTAATTGCTATAGTCTCTATGTGTACTTTGATCAACTGTTGGTCCCCAAGATGCATCTGTTTGCTTCTAATAATACTATGTTTCTAAGGCCCCCGTGCACCTAATTGACTCTTAGACTTTACTTAGTACAAATAGCCATAAGACAAAGTATTCTGTTGGGATCAGCAAGCACCTATGCAGCAGTCATCATGCTTTTCAAATTAACTTTGTCAACTTGGCTTTTACCAATGTGCATAGATAAAACAAATGCAACAGAAAGCTGCATAAAAGTGTAATTGTATCTTTTTTTTAACATAAAAAACTGATGTGGGTTACCTTAGAGACTAGACAAGTGGTAGCTTCAGAGCAGCAAGTAGCACCCGAGCAGGCTTTGTGTCTGTGCAGCAATCTGTGATTGAAAGGTTTTTGGCAAAGCTGCTCCACTGACATCACCCCTATTAGAAAAGCACAGATGATAGACTTTAGCACGGCTCTCATCAACTCAGTGGCAGCACTAAAGCACCACATAGTGGACCAAGGAGAGAGTAGCAGGGAGGGATATCAGCCTCACCGCATCATAACACAAAGCTGTTGCAATGCAAAGGCAAAAAAAAAGGCAAGTTGTTTAATCTGCATCTGCTGTTGAATATTTCTTGTTAACCATTTGATCAACAATATTGAGAAAGAAACAAGTAGTCCAGATAAAACAGTTTTAATAAAAAATATAATTAATGCAAAAAATTCTACATGTGAGAAGTAGCAGGTTTGTGAGGTTTATATGAATCAATTTAAGATGAAACAGAGCTGAAATAATATTGTTTGTCTCCATCATTTAACAGCCCAAAGTTAAGGATAAAAAGCAGCCGTACCCTTCCTAGTAATTTTAGATTGGAATCATTTTAATTGCAGCACAGAAACACCAAAAGTCTCTCTAACTTTCTTGTTTCCATAGTGAGCTTAGTCCAAACTCCCCTCTAAATTATGCCAATTCATGATTAGCATACCTCTCTTACTAATTAAAATATTTTACAAATTTAATTAATCTGTCTGTCACTCTTGTCACGCTTCTAACAGCATTTTCATACTGCGAAGAAGTCAAAGCATGAATCGGCTGCAGCCGTTAGTGATGCCAAACATGTTTTAAGAAAACATATGCTTCATTAAAATCTGTCAAAATGCATGGAGGTGGCATCCTAGGAAGTCTACTCTAACTTCTCACTCCACAGAGCAGTGAAACATTTTCATTTGCAGCATTTTAATTTAGATGAACTCAACCACATCGTCATGTTTTTGTCAACTTGATGTAGATTCTGTAGTGAATCACTGAGTTTGCTGCAGTTTTGTTACACAGTCTGATAACTTAAAAGTAGAAAAGCTGCTTTGTGTCGATAATATAAAGGATTCTGTCTCATATTTTGGCATGCGTTATCATTTAGCTCGTCAATTTGTCTTTTAGCCTTCCCCCGTTTGTGTTGGTGTCGTCAGTGGGGCTGTGTGTAATTGTGTGGTTGAAGCCAGTCTCCAGATCCTCATTACTACTCGCCTCCTTCTTGCCAGTGGACCGGGGGCACCCAGGCATCCGCCCAGCTCATGGCTGGGCATTCAACATAAGCTGGCATCTCCACTGGCAAGCTATCCAACCACTGCAGTGGATCCACCACAGAGCACAAGTGCTGTCAGAAAACCTGTCAGCCTCTCATTGCCTTAGATTCAGAGGGCTGGATGGATGTATGCAAAGCTGAATTAGTGGTTTGATGTACAGTATGTATGTATGAAAAATGAAGTATGGTTGGAAGTATTGCCATGGATCAAGATCAGGGTGCCGTTCTAGGTTTTAGTCAGCAATATTATCCAGACAACTCTTCTTTGAAGAAGCCTCAATAGCACAGCAGGTGATTTCAGTCATCCAGCTCATATGGGAGGGAATATTATGTGAATATAGAGTAAGTAACAAGGTCGACACAGCAGAGATTGGGGAGTGACGATGTTAAAATCACTCCCATGTGAACGTAGAGTCAAAGCCTACAGGTGGTCGCGGGGGTGGATGTGGGGTTATTAAATGCTAGAAGAATGCTATATGAACAGCAGCAGCAGTTGTAGCAGCAAGCGATTGCTGCAGTTAAAGCAGAGTTTTCAGGTGAACAGTGCAGCGGCTGCACATCAAAAGAAAAAAAAAGAGCAGAATATTAGCGTAAATGCACAGCCCTCTTGCTAAGGAGGAGTTGAATATATGTATGAATGAATGTAGGTGCTGTCTCAGTCAGTCCATTGGGTTATGGACTGATGTAAAACGACTTTCCTCTTTGAATGCTTTGAATTCTTTGAATGTTGCAGCGACCAGCATGTGTGAGTGCAGCAGTGCTTGAGTTGCCTGACTGCACTAGCTCGCACGCTTTGTTACTTTTTAAGTCGCATGGCACAGAACATATCGTGACCATAAAAAGTTGATATTTGGTGTCAACAGTAGGTTCTGACCTTGTCACTCCCTTCAAGCATACAAAGCACAGCAGAGATTGGGGAGTGATGACAAAGCCTAACACCTGCCATTATGTAGAATCTATTATTTGTGGGTGCCTTCTTGGGGCCATTCCCCTGCTAGGCACCTTAGACCACAAGGGGAATATACTATCCAGTGAACTGATATAAACCATGCTACCTTCACTCAATCCAACTACATACCATATACACCTACCTACACCACAAGACTGCCTCATACACATATTATAGCATCTTAAACACCCGGAAAGTGCTGTTCAGGAAGCTAAAATACAGATAATACATCGTTTCAGAGTTTTAGTGTTATATTAGTTTGGTCTTCTAACCACAAACTACTAATGAGCAAAAAAGCACAACTAAACTGGTCTTTGTGACTCGTTTTTGCTTCTTGTTGTACAGCTCTACAAATACACGTAACGATACAAGGGTAGTATATTTGAAAATGAAACTGGGATGTACAGGTGTTAGAAAGCGTTTTCCCGAAGTGTGGGAAGCGACTGTAAACAAGCATCTCAGTGGAGTTGTTGTAAGCAAGTTTGAGACTCTGCTCTACCCTGTTGGATGAGTCATAAATATCAAATGACATCAAACCACAAAGCTGCCATTATTGTGCATCTGGTCTAATGTGCTGCTAATCTCTGTTTGTTCACATGGTGTCTAAACCAAATGTAGCTATGAATCCATATTTGTTTCCAATGTGGGTGTTTGTGAATGAAAGGGGTTGGGGAATTGTGTGCAATGAAGGGCCAAGCAGGTGATTTTCCCTTCTGCTTGCATCGGTGAAATCAGCTGGTGGAGTCTTTGGTTGGAGTGAACGCCTGCAGACAGTTGGCCCCGCATGGCACATGCTTTCCCATTCCTGGTCTATCATATGACACTCAATATTAATCAAAAACCAAACCAGATTTGGCCAAATGTGTTCCACCATAAAGGCAATGACAACATAAATTGTTTTCTCAAAAGTGCAGCTATAATTGCCAATTTTTTAATCTTTTTAAAAGCTATAAATTACATTAACATCCCAGTAGATGCCACCATTAGAGTTTCCTTTGTCTGTGAGTCTCAGTGGGGCTCCAGCGAGTGCATTAACTTAACAACTCCTCTACAGTCATGCTCATGATTATTCCTGCTCAAAACATACTGCCGCATCCTCTAAACAGCCGCCAATATCATCACAAAACGGCTCCTTTGCCTCCCTCAGCGATATTTCTTCATTTCAGTGGGTGAGGTGGGCAGATATTTAATAAAAAAATATCTTCCTGAAATTGTAATGATTCATCGAGAACAGCAGGCTGAACCTAATTTCTGCATCCCCCTCCCTCTTTGTCCACTCGTCCCCCCCCCCCCCCCCTCCCTCTCCTCCGCTGTCCAAATCCTATCAAGCTGTCATTTCAAAGTCCGGTGTGATTTGGGCTTTGCCCCGGGGTGGTGCACAATTAAAGCTCTGCTTGGCCCAAATAAGGGACACACAAAAACTGCTGGCAGCCTCTCAAGGCTTACATCATTCCTCTTTTTTTTCCCCTTCCTTCAAACTTTATCTTTGTGGCACTCTCTCCCTCTTTATCTGTCTTTCTTTTGCTCTACTGTCTCTCTCTCTCTCTCTCCCTCCCTCCTTGGTTTAATTTCTTTATCATTTTAATTATTCAAAGAAAATTGTGCGTGGCAGTTATCCTGTTTGTTCTCATTTGGATGAGAAAACACCAGCCACTAATTGACCAATTAGGCCAGCTCCAGATGACATCATTGTAACTTGTATGAAGAAAGTTTGCTGCTGCCACCAAGCCTAAGGCATTGGTGTGCATCTCAGTCTGTTATTGAAGTATGCCTGTATTTTTTTTTTTCCCCTCCAGCTTTAACATTTAAGTGCTGCTGTGATTTTAATTAACTGGCATCACTGCTGTTAGTTAGAATATTATCGCAACAGTGTTTTTTGAATTACTGCAACCTCAAATTCAAAACCTCGAAACTGTCCTAATACTTTCTGCCTGCACTGTGCATCATACTACACCAAACTAATGAATTAAAGAGCGTGAGTGCATTAAATATTTCATATCATGGATGCATACGTGTTGTCACATTTCAGATCCACGTCTACAGCGTAGAGATGGGAAAACCAACAGTTTGTGTCGGCAACTCACCAGGAGATTTCACTTGCATCAACCTGAGAGACAGCCCCCTTCACCTGCTGGTGTGTGGAAACAAAGATAGGAGGTAGGACACACTTGGACACTTATACACAAAGATTGTGCATAACGACAGAGTCACCCAATACTGACACTCTCGCTTTATTTAAACATCACAAACTTGTGCCATTGGGTCCATCGTTTGAAACTGAGCAAATAACTGAAAGGACAGACTGTTAAATAGTTTTCCCACAGTGACACCTGATGAAGAAGGTAACGCTGAGGCTACTTGCAGTGGGAAACAGGTGTTAAGTAAGCGTGTGAGAAGACAAGGCTCCATTCAAGTTGTGCATCAGTCATACTAAAAGCGTGATGACAAGAGAAGACAGGCATTGAAATACTTTTGTTCTTTGTCTTAAAGAGAGATGTTGTCTGTCTGTCTCTTTACCTGGGATGGTAAAGAAGAAGAAAATCTGTCCCTCTTTATCCCACCCATCCATACATGTACTCACACATGCGTGTGCACACACTTCCCACATCGCTAACCTGGCTCTCCAGATGAGGAAAAGACACATAAAAGAGCCATTCTCATCTATTCTCCACTTGTTAGCGGGCGCTGTGGTCCATGAGCTGGCAGGAAAAGAAAAATCCCTGGCGCGTCCTCGTCCAAAGCTGCCCCCGCTGTTTCTATTCAGCACCAAATCCATCTGGCTGTTAAGTAGTTGGCTTAAAACGAATGACAGACCACATCATATTGTTTATGTTCTGTTGTTTTCTCTTCTTACTAGTTATTCTTCTTACTAGACTCGTAGCAACCGTGCAAAGACAAAAAGTGCTCAGTTTTTGTCAAGTGCCAAAAGAAAATGTTCAACATTGTTTTCTTTCTGAAAGAAATAATTCAACAGCAGCTTTTGAATGAAGCCTTCAAATGCTTGTTTTCTTGCCAGAGCATTGGTAGAGTCTTTATCTAATTCTTTTCTGCTTTACTTTTGGTCTTTGCTTTCTGGTAGATGTGTAGTTTTGTTCAGAGACACACACACACAAACACACACCAGCTTGGCTCTTCCACTTTGGCCCCAGCTGATGCAGCGCACAGTCGAGAACAAATGGAAATGGGGGAGACTGAGGGACAGTCCGCAATCTTGGCTCTCCAACACGGTGGCTTAAGGCCAAAGCCTAATGCATCCCTTCTTTTCCTCCAAATGAGTTTTGTCCTTCTGTTTTTTGCGAGATCCAGGGAGCAAATGAGGGGTCTTGGTAAGGGCTGTCTGGAAGAATGCCACATCTGTGCAAATGGGAAAGACGTGGGCAAAGAGCAAAACTGGAGAGTGAGAGGAGAAATAGTGAGTGCCATACCTGTGGCTACTGGTCACTTTGCATTATGCAGGGCTGCACTTTTTGAGTCTAGCCTCAAGACCACTTTGCTGACATCTTGGACTTGCCTTGACTTTTATTTGCCTATTTAAAAACTTTAAGCGTGTTTAACATGAGGCTCTAGGGATGGCAGTGATGGTCAGTCAGCCGGTTGGTTGTCTGTCTGCCACTATACGATGGATTGCCATTTTTTACATATATTAATGGTCCCCAGAGGATGATCCTCTGCATTTTCCTCTAGTGCCACCATGACAGTTTTGGTTTTTAGTGAAATGTCTTAACAACTGGATGGATTGACTGAAAATTCAGAACAGATGTCCGTGGTGTCCAGTGGATGAATTCTTATAATTTTAGTGATTCCCTGACTTTTCATCTAGTTCAGCAGGTTGAAGTTTTCACATCTACAGAGAAATAACTCAGTATGGATGGCACTAAATTTGTTACAGATGTTCATGGTTCCCAGATGATGAATCCTGGTGACTTTGGTGTTAACTTCACTTTTGAGATTGATATTTGTGATTTTGAGTGAAATGTCTTGACAACTATTGGATGGATTGTAATGAAATTTGTTACGGACACTCATTCATGTCCCCCTCAGGCTGAATTGTTTGTTGTTGATGAATTGATCCCTTAACCTTTCACCTAGCGCCGTCATCATGTCGAAACTAAAATTCATTCAATACTTTGGTTTACTTTCCCATCAGCCTCAGCTGTACCTTGTATTTAGTGCTAATTAGCAAATGTTAGCATGCTAACACGCAAACTAAGATGGTAAATATTATACCTGCTAAACATCAGCAAGTTAGCATTGCCACTGTGATACATGTTAGCATGCTGATGTTAGCATTTAGCTCAAAGCACGACTTTTTTTTTGCCTTTTGATGTACAGAGAAATATACAGGTAGTCTGAAGTTGGAACTACAGTGTCTGAAGAGCAGGAAACTTAGAACAAAGCATAACACTTTTGTCGTAGTGTGCTGAATTATCCAAAATGTGTTATTCTCAACCTTGAATGTGTCCATTAGTCTGAAATATCAAACACAAGTCAAACTGAAGACCCCTTGTGATCACCAAATATCATCCTCTGTCTATAATGAGTAATGAGTCTTGTCTAACACTCAGAAGCTAACTCTTCAGGAGTTATCCGAGCCTCACCCTCACTTCTCTTATTAGGCAGAGCTCCTCCTGATTAATGAAGAGGAGTCTGGCCACTGACAGCTCACTGAAGACGGAGCCACCTCCAACATTAGATTTATGGTTCCCTACAGTCTGCCAGTAATGTTCAGTCCTCATTGTTAAAACGTGTGCTCCCATCACGTAATGCCACTAAACGGGCAAAACTAACTGCGGACAACAAGTCCACCGTGCCAATTTACACATTTAACTTTGATTCTTTAAAAAAAAAAAAAAAAAATTGGAAGCGGAAATGAAATCTGTCTGAGTCCCCAAAGTAAATTTGATTATGGTAATGAAGTCTTGGAAGAAGGTTGAGTCTGGTTGGAGTCATGTGCTGGATGATTTCAGCTGCAATAAAGCCACAATGACAACAGATGGAGCTGAGGGTCCCTTGGGCTTGTGTTGCTCATGAAACCCACCAAGCAAAAATCCTGCTCTTATTTGCAAAAAATACTGGTATAATATTGATAATAATGGATGAGAGCATTAGCACTCATATCAAAGTAGGATTTCTAAATCACTTTAACACTGATCATTTCTAAAACAAATCTGTGAGTACAAATAATTAACACATTCAAAACAAAAGTGGTTAAAAATAATGATACAGTGAAACTACCCTACAATTTAGATTAAGTGGGCAAAATCAAAAACAGCACATGAAATCAAGTCTTCACTTTATTGACTATAATAAAAAAAAGTCAGGTTTGTGCCACTTTGTGAATTATATGAAAATAGTTTCTATTTTCATATAAGTTCTTTTGTGGAGGACTAAAGTTCTGTAGTACACAACAATATTTACCATGTTTATAATGCACATGTGGCTCAGCTTAACTATTAACTACAACATAACGTGTTCTGTATGTATGTCTATAGCTCTAAAGTTATAGTTGACAAGTTAAATAGCTGTGTTGAATAGTGTGATCAGACACCTTGGATGTTCTGAATTATTATTTTAGTTTTTTTTACTATAGTACATAAAGTCCTACTTTTAATACCGTTTTAAATTCATTTTCTCTGTCACAGTATGTTTACCTGTTGTTATTTTGCACAACGTGAATATGTGCTGTACAATCCAGCTTTATTTTCATTCATATTCTTTGGTGTTTAAAATAACCTGTTGTTCCATGTTTAACACTTTCTGATTCATCTGCTCTAATTTATAGTCTGTTGTACAGTTTGTTTTTCCTTTTCTTCATATCTCCTGGTGTCAGAAACAATTGGCCGGTCATCAAATTATCTAATAAACCAAAGATTCCACATTTAGTTGGTTTTGGGTTTGTATTTGTTACATTTTACATGATACCACATCTAAATATTTTCCTTTATAATCAATCTATATATTACTTGAATGATAAACTTTGCCTAGTGTTTGGCAGGACAAATAAAGCGGGAACTAAAGCATGCGATGGCACCATCTGCTTCGGTTTTTATTTGTCTTTGGTCTCTTGGCTGGATGTAGAAAAGTTCTCTTTTCAGTTCTTCCTTCAAATTTGAGAATAGTGTCCTGTTTGTCTGTAAATGAATACACTCTTTCATGTGCTCTCTCTCGTGCAGTCTTGGTATGAGTCCTACGTCTCTGTTAACAGGAAGTGAAATCCAAAATTACCATGCTCCACTGGAAATGACTGACGCTATTGTACTCACTTCACTTATTATTCTAAGTCCCTCTGGAGCGTTCACAAAAAGAATATTCAAATATAAAACTTACAATCATCTTGTTATATTATTATGGTTCCAACAGCAAACATGCTCCTTTGTTGACCTACCTAATTAAAATGAAGCAATAATTCATTTCTCAGTGTAATAGCAGCATTTGTTCTTCTCTGAATCAGGGTGAGGGTATTTGACCTACGAGCCGGCTCCTCTGTGGCGTCTCTGTACGCCCACCACCTGGGCGTCACCTCGGTGCAGGCAGATGATTGGAAGATTGTGAGCGGCGGAGAGGAAGGATTGGTGTGCGTGTGGGAGATGAGGATGGGAGCTAAACTGTGGGAGATGCACAACAGGTGGGAGGATATACAAACTGTCAGCAACACTTAGGCTAAAAGTTACACGTCTGTTGTCTATCAGATTTCAAAGATGTCACATCTTTTTTTTGTCGCTTAGCTCCCTCCGTTTGTTAGTAACACATTACAATTGTGATGTGTGCCTTTGAGATGAGAAATAACTTGTTTTCCCAAACCCACTAGTTTCCAAACTATCGTTTATTTGTATCTTTTTTCTCTAAATTATTGCAAGTTCCATAAATAAGACTCAGGTGTGTTTATTTCATCGCAACACTGAGAAAGTTTTCCTAATTTGTAATAACAAATGTGTTTTTTTAATCTTTACATTGGCTTCAAGAACCATTAGTAGAGAAAGACTAACATGCACAAGTAAAAAAATATGCAAGTAACAATGTGACTTATGTTTATGTGTATGTTTTTGTATGTAAAGGGTTGTTTTCTGTCTTGGTTGCAGGCATCCTGTAAGGCATGTACGTTTCAACACCAGCACTCTGGTAACAGCCAACATCCCAGATGACAAGTCGCCGCGGGGGGCGTGCATCACAGACGATGACCTTACAGCTCACCGCAGGTCACTTATCTCCCTCCCACACTCTTCTTCTTCTTCTTTTTTTTTTGACCTGGATCAGCCCTCCACACCCAACCCCCCCTAAGCTTAGAGAGTCTCTGAGTCAGAACTATGATGGTTTCATAAAAACAAATTCAACCTTGTAATATTGTCAAAAGGCCATATATCATTGTTCTTGTCAAAATAATTAGAATGCCTTGTTGTTACAACATCTCATGCTACTTATATCATGAGCTCTGTTTCTCAAAATCTGGACGTCTCCCAGACAACTTGTTGCATGTGCACCCTTAATGGTTACAGGCTAATTCAGGAGGTTTTTAAATAATCCTGTCCCCTATGTTAGATAAAGGTGCATTATGCGTTTCAACAGATAAGTATTTATACTTCAGAATGATCCATCTGTGCTTAATGTCCCACTCTTGCATCCAGTGTGAACATTTTCTGACATGCTGACATGAATGTTTTCTTTCTTTAGACACAGGGGAGTCATCTGCCATTACGACTTCTCCGAGGACGCCTCCTCCCAGGATCACATCCTGCCCATCTGCCGGTCCGATTACACTGAGTCTTACGGCTACAACTACAACATCGGCCTGACAGTACCGTACGACCGGCTGTCTGGTTCCCATCCATCCCACTGAGGTGAAGTTTCCCAACGCTGCAACTGGATACAGCGTATAGCCGAACGGACAATAGAAACTTTCGCCGTTGATCAGTTTGATTCTCCAGTGTCCTTTTATTTAATTAGTTTCATTTTATTCTCCTAGTTTCAAATCAACCTTTTTGTAAATGTAATATTTGTATGCAGTATTTTATCTGCAGCTGTTGCATAGATATGTTTAATTTACAAAGTTGGATTCAGCTGCTCAGATGTTGCACAGGATCACTCAGCTTTGCAAACTATTACTGTAAAAATTAATGATTTTTTAAAAATTGATGTCCTGGATTTAAATCAGTGTCGCTGTGCAACACCACAGCAATAAAACATGTCAAAACATTTCTACCTCATTTATTAAATGTTTAGTTTCTCTATAAAAAAAACATCTTAAACATGCAATTGTTTAATCATAATGACTTACATTTATTTTGTTCATTAATATAATTCAGTGCAATGTCTGTAATAATCCATCTTTGGGAAAGTAAAGTGTTTTTATTTATTTACTTGCAGTCAAAAGATAAGTCATCATTCTGGGCCACAGGCTTTTCTGGGTAGAACAACAGTATTTGGTTACACAAAGCCTCAGAGGAACAGATAAATTAAACCTGCAACTATTCTGGAGCTGCAGAGGAATGGTATGTGCCTGCAGTCTCACGCTTTGGATGTTGGCCATAACAGATGCATGAATGCCAGAGCAGCCACCGAGCATGGCTGACTTCAAATCATGTGTCAACCTTTTGACCAAAGCACAAAGAAACCTTCACATTACACATTGATTATATACAGATTTGTAAAAAGCATAGCGTAGTTTCAGAAGACAGAAAATCAGCAAGAGGTAGTGTGTTAAAATATGAAACATGATAAAATTAATAGGATTTGCTACTTTGCACTTGCTACTTTAACAGTCCGTCGATTAAAAAATGAATTAACTACAGAAGTGACTCAAGTCTTAGAACATGTCCACCGTCTTTTCAAACCTTAAACTGCACGAGCAGCAGGCAGTATTGTATAAAAATGTACGTCTGACTTTCTCATTCTCTGTCCAAAAATATTAGTGCATATCTGATATCAAAAAGGGGCTTCATTCCATTTAAGGGCTGGAGGGGTTCTGCTAAAAACAGCAGCAACATAAAACATTTCTTTAAAAGAACTCCTTCAAGAGGTTGATTTCCCACAACGCATTGTTGTGGTGCCTACATCCAAAAAGCGGATGTGCATCCTGGACTCCATCTCAAGGCCTTTTAAAATCTGTGGGCAGAAAAACAGAATTGTGTCAAGCATTTGTAAATTTGGGGGGAAAGTGTTATATATATATTTTTTTGATAAAGTTGGAATGGTGCAAACCTCTTCAAAATGCTCAAATGTTATTCCTTCATAGACTTCATCTGGGGCCTGAAATGATAAAGAGACCAATTAATCTGTTACTTTGCAGCAGATTTGCAACTGTTAGAATTAATTTCAACAGTTTAGTTCTGCTAAGTTCCATTACCATGTGGGGCACATTTGTGCTCGCCACTTCCAACATGGCAGCATCTGCTATCGCCTTGGCAGCTTCCTGCCCGATGGCTCCGCTTTTTGACAGAAGCTCCTCCACCACCTTGGATGAGAACAACATTAACATTCTCATTCATTGGGGTTTAAACAGCATAAATCTTAAAGCCACACAAGGCAACTTCACAGGGTGACAATTCCAGATAACAGCAAGAGGTAAGAAAAATACACCTAAATTCTCAGATGTTAAGTAAGGTAACATCAGTGAACTACTGCATATACAGTATATCATGCACATTTTTAGTTTCCAACTGGTTTTGATAATTGTTTGATCTATCCAACTTGAACATCTAATAAAACTGCATCTGAAAAAAAAAAACCCCTGAAATGCTGTTGGTTTAAACTTGAATAATCCCTGCCTGCATTATGTTGCAACATTCTCTTTCAAATGGAAAAACTCATTTTGAGGAAGCAAGATACTCTTTTTTAACCAAGATGTCCTAAAATCTAACTTCATAGGTGGAAACTTTAATGACTGGAACACCTTAAGAGTTACTCAGATTTGACATGCTTCCTGTGATGTTTCCATTAGTGCACTACAAAGGTCGAGCTTGAACCAGCTCACCAAGCGTAGTATTAATTTCACTCTAGATAGAGCATATCAGCTTATTATTGTATGTGTATTGTCAGCCAACTGCTGGTAGTACATCTGGATAACATTTAAAGCCCCTCCATGATCCATCCACATGTGTGTCAGGACTGTAGGGGCATGTACAGACTGCTGACATAGTTCCCAGAATAGGTCCGCCATACTTCATCCTGAGCAATATGATCGGTCAGAACAACTGGAAACGTGTGGGTGTACAAGGTCTTTTGTTTGTAATATGTTGCTTACCAGCTTTTTCTGGAGCTCCAACTGCTGAGAAAGACCATAAGATGCAGTTGAAGGCTCTGGAAAAAGCTAGTAAGTGGACCTTGAGTTGAGCTGTTTTTGTCAAACTGCTGTTTTCAAGGACAAGAATTAACTTTCACATATAATAAAAAAATTTGCATACATTTCAAATTTGATTATATTTTCAGTATCATTTTCTGTGGGTGCAGAACTGATAAATGAATATATCCTATACTCCATTATACAAATTCACATAACTTTGTCATTTCTTTTCAGACAGAACTACACATCACAATAAAAAGAAAAGAAAAAACCATCATCCAGATTGAGGCCTTCATGGTTATGTCGTCTTACCTTCCTGTACTCCACCAGAGTGATGGTGCCATCATTATCTGTGTCATGCATGTTGAACAGAACTGTGAAACCAGAAGAGAGGAATTCAGTGTTTAGTCTAATTTCTCAGAAACTCTCCATCATCATCACCTCAAAGAACACATACTGATACACCAGAGGAAGCTGTGATTAGGGGAATGTTTGCCCAGATGCAGAGATAAGAGAGAACTAAACAGGGCATAATGGCAGGTTCCCTTCAGGCCTTATCAGCTACTGCTGAATGTACAGAATCACACTGAGGCAAGGAAACACCCTTACAATGCCTCTACTCTCATTTACAAGATTCAGTCCCATTCAGACAAGAATTAATGTCCCGCAGCAGCAACAATAAAAAATACCAATTTGCTTTCTTAGGCAATGTCCAACAACATTTTGACTATATTGCTGCAATGTCCAATGTTTCCCGAGAGTAAATAGGAATCGTCTTTGAAATGGCTCATCTTTTTTTCTCTCCAATGTATCAGTATGACAAGTGGGATAATCAACATTGTGACACAACAGGTGACAACTGAGACACACAGCTGAGATAAATGGTTTGTGTGAAACAGAGCAGGACTGGCCATGATCAATCCTTAGATAGGAGACAGACATGGTTGTAATGTTAGAATACAATTCAGCTTAAGATATTTTGCATTTTGAAGAAGGGCCATGGCTATAAGTACAGACACACCCTAGTGTTCACAAATTAGTCGGCTAACTAGCTACTACGCATGGCCGGATTAACCTGCTAGGACGCCTCAAGGAAAACTATGCACACAAGGAAGTGACTGAAATGAAAGTGACAGTGACTAGATAATAGATAATGCAGGGTATCAATAATACCAGGTACCAGGCACTGCATCAGTTGTTTATTTATCTTTCCCTGGGGTTTGTAAAACTAATTCTGGGAAATGTAGGAAATCAAATCATGCAAGGCAGGTTGAGGAGAAGAAGGAAACAAATTATAATATTTCATTTCAAAATACATCCATCTAAGAAATAGATTAAAATAACAAACAATCTGAGGCTGAATTTGGGTCATGATTATGTGGTTTCAAATGTTTCCAGGCTTGTGACAGTTGGGGTTTTGAAGCTTCTGTTCTGGACACGTTCCCAACAAAGCCATGAATATCTATGAGCCTCTCCAATGTGATAACTGACATGCAGTGAGGAATCCGGTGCTCACACATGCAGCTATGCATCACCACACTGTTTGCGGCGTGTCAATGGCAAATGAAATGAGATACTCACCATTTGGATACCTAGACTGGGTGGTGCACTGCTTTCCTGGTGTTTTGTAATTGATACAAATAAAGGACGACGCAGGAGAGAATAAAGCTTTGGTAGGATCCTAAACTAACAGTTTCCTGTCTTGTAATACTGTTATTAAAATGGAGTGCAGTTTCTTACAGCGAAGCTTCTCCTTTCTCATAGCTTCCCTCTCCTCCTCCGTCGTCTTCAGGGTTGGAGGGCGGAAGTGGGACATGACCATGAGGAACTGCTCAAAGCCAATCTCCTCGAGGGAGCCCACCTCCTCCTGTTGCTGGTTCCTAAATTACAGACAGACAAAATTTAAGCATTATGAATTAAAATTCAACCAATTTGGGTTTTTGCCCAGTTGCTTTCCAAAGCATGAGGAGCTGCTGCTTTTAAAACCTGAACATCTGTTTCTTTATAGCCAGAAGACCCTGATTTTTATATTGGTTAACAAATTATAAAATTGAACACAGAATATGTGAAGAAAATTTTATTGCTGCTTATACAGCCTGTGTTTATGCGGCTGTGGTCAGGAAAGAATCTCCATCATATCAACAGCAAATAAAGGACAATATCTAATATTTGACAGAATAGTTCAACATGTTGGGAAATATGCATATTTGCTTTCGTGCTGAGAGTCAGACGAGAAGATTGATACCACTCATGTTTGTATGGAAAACATCAAGATACAAACAGAAGCTAGTTAGCTTAGCAGAAAGAAATGAGGGGAAAAATGAGGGAACAGCTAGCCTAGCTCTGTCCATTGGTAACAAAATCCCTCTATCAGCACCTCTAAAGCTCATTAATTAACATGTAATATCTTGTTTGTTTAATATGCACAGAAAACGAAGTGTAAAAAGTTTTTACTAAAAACACTAACAGTAATCACTTTTCACAGATCATATAATAGAGGTTTGATTTTGAGTGTTTTGAATATATTCAAAATAATAAAGATAGTGCTGATAATAGCAACTGAAATGGCCATTTAGCAGAGTGAAGTCTAATGTAACTGTTCCCACCTTTTATCAAAGAAGGCCTCAATAATTTGCTTTCTTATTGGATTGTTGGCGAGGGCCGGTATGCTGTCCAAGTTTTCTCTGCTGCAGTGCGACAAGAGAAATACCATTATCAGAAAACAGACACTACAGTACCAGCATGCTTTAATGACACTGAAAGTTAAATGTGGGAAGTAACAGAATCTCTCTCAGAAGTTAAACCGTCAGGAGAAATACCTGCCATGTGCAGCATTTGTTCCGTGTCTCTTTTTAAAGGGAAGCAACTTGTGATCTATCACTGCCAGCGTGCAGTTTTGTGTGTGTGTTTATACATGAATGAATGTGTGTGTGTGTGTGTGTGTACAGTATGTGTGCCTGAATGCATTGACATATTGTATTTGCCTAATGATTGCGGGTGTGCATTAGTTCAGCCTGCGTGTGTCACCATATGTGCTTGTTTATGCCTGTGCCAAAGATACCACAAATACCCACAATTCAACACTCCAACCACTATGCAGGTAGTATTTCATTTTTCAGTCGGTGACCAACCGAAAAGGCTTCACAGCATTTTACCTTATTGTCTCTTCGTTTCTACTCAGTTGCTGGAATCTTTTGTGAAGGTTTTGAATCTGCTCCAAAGAAACTATAAAAAAAAAAACACCAACAACATCAAAGTACGTCAGTGATGCATACATCCATAATCACTCCACACCTATCAACAGATCTCTTGCACTCCTTTGCCTATAAGGCATTTCCAACATGCAGTTAAATGGTATTAATCAGAAGATTACGATCACTTCTTTTCTGTATTTTCTTTTAATTGTAACATACTGGATTATGATTAAACAATGACACTTATTTTATTAAAAACTGGTCAGGTGCAGCTCTACTATCAGTCTAATGGCTACACAAACAGTGGGATTACCTTTTTATGCCATTTCAAAGGGTTCCTTGAATCATTAACTCCCTGTGTCTACTAGTGGCCACACAGTGAAAGGTTTCAACATGATAATCTGGCTCTGCCTGATCCCATATCTACATGGGATTGGCATTTTCAATTGTTTCCATAAACACTTTGTTTATTTTGACCATTGTTTCCTCTCCCTGCGGCTGCTGAATGGATGTTTGCAGTAGCAGCTGAATGTGGGGTGAAGGATAAGGTTAACAGTCTTATGCAGAAACAAGTTTGTTTGTTGTTGTGGGCAGTTTGACAATCACATGGAAACACAATGGGCGAAGTTCAGTAGGTGCAGATGCAACACACAATTAACTACAATTACATGGGCCAATTAGCCAAATATGAAAGAAAACAATAGACACCTGATGTCAATGCAATACCAGCAAGTGTAGGCGTGTTAGTGCAATTAAAGATTTCATCAGAAGGTCCAGAACATAAACCCATAAAATCTTCCACTGAGCCCAGAGAGAAAGGGGGTCAAAGCCCCACCTTGAGGAAAAGAAGGCAATAAAACAGTTCAAAGTCTCACTCATACAATATTAATAAAGTTGGGCTCTGACTGGGATGCAAACCTTATCCCTACTACTCTGACTGTGCATGCCACTGCATGCAAAGGTTTCATGTTAGGATCCTGCCCTTTCTAAAGATAGATCTACACACTTCTGTTTCGACCTGCTTTTTGTTTCATTTCTTTATTGAACTTTGTATCCTTTAAGGGAAGAAATACTGGGGGATTATCACAACGGATAAAGAGTATTAAGATTATATTACAGCGGTTGGAGCAATATAAAACTTAGGAATCCAACCAGTTTCACAAATATCAACATAAAATAAATGCGGATACAAAATCAGATCAGTTATAGGAGAGATTGCTTGTGTGATTTATGAAGTTAGTCGTACTGTGTATATATTCGGGATTAATATAAACTAGTGGATAAACTGAACCACAAAGGTTTGAAGCTGTATTTGTTCAACGAGCGACGTTTTGCATAATTTGTTACTTCCTTGTTTACTGATCCCAACAGCACTGACTATATAAATCTGACTATATAAATATGTATTAATACACATGGAAACTTTGGACACATGGAAATCTGATCATCGCACCAGTCATGTAAACCTTTTATTTCCTTCATGGCCCCAATTTGTCATGACTTGTACACCTGAAAACTCAACGATTTAACACAAACACCTTCGCAGACAAAATCGACTTTTCTTTCTTTTTTCTTATATTTCAATTTTTACATTTTTTTTTTACCTACTTACATCCTGTTCTATCCGCCAGGTCCTGGTATTTGTGCTCGGTGCGCGTCTGTGAAGCTCCCATCGCTGCTGTCCGACCGTGCGTCAGGGCGCAAAATCTGGTTCGACTGACTCAACTTTTCAGAGCTGCTGCTGCTTTATCGCGCTGCTATCGGCAGGTCAACGCAACTGTAGTCTGCTGGCGTCTTGGACACATCTGGCATCCTCAAGGTCCTAAATCCGCACAGCCTGACGGATAAATGACCTGCTGTCTTCTTGTCCCTTGTCAGTTTCCTGCAGTAAATCACGGTTAGTATTGTGCATCGCATCATTCTGAGTAAAAATAGTCAGAAGCTAGAAAAAAACTTGAAGCGCTTTATTTCTTAGTTTCCTCAAAGCTCAGAATCATGTTTCAAGTGTCCTTATTGGTTCCTCTTTTGTTTTTTTTCCCATTAACAGTTCATCAACACTGTTGAGCCAATGATATCCTACATGTTTCACTTGTAAATATACAGAAAAAAAATTAAGATACTCTAGAAATCTGAAAGTTAAACTTTCAAGTGCAAGAAACTTGAATAAAAGATGGGAAGGTAAAAGTAAAGTTAATTTACAACGTATTTTTTTCTTAGTCTTTTGTGTGGCACGGTAACTGCGGGACTAGGCTATATGCTGGGGGCTTGTTTGACTGGTGCTGGGAGCAGGGAGGTGTGGAGAGGAGTTGAGGAGCATTCCTTGGTTTTAGGTGAGGGGAGATTTACAGCACCTGGATACCCATCCTGAATTTACTCCTCCACTTAACCGTTTACTTCATTTTGTTGAATTTCCATACTTTTTTTTCCTCAACTTCATGACTGGAAGGAAGATTTTTGTCCCCAAGTTGTCCAAGTGATGCATTCCACTCCATAGATTGCACTAGAGACTATACTATACATTGTAGTATTTAAATATGTGTGGTCATAATGATCATTGGTACTATAGTACCAATATGTCTCTGCACCTTTTGGTATCTTTTTTTTCCCCCTCACAATCTTATGGACCTGGAAATATTAAAATACATTTTCCAGATGTGAAAATACTGTAAACTGGCTCTCTTTACAAAAACCTCACTGTCACACATGTCCTAACGTTGAGTATGTGAAGTAAAAACAACAGATAAGTGGACTGTGAATTGAGAATGGGTGACCAGTAATGGGTTTAGCCCAAGTTGGCAGGGTATTGGACACAGCTTCTTTGCTACATGGGCATGGCTTGGTGGTTGTTTTGGTCTGTGGCAGGAGCCTGGTCTTGGTTCCCAGAGCCAGGTGTCAGTCTGTGATAAAGCTCCTGCACCGTGCCGAGAGTTTCGGCCATGTCCTCGGGGTATCGTGTCTGCAGTTCTTCGTTGGCAACATAGTGGGTGTCGGCAAACTCGGAGAAATAGCGACCCACCTCCGGGTGGCCGATCTCCAGGGGGGCTGAGTGGGGCTCCAGGTTCTCTGGGGAACAACAATGAAGTAGTGTGACATTCTAATAAGAGATACATGTACTGTATATACAGTAAATTTAAATGTAAAACTGAAGTGAAAAAAGAGGAAATTAACCCAGAACAGTCCCTGCTATAATCAATATACATATATAATCAGGTCAAACACACATATAGACATGTTTAGTTTATTAAAAAAAGTCATAATATAAACTTATAGCTTTACAGCTTCATATCTTATCGCTCCCTGTAAAGCATGTTGAGCAACAGATGCAAGAAATCAATACAAATCCTCCTCTGGGATCATTATAAAGTGGTGCCTGCAGGTGAATGTTGAGGTGGTGAAAGGAGCAACATTAATGCAAACCAACAACGAAAGCCGTGTAGCAGCAGCAGCAGCAGCAGCAGCAGCAGCACTCTGAGCAACACAGCGAGCAGGTAAGCACAAGGTAATAAATATATAAACCTGTCTGTTAGTCAGAGGCTTTCATGAGCCAGAACATTTCCTGCCAAAAATGTTGATGCAGCACCACTACAGTTTTCTGCCTGAGCTACCTTGCAGGCTTTGCTTAATTTGTGGCAATTATGACATTAATCAGTGTGCCTGTGTGTGTATATATGCATGTATATTATATATTTAAAAAAAAAAAAAAAAAGATAATCTTCTGCCTTTGTTAAATGGTGTGATGATAACTTCCTTGACCTTCACATGTCAAAAACTAAAAAGGAACTAATCACTGATTTTAGGAAAAATAGCAGCAAACCAAAAGCTAGCATTATACATGGCGAGGATGTTCAAATTGTCAACACAAGTAACTAGAAACAGTGTTCGACTTTCAACTCAAATTTGAGATGAACAGAGTTGGTTGTCAACTGTAGACGTCAAAGAATTCAGTTTTTGCTTCCTGCTTAACTGTTTTAATGTCTGTGACACTATTTAATGTAATTTTTAATCAATCATTCATTTAAAGTCTTAACTTTCTTATTTATTTGCTGGTTTAATGGGTTGTCTGTGAAGGATAAGAATAGCCTAAATGGTCTTGTTAAGGTCTGCTCCAAGATAATTGGAGACCAGCAAAGAGACTTTTACTCCCTTTCAGAGAAACGTGTGGCCCAGAAAGCAAAAGGAATTAACCAGTCTGACCATGTTCTGTCCAGTGAATTCACTAATGCCCTCAGGCCAGTGTTATAATGCGCCCCTTAGGAAAACAGACCACTACTCCAAGTACTTTATTCCTTCTGCTATCAGGCTGCTAAATGCAGACAGCAGTCATTTGAAATTAATGACACATTCTTTCAAACTTATGTGAATTACTTTCTGTTTTGTTTGCTTTTCGTCTGGTTCCTTGTGTAAGCCTTCATATATACGGGGCGACCCGACGGTGCCAGAATGTGTTCACCGCTCGTGTTCCTTGTACCCATCTGCTGATCTGTTGTCTCGGACATGTTGCTGCTCGCCTGTGAGTTTTTCCTGTGTGTGGTGCGGGTAGGCTGCACAACTGAATTGCCCTTCTGAGATAAATAAAGTCGTCTGAATCTGAATTTGTTATATGTTCAAATTTTATACAATTTATGCAAATCAAATTGAAGAGACAACATATATATCAAGAAATAAACTACAAAATAAATAAATAAATAAATAAATAAATAAATAAAAGAAGGGGGCATTGTTCCTTGTAGAGAAAATGGTGAACTTCAACAACAAATCATGATTTATTAATTTTTCTGTATTGTGCTATTTCACTTGATTTATTACTAGTCATTACTTAGAGGGTGCAATCATACATTCTTTCTCAATGGCATTTATCAAAGATTTTACATATTTATGATTAAATTTTTAATTTATTATTTTTTTATTTCATACGTCATCTCACAACCTCTAAACACCCATTCACCAGAAAGACATTTATCATCACAATGCTGGTGTGTATGATCCATACCCTGTGCTGCGTAGCGACACGTTCCGTCCTGAACAAGGACGTTGTAGAAGGGCTGGTTGGCACCGTTTGACAGCTGGTGGACCCTCATGGTGGTGATCCACTCCTGGCTCATGGTGCATTTAGGGTCCCAGCCGTAGATCACACAGTTATAACCTGACCTGTTGGAGGAAATAGAACAGGACGGACACGCTTGTGTAATCTTAAATACAGGAAGGTTGCAGAGGGATGTCTTAAGATAACAGATAAGATATCATGGAGGAGCATTGCTGCACAACATGTTAGTAAGACTCACCTCTTGTGTTTCATGATGAGGCCCACTGAATACTGGACTTCCAGGTGTTCTGGAGCGCTACGTCTCTTCACCTCAGGTGCCACGGGATGTTTCTTATGTTGGATGTGCTCCAGTGTGTGCTGCACCAAGTAACCCACCGCCCCGTGCTGGGAGGGATCCAACGCCTGAATGTGCTGCAGGATGTCTAGCACCTGGTGCAGAGGATAAATATCAGTAGATGATAATTTTAAGTGTCTTTGATCTGGGCAACAGTGTTACAGATTAAACTACTACTAATAATAGTGAGTGTTTTATGGAATGGTAGTAAACATTGACTTCTATTAGAGAATTAGAAAAGAGCATCAGGTTGTGTGTCTTGACCTTTTCTGGCCAGATGCCCAGGTGGAAGTAGAGGCGTGCCTGCAGCAGCAGGTACTGCACGTTGTCTGGGTTGATAGTGAGGTAGAGGTCCAGCGAGTCTCTCAGCAGCTGATATGATTTTTCATTGCCCTCCCTTAAAAAGAAACCACACAGTGCAGGTAAAGTGATTCAACCAGAACATTACATTCATTCGTTCATTCATTCATTTATTTCCAGCAACCATCAAATAGTTTCCAGTCAGTTTTTTTTAGACAATCCTCAAGATGTTTCAATTCTCTCTGTAGTCCAATTAGTACATGAGATAAAGACTCATGTACACAACTATCATCAGTCCATCCATCCCTCACTGATCTCTCCAGGGGAAAATATTCTGTTGTAACAGTCTGATGTCCAGTTTCTCTTACCCTCTTTTTCCGATGTTAAGCAGGTTTCCCACCATCCTGAGCAGCACCTCCATGGTGCTTATGGCACTGTAGTAATCTGCCGTCACCTGGTGGCCAATGAGGTACTCACACTCCTTGGCAGTCAGCTGTTTGCCTTTACCAAAGGCATCAATGTAGACAAAGTCATATATGTCCTCGCTCCTGCAGGAACACACATCACAGAGGTTTGGCTTCTTGTTTTGAACCCACGAAATACTTTCAAAAAACTAAATAAATCCAGAATGAATAGTTTGTAAGTCATTACCTCTGAGGATGTGTGGGAGACCTTTAGTTATGTGACATGTACCATGGTATATCAGTTTTAAATAGAAAATAAATTAAGTGGTTGGTCCAAGTACGGTTAACTTATTATTCAAGCTCGGCTCAGGTACATGAATGACAGCTCTACGCTTGATGTTTAGAGGGATTTGAGCTATATTCACCCTCTTGGTTTCTGGCACCAGCGCAGCAGGAAGTGATTGGGAAAGTTGACAGGTTCCAGCTGAACACCCAGCTTCCGGGCCAATGTCATGTAGAGGACAGAGAGGCTTATGGGGATGCCTGTATGGCGTAGTAGCACCTAAATGGAAAACAAAAAGTCAATAAAGTGCAATATTCTAAAATGTTACTTTTAGAGAATTTTAATTTTTAAAGAAAATCTGTGATTTAAAATACACAAAATTTGATAGATCTACCTGGTGGATGTAAGAGTTGAGAGGGTTGTAGTAGTCAAACTCATTGCCTTTGTATTGAAGCTGCTCATACAAGACAGAGTTTAGGGCACAGACCACCTGCCTCTGGAGCTCAAAGTCCTCCACGACAAAACAGTCACCTACAACACACACGAGAAAGAGCTTCATAAGAACTTTGGCTCAAAGGGGAAATATACAGTACCAGTCAAAAGTTTGGACATGAGAAAGTGTGTCCAGCAAAGAAACAAATTCTCAAATACAACTCTTCATCCCAAGTTTTGCTCGTTTTGAAAGCTCACCCTGAGCGATACGTAGGCTGGGGTGAGAGGGGTTCTTGATTCGCAGCATCTTCTTTACTTTTTCTGTGATCTCATCCAGCTGAGCCGATATGCTGTCCAGTGTGACGTCAGCCAACGGGTTACAATACTGATCCACCAGAACAGCACCTAGAGGGGCAGGCAAGAAGAAGAAAGGAGAAGGCATTAGGTAGAGTTGCTTAGTGCACTATCTGTATAAACTGAAATTAAAAGTTCATTAAGAAAAATCTATTAAATTATGCAAAATGATATTGTCTGGAGCACCATATTCCTCCTATTTCGAAAAGAAAAAAACAAAAAACAAACTATAACAATAAACTATGCATGAAGACATTGAGGGTTGTGGTTCCCAAAGAGGGTGCAGCAAGATTTATTTCCATATTTATTACTGTACATTTCTAATTATGTTTCACCACATCCAAAAAAAAAAAAAAAAAAAAAAGTAGTGTCAAATGTGTCAAACCAAAAGAAATAAGACTGGCGATAACAGCTGATAGTTGCCAGTTACAGAAATTACAACTGTCAGCGCGATTAAAGGATTTGTCACTGTAACAGAGCTCAGAGAAACACTAATATATCACAAAGATGTTGAATATGAAAGACGTTACTTACTAAAATGTAAGTGAATGTTACTTCTCAACAGAAAAAAAAATAAAAAAAATTTAACCAATCACCATGACAAATTTTTTTTTTTTTTTTTTTTTTTTAAATTACCCACTATGAGGGGATTCTGTGGTTTAAATAAACAGATTTAAATTTATAGAAACAGGTCACAATGCAACATGAGTTGTATGACCTGCCTCACCTTCTAGAGCTGACTGCTGCTCAACAGGCTGTTCCAGGAAAGTCTTCAAACTCCTCAGGATGTTCTGCTGTCTCAGGAAGTAAAGGATTTTTTTTGCATAGTACTTCAAGGTCAAGCTTTTCCTAATGATGGGCAGAGAACGGGAGAGAGACATTAATGGTACAAGGGCGAGAGTGCACAACACAACAAGAGCTTTCGTAATTACATTAGACTCAGAGCGGATTAACATGATTGACAAACAATCACATTAATGATTGCAAAATCCAGCGTGTGGCCAGTGGAGAAGTTTTACTGTGGGCGTAGTGCTGCTCTCACCTCTTATCTGAGTTGAGTATGAAGAGGAGCTCGTCTTCGCAGAAGTGCTCTGGCATCCCAAGTGACTCGATCTCTGCAAAGCTGTCTCCCAGAACCTGGCCAACGCAAGGCTGAGTTACAGATCTCGGGGTTAGTTTGGAACATAGCGAGCTCACGTTTTCTTGCACAAACATGCACCCACACAGACCAAACACACACATACACACACACACACACACAAAACAAACAATTCAGTGACAAACACTGTTTTTTGTTGCATCTCTGAAGGAAAAATAGAAACTGATCCAACTAACAAAATGCTTTTACCAGTCTATCATATCTATAGAGCTGCAAAAATTAGTCGATTCATTGATTAATGGCCAAATTTTAAATTAATCGGGAACTATTTTGATAATCGATTAACTGTTTTGAATCATTTTTAAAAGAAAAAAATTCTTTGATTCCAGCTTCTCAAATGTGAATATTTTTCGTTTTAGTCTTCTACAGTATGAATATCTTTGGGTTGTGGACTTTTGTGGACGAAACAAGACGTCACCTTGAGCTCTGGGAATCAGTGATCGACATTTTTCACCATTTCCTGACATTTTATGGATCGAACAACTAATTGATCAATCGGGAAAAAAATTGACAGATTAATCGATAATGAAAATAATAGTTTGTTGCAGCCCTGCACATCTAGTTAGCCACGTCTACTGTAATAAACATCTAAATAAAGTATATCCCTAATTAGAAAATTACTTACAACCTCTGTGAAGAATCTTTTGGAGATTGATTCCACAGTCCTTCTTATTTGTATACCAACTCTATGGCGGGTTTTGTATTCTTTGAGCCAGTCACAACACTCATTCTGACGGTAAAACCTCTGCAGTCTTGGCCATCTGTTGATGAAAGCAGTAAAATAATTATTTCAGCACCACTTTTAAATCATGCATAGAATTAGTTTGAGGTACCTCAAGCAGCATATGACATGTTACAGTCTATGAAACAGTTTATCATCCCTCTGCAGACGCGGTTTTCTCTATGCAAAAAAGAAAAGCAATCATGAGAGTAATGTTGCGCTCACAGCCAAGTCAGTCAGGAGGAGGGCTTAGCTTTTGGCAAGAGCTGCACCCTCCTGCAGTTCACAGGCTTACATGTAACATTCAAGGTCACACAATTTCATTTTCGGCTGCTCTGGGTAAACTCGGGATTAAGTTGCAACTTGTAAAAGGATGTGAAGGCTAAGATTTACACGCTTTTCAGTTGTCTGCAGAGTAGAGGCTTGCCATCGGCCTTGCGTGAGGATGAAATTGGTGCATCAGCAGAATGTCAACCGCTGACAGCTGGCTGTGAGTTCGCAGTAAACGAACCCATCTTTAAGGAGACGTGGGGCGATTTAGGACTTTAAGCAAGGCAATGAGCAAATAGACAAGGGAAGCTCGTTTCTGATGAAAGTGGTGAAAATACACCAGAGGCCAGAACTCCGAAGGAATACCACAAAAAAAAAATGACAGCACCTGAGTTTGTACTGGTTTCCCCAGACCTTTCCCCTTCCATGGCAAACGTCGTGTAGCCGCTTGCAGCAGCAGGACACGTTACAAATGTCGACATGCTTGAGGGCAGGGAAGCACAGGATGTGTTCGAGCAACTCGGTCGGCAGGTCGGTCAGTTTTTTAGTTTGGTGCTCAGAAATAATCCCATTTAGACTTGGATGCCCCTCTCCGGCTACAGACGTCGCCATCTTTACTGTTTACCCCGATTACCTCATCGCTCAGGCACCGCCCCTTTATGGCGCAGGGGGCGGGGCATATGAGGGGTAGTGTAGTGTGATTGGTTGTTCGGTTAGGAGGAAAGGAGAGGCTGTGCTGCCTTCATGTACACCCGGAAACTTTCATGTTGTTAAAAAAAAGGAACTGTACAGTTTACAGTAGCTCAAATTCACAAAGTGGAATATAAATTTTTCAACATTAAAAAATCCAGATATAATGATCACATGAGATGCATCATCAGAATAGTTGCAGTTTAATTTTCTGCCAATTGACTAATCAATTAATCGAGTAATCATTTCAGCTCTAAACTTACATCTGTCACCAAGAAGAAACTTGATTTGTTTTGTCTTTATTTTTTTAATATGTTGTTTTATTTTGGTATCAAGTGGCCTCATCCTTAGGTTGCAATTACAAACTAAAGTAGAGAAAGTGTACGCAAATAATCTATTAAGACTACATACAGCATGCTGTCAAAAAACACGAGATTTCAAGAGATTTTATTGTCACATGCACAGCAATGTGTTTGGTGGGGGGTGAGTAAGCATGTAGGAGAGGAAGTGAGAGAGAGCAAGAGAGAAACACAGTAATATAACAATGTACTAAAACATTTTTATCAATAATAACTTATCTCGATACCAAATTCCATGCTCTCTGCCCCAAATAAATTCATTTCTGATAGTTTTTTAATGTTGTTGAATGTGCACAACTTATTACTTATTACTTATTACAACATTCTGGACGGCCCTTGAATGCAGCATCGCTTTCTGGACGGGATCGCCAACAAATGGTTAGCAGCAGAGAGCTAGCGCTTCGTTTCCAGCAGTGTATGTGCTACAACTTCAGTGTTTAGCACTCTCCAGAAGGGATACATTGGACCAATAATTGATCGGACGTGTCGATGTAAACGTTAATGGATTTCACGATATAGAGACGGTAACTTTAGCGCAAGATAAGGGCATGTATTAGATATGTTTTGTTAGTTAGCTAATTTAGTTTCTTTAACCTAGCTAACGTTAGCTGAAAGCCAATAACAGTAAGTTACATTGTATTTATCAGCTCATGCTAAGTGTAAAGTTTTACTTAAGTTACAAAAACTACCCTATACACACTAGGAAGTGTTTATGAGACATTCATAAAGCAAGGAAATGCTAGGAAAATCTTATATACATTTTGATAGAACTTGTTTTTAAGCATCTATCAATCGATAGCTGAAAGCTGGATAGTCAGATGCACAGCTGGGCATATCATTTGACATGTATGCCAAATGACTCATCTGCAATAGAGAGAATGCCTTGACAGTGCACCCAGTGTTTAGGAATTAACCACTTTGGATAGTTGAATAGTTAGTTTATTAGCTATTCGCCATGGCAAGTGCTTTAGCAGCGAAGATGGGATTTAACTCACTGATGAGGAAACAAGCAAAGAACTTCAACGTCAGGATCTGCACAATGGAGTCAGACATGGAGTTCAGTTGCGAGGTGTGTATGTGTGAGTGTGTGTTTGTGTGTGTGTGTGTGAGAGAGAGAGAGACGCGTGATTTCAATCAACTTATTTCAAAAGGTATCACTTTTGCGTGTCCACAACACCAAGTCCATGTAAGTTATCCTACTGACAGCGGTACCGGGCATCATGCACAGTAATGCTGAAGTCTTCTTTGCTTGACAAACATCTGTAATGACAACTGAATTTGGCTGTAAGTTCAGTTTTTAAAGGCGGCAACGGTGATGAGAGTTATTTATGTGATTTATGAGAGTTTCATTTTTTGACGGTAGATGGCAGCAAGGACATATGAACACAGTGTAGTAGTGAGTTTATTCTATGGACCATCTAATAGAATCTGTTATAATTTATCTCTGTCTTATGCGGCAATGGAACCAGGAAAATTTTAGTCAGTGACAAAGCCAAATGGAGTATGGGATTTGCTGAAATACAGTGTGCATCTTCCTGCAGTGTCATTTAAAAAAAAAAAACCTCCTCATTCATGTTGGTTTCATTCTGTACATGTTATATTCTTGGACCTCTTGCAGTGTTTTTGGTTTACCATATGACTTGGATGATGAAGAGCATCAAAATTACTTTCAAGGCACCATCCCTGTACTTAAAGGGGAGGAACCCAGCCAAAGTTTACAGTTGGTAATTACACAGAGCGGCATAATGTTAGTTGCAGGTTTCTATTTTCTGTGCTGGGATGATAATTGTATCAATTATGGGTTTTGTAAATAGCACTTAACGGGGAAAGGTCATATAAACACCACGTTTCTTCAGCCTTGCTTGTGAATTTTGGATGGCCCCCGCCGCCGTCTCTGCTGCATGGTAGAGCTGATACACTCGTTCCTTGCAGTTTTTTTTTTTCATGCCAACCTTGAAAGCACTTGACAGTAACTTGCACCCTGAGTTAGCTCGGAGGCAAGAGATGAAAGCTATCTAAATTGGATATGTGTGCCTGATATGCCTCCCACATAGCTCTCAG
This sequence comes from Scomberomorus guttatus, assembly GCA_038419695.1. Taxonomy (NCBI): domain Eukaryota; kingdom Metazoa; phylum Chordata; class Actinopteri; order Scombriformes; family Scombridae; genus Scomberomorus; species Scomberomorus guttatus. The sequence continues at coordinate 27,751,293 of CM076450.1, read as the reverse complement.
CTGGATGAAGAGAACATGTATGGCTCCCTGTTATGGCTGTAAATATTTAACCTTGTAAAGAATTAAGTGCTTCTATTCTCATTCTTACACATTTGGGGCAGCCAGTGCATGACGTGAATTGTCAATATTCATCTCTAGCAGACTGAACTTGCATAGTTTTTTTTAGGGTTATTTTATCTTTTTCATTTGTTGCAGAATAACACCTCAGCCAGGAGTAACAGATTCCCATACTTCAGTTTTTTTTGTTTTTCTCTTTCAAAGAGATTGTATAAAACCTTTATGTGTTGCAGAATAAATGGAAGGGAAAAGACCTTTTTGACTTGGTGTGCCGAACTCTGGGACTGAGGGAGACATGGTTCTTTGGGCTCCAGTACAACATCAAGGACACAGTTGCTTGGCTGAAGATGGAAAAGAAGGTGAGTTATTCTCACATTATGCTGGTCACATTATGCTGGTCTTGCTAACAGAGAGATGGTAATAGCCATGAAAAGGGAACTCATCTCCCCCCACTGTGCAAATGTTGATTTCTTTGGTCCAATATTGCAGGTTCTGGATCAGGAGGTACCGAAAGAGGAACCAATCACCCTTCACTTCCTGGCCAAATTCTACCCAGAAAATGCTGAAGAGGAGCTAGTGCAAGATATCACACAGCATCTCTTCTTCCTACAGGTAACTGTACATAATGCACTTCTGCTGTTGTCACTGTGCTTTATACATTAAATTCTATCTTGTTTCTCATCTGCATATTTAGAGTTTTGTTTTCTCCTTTTCAAGGTAACTTGGATTAAAACATGATTCCACCTTGGTCTAGATTGAAATATCTCAACAACGATTAGATGGACTGTCAACCAATCCTAATTACTTAGGTGGTCCTTAGACTTTTCTTCTAGCGCCACCATTCCCAAAAAAATCTGTTTGTCCAATACTTTTGTTTAATCCTAATCTAATCAAAAATGGTGAGCATGGTAAACTTTATACCTGTTTAACACCAGCATTTAGCTTAAAGCCTCACAGAGCTGCTAGCACAGCTGCAGACTCTGTAGTCTGGTTTTAACCTCTTTTCTTTATCGTAGTCTTCCCAGAGGGATGCTGTGTTCAATCCTTTAAAAGAAAACATAATTGTGTGCCATCTTTCTGAGGAACTAGATGTCTTAAAATTACTTGCCTTAAAAATAATGGGGAAAAAAAACAGGTAACAATTGATGTTCGACACTTAAAGACTCCTTCAAACTGCTCTGTAGACGCAGGATTACCCATTTCACCCTTGCACACCAGGCGTTTGGCTGATGCTCTGTATCTGCAGTTTCTTTGCTATTCTGATCCAGCGCCAACAGGGGGCACGCTTGAGTTTCTGACAAGTTGTTGAGCCGAGCACTCTGTAATACACTTTTTCCATTGTCCCGGTCTGATTGTGTGCAGTCATGTGGAATCAATGCACAACATATTACCGCTGCCCTTTCTCTCCACTTAATACTCTCTGGGGAATTCCTGCAGAGCCTGCCACACCGTTCCCCTCGCAAGAGATGAGATTTGTAACTGTGCTCCCATCGTCCAATGCTACCAGCCACATTTATCAATTACCAATTAGGCTTTAAGGGCTCAGTTATTGGCCCAGTTAATGACATATTCTCCAAGGGGTGCTCGTCCCCCATAGCACTCCCCGTCATATCCAGCCACTGTGCTGGTTTAGTTATATGGCTTCAGACAGCAGTGTGCTTGTGCTCCACAACATTTGGATAGAGGCACTTATCTACTTAAGGCATATAAAAAGTCTCTCTGTGTCCTTAATCCGTTATGAGGCAGTTGAAGCAATTTATTTATTTCGAAGGGAAACCAAAAAAAGACTACAGCCGACAAATTACTCAACAGTTGAAGCGGTACACGGCTACACGGGAGAGAAGAATACGAATGTGTTGTGCCGCGCCTTGCCTGTCTCCTTATTACTTTGCTCTCATTAATTCCCATAATGTCGGGAGCAGGCCTCTGTTCAGATAGTGTCACGGGCATGACAGCTGGATTAGCGCTTATCAGAAATGATCACCGACCCGGATACAAACATACACACACATCTCACACAACTTACACAAACAGACGCACGCACCTCTTCGTCACCGCGGCCTGCAAACAACAACGCAACAACATTATCTCATTTGTAAACCAGATCGCAGCCTCAGCCTCTTAGCGCGCCCCACGATTAAGGGCTGTCACCTCTGGCTCCACACCTTTGTTAGTTCAAAACAAGAGAAGACAGCATGACTGGCTTTGCGGATGATAAGGTTTGAAGCATTAAATTGCCCACTCAAATAACTGCAGCCGGATTTCTTTCTAACCTTACAATCCTCTATATGCGGTTACGCAAGTTTGTGATTCAATTAGTTTGACAGGTGACGGAGCTCGGATAGTGACACCTGGTGAGAAGTAGTCCGGGGGGAGGTAATCTGGAGGGGGCTTGTTAAAGAGGATCACCACACATTTTAAGAATTCATGTTATGACTATGATCCATGACAGTTAAGTCAACGGCTGTAAATATGAATCACTCTTTCCTAGAGGTATAAACTGGAGATTTAAACCTTGAGTTTGTCACTCTCACTGACTGGAGTGAATTCGGTGAAAGAGCCAGCTATCCTGGGGCACAGAAATAACATGGATTATAAAAATGGGTGTTGTTTTCCTTTAATGATGATTTGGAGCTCTTCTAGGACTTGTGTGTTCTGTCATGTCATTATGCTCTGCTGAGTGACTAGCAAGCTAATATTCTTGCAGCAGCTTAATGATCATATGAAATACAGTTGGCTTAGGTACATAGTTCCCGGCTCAGTGTCTAATAGGTCCCCGTGTGGTTATGATTCGTAAGTCTTACAATATTTATTTGGCACAGTTGGTCCTGTTTCCAGACTTCTCTGAAATGAAGAAAGTACCAGTGCACTGCAGCAGTGGTAGTTTACCCAGTTTGTACCATATAACAACTTTGTGGCTGTGGAAAATTCTTACATGAACATTGTGTTTAGCTGTATATGTTTCTGCTATTTGTCAAATAGGAATAGAGGGAATAAAGTACTTGCTGTCAAAAGGCTAGTTGTCAGTCAGTTAGCCTGCGCTGTCACTCTCCTCTCAAAGGTATCTTTTTTTCATTGTGTTTGAGTCAAGTGAGACCACCTTTCATTCTGATTCAGGTCCTTCATCTCTCAAGAATGATTTCGCTCCTCTTATGGAAATCAGTATAAAGGAGATCCAATACTCAAAACTGCTTTACTGATTTATAATGTAGACCCCAAAATCCCAGTCATGGAAATTTCTTCTTCAGTGCAGTTACAACATATAGCAATGAACAGCTTCTCTTAGTGCAAAGCTACAGTAAATGGCACAGAATCTACATTAGCTGTGTGGTTACTTCTGAATTGATTGTTATGTTTGAAAGGTTAGGAGAAAGGAAGAGGGCTTTGGTATTCAGGTTGTGACACGCGTGGCAAAATTGGTAGTGCCTCAAAGTTGATTATATTTGATGATTCCGCAGGTGAAGAAGAAGATCCTCGAGGAGGAGATTCACTGTCCACCTGAAGCCTCCGTGCTGCTGGCCTCCTATGCCGTCCATGCCAAGGTAAGTGCTTTTTTTGGTTTTTATTCTCGGTTATTTTCCAAAAAGATCAATACAGTCTTTCATCCATTAATCCTTAAATCTTTTGTCTGATAAGAGAGAAGCCACTAGAGAAAATTGTGACTTCAGAATAAATTGTGTAACCAGTGGAGCTCTGCATGGAGTCATTTTGGGGACATTAATTTTTAAATGATATGTTTCTTCTTGCTAGTGTCATCAGGAGACATAGTATTTCACTTTGTTCATCATCTGAAAAATATTGTATAGTGCAAATCTCTCAGAGAGACCGCATGCTTTCATCACCAGCGGGCTTGACTTTGTTATCTTCTTTCATCTGCCCCCCCAAAAAGCCATAAATCAGCTACAATTGATCCAGATATCTGTTGTCTGTGTCCTGATAAGAACCAACAGAGCACACATCCCACTTTAAGTTCCTAGTTTTGGTACAGATTTTGTTTTGCTATTTTACAAAACACTACCCAGTCTCGCATGAGGCTACATGTGTAAAATGCTGTCAATATGCAAATCAGGAGCTCAGGTGCTCTATAAGCGAGCGTTTGCAAAACTGTTCAAAAAGGCCAAATGAACACCTTTACTGAGGTACTGTGCAGCGTCTGCAGGTATGCATGCTTTGTACTAGACTGCTACTGAATATACCAGTTTTTCTCGCTTGAGGCGATGCAGACGTCCGATCAAGATAACCCAAAGATAAGGCTGAATGACCAAATTCTACTGGTTAGGATTTGTGAGTGAGTCTAGAGGTGTGCATGTTGATGTTCTCCCGCCCAACTGAAAACTGATCTGTCTGCCTTTTGCCATGTTATTTTCACATCACCACTTACATTCTATTTCTGGCATTTTACATACTCATTTTTGGCACGTTATCTTAAAGTGTATGTGTGTCTACATTGTTTTTTCATTATTTAGCGTTGCATTTACCATTTTTTGTAGGCACTCTAATGCCTTACGCATCAAAGTGCGAAAGGTGCTGTATAAACACTTTAATTGATTTATTGGTTGAGGATCAAACTCTATAGAAATCACTCCACAGGAAAAAAAAAACTCCCTTAATAAACCTCAAGCGATCTCAGTCGTTTTGGTTGAAGGATCCCATCTCTCTGAAATCCCCAAGAAAAAGATAGGGAGAGTGAGGTGCAGCTTTTTGACAGACTGACAGCCAGGCTCTAGTGAGACTGGAGCTCTACCTCAAAGATTTGGCCTAGAGCCCCGAGAGACTCGCCTTTCCCATGCCAATTTAACAGGCCTAGGTTAACAGAGACTGTGGATAAAGAAAAATCAGCAAATCAGCTTGAGATTTGTGCTCTTTGTTGTCAGCACCCTGGATCTGGAAACGGCAAAAAATATGGGGCCACAATCTGTTTTCATTTAATCAGCAGTCCACTTTGATTAGAGCCAATATAAGTGAACTTGTGTTGTAAAGGGTAGACAGGTTCTTGTTTAGCAATGCAGCTGCTGAGAGGTTTTTGGCAGACGTTTCCCTTCTCCTTTTCTCATCACGAGTTGTTTTTGTGCAAAACCACCACGTAGACCGAGAAGTAGAGTCACACCGTGGGATCCGCTTTGGTACCCTTGGCTCATCTTTAATCATGATTATGTCAGCCTGAAGATAGCAATAAAGATAGAGTAAAGGCGTTTTCCAAGACAGCTTTAATGTTTAAAATGTGAATCAGGTACGGACAGTTGCACACAGAATCCATGTGTGTATCAGTTTCTAGTCGGAGCACAAAGTGGTGTATAATTCACAACAAACACAGTAGGAAGCCATAAAAGCCACAATTATCTCGGATGAGTTACAGAGAGCGCAGGAATTTAGGATATAAGGAATTTTATGTTTGATATCATAATCAGTCATTGTCTCATATTGTGCAATATTAAACACTATAAATGTTTAGTCACATCATATTTCTGAAATACTATGATATATTTATGACATGTTTTTTCACCAAGAAAAATGTATTTACTTGAAGCCACAATTTGGTACACCCATGTCTTGCACTGTCTGGCATCAATTCTATCTAAACTAAATACAAGCTTTCTCCTTTACACTTTAAAAAATAAAATCTGGTAAATGCTAAGGGAACGTAACTTAGCATTTTGCTATATTTGCTACTTTTTAAAAATTCAAACATGTCTGACAGAGCTTTGATGCAGTTTTAAAGTTTTGTCCTGGTGGAAAATGGGTGTTTTGATAAGTTACAGTTGACTTTTTAAATATTTCACGTATGGGATACATTGCTCTCTACTTGTTTTCCACCAACCTTCTCTAAGACACCAAATAAACAAATTCCCCAAATGCCAGAAATACCTTTAATAATGTATGAAATGTTCTAAATCCTCAGATTTAAGAAGCAAGCTAACTTCTCTGTGTGTATTCCTGTGCATAGTCTTTGAGCCAACAGTCCAGCCTCACTGGGTCTGCAGAGGTTTCAGTATCTCCTGCTTTATATTCTGAGTGGGTGCAGCGCTACAAGGAGGTGTTGACAGGGGATTTCAAGAAACAGCCGCTCTGGAAAAATGCAGAGGGAGTCACTTTGGCACAGAGGAGGAGTAAGGTCGGCTCTCTCAGCCCCAACGCTACCGGGGGCGGGCAGATGAGTGTCCAGCTGAGTGGGGAGGGAGATGATGAGCTAAAAGGCATGAATGACACTGGTGGGAATCATTGTGTTTTACAGGTGGCTATAACAAGACAAGAGGCAGCCTTTACGCTACAGTACTTTTATAGCTGAACGTATCCCGTGTTTTTTGTTTTTTAACCTCACATCATGTCACATCTGTGGGAACATCAAAAAACTGATTCTACAGACCACATGTATTTGGTATTTAATAATGATAAGAATTGGAATTTGTCAGTGTTGACATGAGAGCAAGTAAATCTTGCTTCACACCCCTAACTCAATAATGTTAATGCCCACCACAGCTTTTGTGAGCCAGGATTAACATGGAGGATAATGAGACACAGCGATGGAAAGAAAATGATAGTGACAAACTGACTGGTAGCTGGGGAGATGCTTGAATTCAGTCAAACTTTAAGGGCATGCTGTGTACCTGAAAAGTGTTTGAAACCATTTGGAAACATGTAGTTAAAGAGAAAACAGCCAATATCTTTTGTTGCTTCTGTTTTGATGTATTTTTACCCTCTTTTACCTCATATTGGTGTCATAAAGTCCCACTTTGTCTATTTAGACTACACAACAACAATGCCTTTCTTGGGTTAGAGTGAGTGTATTTTATGGCTAGATATGGGAAACCTGTATTTCTCACAATCGTACTGTAAATGAATTTCTTTCAAAGTGACTCAACTGTGTGAGAAATACATTCCTAAATTTAGACGGGGGCTCTATTGACCAGAATATATCCATTAGTCAGTGGTTACTGTTGTGCTGCTGGTGATAATTATGAAGTGAAAATATTGACACCTGGCTGTCCTCTGAGAATGACTTGCTGCTGTTAGTTTGGGGTTGTTTGAAATAATTGGAAGAAAGGTGTGTAATCAGAAAGTATCTGAGAGTACTGTCAAAATGCCACACTGTTTCTCCCTGAGCTCAATTGATTCCATAATACCCCCATAAGACTATATGTCATCAATTATGTAGCTGTTCCAAACAAACGGGTGAGGAACTTAGGGAGTAGAAGCTGTGAGGATGGGAAACTGAAGGGAAAGGATCTAATTAAACCTTCCTCAGCTTCTCCACTCTGTTGGCCATTGCAGTGGTGTTCCAGGCTTTCCAGTTTGTGTGTTGTGGTAATTAAATTCAGACCACTTCAGCTTTGTTTGCTGACCGTTGTTCACAATGACACAATACAATAAAAACACATAATAGAAACAGGAATGTAAACAACACAGCCTATAGACACACATTACCAGATTAAGAGCAGACAAGTGGTTAAAAGTTGGCAAAAATCCACAGTTGTTGATGTGCTGCAAAATGTGTTTGTGATCTCTCGTCACTGTTTGAGAACTTAATGATGTGTTTTCCTCCAAACACAAAGTCATGTAACATCAAAATACATGGGTTTGGTTTCAGTGTCTTGCATTTCTGAGCCAGTTTCGTTGTCTCTGCTCCTTCAGGTAACGGGTTGACTTAAGGTGAAGTGGCAATGAAATTTTCAGTGCGAGTACAATGACACTTGATAGCAGAAGGTTTTTTTTTTTTAGCTATCTGACACCTCAGTAGTAAATGTGAGATTTTGGTCATTCTCAGACTCAGACAGCGCCTTTTTTAGTATTTCTGGCCTACTTAATATCCACCGTGGTACAACCGCAAAGTTCAATAGTCAAAGAGGGAGAAATTCATAAGAAGAAAATAAGATGGCACTTTTTGGTGTCAGCCACTCACTGTCAAACAGACAAAGGCTTCCTCTTCTGAAACCTATTATTTTGCATCAAGGTTCAACTATCACTTTGGTGACTTTGGCGCTTTGAACCTTGAGTTTAAGCTCTTTTCGAGGATGCCTTTAAAAAGTGAAAAATGGTAAAAAAAAGAAAGAAGCAATTCACTGAGGATGTCATGAATCTAATACATAAAGGTTATAAATATGAAACTCACAGATAAAGTAAGATTTTCACAGTAATGCTTATTATGTTTAAGTTAGTAGTTACTCAATAAAGTACATAGGTGAATTTATTCAAATAGCATGAAATTTTATAGTTCCTGAGCACTGTGTAGAGGATTGAAGTGTCTTAATTTCTACACAAATTGTTGTATCTTGAATAGCCCAGTGCTCTGATGGTGCTGTGGAAAAATGTGAAAGGATTATTAATATATAAATATTGCCTACCTCAATTACCTCTTCTAATTTCAACCAAGAAATTAACAATAAAATAAATCACAACACCAAGGAAATATACAACTGGATTTGATAACGGAGCATTCAGCAGTGCAGCCAAGCCCACTTTTTAAATTATTGCAAAAGCACATGTATGATTCATGTGCTTCCACCAGTTTTACTGTAGCCCGAAGGAAATTCCAACTCTGCCAATCAATCATGCCTAATCCACCCATATCTCTCTTCAAGCATGTGTTACACCCAAACTGACTCAAGGGGTGACATATTTTAGAAATTATATATTCTGAAAGAATAAATGGAAAACACAGTAGTGAGTCAGCTGGTCCTCACTGGCTGGTTGGAACAATACAAATGACAAAACATAACCATATAATATCAAGATCACAGTATTATATCAAAATCTGAATATTTCAAAATACGGTAATAACCATGCATTCACTATTTCTGTTTAAAAATCAATAGGCTAATAGAATCACAATAATCGTAAGTAGGCTATTATATATAAAAGTAGGCTATTAAAAATGATCGGTTCTATATAAGGGTATTGAAAGTGCTCATTCTATATCATTCTGTTATCTACAATTCTTATCATTACCAGTATAAAACAATTATCTTATTCCCTTATACCTTCAGTCACAAAACAATTACATTAACGATATAATCTCTCTCATTCATCCTCTTTGTTTCCATATGAGGTATTATAACCTGTGAGCTGCCTGGTTGCCATGGCAAACAGTAAACTACAGCGCTGCTGATCAGCGGGTCGGGCTCTGGCTCTAACCGTCTACATGCTATTAACCGTCAGGAGAAAACGAATAAAAAGAAAGAAAATATAAACTACAAAACACTCTAACATTAAATCCTGTATGTATCAGTGGAGTCAGTCACGCTTTGACAGGTGTAATTTGACAACAACCACTCATCGTAAACGGCAAGCTAGAGCCAACTCATCCACGTTTAGGATACCAAGCTAGCGCAAATACCGCTAACAAACTACAAACGACTGTACATACGCTACAATGCATAACAGTACCCTAATAGAAAGCCAACATTAATGACAAACTGTATAAATGCTTATGTGACATTTACCCACCTGAAAGAATAAATGGAAAACACAGCAGTGAGTCGGCTGGTCCTCAGTGGCTTTACTGGTTCAGCCAACTGAAGAACGCAGGAAAGCCCACAGCTAATATACCACAGGCGATCACGTGCCTTTTGAATGGGGGGTGTCTGTAAACATGTAAGATAAAGTGCATACATATAAATAACACATTTAAGTAAGAAGGCAATTACATATAATATCCTATGTGCCACACATGCATGATATAATTTATATCCCAGCTCGGTGATGGTAAGTAATCAGTCTCAATCCTCTCAGCGATATCTCTAATAGCATAATTTACACCGTCTCCCAACAACTGGGCCACTGTGTGTGTGGTGAACGTTAATGACCTGATGGTAGACCAACCTCCATTCATTCTCCACAACACCCTGTTCTTACCACTGCTGAGGTTTCATCTTATGAACAGCTCCCAGGAGAGACATCGTCTGGCCTTTCATTAGAAGGAAGGTTGGATAGTGGCCATTATTTTGTAGTGATTTTAATCTTTTTTGGCACTTTCACTCGATTTTATAGTACGGAGACTACGATCCCAACGTTCACAAACCTGGCTTCTTGGCTGAGGAGGAACTGCTGCCAAAGAGAGTGAGTGACAGCTGCGTTTACCTCAGCTCCTTAGCTTATATTATTGTCATTGTCACCAGCAGTGAACATATTTCCATCTTTGTAATATTATCTAGGCCCGTACCTGCATTATGATATGTAGTTTGCAGTATGCACTGCATTCATGTATATTTATGTCTGTCTCTCTCCATTTCAGGTGATTAACTTGTACCAGATGACTGCAGAAATGTGGGAGGAGAGGATCACAGCGTGTTACGCAGAGCACAGGGGCAGGACGAGGTGAAAACTGCTGCACTGAACTGTACCACTGTGATCAGCACAATTTCAATTTTGGATTCACATAGAACCTTATTAAAACTTGAAAACTTAAAACATTTAATGTATAACTGCAGTGAGACATAAATATAAAATTGTGTCTGTAGGGATTTGTGCAACAGGGGGATGTGTTTTTTTTCCAAAAGGGCTTTATGGAACTTGGTGTATGAATTTGTTAACTTCTGTTGTTTATGCACCAATACAAAATTTCACAGCTTACATTAGCCTATAACTGATCAGTTAAGTGTAATTAATTTAATTGTCACAAGAAATAAAAAAGTAATGTAGCTATTTTGCAAAAGAAAGGTAAGGAGCAAATTTATCATAGCAAAAAGGATTATAAAATAATATTGCTGTAATTGCATTAAATTTGTCATTAAATTTAGAATGACAGAGAATAAAAATCAGTTGCTCTGCTGTTGCACTTTGCTCCATCACTAAGCTGAACTGTGCTGAAAATGAATAGGGAGTAAGTGTGAGGGATGTGGAGTGTCTTGAAACACCTGTGGGTGGGGAGTTTTGGGCTGGAAAGTCAGTTCTGAAAGCCAGAAACCTCAGTACTTGGCAAAGTGATAATTTGGTCACTGGTGCTGATCAATAACCATTTCAAACCCAGCAGAGGGAGGGGAGTTGGTGGTTTACTCACCTTTGGCTTTTTAAATGTTTAGTAAGATATCAGAGTGGTGGAGGCACAGGAGGGAGGTCGCTGGTGAGATACGAGAAACTAGTTTGATACCGATACCAAAACAGTAGTTTTCAATCAAACACTTTTCTATACACCATTCATACATTCATTCATTCATATTCTTTTACAGCTTGATTAGATTAGATTAGCTTGATTAGTCCACAGCAATAATTGAAGCTTAACTATTTCCGTTTCTTCTGACTCTAAAGTCAGAATGTATTCAGTCGCCAACCTAGTTAGTTATATGTTTACTTGGCATAACGCTCTCCTGCCTGTTTAAACTTTGATGAAGCTTAAATCATCAATTTCTAACCACCCCTATCAAGCAGACACTTATTAAAAGTTTAGGCGCCAACATGTCCTGATTTTTCCTCAGCCATCAAAGTATGCAAATTTTTTTTTTTTTTTTTTTTTTTTTTGCTGAGTCGACCCTAAAATCACAACAGATCTGCCAACCAGGCTGCGGAAAGAGAGGAAGAAGAACATAACTTGATGCATTTGTTTTCTCTATCGCAGTATTTCGAGTCCTTGAGGCATCAGAATAAGTCTTCTTTCCATCAAGCATGACCTCTAAAGCCTGTTAGGGAATTATAGTTGTGTTTTGTGTCAGCACTGCGCTTATATGTCACTCTCGCAAGAGCTATGTGGCAGAGTTTTTATAGATCACACAACATGACAGATGCTACACACAAAAGCAGAAAAAACAAGGTCTGATCGCCTTCTTCTCTCCCTTTTTCTTCTTCCTCCCACCCTCCTTCCCTCTCTCCTCCATTCCCTTGGATCCCTCTCAATCTCGTTCTCTTTCTGTCTGTCTTTGAACCAGGGATGAAGCTGAGATGGAGTATTTAAAAATAGCTCAGGACCTGGACATGTATGGCGTCAATTACTTTTTAATCAGGGTGAGCCAATGCTGCTTCGCTATATCTTCACAAAGTAAGCCCACAGCCCTTTTTACACAGCCTGTTCAAGGCGGGAATGTTGCGCCGTTATTCTGCCTCGCCGTTCTGTATAAAAAGGTACGAACACGGAATCGGGGGGCATTGTTGCTGGATCAGCGTCTGTGTAAAAGAGAGACGCCGACGCTGTTGTGTTAGACGTCACGTCTCTGATTCTGGAATGCCGGCATGCTATCTAAAATCACACGGGGGTGGCGTTATGCCGGCTTTGTTTGGTTCAGTATAAAAAAGCAAAGCTGGCATAATGACGGCAATATTGTGGGATCTCTGTATAAAAGGGGGCTAATATGAGAGATTATAAGGCATTACAATCTATTATTTGAATGGAATTGAATTGGATAAATAAAAGGCTGCTATTGGCGCTGAATTTCTTTCAAGTGAGTCATAAAGGAAAAACAAACCTGTAACAACTCTAACAACAGAAATTCACTAGAGGTGGCTCTGGCCTTGATCAATGCATTCTCTAAAAGGCCAAGACATTTTCAAATACCACCAACAAGTCAACTTCAGCTGAAGTAATTCACAGTAGCATTACTTTTCAAGTAAACAAGCCCAGACCGCATATACATGCTGTGACTGGCGTTGTTCAGCTCAGCTCTAACAAACCGTTTTGGAAAGCAGAGCCACTGCAACACCACCTCTGTCAAACGCAGGTACAAATGAATGTTGGCTGGTAGGGTGGTCCCACAGCTGCTCGTGAGTGTCCCTTAACAGACAGACAGTAAAAAAAAAAGCTTTGTTTACTTTGCCAATGTGGTTTAGAATAAAAAGGGAACAGATCTTCTTTTGGGAGTGGACGCCCTGGGCCTGCACATCTACGAGCCAGACAACAGGCTGACACCTAAGTGCTCCTTCCCTTGGAATGAGATCCGCAACATCTCCTACAGCGACAAGGAGGTCAGAGAATTTTCTGTTGTACTTTGTGATGAAGATTATATATACATATGTAGTATATGCATTTATCATATCTTGAGATATACAGTAAATATTAATATGGGAAAATGTCCTTAAAGGGGACATATCATGCACATTTCCACGACTATATTTATATTCTGGGGCTTTACTGGATAATTTTTTCATGATTTACAGTTCAAAAACTCCGTTTTAGCTCCTGTCTCTTTAAGGCCCCCCTCCCGATGAGCCCACTCAATTCTGATTGGCCAGCTACCAGAAACTGCCCCTCGGCTCCGGAGGCTACGTTGTTTACCTAAAATGGAAACTCCTAAAATACATCCATACATGTTCAAGCCAGAATCCGATCTGAAATATGCGAGTGGACAACATGATTAACCTTAGCAACAACCTTAGCAACAAAGGCTACAGAATGGACAGTTTGTGGCCATGTGCGAACAATCTGATGTCATCACGAGGAGGAAGTAGAAGTAACTTTGCAAATAAAGTTTTCAGAGCAGGCTGAAGCCCTGGCTTTTGTCTTACAGGCAGCATTTTACATACGTTCACCTCAAGCTTTAGAACTTTGACCATGTTTAACATCTGACATCATAAAAAAAGCACGATATGTCCCCTTTAATTAAAATTGTTAGATTTGACCAGATTTTAACCATATTGCCCAGTCCGCTGTGAATGTGTCTTTTTCTTTTGTGTTTTAACGGAAAGTCTTGGGTTCTTGTGTCCTCATTGTTTAGTTTACCATCAAACCTCTGGACAAGAAAACCAATGTTTTCAAGTTTAACTCTTCACGGCTGAGAGTCAACAAGTTGGTGAGTTCAGTTAAAAATTAAAAGTTGTTTTGGCTGTGGCTAGGAAATATTACTCTACTCATCATCATGTTCCTTAAAATAAATTTGAAGGAAAATACTGAAAGTTGCTGCTGAATTTGAGTTACCTACCTTTTTGGCAGATAATTGAAAAAAGCTTCCTTTTCTGTTTTTTTGTCTCTCTTGTGCAGATCCTCCAGCTGTGCATCGGGAACCATGACTTGTTTATGCGACGGCGGCGGGTGGACTCCCTTGAAGTGCAGCAGATGAAGGCCCAGGCCAGAGAGGAGAGGGCGAGGAAACAGGTAAGGTGCACAGGGGTGCACAGAATTCATTCTTTCCAAACACACTCATGTTATTTCACACTTCAAGAAAACACGTCTTTGATTTGGTGACTTTAATAATTCTCATATCTGTGTCCCATGTCTTACAATGGAGGGAACACAACCCCCCACACTTTGTACATTGTGTTTTCATCCAGGTTCTTCATTTTTTGTTTATTCCATCTATCTTTCTGTCTCTTCTTTCTTTGTCCTTTGTCGTCTTCTCTTTGTTCACACTCCACCCGCCGGTGCTGTACAGGTGGAGAGGCAGCGCCTGCAGCAGGAGAAGCAGCTGAGGGAGGAGGCAGAAAGGGCTAGAGACGAGCTGGAGAGGAGGCTGATGCAGCTGCAGGATGAAGCTCACATGGCCAATGAGGCCTTGGTAAGATTTGATTGGTTAGCTGAATCCAAAATTTGCTATTTTCTTGGCTAAGTCACATATCCCGCAGGTTTCATAATAAAGTATTTTTTCAAATTCAGTTCTTCTCACACCATCTTCACTTCATTTCCTCCGGTCTCTCTTTTTTTTGTTTACTTATTCTTCCCCTTTAATGTCTCTCACTGTCGCCTCTTTTCCCTCTATTAATTGCGCCTTCTGTATTCTTGCACATCCCTCCCTCTACACCCATCTTCCCTATTTTCCCCTCTTACTCTGCACATATTTTCATCTCTTCTATTTTCAACTTTTCTTGTCGCTTTTCCCCTACTTATGTTCTCCTACCCTTCCTCCCTCCCCTCGCTCCTCTCCAGCTGCGTTCAGAACAGACGGCAGACCTGCTGGCTGAAAAGGCCCAGATCGCAGAGGAGGAGGCCAAGCTGCTGGCCCAGAAAGCTGCCGAGGCTGAGACCGAGATGCAGCGCATCAAAGTGACTGCCATCCGTGGCCAGGAGGAGCGGCGGCTCATGGAGCAGAAGATGCTTGAGGCAGAGATGCTGGCCCTCAAGATGGCTGAGGAGTCGGAAAGGAGGTGGGGACAGGAGGAAACAGGACCGGGTGGCTGAATGTAGAGTGCACACTCATCCATGTTGCTGTGAATATTTTTCTGATCCAGCTTTGGCCACTATGTGGCTTTGTCTCTATCTTTCTCATACCCACATTCTTTCTCTTTGTATAGCACGCACAACATGCACAACATTTTTTAGATCATTAAATAACTTATTCTCACATCTTACTTACTTTACTTAGTTTTTTCTCCCTTTATTTGCTTTATTAGCTGCCTTACAGGAGCATCAAAACACAGTTCCTAAATAACTTCCTCGGCTCATTAGCCTTCGCAATATTTTTGAGTTACTATACTCTTTTAACGTCGAGGTGCACAAATGCGACACTGCACATTTGTTTGCTCAGCAGCACAGAAGTCAGTAGATCTGCTCCAAGGACACACCGCTAGATTACTCAGCTGCATTTAAATAGCTCGATTAAAGGATGAGAACTTTTAACTTGTTTAAAATCATTTAATTTCAAAAACGTTGTTCCTGCACCATGGCTGGAAAGCAGGTAATCACATAGTTACAGCCACACTGCTGCACACAGAGGAAGAAAGGGAGAAAGCTTTTGTTCAGACCCCCCCCCAAGGTCTGAGGCACAGCACTTAATTTGTGCTAGTTAATTGTTAGTAGTATCGACTGATGGTTGAACTCACTATCAAATAGCTTTTTTACAACACACAGGAGCTCCACGGTGCTGTAACTGACTGATCTGTTTATTTGATCTGTGCCTTATATTTTATTTTTATTTTTCATACGTCCTGAAGTGGTTTAAATCAAGTACTTACAATATCTGCTGTTTACTTTTATTTTTCTGTGAAGGTCAGACGGATAAGGACTTGAGGAGCGATCCTTGGTCAGCACTTCCTAAATCTTGATAGATGCTTTAGAACTTAAGTCATTTTCATAAGAAAACAGTATACATAGATACTGAGAATATCACTTCACAGCCTCTACTTTCCAATTTATTAGGCAATCATTTCAAACAGGCACCATTAACCACTTGCCAGTAACTGCAATTTCTGGATGAGCACTTTCTGAACCAGAGAGATTTAAACCTGTGGTACTCAACATGTAAATGACTGTGTCCACTCAAGCCCTCGAAGCACATAGCTCCCCCACATCAACGAATCAACGAGGAAGTGCTGAGTGTCCAGGAACACAATCAAAAGAAATGTAATCACCTGCATATAACATTCTTACATTTCTGTGTAGAAACTGGATGGTGGAAAAATGCAGTCAGAAATGATTGTCTGCTGGGGTGATACATTGATCACCTGGGTAATAACAAAGTGACATTCCTGGTTCATCAAGTACCGAAGTACCAATTATGGTGTAATAATTTTGGAATCAATTTAGGTAATTCTGTTTCTTTTGAAGGACTGGGGTTATTAACTGCATTTGTCTCTCCGTTTGTCCCTCAGGGCCAAGGAGGCTGAGCAGCTGAAACAGGACCTGCAGGAAGCCAGGGAGTCAGAGCGCAGGGCAAAGCACAAGCTGTTAGAGATTACCAGCAGGGCTGTCTATACGGTAACGGAACTCAAACACACACACACACACACACACACACACACACACACACACACACACACACACACACACACACACACACACACACACACACACATTCACTTGTACTGTAGCCACAAAGCCACACTGAACAGGAGAGATACTTGCATAAGAAGATGCAGCACATAAGGCAGCCTACGCAAGAGCTTCCAACATGCTAAAAACCCACACACTACGCATTCATCTGTTTACACACACACACACTCTCACACACACACACACACACCCTGGTGCACATACAGTACATACAAAATACATGCTGCTACTGGAACTCCACTATACATTTATCAGCTCATGAGTGAAAAGTCTACACAAATGCAAGTACACAATGTTCTCCGTTTCTATTTCTGTCGGCCACCGTCAAATTGCCCTCTCTGCTCTGCCAGTCCGTGTTTATGTCGAATGTCTGCCTTATAGTCAAATATGTGTCCTGTAGTTTGGATTCACGTGCCAGCCAATGGATTTACATTTATATTGTGCATTAGGTCCACTTCTTATCCAGCGCCACTCCTGAGGTGGCATGTGGCCAATGCATTTCAGACATTTCCTCAGGATCTGAAAGCGTATATTTGTGTGTTCATGGTCTGTGACTATCAAAGTGTTCATCTTTTTTTTCCTTTTTCTCCATTTTAACTGCTCTCTCTATCTACATTATGTCCATGTATCCTACCTGCACACATCTTTTCCATCTTTTCCATGCATTCCTTGTTTCCCGCCATATACTGCCACCTTCCTACTCCCATGTATATCTGTTTTTACCTTTCTTTTCTTTTCTTCTCTTTGTCTTTCTCCATCACTCCCTCTTTATTCTGTCCCATTTTCCCTACTTTCTTTTTTCTTTCTTTTTAGTTGTCATTTGATATCTCTTCCTGCCCTATAATCTCTCCTTCCATCTTCCCTCTTAGTCCCCAGGACTGCCGGCTGACAGCATGCCCCCTGATTTGAGCTTCAGCAGGGAGAACCTCAGCTTTGACTTTAAAGATACTGACATGAAACGCCTCTCCATGGAGATCGAAAAGGAGAAGTGAGTGTCCGATTTGACTCTGCTGATACTGCCTGATATTTTGGGTCACAGCAAGTTTGCATTTTACATGTTCTGTTTACAGTATGTGGGTTTTCCTGATTGTAGTGGTTTAGTGATTTAATTGTTAATCAGCAGAAGGGGCTGATGAATATTCCTTTTAGAGGACTTTTAAATTACTTTTAAAATGTGTCTGCAAAAGCTTGATGCACTATTGTTCTTAGAACACTTTCATTAGTTAGTATGCACACTTTAATTCAGGGGTTCAAGTGGGAAATTGACCCTCAGCGTTAGCTGTCACTGCCAGAATTCAGGCAACAGATTTTCCTTCCTTGCTGTCAGTGATTGCAGACAGGCAAAACTACCTTTAGACGAAAATGACCCTGGCTGTGAAGTTGAATTAATTACCTGGGTCTCAGTTATCATGTTTGTTAATGAAGAGATTTAGAATCAGGTTTTTAAAATGAAAGCAAGTAAGCTGGGAGACGATGGGTCCAGTATTGGTGGTTAGCCGTTTATGGAGTCATAAATCTGTCACTTTTGTATGTTTGGCGTGCCAATTTAAAAATGTTATGCAAAGGTGCTGAAGGGAAATTCACTAAACTGTCTCCCAACCTGCAATTTGTCCACGTTTAGGGTCGAGTACATGGAAAAGAGCAAGCACCTGCAGGAGCAGCTGAATGAGCTGAAGACGGAGATTGAAAGTCTGAAGCTGAAAGAGAGGGAGACTCCTCTGGACGTCATTCACAACCAGAACACCGAGCAGGGGACCAGCAAGCACAGCAACTTTAAAAAGGTAGCTACCAGTTCAGCTGCTTGCATGATGGATACATAAATACACATTGTGCACATGCCACATAATACTCCTCACATGTTCCTTCAAAATACAAAGTACATGCACGATTCTCCCCATTCATGCTTCATCTACCCACACAAAAATATATTCATATTTCACAGTTACCTTAGCAGCTTGTATACATATTTGTCAGCATGTCTTTGTAAGCAGGACAGAAATCTGATTGCGTCTACCCATTAAGATGATTTGACATCAGATTTAAATATATCCCTAATGCATTTTAGTCACATTACTTTTTAGCTATTCAACAGCTGTCTGATCAGCTCAAGACAAATGCAGTGGTGAAGTGTAAATGAAGTCTTATTATAGATCTTACATCATCTTCCTTGGATAACTGGCTATCACAAAATTTGATAGTCCTCTCGCGTACAACAGCCACGCCTCACCATCATATTATTTTAAGGCAGGGAATTGATTCTCAGAGCATCACTTAATAGCAACTGTCTCCACTTGGCCCCGGGTTCATTTTTCAGCCTCGAGTTTCTGCTTTGATGGAGCCCACTGGGGGAGTGAGAGCGATCATTCATTTTCTACTGTGACCTCTGAAAGTGCACAGTGATTACCGGTCTTAAACATTTTGCAGAGCAACTGAGAGGAAAATGTGTTGCAAAAGAATGCAGTTTATGTTGACTCTATCTTTAAGAATAACTAATTCGTCTCACCCAAGTGCCTGAAAATGCCGTCCTCTTCATCGCATCATGGCTTAGTGATTATATGAAATGAAATGACAAAAAGCGAAGGATAAAAAAAGTGATAGACTCCTTCAGCTTGAGGGATATTTCAGAATTGATTGGTCAGAGGCAATAGAGTTGTTATAAAAAGTAGATTCTATTTCCACTGTCCTCTGATGAACTGGCAGATTAGACTCATTCTCCTTTATCTCCCCACTCCAGTATCTTTCTAATTTCAATAAAAGTATCAAATGAAAATGTGAGCTATGTTCTCAGCACACTGTATTGCAAAAAAAAATCCCACCCCTCCTTCATTCTTGCCTCCCCCCGTGTAAAATATACTTGTTAAGGGAGAGCTAATTGATTTAGCTTGGTGATTAGTCATTTGGATGGATGGCGTGCAGGGGGAGAAGGAGCTAAGTTGAAAGTGTTGGTTTAATTGAACCAGAGGCGGCCGGCATTCGTCTTGCTAGCGAGGGAAGGGGCGGCGCAGTGAGAAGGGAAGAGGAAGAGTGAGTGAGCAAACTAAGTCGGCTTTGCCAGAAGAAGTGCAAAGTTTAAGGTTGAGCTGAGGTTGACCAAAAATGTTCAAAGGATGAGTTTGAGAAAGGGAAAAGTGCTGAGAATGCACTGAAAAGTTGGCGACCAGAGAGGGGCAGGATGAGAGGAAGACGGTGGGGAAAGAAGAGCAGAGGGAATGTGGAACGAAGCACAGATCTCTGAGCCAGGAACATCAGGGCCGGCTGCACCTCCGTGCAAAGTTTTCTCCGTGCAGACTTCCTCTGGATGATTAATGAACAGCCCCTTAACACGGACCAGCGCCTTTGCACTTGTAGCAGGCCACAGGTTCTGCTCTGTTAAAACCGGGCTTCCTAGATGAGCTCATTCTCAACAACTGAATCATAACACAAGAGCTGCAGTGATGCTGTGTAAAGTTTTACTGTGAGGAAAATTTTTTTTTTCTACATATTGCAGTCCATCCAGACTGTGTGAAGTGGCACACAAAGGAGGTCAACTATCAGGGTTACTCTCATTGTGCTCCACTGCATATCAAAACAACATACAGACAGATTTCTTCTCTGGAAATAGCTCGCTGTAGCGCCATTCACAACATTAATACCCGAGACATCGAATGAAGAGTTCTTGTTCTTTCCAGCATTGAGACTGTGGGCAATGTGGAATACAATCCTAGAGAGTCAGACATAGATAAACACACAGTTAGGCGTTCACACTCACAAGTGTACAGGCTGCCTGTCAGCAGGGACAATAGAAGGTGATCAGTAAACATTACAGAGCAAATCCATCCCTCTCCCCGTCCACACATTTTCTGTTTGGATTTACTTAAATCCCCCATCTACACATTTCCCAGAAATAACCTGGATTTCCCAAAATGTCCCCCTTCATCCCTCTAATATTTACTTTGGCAGCAGCTTTAATACCCTCAACAGACAGATGTTTAAGAGAGGAAAAAGTTTGCCCAGCAGATTTAAAGTAGTGCTCACTTATGCGGTATTAGATGAGTTAATGGTTCGCTGCAATGAAGGGGTTAAAGCACAGCCAGTGGCCTGAATTAATCCATCACCAGCTCATTTAAACCTGGAGAGAAAAAACAATTAACACTGCTTTCTCTGACTGGCATTGATCTTCCACCCATCCCGCTCTCCCAGTCTGTTTGATTGTCTCTGCAGCAGTAGAGAATCTGTGGAACTTACAGATTTCTTCGTCCATCAGGACCATTTTGATTGAGTCTGATTTTTGTTTCAGTGGTTGATGTAAATTAAGACTAACTGTAAACACTGCGTGCTTTCACATACAGTCAGAGGTTCATAACTAAGAGAATAACCTTGGGGGTAAGTTTGCGTAAACACACCAAAGGGCTATTTAGTTTATCATTTAGTTAGTCTATTTTTATTTCAAACATGGAAAAACAAAACAAGAATAACAATAAAATGAAATTAACAATAAACCTACAACAACAAACTCAATAAACAGATTCTCATAACACAAATTAAATATTACATGTTTGAAAAGGAGTAGGAAGAAGTATACGCTTATTCCTTTATACTCATCCATAAACTCATATATACTATGTATAAACAACTGTCCCAATTCTATGTACAACCCAAATATCCACCTGGTGTCAATAAAGTAAAACTTAAACAAAATACTTTCCAATTATCTTTATGATCTCTTAGTCTTTCGATTAGCCGAGCAAACAAATCATGTGCTCTGCTGGAATGTGCTGTGATTTCTGTCTGCCTTTTTAAATTTACTCCGGTGTTCATCAGACATGACTTGATTAAATATGTGTACGTTTTCATAAGAATTACCGGTAACAATTAGGTGAGCTGTGTCGTGCATTTTTAATTGTGTTGGTACTCGTTTTTTTGCAGGTTACCATAGCTAGCAAGTGCAATTTAGGTGGGACTAATTGGAAAATAAAGAAATAAACAGCATAATCTTCAATGACTTGCAATTCAAAAATTGCTTCAGAGTTTACAAATGCCACCAATTGGCATGACCAATGAACATGTAATCCTCCAATAATCATTTACATGATTACGTTTTTTCCTTAATTTTGAAGATTAATTTTTCACAGTACATAAACATAAATCAGTCAAAATGAATACACTTACTCAGGTACTGTACTTACTCTAAGTACCGTTTTGGAGTATTTTAGTGCTTTAGTGTTTCCAGTTTATGCTACTTTCTGCTCTGACTTCACTACATTTCAGAGGTAAATGTTGTATTTTTTACTCCGCTACATTTATCAGCTATCAACAGCTATAGTTACTAGTTTTCAGATTAAGATTTTAAATACAAAAGATATGATTATAAATATGATGCACTGTCATAAACTACCCAACAGTATAGTATGAAGCAGTTAAAATTAGCTTCACCACAACCAGCTACAACATTAAAGTACCGCTTACATGTTTATGCATCAATAATCATAATTAAAACATGTAATTATTTAACACTGTATAACGTGTACTTTTACTTTTAGACACTTCAGGTACTCTGTGCTGATTCTTCTTGTAATGGAGTAGTAAATGATCTAAAGACTTCTTCCACTACTGACATTACGTCATTAGGAAAGACAATAAAAGAATGCAAAGAACACTGCTGAATCCGAGCACAACAGCAGACTCTCACAGTCCATGATTTTAGGGCTCAAAAAGCAGCAAGCACTGCACCTCTGCATGAAAAGAAACCCATCCAAGGTGTCAGAACTTGCACCCGTATAATCTGATGGACTGTTACCTGCTGGGGAATTCTAAAAGTGAAGTTCTGGCAGTTTTCTATCTCCCAGCAAGCTTGTTGACAGTCCACACATAGGCTGGGCTAGGTGTTGCAGAAATCAATGGTCATGTGCAGACTACATGATAATGGTATTTGCACTGTGAATACACAGGATTGAATATTGCAGAAAGGTTTGTGATGACTTCAGTGACATCAGTCTCCAGTGCAGATTTCCATTTGGTTACTTTCTTGCTCGCTCTACTGCAGTATATTCGGTTTACTTTGAAAGCCTCACCAGGCCTTTGTTGTTATCTCCTCCACAGCTAACACTACAGAGCACCAAGTCCAGAGTGGCCTTCTTTGAGGAACTCTAAACTACATACCTGCATAGGTGGGGATGCAACTGCCAAGAACCTCTCATTTCTACATTCCTGGTCAGTAAAAATAATTGACCACACTACAAGGCCTTATGTTCAACTTCCTGGGAACCACTATGAAACACTACGGAGAGAAAAAAAAAAAAAAAAAAAGACTGCCGTCTTGATCTGCACCAACTCCAAGGGCCTCATGTGTACGCACAAATGAGTATGCATGCATAATATTCCTGCACTAAATCTGCGATTCAAAAAAAAATCGAGTGTGTGTTTACAGGGAGAGTGTGTGAAATACAGCACATTCTCCATGAATATTTTGAAGTGAACTCGGGTGTTGGATTTATTAATGGCGAAGATTAATGGTAGACACTGCAAAAAAAAAAGAAAAGAAGAAAAACATGTATAATGTGGTCTATGACTGCTGCTGTTCCACTGTGACTCTAATGAGACAGTATTCGTGGAGTTTAGAATGGTTATTATATTATGTCCAAAAGGGGTGACCTACATTATTTGATTGCCTAACTGTTTTGAAATTCAAATAGAAAGAAACCACTAAGGGATAAAGTTGAATGAATTGATTATATATCTGATATGTTGCCCGGTTTAGTCCACATATCCTGACCCAAATATATTTGATATTTACTAGTTATATGCAGCAATACACTGTATTGTCTTAGACTTTTTTTTCCTACTTTCTACTTTTTTCTAAACACTGACTATTTTATATATTCCATTATATTCATGCCAACAAATTCCTCCATATAATATATTCTTTCTTTACATAATCACTTCATGCTGCCTTCATTTTCTTGTTTTACAGAATGGTTAACTGAAACATTCAGTTCAAGCAGCAAACACAGGGCATTTCTTTGCCATCATGAATTTAAACGGCCATTCCGCTAATAGTAGGAGTCGATGGGCTGTGGAAGATATTAAGCTTGTTCTCAACACAAAAATGTGTATTGGCTGTGTTGTGTGAGCAGTGTTTAAAGTACAGAATGTGTGTCCATGTTTGTGCCTTTATGCATCTTTTTGTGGTGAATGTAGGTAGAGTGTCACACAGAAAGGCCTTAGGACACACGTTTACATCTTTTATACACCGAGAAGTAATGTTACATATCTCTGGCTGCCTCCAGCAGTTGAACACTTGATTAGGGTGTCCTTACGCAAGGCGCCGTGTGCACTATGTTCTGCTTTTGAAAGCGAACATTTGTACTGGGTGATTCTTAGAATTTGAACTGGATGAAGGAACTGTGATTCTTAGATGTGAGCTTTTGTCACATCTACCTTCTTTTTTTTTGTGAAGACAACCACTTTTTTGAAACATGAATTTGCATCTATTTTGAATTAATGTGTCTTTTGAATTAATATGCTCTTTCCCTCTGAAAGCAATTTATTTTTGGAAATTATAATGTGAAGAAAATATTTTTCTTCCTTTCTGCATTTAACAAGAATAGTAAGCAGTATTTGAAATAAAACTTTGGGTGAAGTTACAGTACCTATATTTCTAGATATACATTGTAAAAGATATGTATGTTTTGCATGTAAAATACATGAATATCAGGTCTGATTTTTTTGTGTGTCATGTGTGAGTTTTTTTTTTCCATCCAGAAATAGCTTTGTGTTAGTTATTTTGGCAGACTTTGATGAATGTCAGCTTTGATATTGCCAGTGCCAAGAGGCTCTTCAACCCAACCCAAACAGACATCCAATTACACCTTTGAAATGAATCAAGTGTTATGTAAGCACCCTCCATCTTGTGTCAGATCACATACCCTGTTTGCTTGAGTGACAAGGTCTTTGTGTGTGTGCTTGTGTGCTTACAGATGCGTGGGCGAGCTGGGTGTGTTGCATGTCCTGTGTACTTGTTTTGTGCCTGTGTGTGTGTGTGTGTTTTGTGCCACTGCGTTAACCCGTTAATATGAGCTCCTACCCAAGGCGTCAGGACCCTGAGACTGACAGCTCTCTGACAGAGTGAGTGGTGCTGAGGTCAGGGGGCTTCTCCCCTGCTCTGTCACCTCTGAGCTCAGATGGAGAACAGCCAACCTTGGCTTGTCAGTGTTGTGACAGAGAGGCATCTTCAGGAGCCAACTGTCCATGGGGGCCCAGGGCTCGAAGGGACAGGGGTTGAGGGTCTGCGGGGACATCAGGCAAACTGACAGACTCACAGATTCTCCTTCGCTGCTGCCTCCCCCCCAACACTGCCCAACGAAACAGTGAAGAGGGAATGAAATGGGAAGAATCACATCTTTTGTCATTTATCCGTTCTCAAGGGATCACAGTTTATGTCACACCTGCACACACACACGCACGCACACCGATGTACACACAAACACACTTGTCTTGCAGCAGATTGGAAAAGGTTCTCCGTTTACTGCAGGGTGAGGGGAGTTGACAGAGACTGCACAGCACCTGCCAAGGGCTTGAATATAGAACAAGCACACAACAGGACGGGAAAACCCTTGTGTCATAATCCAGGGCAAGTCTTCAGTCTAAAGAATGATGCAGTTTAATTGGCTAAGTACAGTAGCCAATAAACTCCTTACTGCATTCTTACCTTTGACTGTGTAGACATAAAAGTTGGTACCTTTAAAACCAAATTACATTTAGGTAAAAGTATTGTGGCTTTATTTGTAGCCACCTAATGAATGTTTACTGTCAGCTTTTTCTTGGGCTTTTTTCTGGTTACAGATATATTGGGGATGGAGATGAATGCCTCAGTAGCATCCCAAGGCTGGTAACTCACATGACAAGCTTGACAACCTCACAACTTCAAACTTTAATCTTGTCTGAGCACTGGTGAAACTTCGCAATGGTGAGTAGTAATAGTAACATATCTTTCTGTACTAATATCACTTGTTACTTGCTAGCTGCCATATACTCAGTGGTGTAAGTAAGTAAGTACATTTACTCAAGTACTGTACTTAAAGTAAAATTTTGTGGTACTTGTACTTTACTTGACTACTTCCATTTTATGCTACTTTATACTTCCACTCCACTATATTTCAGAGGGAAATATTGTACTTTCTACTCCACTACATTTATTTGACATCTTTAGTTACTTTTCAGACAAAAATTTGCATAAATTAACATAATGGTGAGCTTATAAATTACACTGCATTATTAAAGATTAAAAGGTTTTCAAACTTTTAGGCTTCCCCTCACATAACTGGTATAATCACAGTTTGAGGCCCAAAGAGGTAAAACTCTAATATTACACAAAAATGCAAAGATTAAAGAAATTAAAACTAATCCAAATGTATGTATCCTCTCACAACCCCTCAGATTTATCTTGTTACACTTATAAAGTAGTTCAGACTAGCTCCACCTCGAGCAGCTACAACAGTAACATGCTGCTTACACACTGACTGTTAAAGTTAAGTCTCAGCCCAATTTTCTGCAAATGAATACTTTTACTTTTTTACTTATGTACTTTTACTTAAGTAGGATTTTAAATGCAATACTTTTACTTATAATGGAGTATTTTCATTTATTTATTTATCTATTGCTGTATTTGTACTTTTACTTTAGTAAAGGATCTGAGTACTTCTTCCACCACTGTATATACTCCAATAATGATATATCCGCAATCAGGGGCATTCAATATTTTTGAGGGGGCACAGTCTCACTATGTATATATTAATGTTGTTACCACTAATCATCTGCTTTGGCTGCTATGTTTATAACCAGACTGCCCCCTATCAGTAACTATCTAGAACTATAATTGAATGACACTTAAATTATTAAACATTTAATTATTTACTGTTCAATATTGTATTTTATAGAAATATTGAACAAGAAGATATTAGCGAAAATACTCAGAACGTTAACATTAAAGAAAGCTCAGCTTCTGTTTTTACTTAAGTTACTATATAACTCTTGACTCTTTGTAAAGAAGTTAATTATGTCCATCCCCTGTTATTGTATTTTTTTTCACAAAAACAATAAGTAAGCTCTAATAGCAAAGGATAACAAGCTAGCACTAATGTTGACTACTTGTGGGTTATAGTTAAAACCACTGATGCTAGAGTTTAATAGGATTAAAAGCACAGAAAAGTGACTTTTGTTTTGTATTCTATTATTATGGCTAATTAAAAACGCTTATTGTGAAAATAAAATTTAACCATTTCAGAAGCCATCCAGTCTTTAAATTTTAGGGGGCACGTGTCCATGTAAATGGGCACAATGCCTGTCAGCAGTAAGCTAATGGCTAACATATTGGCCCGGTCAATTTATCTATTGGGCTCTATGAAAACCAAGGCTCTATGAGCCTTTAAATATGTGGTATACTGCTATATACTATCTCTTCTCTGTTTTCTTTAGCTGTTCACAGGGTAGCTGGTGTTGGTGTAATTCATGAGGTATGCTAGCACCCCCATGTGTGAGGAGACAGGAGAGGTAGCTAGCTCAGGACCACTTCTTCTTTCCTCAACAACATACAGTATATGATTGGCACTGATCATCGAAGACACAAAGGTTTTGAAGCCACAGTCACATACATACCGCTCTACCTTTGCTCCTTCTACTTGCCAGAATTAACCAATATTTCCTTTAAATGTTAATGGCCTCAAAAAGTTCAAAAAGTCTGCTCAGTGTCACAAAAGCTGAACCTCGCAAAGGAAGGGTAATGTCACGGCTGATGCTCTAAATAGCCTAACCTATCCAACAGTTCAAAAATGTATTCGTATATTTTTTGATATTGTATGTGATGCACAACTCTTTGTTTTGGAGTCCAGTTGATCTCAATTATTTTCAGCCCGAGCAAATCCTGATATACTTTAATACCAACTGTAAGAGAAGAGATTTGCACAAGAGTAATTTATATAACATAAGATCAACTTTGCTACAAACTGTCTGCAACCAACTTCCACTTATCACCTTAGGCACCTGAGCAATGGAGCAAGTGGAGGTGGAGCAAATGTATCCCCCTTATTCAGTTAGGGGGAGCAAAGTTGTGGTTGTGGTTGGTTGTGCTACCCCACTTTTTGTCTTTTTAAAAAATAAACTTATCAAACAGCACAGTCACCGCAATCAGGTGTTTATATTTAAGCAGCCTATATCAATGATCATTTCACTATTTTCAGCAACTGACAAAAACAAGTAATAAAATAAATACACATTTCAGGATGCGGCTGTGGAGATGGGACGTTCGCAAAGGAGCTGAATCAGTCGGCTCTTTTAAGTGTAACAGGGCTATTAACAGGGCTGCTGATTCTCACATATTGACCGTGAGACTCACACATTTGACACTTTTCACATGCTCCCATGCCGCATATATAACATAACATAATAACATAATGTTTTTATAAATATAATTTCAAATATGAAATAGCCATTCTTCTAATAATCATTTCCTGTCCTGATCCACCCAATTATATATGGTTCTTGATGCATTCTTGGTTGTCATAACCCCCTCAATCTAACTAATCTAGACTAGTGCAGGTGCAGGTTTCTTGACTTAATCCAAGAGGTTAGTTGGTGTAGAAATGCAATTATGTATCTTTCCAAGTTGATCCCCCATTTTAAAATTTAACCAGGCACCCATGCTTATCACGCCCAAACTTTCCAACCACAGGGCTCCATCTCTGTCGCCACCTTAATGCACCAAACTATTTCCTTTCATATGCCTCATCTGCTGTGTCCTCCCATGACATTGTGAGCTCCACAGACTAAACCATCCATTGTGTGTTTTATCAGCACCGGCTATGGTGGAGCCCGCTGTTTCCTGTGGGTTTATCAACTGCTTCCTCAAATCTACTCCCATACGCTAATCTCTTCCCACCCATACCTGTCCTAAAATATGCCAGCTCAGAAATCCTTTAGTCCTTTTCTTTTAAACAGCCTGGACAAATGCAACAATATATTCATCAGATGACAAATGAATATCTGACCATTTGCTCTCAATTTCCACTGTTAGATATGTATATCTGGCTTATCTATTGGGACAGACTTTCTACATTTGGACAAAGTGTGGAACTGAACATGAAGGACAAACAGAGACCTCACTTATCTATAGACTTACATTGTGGATGGGAGATTAGTTGACGTAAAAACTGAAATCTGGATGTGCTAATATCATAGCTAACACATTCTGAATTTAATCTGGTTTTTGCTTCTTTCTCTGAAATCCCTCCAGTCCAGTTTCTTGCCTCACATTCACAATTTATCCCTTGACTTTTTTTGGCTGAGGAACAACCCTAACCTACCTTGGTGCTTCCTCCCAAGGGAGTTTACTCCATAAAGGTTGCCCTTTGTGTGACCCTGTGCCTCCCATCTTTTGTTGCACCTGCTTCATCCCTATACCTAAGTGCCATTTCTACCTGTTGGAACCAAGCGGGTAGTTCCGGGTCTGAAAAGTGAAGCCAGTGTGGAAGTTCCTTAAACCTGCATTCTCTCTGGCCAGCAGGAGGCGAAATATAAGGCAAAAATAAGTTTGATTGTATAGAAGTCTCACTACGTCTTACTACTTCTCACTTGATTTATTACCTTAGTAACATTAAAAAAAAAAAAAAAATGGCGGCGGTCAAAATGCTAATCTCGAGTCCACAAACTAATGGGTGATGTCATGATGGTTACGTCCATTATTGTTATACAGTCTATGGTTGGAACTACTTTGTTTTGGATAAAGGAGGCTTCTGCTACATCTCAGTACATCTAATCTCACCTGTGAGCATTTAAGTACCTCTTTTAGGTTAGATATGTCCCTTGATGTTTGATCTTTGTTATATATTGGCCTTATGAATTGAATTATGAGTATCAGTAACTTTAAATACCTCCTCATAATCCTGACCTTTCTATGTCCTCACTATGTCCTCACTATGTCCTCACTATGTCCTCACTATGTCCTCACTATGTCCTCACTATGTCCTCACTATGTCCTCACTATGTCCTCACTATGTCCTCACTCGCTTCTTTGAATTCCTGCTACTGACTTCAGCAGAAAAATTACAGCATTGCCCATTTGTTCAAAAAAAGTACCAGTGTGTGTGTTTTCCTGGCAAGTGACCTCATGCGGTCATGCAAATAATGCTTCTCTCAGTAAAGGCAGAAGTACTGTGGTGTTAATAAATCTTGTTGTTAATATACCACAGCAAAATGTCTTTGATGTGGCTGCATGGTCAGTGGCCACAGTACACATTCTCCTTTAGTGTTTTCTTTAAACCATGAAAATAATCAATTTTCCATAATCTTCACCGGGTAGTATTTGCACCATCTTTTGCAGTACCAATCAGTCTGAACATTTTTGATAGTTACAGCCGCTGTAAGCGCTGATGCTGTGATTTGCAGGTCAAAATGTCTACATCTACATTAACCCTACTCTAAAAATGGCTGAAAAATGATCATCTAATTTACATAAATACATTGTTTTAACAGCACTTCACTGGCTATATTTCAATGTGAAGCTGCTTCTAACTGTATATTACAATATAGTCATTGAAATGCTGTTGAAATAAAAAAAAGACATAAAAAATGTTCAGCTCTCAACCAAATTATGCCCAGTTTTAATAGACATTTTTTGACCAGCTGTTATAAAGCATAAGGGTAAAATTATTCAGCCTGCCATTATGCCCACCTCTAGATGCTGCCATGCCATAGTAAACCCTTTTGTGAGTCATATCTCAATACCTAGAAAACATGCTCTGACCATATTTAATGGTGGAACTCTGCAAAAATCAAAAACCCATCCACAATAGATGACGTGGTACACAGCCAAAGGCATTAGTAAGGTCTAAAAATACCATATGGAGATCTCAGTTCTCCAGCTTTGCTGACTGAGTTTTGTGCCAAATCATTCTTGTATGCTCTCGGCATCTGTAAACGCCTGATATTCCAGGTTTTTGCTCTGGTGTGTCAGTTAACTCACTCAAAGTAACTGGGCAATCTCCATCACAGTAAATAAAAAATATCCCCTTCTACTTAAACATGCAAGCAACTACAGTTTATTTAAAATTTTCATTCATTTTGCCCACACAAGAATCTCAATAAAGTCTCAGAAAGGTTGAGTTTGGTCTTATGAACCATTTAGAAAGGCAGCAATTTGTACATGTGTGCACTGTACCTGCATGCTCATCTGCGAGTAAGCACATTTTTCAGCATGTTGTGCAAAATCGTCCTTCATTTACTCTGTCATTATGAAACACTTCTTCAAGTGGTGAAATCCCCCACTTGCCTCTGTCTGTGGGGGTGAGGTGCAGCAGCCTGCTTGGTCCTGTGGGAATGTGTTTTATTCACTAAATATTCAGTGTGAATCCTCATGACATTACTCCTTTCTGCTTCTCTTCATGCTGGTATTTATTTGATAGTGCGTCGCTTCACCTTACACATATGTTTAGTGTGATTAAATTTTTCCAGTCCCTGGGGACTCGGTGTGGTGGCAGGGGGTGTATAGGATTTGAAAACTTGGAAGCTTTGCAGTGCTGCATCAGGTTGCTGGCGTATGCGTATTTCTCTCAAATTCTCTCATGCACCCACACTCTGACAGACTTACCCACACACACACACACGCACACACTTGCACAAAATGATAAAATCCTTCTCGGTCCTTCTAGCCAAATTAGTATCTTCTTTCATTCCAGGATGCAGATGTCTCTGAGTGAAATACCTGTGGAAAATCGCCATGATTGGGTTCATTATGTTGCCTGCAGTTAGCAAGGATGGAAATGAGTTTGGTATTTTGGGCTGAAAAAAATAAAATCTCCCTTTTCAAAATATCAGCTTGTTAGACTGATAGGAAGTGCTACTGCCCGCCCGTTTCAGTACGTCTCTGCACTGCTTGATGAGGAGCTATGAATAAATTTTATTATGACCCTGAGATAACAATGAGCTCTATTTTAATTGTCTCAGTCCATTATAAATTACAATGAGTGTCTACTTGTGTCTCTCATCATGATATGACCGATCTTCAGTAATATCCGCTCTTTCTTTGCTCATCTGCATCACTTATTTCCTCTTTTTTTGCACGCTGTCTGTCTTCAGGGGCCGGTGCTGCATTGAGAGTCAGCGATCATCATGATCATCCCGTCTGGCAAGAAAGGTTTACTTTTCCAAGATTATTACAGAGAATGCTGGGAACTCTAGAATATTATTCTCCACTATTGACCAGCTACTCAACATTGGCCCCACTCCACCCCCGCAGTTCTCTGCATCAAAATGTGAAGAACTCGCATTATTCTTCAGTAACAAAATTACCTCAATTAGAGCCGGTATTGCTGCTGATGTAAACACAGATGATCTCAGCAAATCCTGTAAAATGATGTAACCGCGGGAAAATTCACCTGTATTACACCAACTGAGCTTTGCAAGACTGTCACTGAATGTAACTCCTCCACCTCATGTATTGACCCTAGACCTACAGCATTTTTCAAGCGCATGTTCGACAGTGTTTCAAGTCATGTCCTGACTATTATAAATACATCTTTTCAAACAGGCATTTTCCCACATGCCTTCAAAACAGATGTCCGACCTTTCCCTTCATTAGTAAGATACTTGAATGGATGGTTTCAGTGGAAATAAACTCCTTTCTTAAAGAAAACAATATCCTGGAGGAATTTCTATCAGGCTTTAGAACAAACCGCAGCACTGAAACTACTCTTACTAAAATAATCAGCGACCTCAGACTAAGACTAAGGTCTCAATTCTTATCCTCTTAGACCTAAGCGCAGCGTTGGATACGATTGACCATGATATCTTAATCAATTGTTTTGAAAAGTTTTAAACCGGTTCAAAACATACATCAAAGGGGGGAAAGTTTTACGTCAGTCTTGGTCCATTATTATTCTCACTGTACATGCTGCCACTTGGTGACATCATCAGAGAGCACAATGTATGTTTTCATAGTTATGCAGATGACACATAACTGGACATCTTTGCTGAACCAAATGATGCTGCATCTATAAACTCCATTTCTATCTGTCTTGCAATAAAAAAATGGATGAGCAATAATTTATTAAAGTTAAACAAGGATAAAACTGAAATCCTACTAGTCAGCCCTAAAAGCAAAAGAGAAATAATGTTTAATAATCTGGGGAAATGAACTCCCTGGATTAGATCTGAGGTTATAAATCTTGGTGTTATTTTAGACTCAGATCCAACCTTCAAGTCCCTCATTAACAAGGTGACGTATTGAAACAAAGCTAAAGTACGACCATTTAAAAATCAAAAAGATGTTGTAAAACTGATTCATGCCTTCATTTCAAGCTGACTTGATTACTGTAATATACTTTTTACTGGCCTCCTGAAAAAAAAAAAAAAAAACACTGAGAGACTTCAGCTCATTTAAAACTTTGCAGCTTGGTTATTAACCAGAACCAGGAGGAGAGAGCACATTAGTCCAGTTTTAGCTGCTCTGCACTGGCTTCCTGTAACATTTAGAATTTACTTTAACTCCTTTGTAAACTATTTGCCTTTAAGAAAACTGTGATCATCTGCTGCTGATTTATTGGAGGTTCAGCAGCAGCCTTTGTCAATTACACCCCAAGGCTATGCAACACAGTACTGATAGATATCAGAAATGTTGTTTTACTTGATTTTAGGCATTCTATGTATTTTATTCTTTTAACTTTGTTTTTATTTTATTATTATTATCACTTTATTTTAATCTTATTTTTGTTTTATGTCTTTTTTCATGTGAAGCTCTCAATGCATTTATTTTCTTTGTCGTAAAGCACTTTGAGCTGCATTTCCTGTATGAAAGGTGCTATACAAATAATTTTTATTATTATTATTTTTCACACTTAACTCTGCACCAGACGTAAAAGTGTGTCTGCCATAGAGCAGTGTATAGGTAGTCAATGCAAAGAGAATGTTAATGAGACTTTGACATTGGCCGACATGACGAGAAAGTCAGCTGTGAATTATTAATGAGTGGAACACTATTTGTGAATATTTAAGACTGATGAGACCATGAATGGAACCTTTTTTTTTTTTTTTTCGCGTCAATTGCAAAAACTCATTATGCATACATATACCCTGAGGGGCTGTTCAGTGCACCTTTACCTTGCAATTTCTCTCGTTATTTCCAAATTAGTTCCTCTTTACATAGCCTCCATTCTAATCTACTCATCTGGCAGAGTGACAGATCGTGCTCAGCCTTTCTCCACTGCTCACACTAATGGTCTGACCACTAGGCCACTGGTGGCTTGGTTGTGGGTGTCCGTCTGGTTTTAAACCCAAATACTAGCAGAGAAGGGGAGAAAATAGCTCAGGAAAAGTCTTGAAGGTATTAATTAGATCGTAAGAAGAATGCGTGTTTCCCTCCCTCATCCATCTTGACCTGTTTAACTGACCCACTTCTACGGCTACCTACCTCTCTGCTGCGGTCTTATAGATCTTGCATCAGAGGTGCTTGGGGAGAAGAGATTTGCATGAGAGATTTTTTTTTGTTTGTTTGTTTATTTGTTTTCCTGCTGTAGGCCTTTAGCTGTCTTCGACCAGCTCTCTGTGTACTCAGTTGTTAAAATCACCTCGTCTCACCTTGCAGTTTATTTCCATCAGAGACCTGCTTTGGTGAAAAACAGCTCAATTTGAGTCTCCCTTGTTTGCACATTTCTCTGGCACAGAGGCAGAAGAGGTCAATAAGCCACAAAACCATGGACCAATAAGACACGTGCAGACATTGTAAATATGTTGTGGGTGCTTGTGGACTATTTGTATTCTATAAGCCTACACTTAAGCCTTTTATTTTTTACTAAGCTGTATATGAACTGAACAACTCCAGGTTACAACAAAAGGACCAACTGATGGATGGCCGAGCTTTGAAGAGGTGGAGAGGCAGCAGTCTAGTGGAGGTTCTGTAATTGGCTGCTCTATTTATGATATCTACACAAACGCAGCAGCAGCAGCAATGTAGAAGTGTCAGGGGGATGATGGTGCAACGTGCACATTTTTCTCCTCTCCACTAGATACCTCTGTATTGATTCAATCTCTCGAGACAAGACTGTACTTGTACAGTAATGGCACACCAGGATTTCGAAGGAAAGCTTCAAGAGATTACTGGTAGAGATGCCAAGGCTGAGATTTTCCAGGAATTTTTTATTTTTTATTTTTTTGGGTGCCCAAAATGTTCCCATCTTTATGTTGTTTGTGTGCTCAAGAATCATGAATTTTACCTAATGGATGTCTGAGGGCTGAAATGTGAATACAAGTGATTGACAGTGTCTGGGATTTTTTTGGTTCTTTTGAAGTCAATGTTTTTGATCCAAAGTATCTGTCAGTGGGAGTGATGTGCGACAACTTAGGTTTAATTACCTACGCTATCACCTAAAGGATACAAGAAGTGTGGTGATATATATTTTTATTATTGTCAACAAATCCCATGAAAAAAGACCAAAATCAAACAATGATTTGATCCTTTTAACAAGTATTGCCTCTACAAACAAAGCCTTAATTGTTTTTCCAAAAACTTAAAACACATCAATGAACTACACTGTTACACTGGGTGTACATGTTCCTTCATTTCCATTAAAATGGGTACTGTAGTTTGTTTTGAATCAATCTGTTGATTCAAAACAGAGTAATAGTGCATTACTTTGTAGTGCACCAAAAAAAAAGCCCCCAGCAGATAAAAAGTGCCCAACAAATGCATTTATTTACTCCTGTTTGAATAATCTTTGCTAAAACCAACAGTACCGAGCTGTTTTAGGAAAATAAAACATGTAGTGTTGTTTTTGTTTGTTTGTTTTTTTTAAAAAGGAAATGTATATGTGACATCTTCAGTAGGAACCAACGGGCTTGGGGAGACAGGGTGGGGAAGTCGCAAATTACTGAGACGAACTAACGTTGGTTTTTGTTTTCATCTTCTCATCATTCATTTCATTTTGTCTTTTCATTGGATTTTTTGACAATTACAGAAATAGATCCCCAGCTTTAGCTTTAACTGTGGTATTTCAGTGTGGAATCAAAATGGAAAATAAGAAAGTGTTACTGAATCCAAGTATGCCAGCTTGGTTTATTTGTACTCTGGGGAATTTTGGATGTAATATAGTGTTATGTAACTGGCAGCGATTGGGGCAGAATGTAGCACAGAAGGCTGTCTTGCTGTGAAGTGATGTCAGTTGCATTGTTCATTCATGTGCCTCACTCTCTTTCCAAACTGCTATCCATCTAACGTCCCAGTGGCAGTCATCCCAATATCCCTGGTTGAGCGTAAGGGATTCACACACACACTTGGCAGAGGCTTCTACTATCTCGCTGTCCCTCTTTCTCTGTTTCTTAACAGCTAAAGAAACAGAACTCAAAACATTGTTAGGTCTGGAAGCACCCATGCCTGGTCCCTATTTTTAGGCTGGCAGTGAAACGGCACATTTCTGTTCTGCTTTATGCATTTTTTCCTCCTGTCTAAAATCTATACTCGCGCGAGGGATCTTTTTTTTTCCCACCCTCGCTCTCGTCATCTCTGTCTTTCTGTGATTCTGCTGCTCTGTTTCTCTTTCACTCGGCCTCATTCTCGGCAGCCGCCAAAACCGAACATTAAGGAAAAGTTCAGAAGAAAAAGACATTTAAAAATATGACGCACGTAGCCACAACAAAACATATGTTAACTCACCACGCTGTGAATCTAGAGCAGTATAATTAGGATCTCTTCATAGTCATTACTCAGCTCAGCAGTGGCTGTCAGTCGGTCCCATATTCTCTGCCTTATTACTCTCTTTGTTCCCTGAATCACATCACCCTACTTCCTCTCTTCCTTGTTGCAGGTTGTGGTTTGGTGACCTATTTGTTGGCATTCGGA
This sequence comes from Scomberomorus guttatus, assembly GCA_038419695.1. Lineage (NCBI taxonomy): Eukaryota > Metazoa > Chordata > Actinopteri > Scombriformes > Scombridae > Scomberomorus > Scomberomorus guttatus. Next base: position 27,714,757 of record CM076450.1, on the reverse strand, counting down.
GAGTGTAACATTTTCTGGCTTGTCACCTCTTTGCTCCTCACAGACAGTCATTGATTTGCATAGTTGTCTTTTTTGCTGCCACCGCTGACTCAGTAAAGGACACCTTATTATTCAGTCTGTGTGGTTTCTATATAAAACTGCATTCAGAATCATCTCCACTGTTGCAGTGGGAGTTCTGGAGCCCTGATATTTGATCTGTCATAAAGAATATATACATGGATGCCAATATGTAGTAGCCTATATTGTATATTTTTTTACTCAACTGAGCACATAATATTGTACTTTGTTACTGTTGCTATGCCTATCAAGCTTTCCATTCTGGTATGGATGCACTTTACAATGACAACTGGGGCAGATTTACCACAATTACAAACAATTAGGTCCTTGATTTCAGACAGAGGAAGACAAAAACAGGCTCATTTCTAAATGGCGACCATTGATTTGCCAGCTGAAACGACAACTGTATGCTGGCAGATTTTAACAGCTGCAGCTAGCTAGCTAATTTTGGCTAATGCTAGTTCTGTGAGTCTGTTAGTTGAAACATCTACAGCTGACTTTTTCATGTTCCCAGCTGACTCATTTTACAGGGAGGCTAAAACAGGTTGCAGGCAAGTGGCAACTACCATGGATTGAGGCTCCCATTGACTCCCATTCAAAGTCGATAATTTTTTCAAGAAGTCATTATGCTCTCAATCACTAAATTCAGGCCCTCTAATAAGTGTGCTGGTGGTCATTTTGGAAATTATTGCTCCGTTAAAAAGACTTGAAGACTTATGTCTGCTGGGTGGGCTCTGGGACTTGCACTGAGTCAGACTATAGTCACAATATTTCTGTATGTTTAATGTTACTTGATTACAATACGTGCCCTCTTAGGACAATTTAGCTAAAGTAATGTTAGCCCACGTATGCAGTGTCCTCAGTAAACTAGTGTTTGCTTCGGTTCGAGGTCCAGAGCGTGAAAGGCAACACCCTGAACTTCTTATTTGTTAGGTCCTGGTTGCAAATTGAAAAGATGACGGCAACCATAAGCTGCAACTCTTGGCCTGAAACCAGCTCCAATGTAAACCAATCAGTGATGTACTACCTCACTGCATTCATCTTTCTTTATATACAGTCTATGGTCGCAGGCAAAAAGCAACCTCACCAGTTGATAATGATCCATGTAGAAGACATGTAAACAAAGAAACATCATTGTTCATTTATTTCAATGTAGAGCTAGGAGTTATAAAAAAATTCATTCTATTTGTTCATGTATAATGGCTTGAAAACACTTTAAACCTCACTGAGCCTGAACTGGCGATGGGCCAGTCAGTACAAACTCATGCTGTGCAAACAAACATTGTTCAAACCCACAGCACTTCATCTTAAATGGTAGTCGAGGAGTATAGACTACAAATAACCTGCTGTTTTAACTACATTTAAATGACCATATTTCAATGCATGAAAGATTCTATTTACACATTGAAATCTAATAACTTAAATATGTATATAACCAACCTAGACATCTAAAAACCTTTAGCTCAAATTCAGCCCAGTTTCAAAGTCTTTTGACCTGCCATTTACTAAAACCATGCTTTCTGGGAAAGGTCTAATAAGGTGGTGTCATATCACAGTGCAAAATACTGGAATAAAGAGACTGCCATATCTCATTTTGAGACTTGTTAGCTTTCGTAGTTGGATTGTGCTCTGACATCTGCTGCTGCCTTGTACTGCTGTCCTCCGTCGCTGAGTGGTTGCGAGTGTGAGCAGGTGGAGGAGACTGGGAATGTGCTGAAATGCCAGTAGATGGGGAGTATTTGTTCCAAAACAGAGTAGAGGCTAGAAAATGAGCTCTGAAAGCCAGATGCTTCAGCACCTGGTGAAGTAAGCGTTGAGTCATTTGTATTTATCAACATTCCCATCAAAAGCGTCAGATTTATGGCTAATTAGAGCTCTGGGACAAGTTGTAGGTTTTCCCCTTAAAGTGTGCATTTGGTGCAAAACCCTAGTCTGCAGAGGAGTGCCCTGCAAAGCTGGCACATTGTCATAGTGGAACTTATTCACAGTTACAAGATCAAGGAAGCACTGCAGACAACACTCCCAACATCTGAAAAAATAGCACACCGATGCATGATGATACCCTTCGTCACCACTGCTCTGTTCAATTTCATGCCCACCGAGCACTGAAGCAGGTGCTCGCAAGTCCACTCGTGTATTTGATGCCATGGGCAACTCTCCAGGAGTCTGTTTACCTCTCGGCCTGTCTGCGAATGTCTAGCAACCCTGTTGAAAACCTCAGTCACCCCCAGTGGACACACACACAACCCCCAGGACGAAGAGCTGTCCGCTCATATACTGTCAGCTCCATCGCCTCTTACATTTTTTTTTCTTTTTTCACAGCATGTCTCTTATCTATATGCGGATAGATTTCTGGTGTCGGATTTTCTATGTAGGTGTTTCAAGCAGATGTGCTACAGGGTGATTTTGTGACAGTCTTAATTTTAGAGAGAGATTTATCTTAATCTTATGCTGCTGGAGGCTTCTTCTACATGGAGAAGATCACAGATCCACAGGTTAAATAATAAAAAATGCTTGTAAATGTTTGCTTTTGTTAATATATTTGACAGACTTTCATTAAATGTTGACAGTATGGCAATATATTTGGGTGAATAATGAGAAAAATAAAAATCACTTTAATTATACTCACAACCACATTTGTGGCTGAGACAGTTTCCATTTCATGTTTGTTTTAGCTTTTCATGTATTCATCAGTGTTGTTACATTACTGCTATGATGAATGACTGCACAAACAAAATTAAACTAATTTGACTCATTTCTCACAAGCATTTCAGCAGCACACATTAGAGAGGATGACTGATTACAGTTATATTTGGAAATACACAACATTTGCGCAATTTTCGCATTATGATCCTAAAATGAAATATGTTTCATTTGCATCTATCTTTTGTCATCATGAAACATGTTGATATACTGCTGAAGAACAACTGATATAATTGCGAAAACATGAGATAAGATCTGCACTTTCTCAGTACACATTAATGCAGACAAAAAAAGTGATAATCTTTATAGAAACACAAAACAATACATATAATGGAGGTGGGGCAAAAGGCCATCACTTGATCATTGCAAACTACATTTACAAAGAGGTAATTAAAGTAGCAACAATACAATTGTTGCTACTGAAATTGCATCATTAATACAAATTATGAATTTGGTTTAAAGCGTCCTTTGTTTCTGTCTGGAAATCGCTTCTCACAGTCATGCTTATTGCTCCACAGATGCCAAAAAGCCAATTATTTCACCGAGCCTTTCAGTAAAACTAAAATAAAAAAAAGACAAGAAAAGAAGAAAAAGTGAACTGGGTGAAATTGCCATTTGCCTCCTTATGGCCTGTGTGGTGCTGCCAAAAGGGTGGTATTAGCTCACATTTTGTTTTTTTAACACATGAGTGAGTTTAATTGGGAAGCAGTTTCATCTGGGGGCTATCAATACCGAGGTCTAGTCGGCTTGGGAGCTGATGTGTGCCTTGTTCTGCAGGGGTAATTTCATTGGGATTGTCTACAGTTGGCTCTCCTGCCTGTTTCAATTACCCTCAGAACTAGAGGAAAAATAAACAAGGTGAAATGAATGAGAATGTGTGGTGAAAAGGAAAAAGCCGATGGGGTGTTACAAGGAGTTCCTGCTGTCCGGCTGTCATGGTCGGGTGAGCAGTGTTTTAAATGAAAATGCAAGAAGTTGCCTTTTTTTGAAGGGAGCGAAGTTGTAGGTGGTGTCAGAAATGTTCCTGTCTGTTTAACACTGTGTATGCATTTGTGGATTTTGGAAGATAATTACACGACTATGCAGATGTCCTTCAGATAACCTTGTTAACAGATTGATTAAAAAAAAAAGTCTGAATATCAAAAACGTATAAAACCTTTATTATGTAAGCCCTTACTGTTCAGTAAAAGATGACATTCTGTTGTGATGAAACCCCTTTTCTACTTTGTTTCCAGAATCTTCCCCCACTGTCATTGATCAAATGCAGTCAGTACCATCTGGGAGACTTACATAAGTTCTGTAAAAGCCTGCCTCTTTCTGCAGCTTCCACTGAACGTGCAGCTTCTCACTAACGAAGATCCTGCACATCAAAGACTTTTCTGGAAAGGACTAAAGGCCCAAAGTCTCCTTCTGTGTCCTTTTCCTCTTCATTCTCAAAACAAGCAACTGTTGCACATGAATGCTGCATGTAGAGATACCGTAATGTGTTTTTTTTTTGTTAAGGGGAATGTGCACATGCTGCACATAGAAGAAAAAAAAACTGATTAAATGAAATGGGAATTAGGATGGGGGTGTCTATTTCACAGTACAGCTCCTGGCCTGCATTGAGGAGGCAAAGCTAATTAATTCAACACAATCATAATGAAGTTTTATTATCAGTTTTCATGCAAAACTATCAGTCACTTGACAACTGCAGCTGTGAAATGCAGAATATCATTCTTTTTAGTATTTATTTTTCTCATACTTCCAGATTTGACTTCTGTAGTGTTTCGCAGGTACACATTAAAGCGTGACAATATTTGGAGAAAATACGGAAATGGTTGTCTTATTTTTGAAACTTAATTAGCTGATATGGGAAATTCAGAATAGCCAATTAGTCTCTTAGAAGCTTTGCAATTCTGAAACACACTCTAAACAGGAAAAACATTTAAAAACCTCTCAGCAGTTATATCTGTTACCATCTGTTAGATTACAGTTTTCCACAGTGTGATTGGCTTTCTTGAAGCTTTTAACAACTAGGGTGCAGACTGCAGAATGCACTCAGATCATTAAAAAACAAACATGCCGAGAACATTTTGGCACCTGGAGATGTGTGCAGAAAGCACAATGATGCCATTAGAAGATGTTGAAGTGTAGATATCAGCAAGACAGATGTGGCCTTGAAGCGTCTTTAGCTTTTTATTGACTGCTAACAGGAGGCAGAATGAGTGCAGGGAGCTCATTCTTGTTTTTGTCGTGGTGATATATGTGCGTCAAGTTAAAACAACTCACATCTACTGCCATTTGGTCAAGGACTCACTGCCGTATCAAGAATGTAATTTGTTGGGTGATTAATTGTATGAATAACTGGTTTCATGTGGAAGGTCACACACGTACAACGGGTATCCTTAAAAGGATGGTTATCCGTCTAAAAGCTTTATCTCCTGATTACCTGCTGAATGTACCAGTGACAGATGGAACAGTACTGTATTATTTTATATGTAACAAAATGAGACCAGAAAAGACAGAAAAATGACAGCACTGGACATTTGTTCAAACCACAGACTGTATATAAAGATGGACGTAGCAAGGTGTGACGTCACCTATTGGTTTGCATTGGAGACGATGAAGGCGTTGGTGCTTATGGTCGGCGCCATCTTTTCCTTTTGGAGCCAGGAGCTTCTAAATAGGTAGTGTGGGGTGTTGCCTTTCATGCTACCTCAGACTGAAACGAACGCTAGCTTACTGGAGAAAAAATTATTGACTTAGTATTTCTAGAGAGAAGTTGACACTTTTTGAATGGGACGCAAGATTCAGCCTCAAGCCGTGGTTGTTGCCACTTGGTTCAAACACTAAAAGCAGCATTGATTCACAACACTGACATATTAGCACCTTTGTTGGCAAACAGTGGCCTATTCACACAGTCATGAGAGCAACACTAGCATTCATTTGGAGTCGCGTTTCTGGTCCAAGTTAAATGTAAGTCCAATATTTACTTCTGTTTTAGCTTTTTAATTGGCTTCCACCATCTCTTGAGGTAAATATCTGGCTCTATAGCTGCTAAATGCTCCACTAGGTTCATCAGCTAGTTGCTAGCAAAAGTTGTGGGCTGTAAAACCAAAACAATGAACTGAAACCCATTAAAACGCTCTGTGGAGCTGAGGGGAACTGTGGGTTTGTCACTACAAGCGACCCCTTTCACATTACACATTGTCATTTGACTCATTCTTAATGTAAAAATAGAGATTAGTGTAATTTTTAATTTGTTTTTGGAAGGTGCCGACAAACAATATCGTATTGACGATACCCCTACCAGATCGAAAACACTCATTTTGGCCATTTTAGAGGCAATGACAAACAACCAATTTACTAATTAGGTCAGAGGACTTGTTTGGTCCACAGAGGCCAAGGATCTTTACTTTTTTCTTTTTACTGTTACTCTTCCCTCCCCAACATTTTTTTTTCATTTTGGCATCCCATTAATTTCCTGTTTATTTATACAAGCTACTAGACTACTTACTACTCACTACTAGCTACTAATTCCCTGTGGAAATTCTCTGACATTGGACTCCAGGGCCCAACAACGGCGCCTCAGCATACAGTGACAAAATTATCTTAAACGATTACCCACTAGTATCAATTATGGGCACCCTAGAGTGCTCTATCTGCCTTTTTAATGCCATAAATATTTCCCTTCATAAAACTTCAGGCAACAAGGGGATAGGCGTCACTTGAAAAATTCATATCAAAGGAATGTGTCCCTGAAAATGATGAGGCACCATTACCCTGGGAGGTAATATCCTCTGATTGTAAATTTTTCCCACACAACTCTGCAGATGTGTGTGAGAGGTTGTCGACGAAAAGGCAAAACTGAAATTTGACTTTTTCATGAGCATCTAGCAAAAGGGAATAACAGTATGATCAGATGATAAATTTAAAATGATACAATCCAGGTCACATCAAGTTTACAGTAATAACTGCATCAGCACTGAACTCACTAACGCATGAAAATGATTGACTTTTAAATGATTGCCTCATGTTTTGGGATTTCATCAAAAGCAGTAACAACATCAATAAATTAGTGTTGAATGACGTGTCAACACACTGCTGTGTCAGGGACGTCTCTGTGAAATGCAGATTTGTCTTGCAGTATGATTGATGGCGACTGAGGAAACTAAATAAGAGGAAGATTTCTTCCTGAAAAATAAACACCCACTGTCCTGGAATATTCTCTCTGAGAATACTTAGTGACCACACTGATAAAGTACATAACAAATACATTTCTATCCTCACACATGATTACAGACAAATGTATCACATTGGCCCTAATCCATGTAAAGTATTGCTTGTTGGCCGCAGCTACATACTGTAAAAATCCATAAAACCTGCTATAGTTACAATACAATCTCTGCACCTGGTAAGCTAATACCTGTGTGATGTCTTTAAGTGAATTCTTCAGTGCTAATCTGTGCTAATCCGTCATTCTCTTCGCACATCATGGGCTGTAAAGCACCGAGGTGTAGTGCAGGCTTATGTCACCAACGTGCACCAGTTAGCAGGAAAGCATTATTTACTCTGAACCCTGGTGGCCCTCACTGACTGCTGACATTCCACCGTGTCATTGTCATTGTTTCAGCTCCATCATAACACAGTTTGACATTTTCTCTGTCCATTATCCATACCTGCCTGCTCTAATATTGTCTCTTATTGCAGAGCCTGTCATTCCCTCAGCTTTTCCCGCGTTACCCGGTCACCTGGCTGTTACCTGCCTGTGCACCTGTCCCTTATCCTATCAGCCACTGGGTATATACACTAGTCAGCTAGCTCTCCCATTCTTCCATCTTCTCTATTGTGCTCTAAGCCTTAGCAGTCCAGCCAGCATTATACCTGCCAGTCTGTTTTCGGGCATTTGCGTGCCTGCCTGTTCCCCTTTTTGGATTTGTTTGATCTGTTTGACTGTCTACCTGTTGCTGACCTTGCATTTGAACAAAGACCAAGTAAACTGCCTTTTTTTACCTTACCTGTCCTGCCTCTGCATCCTGTTTTGGGTCCTCACGACACTAGTCTTCTTGCCAAGGTCATGGCATGAATTTAAGGTGGTGTTGTACAGTTCTGTGAACACTGACGCAGAAAAAGCTCCTCACCCATCACGTTTTGCTTTCAGGTGTCGTACTGGTTGCGCATTTAACAGTCACAGCAAAACAAGGTCAAAGTTGAAACTGATTAAGCTTCGAGCGTGGTGTGCGAGAGCCAAGGTAGAGCTGCCACGCCGTTCAACGTCTTCATTCTCCCGACAGGAAACCAGTGAAGAGTGTAAAGTGATTCTGCCACTAATCATATGTAGAGGGCCTTCTCAGTGCCACTTCAAACTGAAATTTTGTGTTTTTGGCATAAAAATGAAAAACTGAAAGGTGCATTGACAAAATACAACAGGACAAAGGCTGCCTTGCTAATGTATTCTTTTCTATTATATTCTAGTCTATTCTTGTTTAGTTTTCTGTCTGTTTTTTTTCTTTTTTGGGGTAATATAACCCTCTCCTGGTGAAGACTTTTTCTAAGTGGACTATGCCGCAGTATCATTGCAGCTCAACTGACAGTTGTACAAGTATGTTGCAGAGAGAAAGAGAGAGAGAGAAAGAAAGAAGGCGGAGGTGGGGGGTGGGGGGGGGCGGTTGGGGTAGCATGGTTGCCGTGGGGTGGGGAAAGTGTAGAAATGAGACAAAAAGATGACAGATGAGTGTTAATGTGTGTGTGCGTGCACATGTCTCGATATGAGGGAGAGGAGAGCACCGAGGTAGAGAGAACGAGAGAGAGGGAGAGAGACAGTAAAGCAGGAGAATACCCCCTCCACCCTCGAGTGAAACCTCAACCGACGTGTTGTGCAGAATCTTAATGGACTCTACTGTCAGATATGGGGATTTTCCATCCAATTCCCCAGACATAAAGGACACATACACAAACACACACACACATTAATGAGTTAGTCAGGGAGGGAAAGCACCCTGAAGCAGATATCGTGCTCCACAAACTGTGTATTTATGTGCACAGAAATATAAGAAAAAATGTGATGATAGCCATTTTATCAATCAATATCCTATTATCTACTACTGATAGTCTGTTAACTTTGCTGTCTGGCCGGCACAGATAGGGTTTAATCACACTCATCGCTCAGCAGTGAAAATGATTTCTACTTCAAGTTATTTACATACACAAACACACACATGCATGCACATTTGCAGGCGAGTCAGTGTGGGAATTGTTAGCATCCGCAATCTCAGATTCAACTCAGATTGTTGCTTTCTGGGGCATTTTTTCAATATTTGCAGGAGCCAAAGGGTGGTACAGTGGGGAAATATACTCTCTGTTTGACACAAACACACTGACCCATTCTAAATGTTTGTCACAGCTGGTGGTGGAGCCTTCTGTGTTAAAATCACTGCAATGCTACAAAGAGACAAAATGTAGATAACTATGATTTAGCTGCATAAATATGTTTAGTTCACAGTATTGTTGTGTCCTCCATTGTGACATATTTCATTCAGTATTTGAAGATCAAGATGATTTGGTTAGTTTCCTTTTTTATTTTTCCTAATGCAATTGTTGTCATTTGGAGTTGCTGCTAACTTGTCAGGGTGGTAATTTGGAGCAGGTACTTTATATAAAAGTACCTTTCATCCACAGTAAATGATGTTGATTATGGATAAATCAGGAGAGACTCTTGGACAATTAGATTGATGACCTAAAGCCAAAGAAGCAGGTTTTTGTCAATCCTGCAGGCAGGATAAATCCTCTTGCCTAATTATTCATTGAGCTTTTGTGCCCTTGAGCAAGGCACTCAACTCCAAAACTAAGTGATACTAGATTGATAAGACGGAGTAGTACTGGGTAACTTCCCCATGTGTTTGACTTTGTGAGCATGGAGCTGAGATAGAGCAGAGTTACTAACAGAGGAAGCGCTGAGTAAACTCTTCTGGGACATGGCTATACAATTTATATAATATTTCACATATAATATAAACACTGCTTTATAAATAAATGAACTTGAACTTGGTAACTAATGTAGATGCCTTTCTCCCTGTAATAACATCCTACTGCAGACATCTATTTCTTAATAATAAAAAAGGTTGAACAGACATTTTGTATCATGCACTGTCAGTCTGGCAATTCTGAACCAACGTATCAGCAAGTGATTTATTGTAAAGGAGTTTAAAATGATTTTTCAAGAAAGCAATTCAAGGCTGTGGCAGGTGAGTTGTACATACATGTAATGTGGCACTCCTATATACCATAAATCTCCTAATTTGTTCATTTAAAAAGTTTCACATAAACTGAAGGGTTATGTGAGTGTTCCTTTATGCATAAAGAAAAGTCTCCTACTTCTTAAGATAAATAAGGCACTGGATTATCTTGGCTTGTTGCCCCTACAGTATGAACAAAGATAAATTGTGTGCCCTCAGTGACCTTTCACATCTGCAATTGCAAAGTTAAGGTAGAGACCTATATTGTGAATTCCACAGGGATGACAACCACAGACAGCTTTGAATAACAATGAATGGGATCGTATTGGTCTACCATGAATAAGGTAGAGACAGGGAATGAACTGTGGGAAGCTCCATACCTAATTCAGAGAGGTGTCCTGACACATGTCTGTCTCCTCAGTGCTAAACTGAACACACAAGAACAATTTTACTTTCAGATGAAAAATGTTTTTTTTCTGAGGTTTATAGGTATTTGAATTTTGTTACTCTTCAGGCGTTCCATCTTAAAACTGAGTTGCCTAATTAGTTTAGCTGATTAGTCAATTATTTTTGGTAATAAGCCAAGGAAAATAGAGGTTGTGTATATTTCATTTAAAAATGTGCCCAAACCTTATACAAGCAGTAATTAGTTTATTCTAAGTAGTGACCATTTTGTCATCATTGGCAGATACTCTCATTTGAATCTACAAACTGCTGTTTTGTATGGAGCGGCAGGCAATCAATGAGAGCATTCAGAAATAATTTTTTTTTAAAGATTTCCTATGTCAGTAGTTGCAAAACTGCCCTACCATGCCCTCATTAAAACTACAGCCTGAGAGGGATTTAGCTTGTAAATAAGGCAGAACTGTGACAGTAGTCAGGAGGGCACCGCTTTCCTCCCTCTGAAGTTGAACACTACTTCTGCATGTTGACGAATTTGCTATCATTTCCTTCTTGACTACTGGAATTCAGGAATCCCCGACACTGTTGCAGGGCAAACACATTCATAAGTGCACATTTGCATAATGACATATTATGTTGTTTACATCGAAAAGGGAAGCGACAATTAGCAATGGGCTGCAGAGTGGGGGAAGAGAGGGACACCTGTTGAGATGATTTTAGAGACAAAAGAGCAGCTTGCTCCTCCGGGACCCCAGTACTAAGCTCCGCACCATGGGGGATCGAGCCTTCTGCTCTGCTGCACCATGCTTGTGGAACAGCCTTCCTAACCATCTGAGGGCAGCACAGACCCTAGACCTTTTTAAAAAAGGGCTAAAAACCTTTCTATTCAGGAAGGCTTTTTCATCTTAACTCTTATTATGTTATTGCTATGAATGAAAAGTGCAGTACAAATTAAATGTATTATTATTATTATTTAAGAATAGGCTTCACAAGTATGGCACTGTATACTTAGAATGAAAGTGATCCATCTTTAAAGGTCCTGCACTGCCTCCTTATATTGGATTCTGAATAAGGAATAGAAATAATTGTAAAAAAAAACAACAACAACAAACAAGTCAGTGACGGTTGCAAACATGCTGTGTATTGTTTTTGTCGTTCTTATTTCTCAGTTCTTTCTCAAATAAAAGTTGTAGAAACTTGGGAATCATTGAGCAGAACAGCTGTTAATATACAGTTATTAAATCCATTTGACAGGTAAATAGTGATCCTGATTGGCTGTTGATGGCTGATGACTGCAAATGTAGCGGTCACAGCCAATGTTTCTTTGCTGACAACCTTGCTGATAGTTCACTCATTGTCCGTAGTACGCTGATTGTGAACTCGAAAATGAATGGGCCTCTAGATATTAAATTATTAAATAGCTCTGCATATGCTCTGTGTATGCAGATACACACTACACAAACATACATACTGTAGGCCAACAGAATGTACACACACAAACAATTGAGTGTGTGCACTTGATGCACAAACTTGAGCTCATTAAACACACGCAGACACAACTCACAACTCCAAACGCTGCAGGAGGAAGGACGGGTGCCTGCCCTAACATCCAAACCCTCTCCCTCCGTGTTGGCTGGGCTGTAAATCAACGCAAACTAAATCCAGACATCTGTGCACACTCTTGCCCACATGTGTGTTCACTGAGGACTGGTCACGCCACCTGTGCATTACCCATAAGGCTGCGTTGTGGTTGGCCTGGACAAATGAGATGGTGAGCATCTGCCGGAGAGAAACTTCCTCTGCCTCTCTCTTTCTCATCCCTATCCAGCTCACCAGACTGTACACACACGCCACACACACACACACACACACACACAAACAAATATACCCCTAATGAGATTTACTTGTCAAGGAATGGTAGTTGATTCATGACATGCCATATCAACACGATAGAATAAACATGAGGCTACTAACTCTCAGTAGAATATAACATGAGCCATTTGGTGGATAGGTGGTCATGTGCATTAATTTCAGCAGGTGGCCCCTGGGAAACAAACTAACTGCGCTCTATTTTTCTGGACCACAAATTAGGAATCTCATCAATTCAAATTTACTGTAAGGACTTTTTTTTTTTCCACTGTCCCTGCTATAAAACATTAGTTGGAACGGCCAACACGGTATATCCAGTTATAGCAATCAGACACCACAGCAGCATGCCAAATTGAGATGTGTTAAGAATGTGCAACGGCAGCACCAGAGTGTCTTCGACGCCATTACAAGGCCCAGCAGTGGCTGTCAGCAGCTGTCCAGGAAGTGATTGTTGATTTTGGAAAGCCCCGACTGGAACAGCTGTCCATTCATAATGAGTTTGGAAGTGGTGTCTTTCTCGTTTGCCTGACTGAAAGTGGATGTCCTCCAGCTGGCGAATAGTCTTGTGAGGCTAAGGAATATAAGGAAGGGTTGCATCTAAGATTGCTGCTGTGCAAAACTATTACAACCCGGTCGACTTTTTTAAGAGCAGTATTTTGACAGCCGGGATCCTTTGATTTTATAATAACATAATGTGCATCACTCTCACTCTGATATTACTTGTGACAGGAGGAATATTTGTTTCCCAAAGGGTTATATCTCATGCAGCAATGTTGGTTTGGGAGGTCAGTTACATATTTTCTATCCATCAGATGTAATATCTCATGTTATAACAGGTCATCAGTGTCTTTATCTCATCTTGTTTAGACTATTTCAACTCCCTGTAGTCCTCACATACATGAAAACCAGCTGCTTTAGAGACAGTTAGGTTAGATTTAAAGTTTAGGATTTTTTATACGGATCAATTTAAATTTGAGGTTTAGCCAATATTCATGAAATATTTTTCAGTAAATATTCACAGAAAAGATCTTCAGAGACTTGTAATGCAGTCAGTTGGCCTAAAGGCAAGTTATCAGTGTAAATGAGACACATTAAAGTTGTACATTTTGACAGATACATCACTCATTATTTCACTGGCTTGGCATCGCACATCTGCTATCTTTTCATTAGTTTTCTTGATAAAACTTGTAGTGGTGGTTAGGACCGGACTTCTATCAGTCACCTGGTATTATGGGAATATTTACATAGCAATTGCTCCTAGTTGAAAAGCTTTTAGGATATGGTAAAAATAGCTAATACACCATAATGTGAAACAGCACTGGAAAAAGATACAGTTCATGAAAGAAAACTGTAAAGAAATGCAGGAAATGAACAAAAACTCCCAGCAAGGGAGTCAGTCACCAAATGTCCGTAAATGTCCCTCAGCTGAAAGACTAAAGGTGACTCTAAATCAATTGTTCAAGGCTTAATCAGTAATTGGTTGTGATTACAGGTGTATTCACAAACTGTGTGCAGCCTATAGGAAGGGTCTGGCTTATAAGTTAAATCAAAATATTTTTATTGATTTTTTAAACATATAAAACATAACAACCAGAGAAAAACACATTACACACATCCGCCTACTAAAGAAAAGGTAAAATACAATAAATAAATCAATAAAAACATTTCAATCATGATCAACAAACAGGGATTCTTCCAGTTTTGAAGATAACGTAGGAATGGCTGCCAGATCTTCGTAAACTTTTTAATTGAGCCCTGAGTAGTGTGTCTGAGGTGTGTCATTATTTCCTCCACCCAACCCGTTTATGAGAAGGTGGTGAAGTCTTTTTCCATCTGAGCAGGATCAACCGCCATGAGAGCAGCGTGGAGAAGGTCACAACCACAGCTTGGTTAGCTGACATTCTTAAGTCCTGAGGGACCACTTCAAATATGGCTGTCATTGGGTTCGGTTGAACCCGTATGCCACACACATCTGAGAGGGTACTAAAGACCTCTATCCAGATATCTTCCAACTTTGGACAGGCCCAAAACATATGGCTGAGGGTGCCTGGATGGCGCATACACCTTGGGCAGTTTTCATCTGTTCCTTGAAAAAGTACAGCCAATCTACTGCTGGTTCGGTGAACTCTATTGACTACTTTAAATTGTAACAGCCCATGTCTTACACATATTGAAGATATATGTACCAACCTGACTGCTAACTGCCACATTACTTGGTACCTGGTATGTCTGAGCCCAATTTCACCTTCCACTGTTGCTTAATATGCTCTAGTTAGGGGGATCCAGTACAAAAATTGGCAGTTTTTTGAACTGTAACTCATGCAAAGATATACCATTAGAGCCCCAGAATATAAAAGACCTGTGAATCAATTAGGGAATAAAAGCAAGTTCCAGTCTTGTGTGTGGAAGTTTGGCCCAGTAGTTTACATTTATAAGAAATGTGCTTTAAAGCAAATTTATAGATTTGCAGCCTTTCTTTTACTTAATTTCCTCAGTGTATTCATATTTTTCTGCTACTTATGAACCTTGTGTTTCCATGTAGGATTACCACTGGATTACTTTTCTTGATTTTGAGTGAAATACTGAGAAGCAGTTACAGATTCATCGCCACTATAGAGTGATGTTTTATACATACTAATGGTTCCTTCCATCCTTCAAACCAGACTTTGGATATTCATATTAAATATAAAGTACATGAAGCAGCTCATACATTTTGCTCTTAAAATGCCATCCAGGGAGCAAGGTCCATGTGAAGGGAGACAAAGACATGACAATAAACACAAGCACAGAAATATTGCATGTGCTGTACTTTTCACAATATGTGTACTGTGTATCATTGTATACCTCATTAATTTTTATACCAGCATTGTGCACGATAAATATTTCATTAATGTATGAAATTCAAGTCAATGCCATATTTGTTTTTAAAGAAATTATTGTGGCGCTTGCATAAGCTTCCTCGGTCTGTATGATGCATGTTAGGGCTTTCAGTATAATTTCCTCTTCGCAGTTTTCTTCTCAGTATCCGATCTCCAACTCTTCTCTTGCAGAACCAGAATCCTCCTCTGACATCAAAAAGTGTATTAGCCTCGTCCAACATGTCAACATCATCACTGTCAACACTAGACTGAAGATATCACATCAAAGATGTTCCCCTCTGTCTCATTCACTTCCTTACACAGGCTTCATTTACCCCATGATAGCAGTCAGTGATGTTGTATTGATTTGCGGCACCAAACTTAGCGATAGCCTTGTCTCAGGCTGTGATTGACAGCACTGCCTCATGCAGGCACTGACGCTGGAACTGAAACATTGACTGTAGGCTAGAACCAAAATCAATCAAGATCACTTAGGCATGACCAGCTCAGCCCGTCTTTCCATAACCATAGCTGTCAGGTGACTTGTCAGATGGAGAACTGTATGATGACTGTATGATGAAGGCCCTATGTTAACATTGTTGGGGTCCAATGTGTATTTTCCCAGCCAGACTACTGACACGACTACAGTTGCAACCCTTGACATAAATTGCAACATTGTTCAGTCAGAATATGTTTTCCAGTTTTTTGTTGTTGTTGGTGGTGAAATGGACTCAGTAAATTACATGCAGATTGATGTAAAGTATGCCAGCTTCCTTAAAATCAATCTGTGTTTGTGGTTTGAGATAAGAAGATTATAAACTAGTGTGAGTTCCATTTGTTAGGAAGAAATTTTATCATTCTTTTTAATCCCAAAATCTACAGCATGTTTCTGCCATTATAATGTCATCGAGGACGGAAGACAACAACATCCACTGAGGATGAAAAATGCTAAACATTATTTTGGTAAAATAATGTTCTGAATAATATTTCCCTGGGAAAAGATTTCTTGACTTAACACAAATTTGTCACATTTCCTCAATGAATCTTATCTTTTGTGCTTTCATTCACTTTGATGATTTCCCCAAATTAAGCCCAACTAGCTACTTAGAGCTGCATAAATTCATCACAAGCTACCAAACCCAGCTGTAATATTTTGACCTTTTAAAGCTGGGCTAACATGTTAGCAAATAATTGCCTATTTTCTCATTCAGAAGACACAACATGAGCATTCATTTGGAGTTTAGCTTTGGTTCAGTCTCCACCAACTCCTGATTAAAAATGTCTGTGCCTTTAGCAGCTAAATGTTTCTCTCTTTCCTACTAGAATTCATTACCTAGTCACTAATTTTGTTTGCTATTTGGTCAGTAATCAATTTGTCTGAGCTTTTCAAACCAGTTGCCACTGCAGAAGAATGGGTAGATGAGAGTGGTTCTACTGAACCATACAGTACAACAATGAACAACAACGAAAGTGTTTGTAGCTGTTCTGAGAAGAGACGCAGTGAGTTGTACAAATGGTTAATGGTGTACAGTTTTAGACGGTCTCCTCTTAAAGGCATTAATGGTGTTGGAACGTTTGTGCACATGAAAAGAGATAAAAGTGTGTGAATGAAAAAGAGTGCTTGAGAACACTTTTGGACACCAGTCGCTGGGTGAAATCAGCGTGAATGTTGGCTTGTTGGTTTTGGAAAGTCACAAAAATTGTCCACAGTCCCCCAATTCTGTTGTTGGAAAAATGTGTGGGGAGGGGGTTTTAGACACTGTTCAACCATCCAAAAATCTGTTTGGTTGACGCATAGTGACGCCTTTAAAAACTTTGTAACCCTGCACAGTTGGGGGATAATTCTCTGTGGTGAGCGACACCTTTTTACAATGTACGCAGTCATTTGATTAAAAATATTGATTAGTGGAGCTTTAACAAACCTTAATTTTGACAATTACAAAATGATGTTATCATGCATGTCTATAAAATTGTAACCTTTTGTAATCTAAGGTTTTATAAGCTTAATGGATTCTGTTTTCAGTCCACCATTGGTTCTTGGATGCCACTCTTTAAATACCATTGTACGGTGATGACAAGTGTCCAGACTATGAGGAATCATGTCCTATCTCCTATCTCCTGTCTTAAATCAATGAGGTTGAATATTAGTCTTTCTCTGTTGCTAACCTCAATAAATACTTTCAATTGATATTTCTTTATGGAAATTCTATTAAAGTGAAACTATCAACAGAGATACTGTATATGGGGCAGTTCCCTGTGCATATTAACTTAAATTCCTCCATCTTTAATGGGAAGTTTTTCTAGTTCTAAAGCTGTACATAAAAGTTCAGAGGTGCCTGTCTTCAATATTCTGCTTATCTGTCACCTGAATCCCCCAGCAATGGAATCCTTAATCTCTGATCAGGGATGGAGAGGACAGCCCATTTCAGCCGGTGGTGTAGGGAAAGGAAAGGGAGGGTTGGGGGGTGTTACACTCTAATGAAGGCTCCTCACCCTCCCGCAAAGCACACGGTTTGATATTCCCCGACAGGCAGAAATACATTAGCCTCTGACTGTCCATTTCCTATTTGACAGTAATACACAGCCAGGCCGAGGCAGGGGATCAGGACAGACTGCTGCCTCAGAAACTCCCACTTTTTCTTTTCCCGTAGAGCTCTGACTGACACCTAAAGTCACCGGCGACAGTAATGCAAATAGCAAATCACATGCTGACGAACATCAAATGTTGGGAGTACATAAACAGCAAAATATCAGTTCACAAGCGACCCTTTTGGTGTAAAACATTCAATGATTTATTTGATCAGCAGAGGAATAGGGATGATTTATGATTCACTTTATGCCTACTGTTCAGTAGCCAACACAACGTATTGGTATGCGGACCAAGTAATGTTTTTGGTTCACTGGTTAGAATCAGATCTGGGTTATTATAGCCAAGCAGCTCCAGCAATAGAGCACCAGAAGAGAAAGCGAGAGAGAGTGTGTGTGTGTGTGTATCTGCTGTATATTTGTGTGAGAGTGTGTTCAGGCCTGAGCTTATCTGGTGCTAATGCATCTACAAGAGGAGGTCCCTCTTCTACTGCTCTATTGTACGTCTCTTTCATAGTTCATAACTCCCTGCTGTTAAGAGAGAACAGATTACAAATGTGATTTACTACTATGTGTAAGGTACGCTTATATTTTAAATGCTAAATCCTGTAAAGAAATAAAAAAAGACTAATAATACTAATACAGGTTAGTATGCTACAATGATAAAACAACAAAATAGTAACTAAGCGAAAAAAGGAAGTAAATATAAGACTATTTTATCTGTGTGGACACTTCAAAGACATACACCTCTCTCTCATCACATCTCTCCCAAAGGTGGATCTTTTTTTCTCTAATCTCCAGCTTGTCTTTAGCAGATGTGACTGTCAGTCAGCCTTTTGCTGACCTTGCTCATGCCGACACTGTTCCTGCTCTGTTATCTTTCTTGCTCATCAAGGCTGCTGTAAAGCTGCTCTAGATAAGGTTCTCTGGTCATAAGGACCCTTCCACCCCCTGTAGTCACTTAATACATGTCTCAAAAAGACAAGCCTGGTGTACTGACATGTGTGTATACAATATACTGTATGTAAGTATGGTCATATTTTTCCCATTGTATGTGATGCATTTGGACATTTTCTTCAAATGAAAAGGAGTAAGCTTACCTTGGAGTTTTAGATTTGCACTGATCACACAGATGGCGCAAACACAAGATATATGAATAAGTTCCAAAGGTATCATAACAATAGGCTACTGGTAAGCACAATGTTGCTACATACAATGTATCTCATGCACATTTTCTCATTACAAGCTAGCCAGAACATGTGGCCAACATGAATACACCATCTGTATTTTTATCTGCATACAAACCATCCAAATATCATATACATCAATATAGGCATGAGCATGTAGCATGTATTATGATTTTATTTAACATGTGCAAGTCTAATTTTAACAACCTCACTGCAGACCTTGTGCACCCCTTGTGATCTTTGGTGCTCCCTTGAGGGGGTGCGGACCCCAGGTTGGGAACCAATGGTGTAAGGGAAGTATTTACAACTTTGCGCAGGCATTTTGTTAATAATTAAATTATGCACTTTACAAACAAGAGTCAATACAGTATAAAATGAAGGTTAATAGTACATGCAACAGCCAGCACCCATCACTACAAGGTTATAGGGCTAAAAAGAAGTAAAAAATGAGGTTGTGTTCTGACAGGCTCTACTGTTTTGAGTGAAAGTAGCTTTTGATCCTTTGTCTGTTTTTAATTTGTATTCTTTTCATTGTGTAGACAAACAGGTTTGGATTTGTGGCACCTTCTTTGCACATTTTATGCTCCCTCTCATGATCCTAAAAAAACATAGTAAGAAATCGTATGTTTTTGTTGTCTACTACCCTTTGACTCTTTTAATGTGATGAACAAGTTCAGCAACATCCAACATAATCATTCTCCTCAAGGTAGAGGCAGAGAAAAATCTAAAATAGATGTAACAAATGATTGCTGAGCTTTCTATGGTGCCAAATGTGTCACAGTTATACAACATGTTACTATCCAGCACAGATTGAGTGGACTGCAAGCAGTAGAAGAGGAAATAAGACTGGGTCCATCTGCGTCGATACTTGGCTGTGAAAACATAGTCATGGTGTCACAGGGAAATTGAGTCTTTCGCAACAGGGGAGTATTGACCACAGGCTGTTACCTGGGAGAAATGGTCGTGTGAGGAGAGGTTTGGGGAGGGAGGGGGGGCAGACTGATGGACAGGACCCATTGAGTGGCTCCATTGGACTCCTGCTTTGTTAGAGGTCCATCCATCAGCGGTGTATCTGCACATGGGGTATCTGAAGGGCTCCCTGAAAATCGAGGAGGAATTAGGGGCTCCGGATCCATCCATCTGTCTGTCACACCTGCTAGCATCACCTCCAGTTTGCCCACCGGCAGCACATCCACTCCCAACAAGGACACTTGGCCTTCGTGGCTATCAGGAAAAGCAGATTTGCACCAGCAAATCCTCTGAATGCACCTCTGACAGGCCAGAAACCTTTGAGTGCAGAGCAATTTCACCATTGTACCTTTCAGTCATTGTAAGTTTGATTCAACAAAGCTAATTCAGGGGGCTAAAAATAGAATCCTGCAGTAAAAGCGTCCCCACAACAATTAGAAGCATTGAATATTACTCATGCCTGTTTGAATTTGAAAGGCATTAAATGAGGTATAATCCTCATTTACATCTTAAAGCATTATTTTCATAATGCATGCATGCAGTAAAGCAGGACTCAGGAGTAATCTAACCAGAGTGTTCTGTATGTATTGCATAATTACAACACAGCATATTATTACTGTATGTCAGACAGGGATTTAGACAAATAAAGAACATAGAGTGAAGAATTTACCCATGTTGGTTAATTTATTCCAACATTTACATTCCTTGCAGCTACAGGTACAACAGTTAATTCACACTAGCGGGCTAAAATTTAAATTGAAATTACTCCGATGTTTAAAATGAAATTAATTTATCACTTCTATTATGAATATCATTAAGCAAGAAATGAGTAGAAAATGACATTCATTCAAAAAAAAAAAAAAAACACATGGATGCAATTAAGTCATGACATGAGGCGGCTCCAGGCGCTCCGTAACAAGATGAGCATGGAGAAACTGACAGGTGGACTGCATGCAAATATAACATGAATCAGGACCACCCGGCTACACTTCTTGCACTTCTCTTCCATTTCTTTTTCCACGGTCTGGTGGTTCCACCTCATAGAGCGAACACACGTTGAGGGCCACGCTAAGAAATGCTGTTCAAGAATAATGCATGGCAGATCAGCTTTCAGATCCACTTTTCTTCAGATCTATTGCTGGGTCACACAACAGTGTAGTAATGTATCCGTTAAGATACTGACACAGGAAGCTGAAGATGGAGCATCGCTTTTTTGGTATTCAAGAGGAAGCTGAGTGCGTTGAAGTGAAAAGAAACTGTTGACAGCTAAAAAAAAAACATGAGTGAAAGTGTGTGGCTGTCAGATTTTATGGACTGCTATGATCAATCTCAGGCTTGCACTGTAAATAAACACATAATATGATTCAGAATGAGAGTGATGCAGAAAGGCCAGCTGATTGAGAGAATAGTATAGAAAACCAGTGGTGGAATGTGACCAATTACATTTACTTAAGTACTGTACTTCAATATAATTTTGAGGTACTTGTACTATTGTACTTTTATCCTACTGTACTTTATACTTCTACTCATGCAGGCTTCACACAAACCTGTTCAAAAAAAGGAGTGAACCTTCATTATCATTGTTTTTTATTGCATATTGGCGTCATTCATCATCTTCTCCCACTCCTGTGGTGTCTTTACATAAGCCAATTACCTCCGTCTTTGGTTAGATGCTGTTTCAGGATAGACAGCTCATCAAGGTGGGTGACAAGTGTGTGGGTGGAAAATTGACTGACTAACTTATAGGGAAGAGGGCATGACTAGCAAACACTTAGCTGACTCATGCTGGAAAGGAACATAGTAGCGCATAGCTTTTGAATGAAGGTTAAATGCCTTTTGAGAAAAAAAAAGAGATACTATACTTTAAATGCTTAGGAGTGCACTTTGCCTAAAGTAGTGTCTTCTTTTGTATTACTTTGTAAAACTCATTTTGAGGATATTTATTTATTCCAAGGCCTTTTTACTAACCATATCAATATCAGTTTATTCACAAGACATCATCTGTGTTGCAGCTAATTAACCAGAAATACTATTATCTTAAGGTCATGTCTAACGATCGCATGGAAACATTTTTAAGGACATTTTCCCCAGTAATCTGTTTAAGACAGTGCCTTAGTTAAAAATAATTTGCTTAATATTGTTTGTTATATAGATATATGAGTTACTAGCATAATATTTGTGTACTGTAACTTCAAACTAGATACTTTCCTTCTTGTCTTCTTATTCTGAATACATCTGCAGGCAAACTTTTCAATTTGGTAATTGTAAAGGGCTTTGCGCCAAATGTTAAAGGCTGGTGGTTTTCTATATTTTTCTTATTGTCAACAAATTTCATGTGCAATGCCAAACCAACAATGGATAGATCTACTTACAATTATGTTATGAGATTAATTATGAGATGTGTGTATCCAAAGCCTGACATCGTATTCCTTAGACCTCTGTTGTTGTCCAAAAACTATTAAAAACATATCAGTGAGCCATGCTGTTGCACTGGGTGACAAGTTCCATTGCCCCGAAGATTACAGTTACAGTAATTTGTTTAGAAAAGGCTCCAAAGACTAATAACAGCAATCATGTTTTCAGTCTCAGGAGAGTGGTTCCTTGTAAGGCAGACGCCTGCACGGGAACGCCACTCCATTTACAATGCTTCACTAGCTTGTTGTGCTACATATCGCAACCTCTTGACTTTGTACTGAAGAGTCTTTGAGGCATTTACAATGTAGTACAAAGTCAAGAGGTTGTGATATGTGGCACAACAAGCTAGTGAAGCTCTGTAAACAGAACCTTGTTCCCATGCATGTGTAATACGTCGGAGGATTAAAAGTTAATCCAGTTAGTACAGAATTTAAAATTAATAAGTAAGTAAAGAATTATCTATATATAACTTTTCAATACAATAGTTACAAGGTACTTCACAACAAAAGCATTAAATAGAGCAGGATGGCAACAAACACAAAACCAACAAAAAAGAATTCATAAAACAAAAATGGCGCAGAATGTGGTAAATTTTACCAATAAAAACCATAATTTGACAATTGTTACACTGTAAATGATTCTTTTTCCAACTTGAGATTATTTGAGTTGATTATTAAGTTAATAGTTCTCAAAAAGAATAACAAACACACGCATGCACACAAAAGCTTGGAAAGGAACAGTGCACATCCTTTCCTTTTAAAATGTTCAGAACTTCACAGCACTGGGATAGCCAGCAAGACTCTACACTAAAGAGACCCTGTAACCTTTTCCTATCTGCTCTTGCAGGCCTGTCTGAGAGGCCCATTTTCTCAGCGGGGTTCTGTCATGGAGGAGACAGCGGTGGCAGCGAGGGCTTGCCCGGCTACACTCTTATCGTGAATGTTACTCACATTATGCTAAAGGGTTTAGCCCGAACCTTCCACATACTCAGACACACACACACACACACACTTTGAATCATCTTAGGGAATTCAACTGCCAGGGCCTGCACATCCCTGGAGATGACTGTGAATAATTGATTTTAACCAAGGAGACGTTTGCATTTTTCCCCCGATTTCCATATAGAGGGAGTCTTGAGGAGGTGATTCAATAGTTGACTGATACTTGCAATACTTTGGAAAAGTTTGAGAAAGTATAAATTGTAGGTCTAGGATGTTTCCCCAAGGATGTTAAGAAATAATGCCAAGTTTTATTGAGAAATCTGAACAAAACTGTTTGTTTTTTTCTGTATAGGTTGACTTGGATGTGAATATTTAAAGTAACGTGGAGCTACAACTGGGCATATATTATACCAAACAGATGATATACACCAGCAACCTTTAAGAAATGTGTTTTCATGTTTGAAGACTTCCACTGGGGCATTTTCTGCCCCTAGGAACAGTGGTGCAAAATAGACAAGAAAGAACATTTTCACCAGTGTCACGGTTATCTAATCAGATTTCACCTCACTCTTACTGAACTTGGAGTTTGCTTAACTTTTTTCAAAAGGCTAAATTCCCTTGTGGTTTCTCTTTCCACTGCCTTCGGTGTTGTCTTTCATTTCTGGGTCATGAGAAGGAAAACAGACTCAGGCGTTTTTGATGTGTCGAAACGGTTCCTGTAGACAAGGTGTGTAAACATTCGGCAGCTCACTCAGGAGGTAAACATGACGCAGCTTTCTTACCCTAGTTTCCACAACTTTGATGTTTGGGAGATGGCATTAACATTCTGGGG
Source organism: Scomberomorus guttatus (assembly GCA_038419695.1). NCBI lineage: Eukaryota > Metazoa > Chordata > Actinopteri > Scombriformes > Scombridae > Scomberomorus > Scomberomorus guttatus. The sequence goes on along the minus strand of CM076450.1, from coordinate 27,690,721 downwards.
GGAGCACGAGCTCGGTGCTTGCGTTCATCAAATTAGGAGCTTATGGCAGAAAAGTCTACCAGGAATTTTTCTGCTCCAAGTCCAGAGTGTTTTTCAGATTATTCTGTCACTGTTCAGACGCCTCTGGCGGTTGGTAGCAGAGTCAGTATGACATCACAGGGGTTTGTGGGAGAAGCTGGAGGGCAAATGTGTGATAAAAGACGTCGCCAGTGTCTGTTCAATATCAATACACAGGGAGTGGTCTCAGTACTGTGGCTCTGTGAGAACTAATGGCCATCCAAATCATTTAAAATCTGATTTATGCACATTATATATTACATATACACAGTCTTTACATTTTATACTGCTCACATAGCACTGTTGCAGTTATCTTGGGCCCATTTGCCCTCAACACAGCTGCAGCGCTGAAGTGCTCATTAGTCCAATAACCAATAATTATAATACATTGATCAAATACTGGAAACTTTAGCAGTTTTTAGTTTACAGTGAAGGAGACAAGGTAAGCTGTAGAAACTTTGTCAGAGCTTCTATATACAGTGGCACAAGTAATTATTGCATTCCCTGGAAGTGTTATTTCCCAACCATATTTTGCCAAGATCAAGAGGTTCAATTGGCCGAATCTGCAAAAAATGTCAAAGTTTTAAAATGTCTTGCATTCTACAATATATGCACATGGATAAAGCCGGATCATATGACTACGTGTAAGTGAAAAGGGTCACTCATATTGTCAAACCCATAGATAATTATTATTAGAATCTGCAGTTCCCATCAGCTCTATGGAGCATTTTAGCTCACTGTTTTGCTTTTACAGCCTACAAAATTTACTGTTTCGGATCCCTCTTGTCACACTCATCTGCGTAGTTTCCAGCAGCCGCAGGCAGCTGTTTTCACTGAAATATCTCTGATAAACTCGGTGTACATTACCTGCCAAGCACTGAGGCAAAATTAGCAACTAACTGGCAAACATCGTGAAACATTTTGCAGGTAAAGAGCCAAATATTTCCAGTTGGTAGAGGCCAAAACAGAGGAAAAATAGAGTGAACATTGGACTTGCATTTGCTAAGTGGACACAAACACGACTCCAAATGCTGGATGTGTAATAAACAAATGTTTGCTAACAAATTCACAGTATAAACTTAAAAGGTTATAATATGTAAATGTTGTGTTTACAGCTTGTGTCCATTGTCCCCAAGTGGCCAAGAAAACATCTGCTGATGCAGATTTGAGGTTGGGGAAATGTGGTTATGGCAGATAAATTATTGGGTTGGGCAACTACAACACTTAGTTAAATTTAGGGAAAGATTGTGGTTACAGTTATTAATAAATGTTGTTTATCTGTGAAGGGACACACATTCTGGTCTCCCTCATGAAAGTCAGATGTGCTACATGCCCATCTACCACTACAACCGGACCTTCACTCCCTTACTTTTAGCCTTGCTGCAGAAAGGACACAGAATTTTCTGCATTGGCACTGAACGTTGGCGCTGGATGTAATTTGTGATGTGGAATTGTCCAATTTCCTAAAGATACTGGCTGTTTTTCCTCATTTTTTCTGTTTTGATCTTGTTCATTCATTAGGTGTGGGATCTCTTTGTGCTTTTATGATGCTCATTTAATAATTTCTCCAAATGTTTTTGTTTCTGCCAGTCGGCTAAGTCTCAGTTTTGTATGTATGCTTTATAGAATTGTCCTCAGCTGCAAGTCAACATGAATAAGCCCAGGAGCGTAACCTGAATGTAAGTCATAGCCTAAATTCTGTTAATGGAGCATATCACATGGAGAACAACCTGCAGAAGTTTTATTTTGTGAAAACAATGAACATTCATTTTGCACAAGTAAGGAGTTCTTTATCTTTTTATCAAATATAAGTGGTGCATGGGCTATATGCCCAATGGGTCATTCTGTGTCAAATCAGATAAGGTTTTTGCAGCACTGTCTCAGATTTTGTATAAATCTTGTTTATATTGAGAATGGGTCCCAAAACCATGTCCATTAGTGGTAGAGACCTCAAATATTGGCACAAAATTAATAAAAGATTTTATTTGAAGAAAAAATAATGATTGATATCATATGGTGCAAAAATCACTCAAAATCACTCTATAACATATGGGTGCAAAAATGGGTTTATAATACCGTCAATATCACACTTTTTTCCAAATTTAGGGCCTCACAGAAAATCAATAGGCATGCAGTACAAACTTTTAATGGTTCAGTCATACTGGGGACATGTTTGTCTTCCATCCTGCAAAGTTTGGTGAGGCGAGGAATAAGACTTTTCAAGATATTAGTGCCCAAACATGGCTTCCCAGATAAGGCATTTTGAGAGGGTAAAAATTTTAAAATATCAAGGGCCAAAAAAACACAAAAACATTGGAATCGAACAAAAATATTTTGCAGGCCTTGGTTTTGGGACCCAAACATAAGACAAACTTTGACAAAATCTGCTGTGACTGCAACCAATTTCCTGGATTCTCTCTGATTTGACACGGAATGACACCAATAGGAGAATTAAAAAACCAGAATACATTTTGCCACAGAATATTTTGAATGAGGCCATTCTGAAACTCTCTTTTTCCTTCCCTCACAACAGTACATCAAATACCCTGTTACTACAGGGAGAAACCAGTCTGTATCTGTTTGCCACCAGGGGTTGCTGTTTCGTTTCTTCCTTAACTAAAGAGGGTTTTCTTTGCTTCCAAATCCAATCTTTTTTTTCCTCTTACACCTCCTCCCGGCGGAAGCTCCCCAAATAGCATAGCAGTACTTCAAACAGGCACTGACATCCTCTAAAAACCACCGATGGGGTCCAGCTTGGGGCTGCCCAGTAAGGAGAGGCGGAAGGATAGAGAGAGGAGGGCGTATCGTGGAGATAAACACCAGCCAAAACACCGAGGGAATACATGTTTGGGCTTGCAGTGCAGCTTATGTTGATTCTGCAGTTTCATTCAGAGGCGTATTCAGTGCAGGCGCCCACTGGCATATTCATAATTCCCCTCATAGACTGGAACTCCTCTTCCCACAGCCAGAAACTTTTAAGAATTGCTGCATCAGGCCAGCCGTGTTTGGTAGAGGAGAGAGGCATAATCTGAAAAGAGGGATGAAGCCAGTTCTCCCAACAGAGGATGTCTGGATGTGTAATGGGACTGAGGGGCAGTGGAGTGATCCACCATAGAGCTTAGTCAGTAATGTCAGACTTTTGTCAACAGTTCAGACCCCCAAACATCCTTCTTGTCATGCAGACTTTTTGTAAATGCTTCACTACATTAACTAATTGTAATGCAGTGCTTTAATGACATAAGTCTGTTTGGGATTTTGTGAAATGACCGCATCTGTCTTTGTTTCACCCAAGCAGAGAGGAAAAGCTTTTATCTCCATCTATCCCCTTCAGTCTCCAGCTCTCTCTGGCTCCATGCTTATAATCCTAGAGAAGCTCGATGGGCTCGCAGTATGGGTCATTATTCACTCCAATACTTTTTCTCTGTGCTGGTCAATAGCCAAGGACGTAGTAGAATTGAAAAGGTTTATTTGTTCCAGGGGGGCAGACAGATCTGACCGCAGGGGCAGCATCACAACAAGCCCTCATCTTATGGACTCTATAGCTTTCTTTCTGTGTGACACAGAGAAATATCCACATATTTTCCAGCTAGATACAGCTTTGTTTATTCATTTAGTTTTTATCCTGGCTATTTGAATGTTGTTTTTTGTTTTGACATGTGGTAAATCTTCAGAAGTAATAACTTAAGGCAGGTAGCCTGACATAAAATTGCAGTCTTTCTCTCTCTTTCCCTTTAATCTGAAACAATTCAATCAAGCAGCTTAGGCTCTTATCTGTACTCTGTCCTTGTTACAATCTCATCAAGCCTTTCTCTTTGCTCGTGTTAGGATAGGATGTTGGCAAAAGAAGTGACAAGGATGAGGATTACAGGTTTCTTGTCAGATGAGCTGAAAATGAGAATGACGGGTTTCTGTCAAGCTAGTTTGTCATTAGGAATCAGAGGGGTGTAAAGGTACAACCCTGTCATATTCTCCTAATTTAATTCAGTCTAACATTACAGCATTTTTATTTTAAGTGGTTATTATAATAATGAACAGCCTCTACTGATTCAGTGAAATAAAACACATCACATTTTAATGGGAAAGCATTTCCTCTTGATTTTAAGTGTCAGTAAGCCCAATAACAAAAAATGTTGATATTATCTATATCTACACACTCTAAAATCAACACGGCTTTAGTGGAAAGCTGGAAATTCACTGCAGCAACAAGCTCTTGCAACCTTCATTCACTCGGCTTGACTCACACTTCAAGATGTAAATACAAATAAGTATGTTTTTACTTGAAATCTACCATACCAAGATTGATGGGTTTCAATTGTGTTCCTTATTGGAGAGGAAAATTCAGGTCAGGCTAGACAGACTTGGTCTTAGTATCTTCCTTATGACACAAAATGCACACTTCTACTGAACTAAATGACAAAATGATGCACAATTTCTCCTTATTCTGTGACACAAGTAGTTCTGTACCTCTCTGTCAATAATAAATGGCAAAAGTAGCTTCATTCAGAGACTAAAAGCACTTGAATACACAACGAGTTTCATGCTACAGTTTACAACTTTGAATTTTGGAAAGAGAAGCTTATTAGCAGATGAAGGCAGCGGGATTCTTGCACCAGGCTGTAGGATGATGCATGTTGAATGAGGGAAAATCAGGACTTAATGAGGGAAATATTGGACTCTTGAATCCACAGTGCAATAATTTGGCTTCAGAGCACTTGGATTATGCTGCAGAACTGTTTGGGATAATTTGCTGGTCATTTTTTGGCACTTTTGGAGCTCAAAAGACCATGTTCACATCCACTTAAGCTGATTCAGACTTGCACCTGCTGTGTTACTGAAGACATTAAAAAGCTTCAATGGCTTTTGGATTCATTCAAGGGTGAGTTAGTGATGACACATCTGAGTTTTTTTTCTACTAATCTATTCTTGAATTTTCTCTACTGGCATTATTGCAAAGTTGGATATATTTTGAATTCATAAGTCTTTTTTTCTGGTGGATATCATCTAGACTCCTTACACTTTGTATGCTACAGTCACAGCGGCATTTGGTGACTAAACAACAGGGTGAGAAGACACTGTGGTGGTAAAATCAACTGCCATCTACCGCAAGCCTTAAGAGCGGCTCACCTCTTACATCCAGAGACCTTAGCCAACCGGGGGTAATCATTAAACATTTTCAGTGACAAAAGAGTCCTGTGATGTGTTTAAGTCTCAACACTGCGGCCATTGGATTCTGAAAGTGGTCTGACCTTCAAAGTTTGCTCCTGTTGAGACGGCTTTAGGTGGACTGTTTTTGTGGAAATAAAAAAGGTGCCACATGTCACCCGAGGATGCAAAGTTGGTGGTGCCCTTTTGTGTCCAGCCAGAGGTTGCTGGACACTGCTGACACTGTCAGACTGACCAGCGGTCTGTTGAGCATTAGAAAATGCCAGCCAGCCAGCACAGCGAATGCTTTTATGTGTGGACTCAGTGACTGAGCTGAGTAAAAGTGAGATTTAAAGGTTTTTCGAGGATTATATTTGAACCAATTCAGAAACTGCACATTATAACTAATCAGGTATGTAAACAAGGCAACTACCTGCAGAGGCCTCGGGGCCTCTGTATGCTAAGCTATTTTGCAAAGTGTGAGGAGAAAGGGAGATAGATTTGGTAGTAGATCAACTTTACTAGTGTTTGCATAACCACTTTGCAAATTAAGTCACTTTTATAGCTACGTTCCCCCAAAATAAACCCATAGACCTGTCAAATAATATGCTTTACCAAGATATAGCCTGGACATCACTGTAGTTTATGATCAATTATTGCCTTTCCTCCTAGTTTTATGTGACATCCATAAAGTGGATAATTATAAAAATCACAAAAGGAACAATAAACACAGGATGAGTGAGTACCCCCAATGACAAATCTCCCTTTAGGGTCTACAAAGGCTGTGGCTGGCCTTGTGATTGACTGTAATAAAAAAAAAAAAAAGACAGGAAGAGAGAAAGTAATGTTTGAAACCTACCTGACAGATTTCTACTGAAGGAGAGATACATTTCAGGGAATTACCAAGGAGACAGCTCATGATAATCAAAAACACCTTACCCCGAACTGCTTAGCCAAACATGTCAAATGAAAAGTACAACAGTTCAATTCAAAGGCTGGCTCTGCACAGATAGTGGTGCAGCAAAGCATACAACTGGGGATGATGAGACAGGAAGCCAGAAGAATTTAACTCCGTTTCTCTTTGTCTCTGTCTGTCTGACTGTTATGTGCTCAAGTCTCATTCAAGCCACCTAAATCAGCTTTAGGTGCAGTTTTGCGTCATAGCAAAACTTCAAATGCACATTGATAATCTGGTCATACGTCATATGAATTATAATTTAAGCAAGTGGCGTTGCAAGGTAATAATTTGTTATATAGCTGTGGCACTGGAGGAAATCAACCATACACGTACATCGTCATCAATCACATTTATGGTTTGAATATATTTTGGTGATTAACCGAAATGCGCACAGTGAGAGTAACTGAATAAAAAAATAAAAAAAAGAAAGAGAGAGGGATGGAGGGAGGGTGTTGGGTGTGTTTGTCTGTTATGCGTGGTGGATTTGCGAATACAGAGAGTGTGCATGTGCAGACGTATGTATGGGAGAGACAGAGTGACGGGGGTGAGACGAGAGAGAGGACACTGACTACATATCTTCCTTTCACAAAAACACTTTCTGTTCTCCACTGAAGATGGAACAACTGGATCGCAATGCGCCCCAGTCCCTCTGACCAATTAAGAGCGAGCAATTATTGTCTCTGAGGATCCGGACACGCGCCGACCTGTTATCTTTTCACGCTTTCAAGAGACACAATTTTAGTCTATTCTCCCATCCAGAGTAACATGTCGTATCTGTGGATTATATGAGGCTGGCTGAATCTTGAGGACGGAGTGCGTTAAGTGAGCGCGCGTATCCAACAAGTGGATGCGTGAATTTGCTCTCAACAGACCAACCCTGGGACTAAAAACACAAGCATTCAGTGGATTGATAACCTGCTAATTTTTGTATCAGTTGCTCAGTTTACAACAGAGACAAATAAGCTGCACCAATTAGCTCTGCCTCAGTTGTGAAGCTTGTCTGGGTTGATGGTGATGTATGTATGTGCGCATTGTCTCGGTCTGAGGTAGTTTTCTATCTAATTGGCTTTTTTGGTTAATCAGGAAATTGTTTTTCAAGCAAATAGGAAAACTGCAATGAGGTAAGACATCCCCTACATTTTCATGCTCTTCGCTCATTGACCAAAAGCAAGATTTCGGCGGACACGCTGCGGAATCCACCGTTTCCCACCTCACCCCTTTCCCCCCATCCATGGACTCGCTTCTCAATTCCCTCGGCGACCGTGGGGGGAAGTTGGGATCCTCTCTGTAGATATTTCTGTATGACGAGGGCTCAGGTGGTAGCCAAAGGTCGCAGCCATGCCGATGCATCCAGTCACCTCCACGTTGATGTACCGGGGAATCTGCACCATCCCTGACATCCTCTCATACAGCGCCCCGGTGAACCTGCCCGAAGACGAAGTTGAAGGTGAGATGTTACCTGTTCGTGCAGCGCTGAGGTGGTTCAAGGCTCCCGAGCATCACAGGAGGTGTTTATTCATAATGGGCTCATGTAGTGACAGTGTATGTGGCTGTGGTCAGCTCCTGCGGTGGAGCTCATCCAAACAGACGCGCGGTCAGCACCATGGACAGCGCTCAGCACAGCGGATAGAGATTTGAAATTTACTGCCTGCTTCAGTCTTTTGACTTTATTTTAAAAATCCAGCCTTCTCTGATCTTGATATATGAACGCTCAACAGCATGTGCAAAAATAACCACCCACTTTGTTATCAGTGTTGCCCAAAGATCAGCTATCTAGATTCAATTAATTTTCATTGCTTGCAGCTTATTCAGAGGATTGCTCACATACGGCATGTCCCTTTGTGCCTCTTTGTGTGGAGTTGATTTTGGTTAAAACAGTAAGGCATCCCTGCACTGTTTCTGCCAATAAGTATTGCTTCTTGAAGACGGAGATGATGCATTGGGTCTAACTAGAAGCAGAAGATCTTGGGTGGAAATGTACTTCTGATTTCACTGGTTCATTAAGTCTAGCCTCTCAGACTTTCTGACAGTCAGATGGTCCAATGAGTGTTTCATAAATCTTAAAATGTTTTGAACCACAGCTGTTGAACAGTTCAACTAACATCCAGTGTAAATCCTCTCTTGACTAAAAAAAAAAAAAAAATTATCTACATAATTATACACATTCATCCTGCAGCACTGCAGTGGCACCTTAAAGCAAAAGAAGTGCCATCCCCCAACAACCATGCTGACACATGACAACTATTCTGAGCAATTTGTTTTTCAGTATCATGAGAATATTCATGCCTGGGGCCCTTGTAATGTGAACCTGCGACATCTGCACATCATCATGCAGGAGTCCCTGGGACATTATTCAAGTCCCAAAGCGCATGTGATGACAGTAAGTTGTTGCGTTGGTGCCATGTTTTCAGTACGGTGACGCTGTAAGGTAGCTGACGTATGATTTGATCAATACACCTCTAGTTCTTGTGATCTTTTTGTAGGGAAAACAAAGCATAGACACATTTCTTATCAAAATCAGGTTTACAAACTGCATTGATTAGGTTAGTTTAGCGGTCAGTGTGCACATGTGTCTTTAAGGATGAAGCATTTCGGACAGGGCTATGACTGAAATGCATATGTGTGAATTGCAGACGAGCTGGGTCTTGTCAGTGGGTGCTGGTGCAGACTTTCCTGGGGAGAGATCACAAATTACATTTAATTGAACCTGGAACTGCACAAATTTGAGTCTACACAAACACACTCCTTTGTCTCACACACACACGTAGAGGCTCGCTTCTATAATACTCTCAAAGACACACTCGTACACACACAATAAGGTTGGCAGTGAAATGCTATTCGGTGCCGAGGATGATATTAATTAGAAAAGCGGACTGGAAGAGGCCAAATATGAATTAGTTTCAATTCCCAATTGGTGTTCAATGAATGGACTCAGTACCTTTTTACAAAACACCTGTTTCAGAACATAGGGAGCAAAACAAACATCCAGAAATTGCAAAAATGCATCCAGGATAGACCAGGTTGGTTCAAGGTGCTATTTTCCCTCCTGTTTATTCCAGTCTGTTCCCTTTTTTTTGCTTTGACACTCAACAAACTGAGCCTGTGATAAAAGAAAAAGATCAACACATCAGTTTCAAAACTGATCTTTGCATGATGTCATCCCCATGATTATAGCATGGCATCACACGCAATTTATTGTCAAACATGATTTCCAGTGTAAAGAGACCTTGCACGACAGAAATATATTTTGCGCACAGCAGCAGGAGAGAAAAAAAAAGAATTGGTGTCTCATATTTCAGTCATTTTTATCGACTCCATGAGGGAGTCTTTTGTCTGTTGAGGAATCTCCGTTTCCTTCCTTCCTCCCACTTTAATTTATAGTCAGCTTGGGATGCAATAAATAGAAAACACTTCATTTTGACTTTGCTTAATGATTCCACTTGTATACTGTCATGCTGCAGTCTCTCTGTTGCAAGACAAAGTGAGCCGTTTGGGCTTTACAGCTCAACTTATAGTGGCAGTTTGACTGGAGAAGCAATGGGACATTTTGTGGAGATAGAATAGGAGAGGCCCTGGGTAATGCACAGTTAACAAAAGTGACAGAGGCTTTTTCAGCTGTTGCAGAGCATTAGTGATCCTGTTTGAGGGATGTCTTACAGGTTGTGAAAAGAGGCAGACTTTAAAGGTGATGTCAGTGAGGAGATTAAATGTTGTTGTTGTCAGCAGTGTAACTGGATTTCATTGAGATTCACAGCTTTTCCTGCCAGATAGCACAACATGACAGTAACATAAATGTGACAGGGCCTGCCTTCTCCTTTATCATACTTTCAGCTGCTCAAAGATGGTGGTCAGTGCTGTAAGCGAGCAGCTGGAATATCACAACGCATTTTTCTCTCAAGCAATATTACGTTGTATAGTGATACGTTACCTCCTCGATGGTTGTTTCTCTTGGATCTTTGCTTTTATTGTAGTTCCTTGATTGCAGATACTGCAAAGGTCAATAAGATCTCAATTGTAATATGCATTGAACAATTTTGAGTACTTGTCAGTCAGATTTTGACAGCGGTTACATTTCATAAACGACTTGTTGATGAGAAATGCACTGCTCGAGTGACAGTCTCTGTGTCTCATCACTGCTCTCATCTCTTGAGAGATGGACGCGAATTGGCTGGAAGTCTGAAGTGTCACATGCATCAGCTTGGCCATCAGGGAGACGGGGCTTTGTCACGAAACAAAATTGCATATTAGTGAATATGTGTGTGCGGGTGCATGTATAGGAACAGGAGGCTCAAGCCCTATTGGCACGCATAGCCAAGGACTTGATTTTCAATTACTGGCTTGGACACCTCAGGGAATGGACCAACGGCACCATACTTTGCGGCCGAGAAGGCTGTCAAAGCTATAATTGGAACAAAGCGCTATTTTTCTGATGCTCAATAAGCTTGTGTGAGTGTGTGTGTGTGTGAGAGAGAAGGTGGGGTGGGGGGGAGTGTCCAAGTGCCTTAATGTACATTGATGCGAGCATAAATTGAATTGGACTCCATATTCTCCATTTCCCCTCCCACACAAGAGGGATGAAAAAAAACAGTTGGTCATATTACAGGAGCTCAATATAGTTTTAGACCTCCTCCACCACTAAAAGATACACACACACACACACACACACACACACACACACAGCTCCACACACAGCTCAGTGTCAGTATCACTGCAGGTGGAATTAAGTGGGTAGCCCATTTCCACACTGCCTAACAACAGCCCTATTGGAAGCAGCTTGAAAATAGTCCCAGGGCTGAGCTTAAAGCATTTGTAACAGGTCCCAGAGTGAGGCTCATGTAAACACATGCCAGCAGTTTCCAGTAGACACAAGGAAAAAATAAGACTGAAGCAGAATGTTTGCATGAACGACTTTCCGGCAAAGTTAAGTTAATTTATCATTTCAGTACAAATATACTCTTGATTTTCTTTCATCATTTCTCACTTTTCTCATTTTTAGACCTGTAGAATCGAGGGCAAGTTCAAATTTACCGAAATATATTTAGACATATTCTCTGCTTCAGTTCCTTCCCTGTGTTCTTGTGATTATAGTAATGTTGTTTGAGAGAAGTCATTTCTTTCAAGAATTTGGCCCAAATTCATTCTTTTATTGATGGATTCTCAGGAGAGTTGTCTCATAAACCTCAAAATGCTTTTAGTCATTTGGGACCAAGTGTGAAAATAGAGTGTATTCATAAGTGGTCAATAAATTCTGATATTATGGTAAATTAATCCATTTGACATACATGAGTGAACTGAACAAAAGGATAATTCACCTCAAGTCAAATGATTGAATTTTATATGCTTAAAAACAGGAACACTATAATTGCATGTTATTAGAAAAGTAGCTGTGAATTAATTCCGAACAAAGAGCTAAACATTACGTTACCATTACAATCCACATGCTATAGAAGCAAAATGTCAATACAAATTACAGTCTCAGCCATACGCTTGCAGACATTGCTAATCTACAATAAAAAGAGGAAGAGACAGGCAGCCAAGGGAATTTACTTCATTTACATGGCAGTCATATTTGATGGACCTCATATTTGGATCAGGATGCAGTTGGAATCTGATGAAAATCTCATGGACAAAAAATTTCCATTTACACCAAAATTATCTTTTCAAATCTGTACATGTTTAATTGTACTTGTTTTTTCCCCTCACTCAGTTCCAGTTCCAATGTGTTTGGTTTTGGCATGAAAGACTTTTAATCACTGTCAAAGAAACATGAAAGTGTATCCCGAGCCAAACCTGTCACAAAGCCCCAGTGGGGATAAATCTCTCAAGGAGCATTGTAAACTCACCGAGTAACTGTCTGCAGTAATCGGAAACAGCGCAGCCAACACAGTTATCTCCCCATTTGTTCACGCCTGTGGCAGAGTGAGGGGGCTTTCCTCGTTTCAAGATCAACACAGACGGGGCTGTTACACCCCCAGAGACAGGAAGCTGCGAGTAACAAACAGGAAGTGATCCGAATAATAAGAACAAGGACACTAATATGTAAAGCTGGATTTGTAGTAATTGTGTTTACGGTCTTTCATTAACTTTGTGATATAGACAGTGGGAGGATTTACTTGTATCATTAGTGAATAGAAGACTATCACCATGCAAACGCTCAGAGAGAGCGACAATCGGGAAGAGCAGAAGTTTTGGTGGAAATGGCTTTGCTAGATGTTTGTTACTGAAAAGGAGAAAATTACTGAGATGTTCTTCCACTTGCTCATGTCTTTTCACATCAACTGTCACCACCTGCATTGTAGTGCTGGGAAGTTCCAGTGTTTGAGTTGTCTCAGTGCCCTCAAGTCCGGACTAAATGCTTTGAGTGTTGCGCACCTCTCAGGTCACCACAATGCAGGACTCTCTAACCAGATGTGTGTGTATCAAGTGGTAGTAAAGTCGAGTCAAGTCTAGTTACGGGTTTTTGGTACTGAACGGTCTCAGCACAGCAGTGAGGTGAGCGCATACAGTTACGGTAATACCCAAGGGACAGACAGGTGTCAGTCAATCACTACCTGCACTGCTTAAAGCAAGCTAAACGTTATCTCGCTCTCGTTTTTAACACAGTTTAAAGTTGTAATGCTTCTATTTTTACCCTGTGCAGCAAGTCTGGTGACGTTTAAAACAAAGTATGCAGGAGAAAGTTAGTGTCAGACTTTAGAGTGTGAGTATATGGCTACTGGTACAGACCCGATACGTATCAAACCCACAAATGAATCAGCACTTTGGATTCGTTCGTTCATTTTACGCCAGCGCTACTGCATTGGAAACTTGTAGGGAGAAAACACAAGCAGCCCAAGCAGATCAATCAGTTTTTGTGGTCTCCATGTCTTGCGTAGGCTACGTACACCAAAAACCCCAATTATAATCCCCCTTTACAACGACATGAGATGAATGAAATCAGTGTCTACCAAAGTGGGCATTGAGTATCTTTGGTTAGATCATTTCTCACATCAAACCTCCTAAAGCTAATTAATTTCACTGAAATCACGTTATGCCTTGATTTCAGCTCAGCATTTGTTTGATTTGTGTCTGAAAAAAGAAACTCTACAGGGACAGAGATGTTAGGTTAAATAAGAAACCTTCCCAGCAACCAGCAAAACTCCGGTAGGTAAAGTCTACATATTTGGATGATGCAACCTTGAAAGGCAACACTCTTGGCTTGTGGGCACGGCTGAGGAGAAAGTATTTTTCCAATTTGTCTTTGAGTCATAAATATGCATTTTAGGAGATTCTAACTTCCATGCTGCATTTTGTTTTTCAAAGTTGTTTGCTTTCAGTAGTAAAAATGTTGCACGTTATTGGGGCTTCTTCTTTTTCGACATTTTTAGTCATTCCCTTGGCAGAATTTTTGGGACTTTGCAAATCACGTTGACTGACAGCTGCTCAAAAAACACTGACACAACTGTGTTCCTAATATATCGGCGATCTTGATGTTTCTGCTCAACTCCTACTGTAGCTGCAGCAGAAAACATTGACTCATTCCTTCGCCCTGAGGTGGAGGGTTGACTTCCATTCCTTTGGAAATACTTACATGAATACAAATGAAGATATTTAAAGACACCGGCATCTGCTTGGCAAGACAGAAATTATGCACATAACGTATTGCTGGTGCAGAATCAGTGGGTGTTGTGGGGGTGTACTTCCAAGGGGTCAACTGAGACCATTTTAAAGCATATGCTGCTAAGAACAACACATAACAAAATGACCAATCATGATGGTAGCGGATATGCTGGCTCATTTTCAGGAGTGTGGAAACGATCCAGATGTGTTTACCAAAACCAAACACTTATTTTTCTCCCCTGTTCACTCTCAGTTATTGACAGCTCTCTCCCAGGAAGCGAGAATTAATTCAATGATTCTTCTCTTACAGAGAAAATCTCCTCATCCTTCAATTGGATCCCCTAAACAAACTGTTTATTTCCCCTTGCATAGAAGAGAGTTTTTCATATCTTTCTACAGAAAAAGTTCTTCATCAAAGCATTCTCTCCCTGAAACAATATTGAAACAAAGAAGTGGATCAAGCTAATAAATTGTTTTTCCAGTGCCAACACCATTGCATTTCCACTTTCTGCCTTTTAAATCCTTCTGACAATGTAACAAGTCTTGCAAACATCAGTTTATAAGTCAGACAGCTTTTGTTAATGATCAACAAAGAAGAAAGACATGCGGCATCAACAGCACTGACTGCTGTAATTATTAAATTACAGTTAGTTAAATGCCTATAAAGCCTGTGCTTTATTTAGAGTTCACTCTTTTAGAATTTGGCTTTGGTGGTGTTTGACTTTGTGCCTTTTTATTCTATAAAGCAGTGATGCAGGATGGTGAGATAATGTTACGTCAGAGCGGAGGGAAGGTGGCAAACTAAAGTGAAATATCTGAAAGAAGAAAAGGTACAGACCTGGATAAAAAAAAAAGAGACACAATCAAGACAGAAAGATTAACTTCATCCATTTTGGAAATGGACATGGTTCGTGACATTACAGATGTGCGGCACAGGGGACTCCCATAAAAGCATCCTCCTCCTATCTAATCAGGCCGAGAATAATAAATCTCACTTTGTATGTCTAACAGCCACTCGGCTCCGTCCTCAACCGTTCTCGCTCTACCTGCATGATGGAGAGCCGTCTTACACAACCTGTCAGACAGACAGACAGGCAGGCAGGCAGGCAGGCGAGCAGGAATGGATTTCAAAATAGCTCTCTTGGATGTATCACCTGCCTGGATGAGACGGGCGGCATATGAAAAAGCTCTACTTGACATAGATGGTGATAAAGGGTGTGAAGCAGAAACGAGCAGTTTCTCGGGGGTGAGGTGACCCAGCACTACAGCTGGTGAGCTACAGGTCATATCTGTAGAGTAGTACTTCTTTTATAAGTGTGTAAAAGACATTGTGGTCATGATTATGAGTCGTTATAAAACTTAAGATTCTATAAAATGAGAGAAATATAAAGAATGTGGGGGAATCTGTGATATTGATTAAGATTTTAGTAAAAAAAAATGTAAGAAAATTGATAATTTCTTTGCATTTATTATGAAATAAGTACATATTTTGAAGCAGAAAATCAGCTAAAAAAATGACATTTTTTTTACTTTTCATTCACTTGATATCACATCAACAACCACAGTCGCATAAATGTTCAGTTAATCAGTTGCTGTAATCTGGTATGACATTTTACCTTGCCAAATTGGGTTTTGATGGAAAATGTGGTGCAGATTAGTGGGGAATATCATGAAGTGCTGTGATTACGGCTGTCAAATAAGTTAAAGTTAAGTCATTTATTTCCATTGTGATCGATTGCCATGAAGAAGTGGATCCAGCAGACTTTATTACCTGTGAAATGAACTGTGATGAGTTCTGGAAGGTGAAGTGCTTTTTCTCCCGGGTAATATTTCCTCACTTTTGATGAACAATGCTGCAAAGTCTACATCAGACAATAACGAAATACAGCAGCAGAAAACAGCAGCGAGTGCATACAGTTAACACTGTAGAACTGAGGGAGTATTGGATAGGCTGTAATGCATAGTGGAGGCTTTTGATTGTTCACATCTGACCTTTGTTTGAGGTGCTTCTCACAGGTTTTCGCCTTGTGGATATTGGCGCTGGCTCAGCTTGGTATCGGCTGTGATGATGAAAACTTGCAGCTTTGAAAACATAAGAGCGAGGGAGGGAAAAGAATGGCGAGAGATCAATGATTCCCTGAAACTGAAAGAAGCAAGAGAGACGGGCTAAAATTTCACAGCCTTTCACTGACTTCAATCATTCAAGGTCAAATGGGGTTTAAGAAGTTGGCTGGGGGATTTCTTCTTATTGAGGATAAAGCACCTCGACCTTTCCAACTTTTTTCCCCCCAGTATCTCCCTCTGGTCGTGTCAGTGTTGCTTCGGCGGGGTTAAAGCGTTTCAAATTTCAGAATGGAGGAAGGATCCAAACCCAGAGATGAGATTTTTTTCCTTAAGACACAGACGACTTAGACTCTGCTATATACCCCTTTTGAATACTCCAGAGCCTTGTTAAAAGCCTGTTATGGTAATATTCAAATCTTCCGGGTGCCCGAGTCAGCCTATATCCAGCTAAAGATGGATTAAGGTTGCTATGGGTGTTTAAAAATAGTCACCCGAGGTTCACACACACACGCAGCCAAGCAGTGTTTTTCTCACACTGATAAGGTCTTACTTAAAGAGTGGGTGTGCTGCAATTACCGATCCAAAGCAGCCCTAAGCAGATGCAGGTCTGACAGAGGCGAAAAGGATCTTTGGCTCTCGAAAAACAGGCCCTGGATTACATTCATGGACGCTTCACCACTACAAAAGCCCCAGCCATTAGCTTGCTCTGCTCAAAGTGAACCGCGTGTAATTAGCAAAAGTTGTCACTGATACTAAATTGAGCCAGAAAAGGGGTAAAGCTTTGCTCCAGGCATACTTCAAAAATGCGAGTAAATATTTCCCATGTGATGTGTTTCTGTTCTGTGAGGATGAGGATAGCTCATTTCACCCATTTTTTATCCGCTTTTTTCATTGTTGCTATAATAGAACACGCCACATAGAAAGTTGATGTCACGCCCCTTTGTCATGATGCAAAAATGTTCTATTTGTCTGCATGAATCAGCTCCTTTTCCAAGTGATTCCTGGCTTTGTCTAGTGCTGCGTACAGTTCACAGACTGTTCAGCATCTCTGTGCGGCAGCCAGGATCCGGTGCACTTCATTGATATAGCGTACAGGGAGAGCGGTGCGATGGGAGTACACTGCACCTTTCACTTGTGAGAGTTCAGCTTTAGATGCTTGGTTCTCACAGCTCCCGATCATAACTTGGGCGTTTCATCCTCTGTCAGATCATACCTCAGGGGACCGCATGGCTTTGCATCTTTGAAGGCCAACAAGCACCTCTCTACATCAAAGCAAATACCACACGCTTTCAACAAAAATATTCACACCTCCCCGGTGTAGCAGTGGTCCCAGAGACCGAGTGGAAGATGCAGCATCAACAGCTTCTAAAATAAATACATTTTTTTAAAAATGCGAAATTTTCTTTATAAGGAAACTGAAATGTGATTGGAGCTGAAAGTGAGAGTTGCTGTAATTTAATTAGGTGAGGTGCTGTAATAATAGCTGCAGCAGCAAAAAGACAGTAGCACTTCAGTTCAGACTTTAACAAACATAGAAAATCACTCAGCCTTCTGAACGGCTTCACAAATTCCTGAAAGTTTTGAAGAAATTTGTAGCAATTCAAAAAATTTCAGGCAGTGGGAAACAGTTCTATTTTAAGAAAAGGAAGGAATGTTTTTCTGGTTTAATGTACTGCGCCGTGTTGCCATTCAAGCCACTATTTTTTTTTATTATGTGAAGGTTATTTTAAAAATCTATAATGATATTATTGTCTGAAATTATTATGTACAATAACAGTAACGAGTTTCCAGATGAAGACTTTTAAAATACATCTTTATTAAGAAAAACACTACTTCTAAAACTTTGACTAATTTGACTTTGACAGAATATTAGCCATCAACAATCTTGATAGATAATCATATAAATTATTTATCAGGCAAAGATGCCAAACAGTCTTTTACTCCTGCTTCTCAAATCAAATAGGATATAACTTTATTGTCCACCAAGGTGGAAAATTGTCAAACATACACACTGACAGTATGAACACTCTTATTAATAAAATACAGCACATAGAATATAGTATATATAACACCTTAAGAAAGAGAAAACTTAGTCTAAGAATTGAGGAGGCCAATTACCTGTGGAGTAAAGTACTTTCTATGTTCTGTGTTGCCAAAAACATCCAGCTCAGAGTTCAACCTCTTAAACTCAGAAACCAGAGAATGTGAAAGTTCTTCAGCTGTACAGTCCTCCTCTGTTCCCAGAGAGCCCGACAATGGCTCTGTGGCCCTCTGATTAGTTTACTAGTCACATTGATGACCCTTACCAGCTTGTTTCTGTATCTACTGTTCAGGTGTACCATGCAGAGATATTTTATCATTATTGATATTTTATAGACTACTTGTAAAATGTATGGGCTTATTCCAAAACTATTTTTTACTATCTAGGAATATTCCATAGTACTTGATGTAAATTTGAGCATTTCTTTATTTTCTCTGTTTTTAGGTCATTGTAAGTTCAATATATTGGAGTTTTAAGCTGTTGGTCAGACAAAACAAGCAATTTGAAGACATCACCTTGGGCTCTGGGTGCAATTTTATATTGTAAATGACACAAATAACTGACAATGAAAATAATTGTTTTTTGCAGCCTGAGACCATATGCACTTTATTTTATGTCCAAGAAGTGCTGTTCAATGAGTGTGTGAAGAATTTGCTTCAGTGCAACAGTGGGGAAAAAAAGGTCATCTTACCTTTTAATTGTGGCTGACAAAAACATCCCTTCATGATTCTTTTACCTCAATGATTTGGTTTGGAAACATGAAAGTGGACTGTAGCTATACTGACCCACTGTCGCTTTAGTTAGCTATGCTTCACATTTCTATCTTTTTATTTCAAGGCTATGACTATGCATATACATACCCCTCTTTGATTGGGCAGTATAAGTCAGGTCATCTGTGCAATTTCAGAATTATTCAGTTTTTTTGTCTGAACATTTATTCACAGAATTTTTTATTCTATCAAAGGCTGTTTCTCAATTACAATAGAGTCACTGTTGGGGCATACATGTGAATTTGGACCATTTTGGGCTCACAAAGTAAAGTGAAAATACAGTTTTCTCTCCTGAGGACAATGAAGATAGAATGAATTTCGAGTGTTATCTCTTTGAAAGTTTAACTATTAGAGGATGATTAGTCAGCCCCTTTTGATAAATTATTCGAGGAGGGATTTTATATGGTCTGCTTTACTTCAGAGATTTGTCATTTCATACTAATAGTATTCTGTTTGTCCTGATTTCAAGCAGAGCCAAGTGGTTTGATAATATATTCTTAATAGCTGTACATATTCCAGTGTTAAGGTTGTATATCTCACTGGGCTTGATAAGCCATTCATTATATTTCTGGTCCCTGCAGCTTTTAAGCATTTGTATTCTGGGAATATAGAGTAATAAATCCTCCCATAACACATTTTTCCTGTATTTTATTACACAATACCAACTTTTTATATCAAATATACTATAAGCCACTCACCAGTTGGGATATTTTTGCTCACCTTGGCCTTTGATCAATAAATAAAGCTTTCGGGGGAGACAGAGTATTCGCTAAAACTGTTTTGGCACCTTATTTAAGAGTGTGTTTGCCTCCTGTGAGGTGACAACATGTTTTTTTTTTCCTGTGACCGTCTGCTGGAAAGCCCCTCTTTCTAAAGTAAACAGATGGAGCGAGGACCTCAGGTGGATACTGAGGTATTGTTATTCTATAAACAATAAGATCACACCCTGGGAAGGAAAAAAAAAAACAAAACACACAGCTGGAGGCTTTCAATGACTCAAATTATACCTCCAGTAAGACATTTTATGGGGAAAAGCAATGTGAAAAATAGCTTCTGCGAATGTTACTTCGCTTGGTTTTATAAATTGCATGCCCAGATGTAGTCCATTGTAATACATGATTGCCCAGTACCCTTGTCCCTGTGGCACGGTTTCTATTCTGTGGATGTGTACTTGATTACAACAGACTATTTCCTGAAGCCCTGCTACCACATTATGCACAGAATGACACACACTGTTTCCTGCCATCACCAATATTTCATGTTTTGTTTTTCAACTGAAATATTTGTCACAGAATGTCGCGCTGTGGATTTTGGCCCCAGGCACGACCATTTGTCGCTGTTTTGACACTCCGGTAAATCACCAGAGCAGCAATTCCTATTTACACGACTTTGGATTGATAAAGTTTGTTTAGTATTACACTTCAGTAACAAAAGCTAATTGGCTATAAACTGAGGGGGGAAAAGTCACATTGGAATTTTTATTTCCCTACCTAGAAGACTGTTATTGTCAGTTAATTGTGTAACAGAGACAAGTTATGCATTATTTAGCAACAACATTCAGTACTCGTTTTGTTTTCATTATTAATTCAAACCCCACTTTAAATGTTCTCATTTACGAGCTTAAATTTGCTTTATCTTTTCTCTGACCTGATGTATAATTTTCTCTCACTTCCTGCAAACCACTATATTTCCATAAACCTTATTTAAAAAAAAAAAAAAAAGCCTGATTATGACTCTTACATGCATGTGTAATGATGCATTTTAAGGTTCCAGATTCCAACAAATGCTAAATTAGAGAGATTACACACATTACATGTAATGTTCAGGAGATTTACTCTGTGCATCATTTCTATCTTAAGATTCATCTCCTGCTCTCTCTTTTATGTGCTAATCAGGCGTGTGACACGAGGATGTGACAAGTCTGAAATTGTAGGTGACTCGGTTGTGGATGTTATTGCATATAAATGAAGGAATTCAGTTCCTCATAAGGAGTTAACAAGCAGAAGGTTTCTGAATGCTGTGTGGCTGAACTGAGGAATTAACTGCTTAAGGATTTCCTGTAGTGATTGTGGCTGTGTAACAGCAGGGGCCTTACATGTGTTCCCTCAGTGTTGAGCAATAATCGTGTCCAACACTGTAATGTCATTAGATTTTATATTGCTGAATTCATCTTCTGGTAATCTCAAACTGACTGTTATTGCCACTGCTGATAATATAAAGTACATCTCTCCAGTTTTTCACCATTGAGTTATGTTAAAAGGGATACTCCAGCAATTTAGTATTGCACTTCCATAAAGGGGAATTACAACAGACAGATTTTAAAAAAGTACAGCCTAAATTGGTATTGGGGGCTGAGATAGTTTTTGTCTTAACTGTCAGTTCCTAAAGTCCCCCTCCACTTAAAAATGTGTTTTGCTTCTTGTTCCTTCAGTTGGATGTTTGAGCTTCTCTGTGCAGAAATATATATGTGCAGAGTTTCACGTTCACCTGCTGAGGAAACATTTCTCTGTGCTCACCATAAAAACTGGGTTTAAGGCACGTACCTTCAAGCACGACATTGCAACTAGTCTAGATCCAATCGTGGTCCAGTATGCAAGTTACACAAGTGTGATATGGAAACTTGAAACCTCCAGTGCACAAACACTAAGAATGGACTTTATAGTGAAGCAGCAGACATCTTTTGGCCAGCAGTTAAACTTTTGAAATGAACAATATTTACATATTCAAAGATTCTCAAATATTTAATGAGGGAGAAGGTGAAGATGTCATTTTAAGGATTGTAACAAACTTTTTTGTGGAAAAACCATATCAGACATTAATTATTATTCAAAGTAGAGCATTTTATATACATCTTAAAACATGTCTGGAGAGGATCTTTATGTATCGATCAAGCTTGATCATCACAAGGTTGAGTGTCTTGGGGGGAGTATAACAGAATGAGAATCATGAGAACAACATTCTGTTGCTAAAGTAAGAGCAGCTAGCACTGATAAAGCTAAAAACTTATTTTATAGACTAAAGTACTGACTAGTGCACACCTGCAATCCTTCGATTTAAAGGCTGAACGTTCTTGGAAGCTTTCATTGATCACTATTACTACACAACATGGATACCAACACTGCCAACACTACACCAAAACCATTCAAAAGAAAGAAATGGAGGTTGGAGACAAAGAAATAAAAGAGCTCTTTTCTGACCTCAAACACAACGACAAAAAGCAAACTGTAATCCTCTGTTAAATCACCCATCGAACAGACTAAAACCATCCCTAAAGAATATAAACTGATGAAAGAACCCAAACTCAAAGCATGTGTGACAACCTCATCTTCTCTGGTACGCCAGAAAATGCACCCAACAACCTGGAGGGTCTAATCAAAGGCTTCATCAAAAGCACACGTCAAACTTCCAGACACTGTTAACAAGATTCCCTTTCAGTACGCCTCACCAACACATGATCAAGAAAAGGATATAGACCTATCGCCGCAAAATTCTAACATTTTCAACAAAAATAACGAAAAGTTAAAGGAGGAGAAGAGGGGTTTGATGGATCAAGTATCAAAAACACTGAATCATATCTTTGCCATGATGCAACTCGGTAGCATAGCATTACCGAGGCTCACGATGACTGTAAACGTTTGTACCAAATTGCATGGTAATCCATCCAATGAGGCATTTCCTCTGAACCACAAATGGCAAACTGCTGGTGGTGCTAGAAGAAATGTCAGGGAATCACCAGAGTCATTAAAATTCATCCTCTGGGGATCATGAATATCTGTACAAAAGTTAATGGCAGCCCATGTAATAGTTGTCGAGAAATTTCACCAAAATGTCTTTTTAAATTTGCTATTATGTAAATCATTACAAACAATGTAATTTTGTTTCCAATATTGCTTGATATTACCATCACTTTTATGTTGAAAATCACTTTGTAACTGCTGTTTAAAAAAGTGCTCTAAACATAAAGCTTCTTATTATTCTACATAACTACCAGATATATAATAACATGAACATCCTATTTGCCATCTTTTTCACGAGCATTGCATGCAAGACTGATAATCTCTTAATTTTAGTTCAAATTTGGCAAATTTTGCATTCCTGTCAGGTTATTTTGGCACTATGCTTTTTAGATTGTGGCAAGAAAGGAAGTTTGATTCATCCCCATGAAATGTAAAAGTACACAGAGGTCAGGAAGACCTGCACTATAAAGTGCTGACAATTTGTTCTGATCTCAGCTCCTTGTTCAGTTTTTACCCATTTTTTCTTGCAGGTTATTTATCTTATTTTGGCTCTTTTTTTTTTGTAATTTTACTGGTGGAATTTATTCTCTTGAGCTGCCAACCCCCATATAACTATGACTCAAGCATTGATGCAGCATAACAAATGTGTCTTTGGTGCGTGGAACATTTCCCATTTTCATATCCTGTTCTGCCGTAAGACTTCAGCTCGTGTGTGTGTATATGTCTTCTCTGCAGAGATCCGTGAGGCCTTTAAAGTTTTTGACCGCGATGGGAACGGGTTCATTTCAAAGCAGGAATTGGGAATGGCCATGCGCTCACTGGGCTACATGCCAAACGAGGTGGAGCTGGAAGTCATCATCCAGAGACTGGACATGGACGGTGAGACAAACACACACACACACACACACGGTACTACAGCTTGGATTTTATCTTAAGTCACACAAGCACAAAAGCTTTGCTCTCTGTGTGCCCACAAAATTGGACTAAACTAGGCAGGAAAACCAGCGACAATAAACGCCAACTGTTCCTTTTTTCCGCAGGCGACGGCCAGGTGGACTTTGAGGAGTTTGTCACTCTTCTGGGCCCAAAGCTGACGGCAGCTGGGTTGCCAGATAAGTTCAACGGCACTGACTTTGACTCCGTTTTTTGGAAGGTGCTCATCCAGTTACTCATTTCCTGCCTATTAGAGAAAAGATAGACAGCGGAGACGCCGCTGTTGCAAACCCCCAAGTGCAGAAACATTTAGGCACTGCCACCGTACAACTTTAAAAGAAAACCAGTTTTAATAGGCACATCCACTAGGTCTTTAATGGAGGGATTTAATTCTTAGAGAGGTTTAGGATTCCCTTAAGAACTGTGTCCTTCATCAAGACTTTGAGTTGATATCTCCGCCTCTGTGTGTGTGGCTGCCGTCTTCTTACGTAGGACATTAAAGTACATTTTTATGTAAAATAGATATTAATTTATTTACAGACATCTCATTAGATAATCATCTGCTCACTTTGACAGTGGGATGGAACTTAATGGGATGTAGCTCGTGTCAAAGCCGCCTTTGTTGTAGCTATGTGATAACAACTCCAGAGTGGCTGTCAGACAGTGAGGCTCAAAATCAAGTGTGAGAGAGAAGGGATTTATGAGAATACTTGGTACAGTCCGTGTACGAAAAAAGAATCACAACTAAAGACACCTGCTGGGAGAGTCAAGAAACCCGGGGGAATGTTGCAAAGGCTGCTTCACATAACATTATATAACAGAATAGTAGTATGAAGCATATGCTGCTGGATTGATCACACAGGGCCTCTGGTCACACTGGTGAGCTGAAAAATGAGTAACACAGATGAGCTTTCCAACAGGCGCACATCATGGATTGGCATTTCTGTAGGGATTTGTCTTATTCATTCACATTCTTTACTTTATTTACCCTCAACTTTACATAATGCCCACAGTGGAATATAACCAAGAACATTTACTGAAGACCTATACTTCAGTACAATTTGAATTTACTGAACGAGATTTATCAGACAGCTATAGCTACAGATTACTTTGCAGATACAGATTTTACGCGATTTTAAGTACGTCATGCTGATAAAACTTTTGCATTTTAACTGAAGTAGGCTTTTGAATGCAGTTGCTGTTATTGTTCACTTCCTGTTTATGTATTTTGTGGGAGTGTACACATACACACCAGCCTTGTGTCCATATTAATGTTCAGATATGTTTGTGTGTATCTCCAGTGTGACATGCAGAAGTTGACCGTGGAGGAGTTGAAGAGACTTCTGTACGACACCTTCTGCGATCACCTTTCCATGAAAGACATCGAGAACATCATCATGACTGAGGAGAACCACATAGAGAACCCTGAGGACTGCCAGGTGGATATAGACAGTAAGGAAGATCCTCCTATACTTGGTTGAACTGAACACACTCCAATATTCACCTTAAAACACTTCAGAATTCAGATTTTTCCATCAACATCCAGCAATCACAGAGGAAGAACTGTGTTGTAGAAACAGCAGAGACCCATTTCTCCCATTAGCAGGCTCACCAGATCATAATGTACAGTACTTGTACAGCCAGTCATCAGCAGTATATGAAACGCTGTGCCCTCTTAGGCAGATGTTCTTTAATTTGAACTGTGCATTGTTCTCTCTCTCCTCAGTTTTTCCTTACTCATAAAAAATTACTATTGCTAAAGTGCTGTCTGCCTAGAAATGAAGAAAATCCCTCACTGAGTTAGAAGTATAGGTATAGGTTTTGGAAAAATGTCCAAACAGGGTAAAAGTAAATAACGACTCTTCATGGTCGTTGAATATGACGACATGGTGTCTCAAGAGGGTGGGAATTTATTTTAATGGTTCATTTACAGAGGGCTTGCTTTTTAGGTGGATTATATGGTAGTTTCTGATATGTAGGTTTAATGCCTGCTGGAGCCATTACAAACCCATCAGATTTATAATAAGAAAATATTTCCTTTACTGTTGGAAAAACACATTAAGACGTGAGGTGTTTTTGTCCGGGAACAGCAATGACCTCTGGAGGTCATAAAGATAAATCAAAAGCAAGATAAATTTCAAGGATTTTGAAATGTCTTCTGTTTGGACAAAATATGAAAGTTTTTGTTTGAACCTCTTTTTGTGCCTCAACCACTTTGGTTCTTACGTCAGATAATTCTGCAGGTATACGACATCTTTTCTTGGAGCGCCAGTGTTTTCATGAGCATCCTTTAATATGCCAGTGAGGTGCTAATCCATTTGTTTGTTGTTCCAAAACTCCAATCAACATTTCAATCTCCATGCAGTTACATACCATACAGGTGTGAAAACAAATTTTCTTGGCAGTGTTCATCCCTTATGATTGTGTTCATGTAATTGTGATGAGCTCTTTCATTCAGAAACTATTATCAGATATCTTGAACGGGGCCTCGGGTAATCTCTTTTTCTTTCCCTCCCACCTCTTCTTCTTCTCCCCTGCAGGTTCCAGCCCGACGCAGCAAGTCAAGCAAACCTGCGTGCGCAAGAGCCTGATATGCGCCTTCGCCATTGCTTTCATCATCAGTGTCATGCTCATTGCAGCCAACCAGGTGCTGCGGAGTGGCATGAAATAGGAGTTGCAGCATTTTCAGCCTTGACCACCAACTAAAGGCTGCCTTACAGATAAATGACTTTGGAGATAAAGCTAAAAAAATAAAATAAAAAATAAACAAATACAACAGACAATCACACAGCTGTAAAACAGGCCGACATATGACTGCTGAATAACTGACATCACCAAGGACACATGTGCAGGAATTTGTCTTGGTGACAGAGAAATGATGACAACTTGAGTTTCATGGACAACAGGACCTTACATACAAAGAGGCAGAGTGTTTAAAGTGGACAGCTGACTATACATATCACTCTTCGTAATACAACATTTAATATTCATTAGCTATGTGCATTTGAGCAGTGTTGCATTCAATTTGGTGGCAGCTATAGAAAGAAGTGTAGTGACTGTCCAGTTTTGTATTTGTCCAGTGTACCATGCGGTTATTATAAACAAGTAGAAAGAAATCTGTGAAATATTGTAGGGACATCGGGAGAAAATGTATTCCTGAGGCTGGAAGGTGTTGTTATGTTCAAGGTCTGGAGTGCACAGCGTTGTGGAGTTTGCAACATTGTTGAAAAACCACTTGGGAATAACAATAGCTTGGTAAGAAATGGAGATAATAGGAAGGGTTTGCAGGGAGGTGCATGTGATTGTATGGATGGTTTCACTCATTCACAGGTTTGTGGGGATTCAGTCTGAGAAAGATGGAGCAGGGTGAAGCAGATTAACAGCTCTTGGGAGGGAGATGTTGAGATCTGAATGGACAGGTAACTGGCT
The DNA here is from genome assembly GCA_038419695.1 of Scomberomorus guttatus. Classification (NCBI taxonomy): domain Eukaryota; kingdom Metazoa; phylum Chordata; class Actinopteri; order Scombriformes; family Scombridae; genus Scomberomorus; species Scomberomorus guttatus. The sequence continues at coordinate 27,663,991 of CM076450.1, read as the reverse complement.
GGAAAGTGGATGGACATGCAGTAAACACTCGACTCTTTGTCTCCACAGCGGGGCTTTGCAGGCCTCAGAGGATGACCATCATCTATGCATGAAATGCATGGATTTAAACAGTTGTCTTGACACATTTGTAAAAGTTCTTATCAATGTATTAATCATTATGACTGTGTAACAGAGCTGTTTTCAATTACTAAATGACAACTGTGAGCAATTGTGTGTGGTGCGAGGTATCAGCAATCACAGCAAAAGTAAAGCGTACATCTGCATGAAAAAGAAGGGCTGCTTTAGTACACGCTCGTAAAAATTATTTCTGGGGTTTCTGAGCTATGGACCTTTTGCCTCACCGGGCGCCTGATGATCATCTCTCACTGCCACCGCAGAGCGAACAACTTCAAGATGTGTGCCACTCAACCATTTAAAGAATATGCATCAAAACTGATCTGGCTGGTAGTGAGGATACAAACGTGCAGGAATCTATTTTGTTCTTTCAGTTGTTTTCTGTCTGGACGTGTTGCTATAGAGCAATAAATGTATGTATAATAGACATCTCACAATGCTTTGAACAGAAATGAATCCTTGAAAACATTAGCACCAATGGACCTATTAACCGGTCAGTTCTTTAATAACAGAAAAACGTCTATAGCACTTTTCATATTAAGGCTTTGGCAATACAATAGAGACATTGGTTCTGATGTTCAAACAGGGGGCCTATCCCACCTATTCAGTGAGATACAAAGATTAAACAGATGAGTGGAAACCTGTGTGTCAGAAGCTGCCCAGTGCGTTGATGTTTGACAAGGGCCAAATGGTGTAAACTATTGCAATAAAACATTAATATCTGTGAATCACCACATGAATTTGATTGGGTGTAGTTTAGGATTGTTGTGCATGCATCTGGGTAACGTCTGTCACTATAAATGTGTGTTGTACATAGACTGTATATCAACTTCAACCAAAGCTTTGGAGGGATCTGTGACAACAAAACTGGGCCACATTATAAATTATCTTGAATTAACATTTGACTGTTCAACTTTTAAATTGGAATTAGAGAGAAAATAAGAAAACTCCTGCACTACCCACGCAGTATGTAGTTACAATGTGCTGATTTTACCCAGTTCAGGTAAAAACTTTTAAAAACTTACATTTTTTGAAAGGGCCAAGACATGTTTGGAAAATCAAGAGGAAAAAAAAAAGCCCTTCAAAATGCCCTCAAAAATAAGACACCACAATATAGAGATGTAAATAATTCACATCTTATGAATGCCCCTGTTTTGAATCGCTATTGGCAGCTCCCCAAACTAAAATTTGGATCTCACGGCAGAGCCTCAAAGAGGCAACAAAATTAGATTACTCTATCGCCCAGAGCCAGGCGGGATAACGATTATCTGATGCACCCAGGCAATTTGTCATAAGTGTCAACTCTGTGGAGAGCCCAGTTATTAACAAATACCTTTGTTTCCATTTTGCACTTTAAGAGGCGCTGCAGCGCACAACAACAACTCACCGCCATGATTGTTCATCCATTTCAAGATATAGTTTCGGCATAAAGAATTACTTTACCATAGATGTATCTATTTTTGTGATAAGAATGTGATGGAATAGAATATTAACTGACTGACAAATGATACTGTCTCATTCCTTTTCTATTATATCATTACTGAGGGAACATTTTCATGGGGAATAAAGTTATGATAATAATTATTTGAATTGTTGCCTTATTCTTTGAGACACTTTGGCATTGTGCATACACATAAAAATACACTAACCATGGGTTCATTATTTATTACCAGAGAAAAATGTACAAAACCAATATTTATTTTCTTTTTACAGATGAAAAAAACGACAACTGTATGAACATGTTGATAGTCTACTAAATGTTCTATTTCCATTGTACTGTACTTTGATACTTGTCTTTGGATCTTGCAAAAAATGTTTATTGACCATGTGATATCTGTTCATTGACTCCACCCCGATGCTCTTCTGTGTCTGTGGAATGGTATTTCACATGAATAAAAATCATATAACGATGATGTTATGTGTGTGTATGAAATCATTTTCGATTTGTCAAATCCTCAAATCGCAGAGCTTGAGATGACTCTGTGAAATACTGAGGATCAGCTTCGCGGTATTGATTGACATCTTGACATTTTAGATTGAAATCCATAGAAAGCGATGGATTTTTCAAACTTCAGTTATACCAATTTGAGATGCCCTTTGGCTTCGCTCAGTGTTTTGGGCCCCGTCTGTCACATTTATCCCAACCAAATCGCCTATTATATCTCTTATGTCCACTAGCAATGGTCAGGCTGTCTAAAGCAGACTGGGAGGAATTACGAGCTAGAAAATGTTAATTTAAATGTGCCGCATATAATTGCTACCCGGGTTATCTACTCACTTGCTATTATTATAATTTAGAAAGGTAGGTAATTTAACCTTTATGAACTTAGATTGGTGCAGTGATAAGCAAAAACTAAGGCATTCCCTACAGCTCTCCCATTCTCTCATGCTACGGCAGCCTGTAATGGCCAGTAAAGTAGTTCAGATGTCACAGATTTATATAGTCAGGCAGTTATACATCAGCATACAAATACCAAAAACATATAGCTTTTTTGGCTTGAGAAGGAAACATCTCAGCCTTTTTTATTTTGATCATATACTGTATGTTATGATGCTGGTCTCTTGCTCACAGCACCATGTTCAGTCTGTGAGCTGCTGAAAATGCAAGTAGGTGGAGAAAGAAGATTAGGAGTGTCTGAAATTGCCAGAAGACAGAGAGTTTGTTTACCAAAACTGGGATTCAGCCAAACAATACATCCTGAATGCAACTGGATGTAATTGTGGATTCATTTATACACACATAATCTTTGTCATATTCTTCAATAGAAAATTAAGGTGGTGACGAATCTTTTACTGAATAAATAAATGCCTTCCTATCTGCAAAATTTAAAGACTAAAAATGTGTATGCACATTTGCATTATGCTGCATTTTTCTATCTTAGCCACACAAGCCATTCAGATCTCTCTCTTTAACAGGGACCATATATATATATATAAACATTGTTACACACAGATAAGCAATACAACAGATGAATTGTATGTATTGTATATGACTGTATGCATTAACATATGGGTGCGAGGATGTATGAGTGTGTGTGTGCAATATGTAACCATATATTTAACAATTGAGATGTTATTCAGAGTTCACATCTTTGTTGTTCTGCATATTAAATTAAAAAACGGACTCATACTGTTGAGAGACAGTATGGAGAGACTGGAATCAGACAGCAGTATAATGACTGATGTTGTGTGTCAAACAAAAGTAGCCTAAAGAAACTATATCTACATGCTGGGATACACATTACACATGTATTAAAACAGTAGCAACTGAAGACTTCCTTATACCCCGTGGAAATGTCCTCATGAATTATATTAGAAAAGAATATGAAAGATACAAATTCATGCAATAAGACAATACAATATTTAGAGTTGCAAAGAAAATTCCTGGAGGGAGAACAGCATTGTTCCATTTTAAGAATCAGAGAGTGGGTCACTAATAATAATAATTTTGTATGTCCTTTACCACATTTTCCCAACCAAATATGCTCTACAAGGTTCCAAATGGCAGCACAAGCCCATGCCAGAATGAGTAACGGTTTTGTCATTCCCAGAGGGAGAGGAAATAGGAAAAGTATTTCATTTCTTTTGTCTCAACATTAATCAGTTGCTGAATGCCTCAAGGTGAACACTGGTAATCAAAAGGAAATAACTGGCATGACATTCATCTTTTTTGTGTGCTGTGTAAAAACCTTGGACACAAGAGAGAGGAAAAAAAAAATGCAGCTGATGACCGGCGAACCATTACAGTGACCCGATGATCAATGGAGGTCAAAAAATGAAGTTTCACATGAACAGATAAATCATAATGGAAGGAGGTGAGGCACTTGTCAGTTTCAACATGGTGGTGGAGCTCCAAAGTCAAAAACAGGAGAGCCAGATTTATCCCAGATTCCTCTGTGGTATCAGTGACTCACGGTAACTTTGTTACTCAACTACAAGGTTCAAAAAGAGCACTACTGTATTGCATCAGTCCGTAAAGGGCTTCACTGAAGTTCTTCTGCATACTGTACCACCAGCGGCTTTGTGCACCCAGGAGTGATCTCCCTCCTTGGCAAAGCTTAAAGGCTTTTCATTAAAAAAAAAAAATATCTTGATGCTGTTTCAAAAGAACAAGCCGAGGTTTGACATGGTTCTTAATATGACTTGAAATCCAGAGATGGCACAAGCCCAATGGGTGGTGGTGGTGTGCTGCAGTATTGTCTCAGTCCCAGCCCTAGAAAGAACATGAGATGTTTCAAAAAAATACTCAAGATAATACCTATGAGCTATGTAAACCCTTAGAGGAAGTTTTGTTAATGTCATCACAGCTGCACAAACAAAATGGGCAATTGAGCATGTTTTCCTCTCTACCATACCTAAATAAGCACTAGAGCTAAGCTGATATGGTGCAGTACCAGTGGTAATCAAATTTATTTATGGAAGGGAGCACATTAGAGAGCAAATAAGTTTGTTCTGGGGATCTCTGAATCCATAAAAAACATATTTAGATGCCTAGGCAAATGTTCACAAGGGAGGAAAGCGATATTCAAGCAGGAAAACATTGAATATGAAATTGCTAATTGCTTGATTGTTTGCCAGTCAGGTGCATAATGTGTATTTGTGTATTTGTGTGCAGATGGTGAATGTGCATGCAAATGTTTGCAAAGTAATGGTTCTAAGTGAAGCTCAATCTCAGAATTAAAGGCTGCACATTCTTGTTTCAGCCAGTTCTTTCAATTGTTCTCGCTCTCCTGGGCTTCTGAGCACAACAGATCATTATCATTTCCCCATAAGGTGTTAAACACATTTACACTATCCAGCTAAGTTAACTGTCAAGGGACTGTCTGTAGTGTTGCCAGTCACCATCAATTTAGACTGCCCAGCCTGCATACAAATTGCCGGTTTGTAATTTATATATGCGGCAAGCTTTCCAAAACAGGAGTACTGTAATTTGTAATAGTGCATATTGCAGCATCGGATCACATTGCCTTCAATGGGGACATTAGCAGTCACATCAGGCCACGCTATGAAATCCCAGAGAGCGAGTGATTAAAAGGACTGGTTCTCACAGCAGCGGCAGAAAAAAAAATAGAGACATTTTTCATCCATTACTGATGAGCCTGTTTAGCCTCCATAGATGAAACCACGGATCTGAAAGTATTGATGATTTATTCTTTCAATCTCAAATTTCAATGAGAGCAGAACTAAAATTGTTTAAATGAGCTTTTTGAAGTCATTACATCAACCAGAGTAATCAATAGCAAAACAAAGGTGAAGAAAACTAAAGCCATTTAGGGAAGTTCAAGGTGATCAATTGTATTGACCCAAGTTATTGTGAGCCACAAATGGATCTCTGTAGATTCACTTTTCTTTCTTTATACTAGACACAGCAGGCTGTATGTGTGCTTGCTCCACAAATTTAAAAATGTACACCAGCCATTGCTGAACCTTTCTCAAATATACATTCACCACATTATTATACCAAACTATCTCTTAACATCTCAGTCACTTAACACCCAACAGCTGGAAAGCCAGCAAGAAGACAGACAAACGCTTCCTCTGTGGGTTTGAACACATGATGCAGCAATAGCTTAGCACAATGCTGGAAACAAGTTACTCAAGGTACAGTTTTTGTATCTTGGGTGGAACGTGCTTTGTTGATTAGACAAATGATTGTGACCCCTGTAAAGCGGGAAAGTTAAAAAGAAGCAAATATCCAAATGGTTAGCCAAGTCAAACATCCTTAGTCAGGGTCAACTATAAATCTCAGGGCAGATATTTGGTGGAATATCATCTCTGCCACCACACTACCACAGTACACCATAATGTCTGTAAAGCTTCATCTCAATCATCCAGGCGGATCACTGCACTGGGGTTTTGATCCCAAGGGTTATGCCCTGTTCACACATGGACTCAAACACTGGATGAACCTCCGAGACTCAAAAGCTGGAGAAGTTTAGAAGGGTTTAACTTTGTGTTCCCTAACACACAGGAGTGTGTTTTCTTCACAGCCTAATTTCTACTCCTCTCTATACTACATAAAAGCACTTCAAACAGGTGTTGGAAAAGCCGATCGACATGGTCAACAGCTTCCCCATTTAATATGATTGAACTTTAACTAGCTGCCGGGATTTGAATAAGAAATACAAATACGTGGAAACACATCGCTCGGGAAATGAACTGCTGTATGTTGTGCACCAGTACAGTGTCACATGGAGGAAATGACTGTACAGTCAGAGCCAAACATGTATATTGTGCTTAACATGCTTAATGTTAAACATACTGGTGAGAGGAAAGGGGTCGTTTGCTACTTAGAAATCACCCATCACTGGAACAACATGTCTGTCCAGCTCAGACTGCCGCTCCTTCCCACCCTGTGCCTTGTCTGGCACGTCCACAGCTCAGGAGATGAAGAGCAATCAACAAACTTCCAGGAAGTCAAACAATGTTATATTTCCTGCCTGGAAGAGATGTCGTTCAAGCTGATCCTGAGGTCAAGGCCAGTTTGCTTATGTGAATGCAGACCTATTTGATGCCATCAGTGCTGGACTTGATGGGAGCAGATAGAGCCCTTGCTGCTGAGGTTAGGACAGCTGCAGCTGTCAGAGTTTTAGAGTTTTATTTTCTCTTTTCCATAGTAATTTACTGATGTTTTTATTTAAATCTAATGGATCTTATGGAAGGGACTTGGCAGAAATGGAATATAATATTCATAAGTATGTTTTAATCAGTGTATAATCACCTGAAAATAAGAACTGTTGTGTTTTTGTTACCTTAGAATTCAATTCCATGTTGCACCGTCATGTTTCTACAGTAGCCCAGAACAGACAAACCAAACAATGGCTCTAGAGAAGGCCTTTTGCGTTTTTTGCGAGTTTCGTGGACACAGTAGGTTCTCCTACGCGGCAGGGTGAGGGGAGCGGTATTCAGTTGGTTGCAATCTGCAACCTCACCACTAGATGCCACTAAATCATACACACTGGTCCTTTAATTCATGCATGTTCTTTTTTGACAGGAGGTCCTGCCGTTCCTCTTTTGGACAGAAGAGGTTATAGTTTTACCCTCCATTCTGGGCAGTGCGGTTATTGAGATATCTGGGGGCAAAGGGAACTATCTGACGTCTGAATTAATATATATCTCGATTCCAAGTTGAAGTTCATGGATTATTCAGTTCAGAAATGCTTATTATCCTTTATACTGAAAAAAAAATTTCCTCTACTTGTTAGATTAAAGATTGCTGATGAAAAGAAACATTCCATATGGGCCACAAGGGCTTATTACCCTTAGATTCTGTATGAAACACTGTTAAATTACATAATTAGGGAATGTTCCTTAATTGTTTCTTTGATTTCCTGATGTACTTAGCAATAAGAAGAGAACTTCATGTGAGTTAACAAAGATTTCCTACTGTACAGTGATGCAAAAAAGCAGTGTTTTGTGTGTTCTCCGTTTTCTCCTCTATAAGAGATATATTTTGGACCACTTTGTCATATTTGTGATACGTTGGCTGAATTTGTGCTGTCTTTGAACTGGTTTGGGTAATTGCAAATTGGAAGCCATTCCATTTTTGGAAGTCTTTTTTTCCCTTTTTCTATAAGAAAGCAAGAAAATAAATAGGGAAAACCAAGGAGAAAAAGAGAAAGTAACCAACAAATAGTATTTGAAGTCCTGTGTGTGCATGAGTGTGCACGATACAAAAAGAGTTAGTGTACCTAAAAAACACATGTAGTGCATGCTCATTAACAGTAAGTGTGCGGTCTAAAAGGGTAGATTTTCAGATTAGTGTTGCTGTCGTACAAGCGACTGGAAGATAGTGGGATTTTACTAAAAGTCGATGTAATCCCTAGCAGCACTGTAACTTTCCATTCACACAAAAGGTTGTTAGGTGCTCTTGTACCTAATGAGACCCAGTTGGAAAAATGCCCAATCATTTCACTTTTAAAAAAGCTCTTAATTGAAAGCTTAAGGTCATTGCAAACAAAAGGCCTTGCATAGTTAATTTCATGAGCCTGGGTTTCAACATTTAGAGATGTGACCCTCTGCTTGCTTGTGGCCATCAACCCAGTCAGGCCCCTGTGCAGGGATGGATAATACCGCACAACTGCAGATCCAAAGGCTCTGTGCTGCAGAAGTGTCACGCAGTGGTGCTGCAGGAGGTGGTCACACAAGGTACTGAGGGATTACAGAGTGATACAAGCTTTTGTGTTGTGTGTGCTTCCTCCACAAATTCACACAGTACAGCGGTTATTCCATAAACTTGCATACTGCATATCCTAAATATATTAAATATCTTTATCATTTCAACCAAGTAGACCGTTATTTATAACTGTCATTATCTAAGAAGAGTGAGAAGTTAACTTTTCCAAACATTATACAGTATGTCTAGGTTGAAGCAAAAAAAAAGCAGTAATGGTATATGTGGATTAACTGCTTTTTTGATTACAAAAGTGGTAAACAAACTAAATTTGTGTTTACTTCAAATACTTAGCCTGTTAATCAGACTACCATTTTGTTTCCCTTCATTCGTTCAGCCTGACATCGTTTTCATGTTGCCAGTATTGTATATGTCCTATCTATGTCATTTTTAGTAAATACAGAAGCTGTGCTGTAGCAGTTGCTAAGAGCATTTAACGTTTAATCTAAGAAAATGCTAATTGAAGAAATTTTGCTAATTTAAGTCATTTATATGAGTCAACTTACAGCAGCCTGTGTAGCTGTGTTGATCTCTTCTACTCTTATCGCCAGTTTAGTGGTCATTTCTCTGTTGCTATTATATTGTATTATATCTTTTCCTAAATCAGTCATTCAAGGTAATTAAATCTAAATGTAATGGTTATGGTGCTATATTGTACTTTTAACCCTCACATGGACAACTCTGCAATCATACAATCATCTTGTGTTGTCCAAATGGCGTGTATGTTTTCAAGTGATAAACATGGGAATCTTCCCATACATAACATAACATGAACACTGCATAATCTCCAGCATAGGTCAGCCCAATATCATCCTGAGCAGCAGAGGTGCCTTTAAACAGAAATCCTTCCAAATAGTGCAAAATTTACGACTAACTTGAGATTTAAAGGTGAAGTTGAATTCATGCTCCACTGCTCAATTAAATACTTCAATACTACTATTAAATACTACCTTTCCCGCTACAGCTTCTACTGGTATGACCAGTAGCTTATGCTGGCTAATGTAAGCTAATGTTACCAAACTTTATTGCTGTGTAACCTGACTGAGTCACTTTGTTGACTTCATGACTCTTCTCTTCTTGTTGTGCCATTTCATTTGGCTTTTTTTGGTTTACATTTCTGAAATGTTATTCACACAGTAAATATTGAAATTTCAGTCACATCTGTGCTGTTTTTCCATTTTGCCCATTGCTTAATGTTGTGTTTCTTTTCTCCATTAGATTGACAAAGCAGTGCAGCACACAGTGCAGCATTAGAGAAGATTTATTCCCCTTCCTCAACCTTCCCTTCTACCGTCGAAACTGGAACAACATCATTATAATATCTAGACATCTGGCCATCACGCTGCAGTGACTTATAGACATATGCTTGGTCTCATTGTTTTTAATTCATCTCACTGCTATAAATTTCCATCACGGTTCTGCCTGCCAGATTCCAGTGTGTCATGTCTGTCTGTCTCCAAGATTGTCTTTGGTGGCATTATCATTCACGTCATGGTCCTGGACCGGAGCCAGGAGCTTGATTGGATCAGGAGTCACCGAACTTCCAGTTTTAATTGAATTGAAGCTGTTCTCTCCCCAGGAGTCTATCATTGCCCGTGGGTAGAAAGTACTAAGCGGAGCATTAAGAATATGCATGAGATGGTCAGGGTGCATTAACTGCAGGCTTTAATGAGGTTAATAGCCAGTGAATATCAATAATGCACCAATGTTTTTTGACACAGGCTATCTGTAAGTACCCATTTTCTTAGTCAGAATACATGTGACTGGATTGAATATAAACAAACCATTACTTCAGAAACGATACAGCCTGAATAAATACTGAAAAATGTGACGATAAATGCAGCTCTGTGGGATGGAAGTTGTGCCCATACTGCTTATCATACATTTTAATCTCTATATCTTGATTGTCAAATATTTTCCTCTTTTTATTTCTCTTTGATGTGCTGGGCTTCACATGAAGAATTGTCAGGCTTTTTTTTTCCTTCTTCAAAAGCCTGGCATCACTCTCTTCCATGTTTTCCCTCAGCTGTTTGTCAGCTTGAAGGCAGCTCAATCATTCGACTAACTATCACAGTTAAAACATGTTTTCCCATAAGCGCCTGTGGAGAATTCTCAGAAGCTCAGTGGCTTCCGCTTCTGCTGTTGCTGCCCCCCCCGACAAAAACACAAACACACCAGTACATGCAAAATACTTCATAAAAGAGTATTTTTAGATAGTTTGGGTAAATGAGTCTTATTTTTTTCTGAATTAATTATTGTTATTCAAAAATTTATCATCATTTTTGAGTGTTTGCACAGATACCACATGCTTGCACCCCCCCCAGCCCCCCCGATCAATTAGCATAACTTTTCTTTTCCTCCAGGAGTCTCACACACTAAAAGCTTTAATACTTTTGTCAGAACACACCTCAAACGGATATGAGAGCCTCGCCTGAATCAAACGTCTGGCAGGCTCACGACTACTTCATCTCAGCTTGGAAGTGGAGCTCTGCTGTTCTGTTGTTTAATAAATCAGAATTCTTTTAAGCACAAAGAAAGCATTAGTAAACAGTAGATTTAATTAAAGACTTGTAACTTTATGTGAAATATTAATGTGAGCTTTGAGAACTTATTTACAATTAAATGAAAAATGAATTTTGACCTCTTAAACAAGTTGTCTGTATAATTTACAGCAAATGCCACAAATATTATACATATAAAATTAGACTATATAATGTAGCTACATCATAACTGATTTAGGAATTCAGCTCCTTCTGTCACATATCTGTGGTGGCCCTGAGATGCAAAACAAAACAACATTTTGGAAAACACAACATTATTTTGGAAAACACAACAATTCACAAAACACAACAACATTTCAGAAAATGTTGCGTCCCCTGAAATGTTGTTGTGTTTTGCACCTCAGGGCCACCATACATAACACCTGCAATTTCACAACTTCCAAAGCGAACCAAATTGTGAAACATGATTCATCTTAAGTTTGCTGCTGGAGTCATTTCATTTCAACACAAACTACAGCATCATTTTCTTCGTCTTTTTCATAGTCCAACCACACCTCAATGTATTGTAAGGCTATGTAAGTTTTGCTGAAGAGCAGCCACTCTAGCTAGAAGAAGCAACATTACGTTTCTTTTCATTTCCCAAGATTTTTGGGTCATTTGCTTTAAAAGAAGTCATCAGTACACGACTTGACCGACAGTGAGTAGAATGGGATTACAAGCAAGAAAAAAAACATACATAACATCCAGATTAGGTACAGTGAAACTTTTGCAATAAAATTATTAAAATGTTTATCTGTGATATGCTAAAATGTTGTGTAATGATAGCCCAAGTTAAAAAGGAGTAAAAGTCATCAAATTGAGTTTCTTTGTGAGTGCCTGCCTGAAGCAAGAATAGGAATGATATTTCCAAGGTGATGAAAGAAAGACGGTTCATGTGTTCAGTCGCTGCACAGCTGAGGTTACTGTCGATCCGTCAAGTGTCAAGTTGTAACCTCTACCTGCTCGCTCAATGACACACCCTTTGATCATCAGATAGATGGCTAAACCGCAATTCACACTCGCTCAAGTACGATGTTTTTGTCATCTTTTCGATTATAGGTTGGACTGTACTCACTGTGGGTCAGAGTGACAACTGTCTCACAAACCTTGGATTATTGACATGTCTACTAATTAAATCAGCAGTCTTGGCAAAAGTAGCAACAAATTACTTTAAAGCTGCAATATAGGCAATGTCACAGACCGGTGACTCTGAATGAAAGCTGAAGATAACTGCAGACAACTGAGAACAGTTTCTGGAATCCAGTGACTCTAGAAATGATGTCATAATGTCAGTAAATTGCACACAGCATGATTGCATTTACCAACCTGGCCTGACTGGGATCTTTGAATGACTAAAGCAGCCAAAGGGACAAGAGGTTTCTTTGGATGAACTGCTTGGTCCCAGATATTTAGGAGCAGTATTTTGCTTTGATTCAGTACTTCATGTGCTACCGGTGACCATGACCAACACCAGAATTTCATCTAGGCAAGTAGTTACTCTGCCGGGCTGCATTTAATAGAGTTGGGATGCTTTTGTCTGTTGCACATCATGATCTAAGTAGGTAAGATCCAGTTACACAAGAATTTTGCCTTCTGCTACTTATCTCACTTGGGTAAATGTCCTTTAAGTGAAGGGTCACAGGTTTGATATATGTTGCATCTACTGCGTCCCAGATTGTATAGTGTCCTCAACTACTATCAGAATCAGAATCATCTTTATTGGCTAAGTATGTTCATGCATGGCTCTCCATGGACTGACACAAAACAACAACACAACAATCTTCAGAAATATACACAAGGAATGATTATATATACACACAAGTGAAACTGTTTCTGTGAACTGTAAACCGGATACAAATAGTGCAAAGAAGTGAAGAGTGCAAGGAGTGCTGAGATAAATATAAAATGGTAAAAAAATAATACAGATATAGTAGGTGGTTATGTACAGTATATACAGCCTGTTCAGATGTACAGTAATAAATTGCACAGTTTGTATTTTAGACTAAATGAATATGTATAATTTGTAGGTACAGTGGGTATTATTGTATACTGATTTAGCTGTATGTATTCTCATAGGCCCGTTTCTCCACACGTTAAGTGTTTACAGTGATAAATGCTACTTGTAGAATTCACCAAGGACGAGGGATTTGACAGGCAGATGGATTACATTTATGGAGTAGTTAGGTTTTATCTGTAATGGTGAGGGATTTACAACTTCTAGTGCTGGATAGATGGATATGCTTGCTGACAAGAGTTCTGGCTAGATTTCTCTGAGAAAAGAGCTCGAGCCAGACTGGAGTGAGATGCTTTTCTGTTTTGCCTGTTTGTACATGCCATTAAAAATTAATCCCACTTTCTTTATTCATATTGGTAGCTGGTTTGGTGCAATAAGCAGAGCTAAAGCATTTGTTAACAGAAAGTTCCTTATCAATATGTATAATACCTGTTTCTGCACTCACCTATGTGTGGAGCAGTTTCAGTTGGATTTACTTTATTTCCAGGCAGTCACGTGGGTCCACGTTTTATAAATAAAAATAAAACATAAAGACATCTGGTCTATTAAAGACCGACAGACTGGCTTCCAGCACTATGCCTGACAGAATTGATTTGGACTCCATCTCTGGCCCTTAATGGTCACACAAGGTCAGCTGCTAATGCTTACAAGCGGTGGAATACGCATCTCTTGAAGGCATCTTCTTTTTTTTTTTTTTTTTACTAACTGTTTGATAAAAGGCAGATGTTACGTCACCATTTACAGATGCATTATATTCACCACCCTCCAGTCAAAACTCAGCCATCATTAAAATCTTGTCCTTTTTTTTTGAGGTCAACATTTACATAAAGTCTCCAGTATAGTAAAGAGTGGGTAAAATATGGACAGAAAAAACTCTCTGCTTTCCTTTTCCTGCACATTCATGTATACCCAAACCCAATTTACGCGTATAACAACATTTGGAAAGCTAACCCAAAGAGTGAAACAAACCTCCCTCTTATATAAAAAGCAAATGCGGGTAACATACATGGCTCTATTCAAAACCCTTTCAAAATGATATCAGAAAAAAAACAAAAAACTGAATGTAACAGCCTTTTGGCAGTATATTTCCCTTTGTCATCAAGCTCTGCAGATTTAATACTGTCTCTCCTGATAAAATATTCATCTGTACAGTACTGCATGGTGAGTGGCCATTTAAACCACAGGGAGAAGTGAATTGCCCTGCCATTCCCCCTCACCCAGGTAATCAGACCCAAATTGAAAATATCCAGCCGCCAATTTCAGTCTGAGTTTCAATATTCCCTGCCTGCCAGTATGATGTCACATTCTCTACAGAGCCTGGTGGCTGTAAAGGTGGAGACAATATAACTGGCTTATGAATGAGATTTGAATTTCATGGCCCAATATCATTTAGAGTCCATAATTGTGCGATATGTATTTTGTACCCCTAAAAAGGCAGTCCACTTGTTCAGATTTGAGTGGGGAAGCACTTGGGTCATAGGAAAGGCATCAACATAATGGAGCCATACATGTGTTCCTATCAACTATCATATTGCCATTTCTTTGCAGATGCCAGGTCCTATTCTATCAGCCACATCTGGGGAAATGAGAAAGAAAGATTGAACAATGTCCCAGAGGATTTAGCAGTAGGCTTGCAGCTCGACCCTCTCTGCGGGCCTGTTAAGTCTGTTGCCAAACTCCCCAGACTATCTGTGGCTCTCAGCCCCAAACCCCTTAATTGCTACTGAAGACAAATCATCAAAAATAGGTCACAAATATACAGTTTAACTGCTGCAGATTTGATGCATTGTTGAGTATTTACAGCAGCAAGACAATATGTGGACATATTAAAATAAACTGCCCATGTTAATGCTAATGAGCATGTCACCCAGTGCAATACTGTGGCTCAGTGGTCAATAGTTTTTGGACAGTAATGGAGCTTTAGTGGAATAGGCTTTGGCTACACAGACAGTACTTGTTAGTAGGATCAAGGATAATAATGTATGTTTGGGTCTTTTCATGGGATTTGTTGACAATAAAGAAAAATATAGAGTATCACCGGACTTTTCCTTTAGGTGAGCAAATTTGTGCTCTTTTAATTTGACCGAACCCTTGAAATGTTGCACATAAAGAACTTGTCGTCACAGTTTGTGAACGAAGCTGAACTACAATAGTTTGCAGGGTTAAAGCTCATTATGTAACCACCTGGGATTAAAAGGATGGGAACATTTCCAGGCGTCTTGGCAGGACCGGCGGGCTCTCCACCGTGAGGGATTACTGAAATAAGGGATGAGGATGTCGCTGTGATGTCTTGGATATTGCTTCCCGCCGGTGCTTAACACAGCCTCGTCAGTCACATTTGCTGAATACCTCTGAGCTGCACCCAATCATAATTAAGGTGATGACAGATTCACCAAAGCCCAGCTAACGATGCTATACTGTGACGTTGTGGAGGAGACGCGAAGAAGAAAACTTGATTAGAAGTTTTTAAAAAGGACGCTAAAAAGCATGGAGGGAAACAATATGTTTAGTGAGATTGGGAACATTATGTCCCCAGACTATACGAGGCCATTATTCACCGCACTCCACCAAAGAAAGGCAATTTGATGAGACGAAAGGTGCGAGGAGCTGCCTCAGATGTGACCACTGTGCCTCAGAGGGGGATTTCTATTCTGTTTTTCACCACCAGCTGGTTAATCTTCTTCCTCTCCAGCACCTAATAGAAGTCATACTTATTAAAACTGGATACAGGGGAAGCTGAATGGGTCAGAGCATCCTGGTGAAAATACAATACTCTCTTGAGAGAGGGGAGTATGAAAGCAATACTAGTTCACAGAGCACGTCATAGAGCACGTCAGCTTGTGAAGCTCAACACCAGGGCTGTTATTTCACCTTTGCAATTCGATTACTTTATTTCAGTCGACCATAAAGAATGGTGGCTAGAGGAGAGAAGAGACTAAATATTGAAAGATTCTGAGTAGCATTTAAAACAAATCAATACATGGCAATAAGATTAATTAATCCTGCCAGCAAATGAGAGCGTGGTAGAGAGGATTCATAGCGCCACCCGATGCAGTTTTATTAGAGCTTTTTCTCTGAATTGTCTCCTTTTTCCTGATGTCTCTCTGCACATGTTTGTTTTCTCTTTGGCTTCACTGAAGAGGATGTTAAAGTGACTTTGACATAGTGATCTCACAATTCTACCCTCTGCCACTACAGGCAACAGTCAAAACCCAGGAAATGTTTTGCGTGGTTATGGCATGGAAGTGTTCATGTCATCGGTCAATTTAAGATGGCAACTATTAATGTCAAGGTGTCTACGCATAACAAGTGGTCTGCGCTGTTAACACAGGAACAGAGCAAAAACAGCAGACCAAAAGTAAGAAATGAAAACTGCCCTCTATGTATAGTATAAACTGGGAAGAGTTAATGATTAACACGGTGCAGCTGGACGAGCAGGTGAACAGAATCAGATGATCAACTGAAGAAGAAACCCAGACAGGAGAGGAATGACTGGATCTAACTATTGGAAATGACCTGACAGAAAATGTCTGTGCTGTTTTTTAACACTTAAATTTCCCCTGAGATTAATAGAGAATAATTTGATCTATTTCCTGCCAAATGAATATATCACTGTTTTCTGATAAATAGTAAATTCACAGTTGCAATTAGTTACAATTATACTTGGATAAATTGTAATCATGGTAATTTCCATATGTGAATGTATATTAGATCACTATATCTGTATCAAAGCTGTGCTAACCTGACAATATCTACCTACAATGCCTGGGAGCACACTCCTGTTGTTGGCATTGGTTGCTCTCAGTTTATCTTTGCCCTAGAAGCGCTAATTAACCGAGCTGCCTAGTTGTCAGTGCTGTTTCTTCCACTTTAGCAAAACAGCCCTGCTGGTTGAAGGTCACGCCGGTAAAATTCAAAACATCGAGAGCATTGTTAATTGAGGTTAAAGGGCCACGTGTTTTTGGAGCAACTTATTTCGTCAAGACACTCTTGATTCAGGCTTTAGATTTTCAGCAAGATGTGACCTCATGTTTTAGGGTATCCACTTAAAGCGGCAAGCATACATTTTTCCATTTTCTGTTCTCTTTGAACAGAGCAGCAGACACTGCAGCTTGTTGTTTCTTGAATGTAAAGTAGAGCGGAATAAGAATGTTGTATCACAGAAACTGTCTCTCACACACCCAGCTTGTTGACTACTCTGTGTACACTCTAATTAATTTCTCACCGACAAAGAAATAATGAAGCATAAAATACTGTCTGTTCGCTTGTGGTAGAGCAAGTGTGACATCTGTAGTGGTTAAATTTATATCAAAGCCATATCCAAAAAGAGGAAAACAAGTGCAGACAACACAATATAAAATCGATTTTCCATGTAGAGTTATTGATTACCAAATAATGTATCATGTTCAAGTGTGGACAGGCCTAACCTTTATTCCTCTGCCAGAGGGTCTCCTGCTCAGGACATGTGCTGCATGATAATCTGTTTTCATTGGACTTTGCGGCACAGTCAGATCCTCCCCACTCCTCTCGTGGTCGCTGACTGCCACTGTGTGGTCATAAATATTTAACACAATTCTCATGCAGTCAGGTTGAAACTCTTTCACTTTACAAACTTTAACAAATTTGATTACCTGCAACAGTCACAGTAATATTATACGCCGTAGGTACAACTTGAACACGAATTGGAAAAATTAAGTTTATGTTTCATATTGTTCCTTCCAGAAATAAAAGAACATGTTGCTTTGTACCTGGGGGGGAAAACAAATTTGGTACCAAAAATTTCATTCTTGCTTTGCCAAAACAACTCACATTGTTTCGCCAACACCAGCATGTCCAGCCTCCATCATCCATCATCATTAAAGAAAAGAAAGAAAAAAACGTGACACTGTTGCAATGTACTGCCTTGTATTTCTGAGCCCATTTTGTTTTTTTGGTGGTGTATTTTTCTCTATTTCTCCATAAAGTCATGTCACCCATGACAGTCTGGATGACATGGCATTGGGTTCTGACATTTAGAGTGGGGATAAAATGATGCTTTTTCATCTTCTTGAAACATCAACAGCAAAGGTCAGGATTTGACATCTTTTTTTTTTTTTCAAATCAAATAGTTGAGCCTGTTTCAAGAGATGTCATTTTACACCAGTGATCAGCAATCATACAGGAAGAAGAGGCAGATACGGGGTGTGCGGGTCGCCAAGCGGTTTGAGGCACTGACCATGTAATCGTAACATCACCAGTTTAAAGCCTCTCTCTTTCCTGTCAGATCAACTATATCTCCTGTCTTATAAATGCAAAAGTCCTCCTTCAGTCAAAAATTTGTTTTGCTTTTTGTTCTTTCAGTTGGATGTTTGAACTTCACTGTGCAGAATGATGCATGTGCAGAGTTTGACACTAGAAGGCTGTTTTCACATCCATCTGCTGAAGGGGGAAAGTTTCACTGTGCTCACCTTAAATCTGAGTTTAAGGCGATTACGATTTGTGACATCACAGCTAGTTTGGAGCTTATTGTGGTCCAGTATGCAACTTACGCAAGTGTGATGTGGAAACTTGAAGCCTCCAGTGCACAAACACTAAGAATGGACTTTTCAGTGAAGTAGGAGACATGTTGTGTCCAGCAGTTAAACTTTTGAAATGAAAAGTATTTGCATATTCATAGATTCTGCATTTTAAGGATTTTAGTGACATAAAGGAATTTTTTTTGTGGAAAAAAAACATCTCAATTTATTATTCCAAGCAGAGTATTTTAATATATCATAAAACATGACTGGAGGAGAGACAAATTTCTCCACCAAATGTGGCCTGAATAGATAAAAATGTAATTAGTACATGTATTAATACAAGTCATGTAGAATGAAACAACCTGCTTTTCACAAAATTGTTGGATAAACTATATTTCAGTGCTCACACATGATTGAAATGAACAAGCTCACATCTGGCTGTTGTTGAAAGGCATTCTGGGAACCTGAGTTAAAGTACCTGATGAACCAAATTTTTTTTATTTAATGGCACATATCACGGGTGGACGATATGGGCAGCACACTGCGGTGGTAGGGCAGCCCATACACAGGACTCATCCTTGTGTGGCGGAAGCTCTCCACCTTTCCAAACTGGCGCAGATGGAAGAGGAGGGTGAGCTTTCGGGTCATGGTCCTGAGCGCCAAGAAGGAGGCCAGTATCTGGGCGAGCAGGAAGATGAGGTAGAGGGAGTGGACAGCTCTCTCTAGAGGCAGGATGATAATTCCTTCATCGGTCAGGAAGAACAGCAGTACTGGCAGCTGGAACATAAAAGAGAGGAGCCAGAAGGCTGCCAGCTCTGGCGTCTGATGACAGCAAAGGAGAGAGAGAGTTTGGGTTGGTGGATTGAAGCGATGCAAAGATAGAGCAGTCAGGCATGAAGTGCTTCGGTTGTATCCACATAAAAGCAGAGACACACACCTTCACGTACACACACACACACACACACAGTCATACGCGCGCACACAAACTCCATAGACAGTTGTAGCCAAGAGTTGATTGTTTACACACACAGGCAGAATACTTAAGCAGCCACTTCCTCTGCTCTGTTATTCAGGAGACGAGTTCATAAAAGAGCTCTGTGTTGTGGTTCAGAGAGGATGTTGGTTTGAATTACCTTTTCTTTAAGGTTGCCAATGTAGCCCAGATAAAGTCGGACCACTTCAATGACTGTGAAGAGGATCATCCCGGTTATGAGCAGAGCCTGGTAGTACCCAGGCAGATAATAGAACTGGAAATAAAGTAGAGTAGTAGTTAGTACGTCAGTGTACAGGAACAGGTGTGGAAATATCATCTCCTTCTGATACTTAAAAAGAGACAAAACACAGTAAAATGTATGATTTCACTAAGTTTCAGCACATCTCAAGTACAACTAATCACTCTGTGTATAATTTTAATGAGATTATAATCTTCCAAAATTTTCTGATGGCATAAGTTTTTGTTTTTCAGAAAGATGAGATAATCATAGTGACAGTGGTGCGGTCTGCTTTATTCACCTCAGTGTTTCTGGGTTGGATCTGAGGAGTTTGCCATAGTGTCTTTTTTAATGTTACCACTGTGGGGTGCCAACGTCACAGGTTTTCCAGTTTGACACAGTGTCTTTAAGTAGTTTTAATATACTTCAGTGCACTTTTTCTTTTGTAAAGTCTCAAGTGCAGGAAAGCACAGCATAATATGCTGTCGGTCACCAGAATAAACTTTGTAATTTGTCATTTTGATCCAATTACTCTCATTTTGAATTTGCTTTCATTTTGTGTTATGGATAAAAATGTAGGCTTGGTATCACTTTCCCACCATCCGACTAACCTTTACTTCCAACATGAAAACCGCTGAGAACCACCAACAGGGAAAGTAAAACATGTTGAAGTACAGGAGCATCTGAAGGGGAAGGTGAGAAACCAGCTCGTTGACCACTGCAAGGCAAGTAACAACAGTGCATGAACACTGATATTCACTACTTATTATCCATTGTCAAAACATTAGCAATCAAAACACTATTATGACAGTTGATTGTTATATTAAAAACAATACATTTTGGAAAAACAGCAGCACTGATTACAAGTTGGAGTTGAAACTAACTATCAGGGATATTATTTATTTCAAAATTTAAGGATAAACTCCTTATTTGTTTTTGAGGGTGTCCTTGATTATGTTTAGTACAGTGTACTGTACATACTGTACATTTAATGTTTACAATGGTGATTCATTTTCTTCAGAGTATGCCCAGTAGCTTATTGCATTAAATGTATTGTGTACCTCTTGAAGTGAGTTTGTTTAAATTATAATTACATGTATTACATGTCCTTACTATATTTTAACACATTCTACAGCACTATGTTACATGTTACAGCATATTAAACTAGCCATCTATACAACAGCTGCAAACAGTCTCTTGCCAGTAACCAACCAGAAACATCCTGCTCCCTGGTGAAGTCGCTGTCCGCTGTCCTGTTGTTGGTGAACACAGAACCTCCCATATAGGCCAGACCCATCTGTAGGTTCTCGGGAACAGGCGAGTAAAATACAGGCATTGTGGGTAGAGATGGTGCTCATGACCAAGCTGCGAAGTCAGGAAGTGTAAACGTCCAAAACTGTTTGTGCTTCTATGTCTGCTAATCCTTGTTGTCTTAAGTCACACAAATGCACTAATGCATGCGCACAGAGATACAAATGGACACACAGACGCATGCTGGCAGACACTACTGCTAATCAGATTATAGTGAAGGAGGCGGGTTGAGGATTAAGCTGAAACAGTGGCATGGCAGTTTGTTAGTCAGTTAGTGGCCATTTTACTATGCTCAGTAAATTTGATTATCTAATTAGAGAAAAAATGTGTTACTTAAAGTCTACAGAGATAAAATAGGGACCAAAATGAAAACTGGAACAATGCCTGTTAATTAAAGAAAAAGGAAATAATAATAATAATATAATAATATCTATTCATAGAGCACTAAATGTAATTATTCATATTATACAGATATGTGATTCAGTTTTCTGTATGTACACTGTCGAACATTGCAAGATTCAAGGTGACTGGTGAGAGAAGAAAATGAGGAACATCAAATGCATTGCTCCAATCAACATTTATTGTGGTGTTTTGAAAACTCCAGTTTTTTAACAGCAGTGTCTAAAACCCTGCACAGTGCACCCGGCCAGCGAGACCTCAGAATGGTGCCTGGCCTATCGTTTTGGCCTTGGGGCCCCACTCGTCATTAATGTGGCCAGGGTGCAGTGGCAGCATTTGGCCACAAGGTGTCATCACAGCTCGTCCCTGGGGGCACGCATGGGGAAATGCTGGAACTCCTCTGGCACCTCTTCCCCTTTCTGGGACCTCTTGTAGAAACCGAGTGAGTCTAACAGGCTGCTGATCTCGTCGGCCTTCATTTTCTTCACACGAACAGTCTGAAGTGTCGAGAAGCGCACACACAAGTACAGAGAGACATTTGTATTCATTGGTAAAGGCATAAAATAATGAATGTAGTCTGTCTATAAGTGAGATATGTATACACAAGTATATGCATGCAGACATACAGTATCTTTTGATTCAAGTTAGTTTAGGCTGTTTGGTTTGCCAATATTTGGATTCTTATTCAAATTTGTTCAGTTGCTGCTGATATGTTGGTTCCTCCTGCTCATTTATTTTTATTTATTTGTTCAATAATGAAGAACAAAAAATCTTAATTCAAATTCAATTTACGGCCTCACATGAAACAATAAATGAAAACAAACATATCCTGAATGAGACAAAAGGAAAAAACTCGCACACATGCCTTAAAATGGAAAATAAAAGGTAAAGACCCCAGGAAAGCAATAAAGTATGGAAGCAGTTTCATATTAAATCAGAACAATGGCTCTTTATGCATTTAGAGGAGGAATTCATTAGTATTAGTTTCAGTGGAGAATTTTATTGCCCCATGCTGGTCTAAATGCAGGTTCAGGGGCTTTTCTTAACAAAAATAAGTCTGTGGGAAAAACTGATAATCTGGGGGAATAAAAGTGTTCAAATTTATATCAACATTCGTACCAACTATCCTAATTCAGGACAAAACTATTGCTCAGCTGTCAGAAACCCTAATTTATATACGTTCTCACTCCCCCTCTTTCTTGCCATCATTTTTTTTGTAACTCTTTCTCACCTCTTCAAACACACTCGGTGTGAATCTGTGTGACAGAGGATTTGATATTTTAGATGCAGCAGTCTTAAAACTTCCCTACATGAATGTGCCTTGACTTTCTGGTGCTCTCCAGATAAGCCCTATCACAAAGCAGATACGTAAAAGATCCCTGAACTCACATCTCACCTTTACAACCTCGTCCTTTTCGTTATAGAATATCAGACGGGGATTCTTCTCCTCGGATGAATCATATTCCAAGTTGTGGCTACACAGGAAAGAACGGATCAAGGGAAAAAACAGGTAGGCAGTGTTGTGAAGAATAAGGCACATCCATCTGTTTAGCTATTTTTGGACTCACTCCACATGATTTCAACTTGGAAGAGTGGAGATTTGGAGCTTTGAGGCACTCATAGAGCTGGCACTGGACTTGGCAGCTTACTAGGAACACTGTTTTGTTTATGAAGGAGGTCATGAGAAAGTCTGTGGTATTTTTTCAGGAAGGTCACATCTCACCAAAAAGCCTGAGGAACATAAAAAGTATACAAGGATACTACAAAGCCCATCGCTCCATGAGAAAATGATGGAGCTCGGGCATTTTCTTTATGCCTCATCCGACCACACTAGGAGCCTGCAGGAATGACAACAGACAGTTGTTAGAACAGCATGACAAATAGCATTGTGCACGTTTCGTTCTTTTATGTGATCAAAGGTGCCAGAAATAGGTTTCATATCTCAGCAGAATACAAACTGACATGACAGCACAGGGCTTATCCCTCATGTTACTTATTTCCCCAGTTTACTATTATTGTGCCCCCCCGCCGTGTGTATATTTAATTTCAGACTTTTAAAGTGCTCATGTCTCTGCTCTGATATCACAAAATCCTGCACAATTTATGGACATAACGAAATATCCAGATGAAATTTTGATGTTGTCCATGCTGCACATGCTTCCATCTGTACTCACCAACAGTTTACCTCTGGCTATATCAAGCTTTTCTTCAACCACTGTGTCGTTGGTTTTCTCTGACGCCCTAACAACAAGGGCAAGCGTGAGCACCAATAAGGCCCACATTTTATGACAAAGTAGTGTCTTACAATGATTTTGCCTAAGTTATTACCAACAGAATGGTTAACCTTTTGATCGACGTGGGCAGTTTCTCAGGGTGGACAAGCCCATGACACATTCCCATAGGGGGGCCGTGCCTACCTGTGTTAGATTTTTCTTTCTGTTTCTAGTTGTTCAATCATATCACGCTTAATCTAAGCAGTGTGTCACTGTTTAACAAACTGGCCTACACACAGATGCTTCTTTTGCTGTAGTCTTGGTTATTATGCTGTTTTTGATTTTTTTAAAAGCTATACAGAAGCCCCTGGTTTTATAGTTTCTTCCACATCAGATGTCATCGGGGGTCCAAAGAAACCATGGAACATCTGTTCTCTTATCACTTTTTCCCATGCAGCAAACTTGCAGGTGGTTGATGACCACAGAGAACCAGCCACACACTCATAGCTGCTGAAAGACAAATTTCAGCTAAACCTGATTTGAATTGCAGTTGTTCTCACGTATCTCTTTTCTTAAAAATAATTACTTGGAAAAAAGAAAGAAGTTTTGAGTTTCTGGTAGGATAGTATCCATATTATCTATGTGAAGGGAACAGTTCTACATTCTTCGAATTAAGTTCATTGTTCATCAGTGCTGAACAAGCAAAATGATGTCACAGGGGGAAATTAACAGATAATTTCCAGTCATATGTCCAGTATATTTTAAGACTTTTTTTAGGGAAGCATGCCCAAAAAACGAGAACATCAATGTTTCCCAAGTTGGACCTTCCTCAACTGATGTGAAAACTTTTTTTGAAACAGCAAAGCCCCAAAAACTTTTTTGCAAGACTTTCAGAACACATTTTTACATTTTTTATTTTTTTGTTTTGTATATTTTCATTTATAAACGTAATTGTTGGGAATGTTGAGAAATACACAGTAGCAGTCAAAAGCTTGGACACACTTTCTCATTCAAGTGAATGGAAAGTTGTGTCCAAACTTTTGACTGGTACTGTATGTTTATTCATTTTGTTGCAGAGGGTAATACGAGAACATCGATGCCACTCTCATATTTGTGCATGGAGCTGGAAGCAGGCAAACACAGCTAGGCTACTTCTCTCCAAAGTTCAAAAATACATCTACCAACACCAAATAATGTTATAATAAATAATAACTACAAATAACAATAGCAAATAACAGCCGGCCACACTGACTTCACAGAGTCTGGTTGTCATAGTTAGGTTGTAAGGCAACCAGCACACTGCACACAAGTATTAGGCAGATGGATAAACTGTTGTTCATCATGCCATTGTGCACTTGGTTACTCTCTTTAAACCCACAAAATGTTGTTTTTACGTCACCATTAACTCTTATTCTGTATGCAGATCCTTATTTATTAATATCACCCTGTTTTCACAATTTTATATCCCAGATTAGTTTTGCAAACCAAAACACAATCTTTACACAGATACAATCAAACTACTACATGGCAAGCCTCCAGTATCTATTACTAGAAGTTGCATGAGAAGCAATGTTTAATTCCATTGTGTGCTCGTGTTTGAAATCAGACCTCATGACATCATGACACATTTGCACTGTGTTAACACCCTGAAAGAGGAAAACATCTCTCCCCTCCAAGTTTACCCAACTTTTGTGTTGTGGAAAAGCAACTACATTAGGTCACCACAAGAGGGCAGTAACACCCACATGTACACTTCCTGGCAGTTTGGCGGGTAAAATGTACTTCCAAATCCTAGCCACAGACAATTATGTTTCCAACAAAAATAAACCATTCCTGCCTGGAATGCTGAAGCAAAACCATCTTCTGTCTCTATCTTTTCCAGACACAGACGGCTGAAGCTCAGAGTCCTGCTCTCTGCATGTGCTGTTTGAGATTATGTGTCAAATGGCAGTAAAACAGTCCCCCCCCCCCCTTTTTTTTAACAAGGTTTCCTCCCCTTGGCAGCCATTGTAAACCTGCGGACCCGTACGCTCCCCTTTGCTGGAGTTTTTACGTTTGCATCTTAAAAGTTCTTACAAAGTAAATTTCCCCTGAACGAAGCTTGGACAACTTAAATTGTTGATTCGAGAAAGGAAAGTTGATGAGATGAGAAAGGCGAAGAAAGAGCACAATGAGCAGTGGGGGTGGGGTGATCTTGCCGTGGCTGACTCCTCTATATGTGTGGATGCATACCATATGTGTTCACAATCAGCATGTTTCAGCTTACATCACATGGTGCGAGCCAAAAGGAGACGTTGTTATATTAATCTGCTGACAAAGTGGAAAATGCAGTCATTTATAACCAGAGGGTTATGGAACAGAGACATAGTCGATGAAAACATTTAAAAATTTGTGGTGAGCAACTTTTTCCAGTAGGAGTTTTTGCAAATTACAACAATTGCAGCTGGCAAAAGATCAAACGCTAAAACACCTCACTGTAATTCTGCCTCCTTCAGCGAGCTTGTTATAAAGACACACACTTCCTGTTGCTCCAAAGCACCGTATGCTGCCTACCAGCTAGGGGCATGTCAGTTTGGTGTGTGTGTGTGTGCTCTCTAGTGTACCAGTCTATTATGTGCACATTCATTTGGGAGTGAAAGTATATTTGGCTCTTGTGTCTATTTCTCTGTCGACAATTGTTTGTATGCTTAAGGATGAGCAAGGGAGAAGAATAAAAATATAAGTTTGAGTATAAATAGTTATCCGTGTGTGTGTGTGTGTGGGGTGTGTGTGTGTGTGTGTGTGTGCGTGTGTCTGTCTGTCTGGAGCCTCGGGGCAACTGGTGGGAAAGCCTGCTGCCTGTCTGCCTGCTGTGCTCCAGCCTGGTAATAAAGAAGAGAGGCAGTGTTGAAGGAAGTGCAGGCCATGCGGAGGGCTTCATTCAGTGAGAATACAATGCTAATGAGTGTGCCGTACTCTATATTGTACAGTAAGTGGACATAACCTCATGAAAGTTCAGGTTCAAGGTGCAAAATATTATTTCCTCTACTTGGACAAATTGTTTGTCCAATGCAATGAATAAGATAACATCACATCTGGTTAAGAAATTGAACAGGAAAAGCCAGTTCCTGTGTTTTTGTATTGTTCTCTTATGGAAAGCTTACACATATAAAATACACTTTTTTCTGTTGCATTTGTTTGTCATAATGCTCCTCTTGCTGAATAAAAAGCAATCATGGTAAATTAAGCAACGGAGAGAGGGGAATAGAGTAAAATGTCTATGCGTGACGGTAACTGTAAGCAAATTTACAGCTCACGGAGTAAACGACAACGTCACCGAGTTTGATTTAGCTTGTGGTTAGCTTGAACCTACGACCTAAAATAAGTGGCTCCAATTTTCCCCACATAGGGAGGCCGCAGAAGGCTGTGAGACGCTGCTGGCCTTGGCAGAGGATCCGTCTTGTACAGACACGGATGACGAGGGTGATTTGCTGCCAGTGACCTTATTTGCAGTGTCTTTGTTATGATGTTGGTGAAGATGAGAGAGTGCCCCTGCTTTTTACTAAGATTATGGTCTATTAACTCAAATTTCAGGTACAGCATATGATACAGTATCTGACACTTGGGAAAGTATTAATTATGGGAAATGGACTCCTGAAACAGCTGATTTCTTTTGAAAAAACATGCTTCTCTGAATGTTGATTGAAATAACACAGTAGTTGTTCAACTCGCAACTTGCATTGATCTCTTGAACTAGAGGCAGTTTTTGCCTGTGTTTCATTTCCCTTATTTCCACCCTTATGGTGTTTTTTCTTTCAGGAGAGGTTAGCATACTTGACATGTGAGTAGTACATTACATATTTTTTATTTATTTTTTTAAGTATTTTGACACTATTTACTGTATATCCAGAGGGCTGAAGGGATTAAGCTCTTACACTGCTGTTCTAATAGGTAAACCTGCACAAACTCAATCTCCACTGACAGAAAAATGTTGACAGAAAGAACTAAAAATGACTGGCAACAGTGTCTGATTGATAAGTAAGATGACAAAACTAGTGTTTTATGGATTATCACTTCAGAATTCTGGGAGGAAGTGATTTAAAAGAAAATGAATTATGACTCGCTTTAATGACAAGTCTAGAATTACAATCGATGTGAGGAATGATCTGCTTTTTGTGTGGAAAGGTGGCAAAGTATTCCTTCAGTTTCACAATTTGCGTTTAGGCCTTGTGACAGTACACACTTACCCTGCTAAGGAGTCCTTGAGCTAATCATTGTGTTTCCTCACACACTCTGGGACGTTGCTCTGTAGTTGACCCTGGCCTCTGACTTCTCTAGAGGAAGGCAAATCAAAAGAGACTCTTGTCCTGAGCCACAACAGTGTTTATGATTTAATAACAACAGCACATTTGCAAGAATTCGGCAGTGACAGCTTGCCGCTTTCGACACCATATGTGGGTCAAGTAGGAATAATTTCACTGACAAAGATTCCAGTGTTTACATATTTAAATGTGGAACAGGATAAAGTGACAGATAGGCCTGGTAGTGACATCATGGCGGATGCGGGAGAAGGTTTGGCGTAGAGGTGGGACGGGGGTGAGGGCGGCAGAGGGATTTGCACTGATGGATGTCCAGTTGCTGGCCACATCAGAGGAGCCGGGGGGCAAGCAGACAGCAACCGCTGCTCCCCTCCCTCTAATCTCTGCCTGTGTAATCAGAAACACATGGCTTCCCATAATGGCTCCAGTGTTGTCCTGTGAAGTAGAACAGGGCTGTGAGGGTCGTGTACACACCAGCACACAGCCACGGTGATGTTAAATATACAGCAAACACTTCCCTTCACATGCCAGTGCACTGCAACCACATACAGTAAATGTATTCTGACATTAATATGCAAGTAAGCAACTTCTCTGCCCTTTTTTTAAGGCTGTTATCAAAGTGTGTCTAACCAAATAAGCCATGGATAAGAAGGGTGTGAATAATTCAGACCTGGCCTGTGAGTCACAAAGACGTGATAGAGCAAATCTGATGTGGTTTGAAATAATGGGGGAAACTTTCCTCCCGGCTAAAGGCGAGTAAAGCTGCGTCGACGTGTGTTTCTGTGACTGGTCTTGGCAAAAAAAAAAAAAAAACTGGAGTGAAAGTTTGCGTCTCAAACAACAAAGCTGTTGTAAGCTACAGTTCGTCGGTCACAGACAGGACTGATTGTCAATACAGTTGGGGTTCAGTGCATAAAAACATAAGACATCTGCTTATTTTCCCTGGGTTTGGGCAGGCACATTCGGTCTTGTGATCATTTTCCGTCGTAATATCTGGAATAAGGCAGCAGCTTTCTCTCTCTCCGCTGCTCCAGGTTGGAGTGAGTGAGAGGCAGAAAAGAAAAAAAAAAAAAAAGAGAAAACTTTAGGTCAGCCTGTGGAATTATGTGAAAGCTGAAACCTCAAGCCACATTATGAAGTCTGAAGTCCCACTTTACTGCACAGATAGCGGATGGATGGGTGTGTGAGGGAATAAAGGATAGGGGGAGGGGGAGAAGGAGGAAGGAGTGAATGAGGGAGAAGGAAAATAGGCTACAGAGAAAAACATGAGAGAGGGAGAGAGGGTTTAAAAGACAGGAAAGGAAGGAGAGAAAGAAAGGAATAGAAAGAGAGAGCATCTGACTGATCTGCTTTCTATTAGCCATCCAAATACTATAATACACTCGTTCCATAGAATTATGCTGACAAAGGGGGAAAAATCCAGGGCAATTTGAAGTCCCAGACAACAGTTTGCACACCCCTCCATGTGAGAGAAAAGGGGAAAAAAAGGAAAAGAAAATCTCCATCTGGATAGAGAGAGCGACTGTGGCTTTATTACAATTCTGGCAATTCATATTCATTTGTATTTCCACATTTGCAGAACTAGTCAAGATGAAAACTGTGTGTACTGTACGTGTCTTCCAGAAGCACTGTTTGGACACAGCTCGAATAATGATGCATCAGTTTGAGCTGATACAGATACATCAAAGTGAGTCTTTTTTTTTTTTGACTCATATACTGATTTTGAAGCGTAATACTGATCCCAAACTGAGACTCCTTCAATTTTCAGCGAACCAGCTCTTTTGACCTAGTTTCAGCACATCACCAGCTTGTCTGAGCATCTATTTGGGAGGTCGTCTTGTTGTGCGGTTGCTCTTAATTTGCGCATTAAGAGCGGCCTATTTCAGCTTGGTGCCACTGTGAGGAAGTTTCAGGTCTATTATAACAGACAGTCTTAAATCGCAGAGTGAGTAGATGTCACTGGAAATCTATAAACACACATTTGGTGCTGGCTCTGTCCCCCCTCCCCAACCCTACCCACCCCCCCCCTTTCTGGTTGCGTGCTGACCTCAGTTCTCAGTGGTTTTGGCTCAAGAGAAACACCAGCTCCATTTCCAGTAAATGTCATTTCATAGTTACTGCATTTCCACAGGGCTGAGAAACAACATTTAACGTGTAAGGAGGACTGCAATTAGACAGTGTTTCTCGCAGACAGCGCGTCGACAGGGATAAGGGACGAAAACAGCATTTTCAAATCTCCTCTGGTCGTGTCTGATGCAATGAATCAGCCAGGGAAATGACTGCATTTTAGGAAATCGTAGTGCAACACATTTATGTCAGGCAGGCAGTCAGTCAGTCGTTTGAACAATAGAACAAAAAGCTAATTTTCAATTGAAAATGTCAAAACTTCAACAACAACTAAGCATTTCAACAGTAGGTTTTCCAGACAAATAAAGGGATTTGCTTAGATGTCTTTCTATGACCACATGAAATCTTTCCTTTATTTCTTGAGCATACCCATGCATGCAGATAATAAAAGTTGCTTTACACTGAATGCCATTTTACAAGAATACAACTCAGGTTGAATAAAGCCTAATCTATTATCCTGAATTTACATGGGCACCAGAAAGCTGCGATTGACTCAGTCCACAGTAGAATTCATATTTTCAACCCCTTTCAAGTGTAACTCGACTCCACTTTCTTTCTGCTTTGCATTGCAGAAAATATTTGTCTTTTCCCCCCTCACTCATAAATTTCTTTCTTCCTCTCCTTGCAGGGACTGAAATGGCTACCAGATGTGGTTCCAATCTGTTCCTGTTGCTATGGAAACACAGGGACTGGAATAGGTTTTCTGAGTCCAGGGCTTTTGGCTGACTCATAGGGCCTGAGTTTTAAAGCATTGCTGTTTCTATAGAGTTGGCACACTGAGGGCGCAACAGCTCCAAGTCATGTTTAGACTGGCAGACAACATGTCATTGAACCCCCTTCCCACACTCCTAACCCTGACTCTTTGACCATGCTTTGTGTTATCCTGTATAGTCACTCCTTTGTGTTCATTTGTATTGCAGCGCCAAAACAGATTTATGTTTCACACATCAGCCTTCAATACCAAGTCAATAAAAACAGCAAAAATATTACTCTCAGCTGACTGCAGAGGGGATTTAGGAATTCCAAGTTTTATAATCATACACAGGCCTCTCCCATTTAAATCAATTAAAAAGCAGCAGGCTCTGAAATCCATCACAAGCTGTACACATGCTCAATCAACACAGTTTATCCTGAAATGCTGTGCAGTGGTGACACGCAATGTACATTTCCAAGCTGTGACTTTCCCACAACATGTCGATGAAAGGCAAGAGAACATTTTGGTGGTATGCTCAGCTGAGATTGAGGATGGGCAGATGGAGGCAGTCGCGTCAACATTCCTCTCCGTCCTGGCACTGAATCAGACTTTGAGCAATTGTCACATGAAAAACTGGATGATTTGGGGGGGGGGGGCATACCTAATCCAGATCAAAATGTGCAATAGTAAAGATCTAAAAGGGCAATAAACAAAAGAATTTAACTGAAATTATTTCATCCGCTTGGCTGAAAACAAACAAAGGAGGACCATGTGGAAAAACCTTTCAATACTTTCTAGTTTTAGATTGTTTAAATGTGTCAGATGAACATCCCGTGGTGTTTGAGACCAAGACAAGGCTGATCATGATAGATGCGGGTGAGAAGTTCAAAAGTGGATTTGAGACCAGAGTGATGTTCTATAGCCCTGAGAAACTCTACACTTTATCATAAAATGCATGCGTGCATTCAATACACACGTACATAGTAAGTAACACCATGTCGAAAGAATAGAGTCCAAAACAAAGCTGATTTGCCTTCTGCTTCTAATTACCTATGACATGACCTTTCCATCAATTCTTATATCCATCCATTCATCCTCCTTCACTGCCTTGTGGCCCAGTCCTGCCTATATCCCTCTTCTCCCCTCTAAAAGAGGACACATATGCAGCGCGTGATTAACTCCTTAGCACAGAGTTTCCACTGTTTTTCCCCATGAAAGGAGCTCTTGTCCCCCATCCTGAAGTAACAAAATGAACAGTCCCCTGGTTCCCTCGGGCTCTTTGAAGAGCTGCTGTGACCGAACGACTCTGCAGGACTCCCGCCTCTTCCCCGAGACTCAGCAGCCCAGAGTCACAGGAAAGGGTCAAATATCAATCAGCATTCACATGAATCTCTTTAGAGAATACAATTGGAGATGTATGCGGTTTTTACTCGATACATACTTTTTCACCTCACTGTTGTTCTAGTTGAGTGTAGACTAGAATACGATGCTGGTGAGAAGCTGAGGAGAGGACATGCCCCCATGAGAAATAATAGGGTCTCAATAATATTAGAATCTGATAACTATAAATTGATTAAATGAGGACTGATTTTTAAGTTTTGATTTCACTATAGCTACATGTATTGCTTTCTTTATTCCAGAGAAGTAAATGAGGAAACACCAATTTAATGACCATACACAAAAGAAAATCGAAGTTGCTAAAAACAAACCACAAAAGACAAAATATACCTTACAGTTGGTAAATGTTTTGTAGCTTTTTAGGCCCTTCTTTACAAAAATGCACTGCAAGCCTATAAAAACAGGAAAGGGCCAGTCAAATAAAAATTGCCACTTCATAATTACACAATGTTATGGTTTTAAGTATATGCAACTGTTTCAACAGTGGTATCATATCAAGTATTGTACAATCCTTTCTGTGAGTTATTTTTATGGGAGGCAATAACAACAACTGGAGGGAACAAGAAGGTTACAGATTTCCTGTGCAGCCATTAATGCCATATAATTACACTCTGCGTCATGCAGTTAAGTGTTACAGAAACAATAACATCAACAGAGAACAATTACAATGCCAATGTAAACTATACAGGAGGAAAGTACTCATACTGCAGGTTCGCTTCAGAGCCCAAAATAAGCAACATATCAAAAAAAAAAGCAAATACAACATGAAAGCCAGTTCATTGACATCAAGAAAAACAGAACTAAAGAGGTCATATAAGCACAGCTTACAAAGATAATAAAAAGTACACAATGTATACAAGTAGAAAATGCTGTAAAAATAACCAAAGAACCTTATTGTACCTTGAAAAAAAAACAAGAATTTTCAAAATAGCTGTCCACCAATATCTGGAATAAAACTTTTTCCTCTTGACAAATGTGAAACTAAATCAGTCCAGTTTAGGTATCTTTGGTTCCACCTCTTTTGGTTTGTTCATTTAAGATTAACACTTACAATTAAAATTGGCAAAGATATTTAGGCAAACATAGCTTCTTTTGCTTAAACCGATCCACAGTTGAGGCACATTTCAACACTAGAGGCATGGTACCATTTAGTCTTACAGAGTCTTAAACCCTAAAACAATGTAATAAAAGCAGCTTGTTACTTCAGCATGAATCTATGAGAGTATCCTTAAGGGACAAAACATCGCTGATACAAGTTTTTTTTTTCCAAACAATACCCTGATGGCATAAACAAATTAATGTGAAATGACATAGTGATATTGGCCTAGTTTCTTTATGAAACTGAAAGCGTCTTCTCTCTTTCAGACATGGCAGTCTTCCTCAAAATCTGTTTGCCAGAGAAGGTAATGGCCTAATCATGTTCACTGATCTGTAGAGAATGCCACTAACAGCCATTACTTCAACAAAACTATCTATTGCATCTGATTTACAGGGAGTGTGATTGTTCTGCAGTATGTTTTTTTTAAACACAGCACTGGCAAACTGCAGATGTTGCTGCATTACAGAGAAAGTAAGGGAGTTTAAAGTGATTTATAAGCATGCCATAAAGTGAGGAGATAGGATAGCTTGGGATTTCATTTTTGGTTTAGTGGTTTAGCTGACTGAATAAAACCTACAGTAAGAGCACATTCTGGTGATTTGGTGTTAGCAGAAGTATGAAAGAGGTTTAAAACAGCCCTTTTGGAACAAAGATCAAAGACCTTGTTTGGGCTTCAACAAACCATATCTGACAGAGTTGGAGAAAGGGGAGCTAAGTGTTTAAATCCAAAAATATAATATTTCTGTATGGAGGAGCCATACAGAAATAAGTGAGGAATTAAAGGTGACTCACAAGCGCGGAAAAGTCCTTAATGTAGCATAACTTCTATATTTTGGGGTGTCAAATTTATTTTATTAAAGAAAAACTTTCCTAATAACATGGTATATCAACCTGAAACTTTGCCCGGTGGCAAAAAAAGAGGACAAAGGAAAAAATCTGTGTGCTTCTTTTGCTGGAGGAAAAAAGATTATTGAGATTGTTCTAAAGCTTAAAGTATAGAACTGTATTTGTGCATGTTGGTCCATTGAAATGTGAAAAAACCCAAAACAAAATAGCTTGCAATCCTCAGAGGATTTAATTTTTAGTACCTTCAGTACTTGTGGAGAGCGTACACAAAAATATCTTTTTCCAGAGACCTGTATAGCAAATTACAGTTATGAAACCTAAAAAGCAATCCATATATAAATATAGTGGTGGACATACTGCAGAATAGAGATGAATGAACTATGGATTATGTCTGTGCGCCACTGTTCTCACAGTTGTGTCCGGCTTAGCCACAGGTTGTGGTGTGAGACTGATACATAATTGTTACGCAAAAAAATGATTCTTGAAGTGTAATACAATGGTATAGAGGTCATTATAATACAACTCACCAATACAACTCAAGTGCACCCTCGGTTTAAAAGCATTTCTCACCCTTGACTGGTCCTGGAGTTACAGCACACTCAAAGAAAAATGTTTAAAATCCTTGATTGAAAAGCTATGTGCTTCACCTTCCAACAAATCCATTTTAGTCTCTTTGGAATCCATCACAAACTTTGGCAATTTGTCTTATAAAAACACTTATTTCACTATCTGTGGTGGCATAATGGCTGTCTTTTGCTGGGGCGTTTTACTTTCCGAGGTATCCAAAGTACCCTCCTTGCCTTTCTTCCTTGGTGGCTTTTTTATGGGAGTCTTCTTTGGTGTAGGATCCAACTTTAGGTCCCCTGCCCTTGAGCCGTTCAAGTCCTGCTTCTCCGGGCTCTTCGTGTCAGGGGTCCCGAGGTCGGTGGTGACGGGCGCCACCATCTTCTGGAGGCTGCTCGAGGTGGGCAGCAGGGGCTTGGTGGAGCCCTGCTGGCTCAAGCCAGTGGAGGGGGTCCTCTTGGCTTTCTGTGGAGGTGTGGGCTTCTCCCGGTTTCCCTTGGGTGTTGATAGACCATTGGTCTTTGTCAGGCCTGTCCCCTCGTTCCTGTTAATGCTTTGGGTTTTCTCTTTGAGCTGAGCAGCCAGGAGTGTGGCAGCCTCAGAGTTCATATGAGGATGGATGACCTTGGGGCTCTTGGGCGGCTCCTTGGGGGTCTCCTTTGGACTGTCGGCACTCTTCTTCTCAGATGAGGAGCTGTGGAAGTTACTTATCTTCTTGAGGGCATTCTGCACCACACCATTAATGTGTTCCATGTGACTGGGACTGCTGTGCTCATCCCCAGACTTCTTGCCTCGCAGAGGTTTGTGCTTGCTGGGGGAGCCATTGACATCTGCATCCTTACCCTCCTGTTTCTTCTGCTGTTCACGGCTCTTCTCCTTCATTTTCTGCCGCTCCTCACTTTTGGCTGATCCGTCACTGGAGCTCCTCTTTTTCTCCTTTGGAACTGCAAGTGCTTTCATTCCCCCCTGCCCCTGCTGCTCTGGCTGGGGAGACCCTGTAGTATTTCCATGGATCCATGACACTTTGGGCTTAGTGGATGGGTCTGGTGGGCGTGGTTTCGACTTGCCAGGTGAAGGCGGTGGCCTTCCATTGCGCTTGGCCTCTGGGGTAGGAGTGCTATCCCCATCCTTGCCACTACTTTCATCCTCCTTGGACTGCTTGGATAGGCGGGCGATGCGGGCATAGAGGGCCGCAGTCGTGGACTCAGAGCCACTGGTGGAGCCTTCACTGTCGGACGACTTCAGCAGGGGCTGCTCGCTGCCTTCTGGTTTTGTGATGCTGGTGTCTTTGAGGGAGGTGTACTCCCCTGCATCGTCCTCATTAGGGACAGCTTCTGGCTTCTCTGTTGCTGGGCTGGGACAGCGCTTCTCCTTGCTTTCATTCACAGATTCTGTGGATCATTGGCACATCGACAGGTATTGGTCAAGGATTAAGTTACAACAAAGTCTTTTTCTCATTTTTAACACAAATGCTACAAACCATTTTAAAAGATCAGACAATATGAATATTCATGCAAAAAAAAAAAATCTCATTATTCCTCTTACAAATGAAAAGTTGAATTCATAAGGAATAAACGGATTGTTGCTTTACTCACTTGGGCGTTTTGCTAATACCATCATACTGGTCTGGTTTGACCAATATCCTATGGTGGTTTGTGTTAGCTAATGTTAGCCAAATTTAGATTGTATTGCTTGTGTCACTGACATATTCAGTTTGCTGACCTGATGATTCTCTACTTTTGTGATTATTACACTTATTATTACACAGATTCTAAAGCCTTTTGAGGCAAACTTGTAATTTTCTATTTTGTACTATATGAAAATAAATTACTTGACAATACAAGACAATCAATGAAAAGTTCTCCAATAAAATGAAGTAGAAAACAGACTACATAGCTAAAAGTACCAGCATGATTAGTGATTAGTTTCATCTGTAAGGGGACATTTTTTTCATTTTCACAAGCCTTTGACAAATTGCAAGACGCACTCTTTAATTTGAAATTAGTCCTGAATTCAAACAAGACAAAATTCTTTTAAATCTTCTTTATTAAATTGGTCCTATTGTCACTATTCAACTTGTTCAAGCTAATGCTTGAGGTCCTGTGTACCAGCACTGAATTTGGGAAAACTGCCTTTAGTTTCTGTGCTGCACATAGAAACTGTTGTTTGTTTTCTCGCTGGGTGTTTTTTTTCTTTATGTGTATTTTATTCTGTACTCTTAGTAACATTGTAAATTAAGGTTCTGTTTGTTTGTTCGTTTTCTCAATGTTGTTTTTATGTGTCTTTTACTCTGTACTCTCTGCAACATCGCAAATGAGGGTATACCCTCAATGTTCCCTGAGAACTAAATACATAAAGGTTGAAATTTTTTATTCCCAACAGAAAAGCACTAGCACACAGGTTATTCAAAGACTGATTTCTGTTCCACGTCATTTTCTAATTTGTGTACACATATTTAAGAGCTGGAGTGGTTCCAATAAAATAGAGATTATCAGCGCAACTCTAATTCAAAACCTTCTCATGATGTTTACAGTAATTATTTTGTGCCTAAGGCTTTTTTTTTTAACTCAGAATCAATTGTTTCAAAAGTCCTTGAACCATTCATGGGGAGAACAAGAAATAAACTCTGAGAGGCTACTTGGAGTCAGTCAATCAAACACAGACAAAAAAAATCCCCTAAAACAAAACCTGACTTGCACTGTCTGACTTCCAGAATAGAAACTGGTGGAAAGGGTGTTTTCCACCAAGCTTCAAGGAGTTAGTCACAGCTTGGATTTATGCCATATGCTGACTTGACCATTCCATTTCCTGTTTATACTCTCCTTGTTCTCAAAGAAAAACCTGGACCTAGATGGCACATGATAGCAGCCAACGATCTCTGTAATGAGATTTACAGAAGTGGGTGAGTCACTGCACAGTCACACAGGG
This sequence comes from Scomberomorus guttatus, assembly GCA_038419695.1. Lineage (NCBI taxonomy): Eukaryota > Metazoa > Chordata > Actinopteri > Scombriformes > Scombridae > Scomberomorus > Scomberomorus guttatus. Next base: position 27,626,564 of record CM076450.1, on the reverse strand, counting down.
GATCTTGACTTCTTTGGAAACTTATAAATATCTGCAAGTGTGTTTGTGTGTAAAGGCTCCTACATGCCAAATTATGGATTTATGTGCGTCATTCCAGATAACCAAACAGTTTATTTATTCTTAGGATGACTCACCTTCATGGGGCACACAGTAAACTGGCCCCTCGTCTCCGCTCTCAAAGGAAGAGAAAGACTCTTGGGACGACCAGGAGGAGGGGGAGGGCTGCTCTGCCACTGAGGGGGGCTCGATGAAGCTGCAGTTGAAGGTGTTCTCTGGATCGTGGTGGGCTACTGAGAACAGAAAACAAACGCAGAAGCCAAAGGGTCAGTTGGAGGGTATTATACCATATTACAAGAACAACAGTCTGTTCTCACTCACTCTCACAACTGCAGCAGAGTTGTAGAAAGTGTTCGTTTAAGTGAGTCTGTGGACAAAATTGAGTTTTATTGATTTTACATGTGAGTTAACAAATACTCCAACATTATGGGTTTTTCAAAGTGAATATTGATATTTTTATATATGAGCTTTCCAGCATTTTTACATTTTGACACCCAAAGCTAAAGAAATTCTCCCCAGACTTGAATTCTTAACAGGTGAAAAGACGGATAAGAAACAGCATTAAGATCTATATTTTAAGACTAAAATTCTCAATTCTCGACTTAACGGGTTTCTTTTTGGTGCATTACCAGATCTCTGTTGATCCCAACTGTTCCAATTGTACGGGAAAGTCAGGGTTGCATTTGTCCTATAAATAAAGTATAAATAAACAATGAGAACACACAGCCCCTATTGATAAAACGCACCCTACACAGTATTGAAGAGGCTTGTGAATTTGTTGTGTGCCTGTAGATATTACCACATAAAGCCACTAAGGTACAGATATAAATTTGCTAAATCATCAATTCATTAATTTATAAATTAATAAATAATTGAGGTTACGAGATACTAAAGTAAAGATTAATAATCAATTAAATGAAGCATAGCGTTAGTTCAGGTGGAGCACTGAAGTGGTGCTAGTAGTGGCTAATTGGCATTAGCTGTTACATATGAGATTCACTAGTAACATCCAATCATATTTATCCAGGTGTACAGTGTGGACAATATAACCGGTCGCTTAATCACTGTTACTCTGCTGCTACGCTCATGTCAACACTGTTAGCTGCTGCTGCTCCCTCCACCACTCCAACCTCCTCGTAATGTTGATTTTTGTTTACATATTTTTAGTAGTAATAGCAGAATCCTCCTTCCTGTTGCTCAGATTCTTTGAGAGCACCGTCAAAGAGCAGAGTCTTTTTTGCCAAATCTAACTATATAACCATTTGCTATAAATGGTTAAATCCTTCATTTAAGTGTCTCTGAGTGCAGGAAAGTAAAAGGAAAGTAAAAATTAACAATTTTCTTCAAAGGGATAATTCAGTATTTTGGGAATGTAACCATATTTGCTTTTTTTCTGAGAGATGATGAGAGGATAGATATCAATCCCATGTCTGTGAGACTGACTACAGAGCTGGAATAGCCTGATATATGGACTGGAAACAAGGAGAAACAACTAGCCTGGCTCTATTTGAAGTTAAAAAAATATTCCTACCAAAACTTCTAAAGCACACCAATTAACACGTTGTATCTTCTCTTATTCTAGTTTTTTCTAGTATTTAGGTGTTGAGAAAAAAAAACACCTTTCGCAAAGTAATTTTCAACTGAATCCTGTCCCTCAATGATATGTAGGTCAAGTCATGTTTCTCTCTTGCTGTCATCCTTTCTCCATCTTCCTTCCTCCCTTTCTGCTGACCCCTCAGTCTGTGAGGACAGCTGTGGTTTCTGAGGGATGGTTGTGCTTGATCTTCCCATCTGGCGTGAACAGTGCAGTTTTGGCCTAAACTGTACTGGGCGTTAACTCGACATGACCGACCACATCAGATGCCCCTGCTTACACGCCCGATGACACATGGGTCCATCCGTTTGTTTAGTCCTCAGATAAACCCTTCATGGAAGGAATCCTCCAACTGTGCCAGGACCCTGGCCAGGAACAAATCCTTGCTCCTTAGCTGTTGTTGTTTGACTGTAACAAAAAAGATGAGCTACTTAAAGAGATCTGCGGCTGGTGTTTGTTGACTTGGTGGTATTTGGAAGCACCATCTGAACAGCACTGACTTTCTATTTCAGCAGTAATATTTGGGCATGAGAAGCCTTTGCCACTCAGATTTTATACAGATTTGTTTATATTTTCAGTGCATCTCCCCTTGTTTTTGATATGCATGCACTACTGATACATATAACTTGAGAAGATAATATGTTTAGAAGTTCCCTCACCCTAAAGTGTAAACTAAACATGTCTGGTTTATTTTTCATCATAAGCAGATCTGATGTTTATTCCCTTGCTTCCCGTGTCCATCCCTCTGCCTCAGTCCATGTGACTTTCTGATGTGCCTTTTTTTTTTGCTTTCAACTTCCAGCATTTTCTCAAACAACAACCAGATTTAGTCGCAGCAGAAATTTTGTGTGTACTGACATGTTTGTACAAAGCGATTTTCAAGGACCCAGATTTGTTTTTCCATGCTGACTTTTATCTAGTTTTCCAAATTATATATTTTAACTGTTACTTGCTACCTATTGAATCAATAACTCAGAACATCTGTTTAACTGTCTTGCTAACATGCTATGAAATAAGACGCAGATTAATCTTTATTGCGACACTGATCTGAAACATTTTTTCTTCTTAAAAAGGTTTTCTTACATTTACCCAAAACAAGTAATCTAAACCTCGGAGCTACAGATGTCTGTGTATGTTATTTGTAGGGCAGATAATGTCAACACAGGGGCAACATGTCTACATTAAACAAGTTCAGATGTGTGTAAAAGAAAAAACTGTAAGCGTTTGACCATTATGACTACATGACATGCAGTCATGCAGCAGTGTATTTATAGCACACTGACATATCGATGTTAAATTAAAGTTTTATGACAAAATACAAATGATTCAAAAATCTAACACGGTGTAACTATTCTAGTTGGATGAACTGTGAAAAGGAATGCAGCTTTGTGTTGATGTGGTAGATTAATAACAAAATTCTATATAGAGAAACCAGCTAAATATTTATCTAGAGGTGTGATGACATCAAATATTGTGATCAAATTCAATGAGAAGAATAAATAAATGAAGACTGTATATGCTATATATTATATATATATATATACACAGACATGGGCAGGGTCCTTACTGTGCAGCAGCACACAGATAGGCAGAGACTCAGATGAACTGAGGAATGCAAAACAGCTAACCTATGCAGTTATGTTAGTCAACAAGCTAACACATGGGCATTTTGCAACATTACTTCTGTGCAGTAATGAACAACTGCTGCCCTTGAAAGCTGCTCTCTCCAGACTGCAGGTCTAGTGGGACAGATAGTTCTGCAGACTGGACGCCACTGTGATCCCTCCCTATAAGGAGGCCAAAGCACAACTGGGCATTATTGACACGTCCCAGCTGCAGAGCTCTACCACCACAGTTGCTCACTGGTGTGGGGGGGGGTTACAGACCTGGGGCATCGGTAGTCTAGAGGCTAGAGAACTGGGCTGGGACAAGAAGACTGCTAGTTCAAATGCCTTGTACAACTGTGGAGGTATGGGCATAGAATCAGGATATTACTCACTAATAATAATGAGAATCAATATGTTTCAGCCTGAAATAGGGTTACAGGATTGCATACAGAGTCTAAAACAAATACAGTATAGAGTGACATTCAACATGGTCACCTCAGACACCTAACAGCCAATCACTGATCATATTTATTAACAAATACACATAGAATTTACTGATAAAGACTACTGCAGCATTGTACACATTGGTTTAGCTTTATTTTGCATGCGCTTGAGAGTTACTTTAGGGTGTGAGAATGCTTTCTGCCCATTTTATTAGGCAACTAACAACTGCATGAATGCGAAACAGAATGTTGCTGGAAACACATCGGCAATCCCAGCCAACTTTTCCCCAGATAAACAAAGATGAAAAAAGCAGGTGGTGCTGCTCTCAGCACTCATCCATGGCGAAGCATTTGGACACAGAGGATGCAAGGAATGCTGGACAGACTTGAATCTGTAGGGTGTGGAGTAAATACGCTTAGAATGGAATGCCAAACTACAAACACAGCCTTAGTTTTGCCAAGAGGGGAATAGGTGACAGAGTGTTCCTGTAGCTACTTCTCTGAGGCTAACTGTGCTAACAGAGGAGTAAATGTTGTCTCCCTCCCCTACTTCCCCCCTTTTCCGTTTTCATTCTGTCTTGCCACATCTGTTGCCACTGACCCTGGTGTGGATAAATCACAGTTCTGACATGGGCTGGGGTAAATTTGACCACTTCCTGTTTCACAGAAGGCCCCCTCTGGAATGTGTGTGTGCAGGACTCTGTAGCCCCAGTCAGAGTTAGAGTTTCTAAATGTTGGCAGACCATGCTTCTGTGGGTAGCCCAACAGAAAGCAGAGTAGCAAAAATGTGGATAGGACAAACCAGGAAGGACAAGAGAGACTTTGACCAGTTGTAATAGTTTGATTGAGTACTAAGATCTGTTCTTAAATTTGATCGGTGTGTGTTAGTCTTATTTGTTTTGCAAGTTTATGGCTAGAAATCTGTAAAAGTCTAAACATTTATTTCTTTGCTTGCAGTGTAAACAAGCCCCAGTATCTTTATGCACAAGTATGAAATAGATCATTCATTTCAAAAGGAATCTGAATAAGGCAATTCTGCTTTTTATGCCTCTGGCTTGTGGCTTCACATGGTAAAGTCTAGCTCTTCACAAAAAAAGCATATTCATGTCCAACACTGTGATGACAAAGGCAACTCTGTCCCAGTGTTGTATGCTGAACCAGGGCATAATGGAGACAGATTCTAGCTTAAATAATCAGCTGGATAACTGAGGAAGCACATGCTGCTCAGACATGCAAAAGAAACCAGGTCATCGTGTTTTAACTCCTTCCACACCACACTGACTTCAACAACCCCTTTTAAAAGCATCAGAGTAGAATGTATCACAAGGATGCTGAAACCCAGCAAAGTTAGGAAGCTCTGCATTACTTTGATTGGTTGGGAAAAAAAAAAACTCTCTGTATTCAGTGAATCATCCTGTCTATAAATGTATAAACAAGTTCCCAGAGCCCAAGCTCATGGTTTGTTTTGTCCAACCAACAGACCAAATATAATCAATTTACAATGTTATAAAGCAGACAAAAGCAGCATCCTCACATTCGAGAAACTGGAACCAGGGAATATTTGGCATTTGTTCTTGATAATGGGTTTTTAACAATAAATCAATTAAGTAAATTGTTGTATATTCATTATGTGTCAGCTGAGTGATCATTTTAGCATTACTGTAAATGTCATCCCTGTATTCTGTCTGTGTATTTAGCTAAACATTATTAATCTCCTAGTTCAACCAGTAAATTAAAACATGAAGGCCAATTAATACAAATAGGCTCCTATAGGTCCGTAAGTACCTACAGAAAAATATTACTATTGTGGTCTGAAATGCAGCACATGACAATATATTTACTTCTGCAACTGCATGTATTGTCACAGTGAAGACTAAGCATGTTATAATGATATAGAACGGCAAACTACCTGCTAAATTGAATTCTAAAAGAAAATCAGGTAATTAAGTGTGTATATTTAAACTGTTAACTGCTAAAACTGACCCTGAACAAAAACAACCATGTTTAACCACTTATTGGGGTTTAAAAGATCAGCATATCTCCACTGCCTACTTTAAAAAAGACCGGGGTCACAGACAGATCTGTCACATACCACAAGGCCTCCGCATGGAGCGAGAGAGCTGCTGCGTCCACCCAAACAGTGTGGCCTTTGATAGCGCGTCACTCAGCACCACCCGGGCCCCCCAACAACCACTGGCCTTCTTTTAATAACACAGTCTCCTCCTCAGCCCAAGAAAAATTGTCTTGGGGAAGAAGACGATGGAAACGAGTAAAGAAAATGGGAAGAAAAAAAAGCCCCAGTTTAGGGTTGTAATAATATGAACACATGGCATTTGAGGGTGCCAAGAATAATAAGGGGCTCTAAAACCAGTGCATTCCTTTCAAATGAAACCCCATACTCGCCTGGCAGCCACCATACACTTTTCAACCCTATTCATCATCTAAGAAGCAGACTAAGGTAGCACCAAAGGAAAATGCTCACTCTGACTGCCATTCATTGCTGTCATTGTCTTTGGTGTTAGGCTAAAGACATCTAAAAGCACTGATGGCGACTGCAACCACAGTTTTTACATTCTCTAACATCACGATTGTGAATCAAAATCTTCATGACCTGTGCTTGTTACACCACAGCTATTAATGGAGCTAAGAACGATGCGACTTTAGCAGTCTGTGTTGTACAAGCACCAGAGAGTACAATTACATAAAACATAGCAGCTTCTGGCAGCACTGCGGCGGGATATGAGAAGGAGTTTTAGGGCTTACCGACTACTTTGGGCAGTTTCTGTCGCCTCAGTGGAATACGGGGAAGTTTAGTGCTGATTCGGCTGAATCGTCCACACAGGATCCGCTTGGCTTTTTTGCTGTTGGTAGAGTTGTCTTGGTTAGGATTGAAAAGGGATGACGCCATGGAAATCCAAATGAATCATTCAAAAGACGCATATTAAATCTGGCCCTTAGCCTCTTTTGAGGGCTCAGGGGCTACTCACATTGCTACTCACACTGTAATGTCAATATATAAAAGCATTTAGAATACAATTTATATGCATTTATTCATTTAACAACCTGGCACCTATGAGAGAAAGAAAAAAGAAAATACTTTCCCCTGTTTTCATAACCAGGGCAAGCCCTCCCACTATAAACCTGAGCCCTCATCACACACCGCTGTGGTGAAGACACCTATCTGTCACTCACTTGTGGTCGTCTTTGTGTCGACACAGGCAGCAGCAGCACAGAAGCGACAGGAGGACAATCAGTAAAAAGGAGACCAGGGTTCCAGCCGCGATCACACCCATCCGTTGGTTGGGCTCTGAAAAACGAGATGCAGGGAATTCTGGGTGTGCCACACTGGCGCAGCGAAGCTCTGAATGCCAGTTTCACAAAATCTCTCTCTCTGTCATCACTAACAGTAAAGACCTTGGTATACAGTAAAATATTATGATGGACTATGTAAGTACATTCAAATGACTTGAATAGCTGGTTTAGATCACTGTATATAATCTTTATTAATGTGATAGTTAGATTTGATAATAAAGATAAAGCATGGTGTTGCATTAACAATTGATTTTCAATAGTGGCTTGACATGTGATGCATCTCTGAGGAAATGCAACAGTGAAATTCACTATTAATTTTATCTCCCTCAAGACATGTGACCACTTACCCTTTCACTTCTGATGTCCTGCAAACAACTTCCTCCCCTCCTTCCTTCACTACATGCCCCTCACCGTAACTCATCGATGATTTACTAGCACCCCTCCCCCTTCAAGTGGGATACACCCCAAAGATAATAAGTGCCGTATTGCATAAGTATGGATGGCATTACGCGATTGCAAGGACAGATGCCACCAAAAGAGAAGCAAACCATCAGTTAAGGGGTAAATGGTGGTGTCCCTCGGGTCCTTACACTGTCACATAAGGCTGAGATGGATTGTTGGGCAGTCTGGGTGTGGCGTGTTGTCATTGCTCTGCGCTCACAGCTGGATAAAGGACGGAAAATGGTTTGGGAGGGGGGTAAGGTAAAAGTGACAAGGTCTTATGATATCACTATCCCGCCTGCCTCCGCCCATGATGTCCACAGGCCAAAATCTCTACTACCTTTGACTCCTATAAAACAATATTCTTCCTGCCTGCCTCCATCAAACCGTCCACTTTTTCCTCTGCTTTCTGTCTCTCTTCCAAATTCTCTTTTTCTCTTTCCTTTTCTCCATCCCTCTCTTTATTTTTTCTTCCTTCCTCTCTCTCTCTCTCTCTCCCTCTCTCTCTCTCTCTCTCTCCCCCTCTTCCTCTCTCTCTGGCTGGACAGGAACAGAGCCAACAAACACAGCCATAAAAAGGACACCGGTCTAGGTCTGGAAACTCTATCAAGGCCTCGCTACGTTAACTCTCCCACTACACACTCTGACCTGAATAGATGTGTTTGTTGGTACTCCGTGTGTGCAGCCAACTATTAGACATTTAATACACAGGCAGCACTAGTTGCTTCTGGCTTTTTGGACAAACAGCTCAGAGGGTTATAATTCTTTCTGTATGTGCATCACGAGAACAACATTTTTGTTTCAGTAAAGGTACATTATTTAGAAAAACACTGGTTTCTGACTTACTGCTGTTTGCTGAAAACCCTTTAAAAGAACATCATAACCACAAAGCATGTGGTTGCTCTTAAAAATATTTTCTTACGGAGATAGCAGGCACCAGACACAGGATCACAGTTCTTGTCATGGCAGGAGCAGGTTTTGTTGCAGTTAACTCCGTATTGCCCAGGTTGACAGGTCATATTGCAGCTTGAGTAGAGAAAGAGGAGACAAAAACATTTGTTTAATATTCATTCCAAGTGACAGATGCATAAACTGGGACATAGTTCTCCATACTTCTTTGTTCCAAGTCATTTTTTTTCCTGTGATGGAAGTTTTTTTTTTCATTCGTAGGATTTCTATATTCAAGGATGTTGCTTTAAAATATGCCTCAAAACAAAAGCATGCTCCTTCAATTCCCAAGATATATATATATATATATATATATATATATATATATATATGTATGTGTGTGTGTGTGTGTGTGTGTGTGACAAATGTAATATGAAAGCCATCAAGCTTTTTCACTGTGTACAGTAAAGCTGCCGAGGGCATAAACACTGATTTTTTTTGGGTATGAGGTGTCTTATGACTTACTAGGTTCCATAAAATCCCGGGTCACACAAGCACTCTCCGGTGACAACATGACAGATGCCGTTATAACAGTGACTGCAGTTGTTCTCACAGTTTTCGCCATATGTGCCGTTGGGGCAGCGTACCTCGCACCTATCGCACAGAGAAGGAATGCCATGATTACAGTCATTATCAAGCTTAGCAGTATGAGTCATGGACATTATCACAGTGCGGAAAATAGTATTACAGCAGCTACTAGTTAAAGTCACTGCCATTATGTTTTTAACGTTGGAAACAATAAAACACCATGTGAGAAAAGGGCTGACTGAACAACAAAATATAAACAAAATGGTATGTTTTTTTTTTGCATGTTTCTTTTAACATTTCGAGGTTGTATTGTGTATGTTTTCTTACCTGTCCCCAATCCAGCCAGGGTTACAATGTGAGCACTTGCCATGAATGGGGTCGCAGTGGTGACCGTCTTTACAGGTGGGACACACTTCCTGGCAGTTTTCACCAAAGAAGCCCTTGGAGCAGAGCTGATCACATCGTGTCCCGTTCCAGCCTCTGTCGCAGGTGATGCAGCGTCCCTCTGTCACCTTGCAGGGCTGCTGGCCCTTGCAGTGCCCACACCTGGGATCAGTCAAGGAACACAGGAAAAATAGCTTCATTTATCTTGTTTACACAGAAATTCCTCCATCTCATTTAAGTGTAGTAAAACAGTTTAAGGATGTGAAACATGATGTGAGGCATCTGTATGCTTTGATTTGTTGCTCTAATCATCATTTAAAGGGAGATAAACAACACTGAACTCTAACTGTGTGCCTTTTGGTTTATAGCAACTAAATCGTGTGAGAACGGCACAGTCCACGGAAGGTAAAGCACTTAACCTGAATTGCTTTTACATGTTGCCTGATGATTATGGGATAATGTGAATACCAATTCCCAAATCTCACTTTATTATTGTTCCATTAAGTAACCTATTCAGATATTTTAAGGGTTATCAGCTGCAGCATATATCAAATCTTATTTCCTATCAAAACCACAAAACCGCACCATAATACGGATCAGACAAGGGAACTGAACATTAGGCATCTGTAAAACTGCATGTTTCCTGTGTTTCTGAAATGGTACATTTGCTTTCTGCCAAGATATTTCCCCCACCTGTTCCTGCAGTTTTGACCATAGAATCCGGCAGGACATGGTTCCTTGCAATACCTCCCACGGTACCCTGGTGTGCAGGTACACGAGCCGTCCGCCTGGTTGCACTTGCCTTGGCTGCACTGGCAGTATCGTTCACACCTTGGGCCCCACAGCTTCTCCCGGCACTGGCAGCGTCCCGTGAACTGGTCACACGGTGAATTGTTACAGTTACACTGGATTGCACAGTTCCTCCCCGTCCAGCCGGGGTTGCACTGGCAACGTCCTGTCATCGCATCGCACACCGAGTTGATGCTGCAGTAGCAGTTGTTGTTGCACTGGGGACCCCAGGCTCCAGGGTGGCATGTGCATTTGCCTGTCTCTTGGTCACATTTGCCCTTTTGGCATAAGCATGCATTCTCGCAGTTAGGTCCCCAACGATTGTGATTACAGGTACACTCGCCAGTCAAGTCATTGCACTGGCCGTTGGGGTAACAATTACATTTACCCTTGCAGTCAGGGCCCCAGAACTGGGCAGGGCACTCTGTTAAAAGACAGTGTAGTAATCAGGAAATAGGCAGAATTTCTTCTGACTTGCCAAATATCCTTAAAAAGCTGTGTATTACTTTTTTCTAGTTTTATAAAATACGTTCTGACACTCTCAATGACAGCTAGAAATTGGTATTTAAAAGATGAAATATTTTCTGTTCATTTGACCTTTTAAACAATACAGTCACAAAATTGGTAAAGATGCCTGAAAAATAATTAAAAGTCCCTTACTAGTGTCACAGCTAGCTCCGAAGTATCCATGACGACAGCGGCATTCATTTGGCCTGACACACACCTCATTTTCCTTGCAGGTGAAGTTGCCTTCACAGAGAGCTTGGGTAAACAAGAATGAGGCACATTATTCATTTGGCTTGTACAGTAAGTAATATGACATGTATTGATTAATGTTAGTACTCTGTATGGTACATACGTGTCAGGCATTCATTCCCTAGCTGCCCCCATCCACTGCAGCACACCAATCCTGATGATCTGGAAAAGAAATTATGAGATTGAAAATGAGAGGGGAAAGATGAAGCACCTAGCTAAAACGGAGTAAAACAAACACATATCAAAGCTGCAGCATCCACACCCAACTCATGGCTCTTTGATCTCACAGTTTTCACTGATGTGGCTGATGCCCAACACTGCAAACGTATGCAAGGCATTCTAACTATGGTGCATATGTTTAATACATGGTTGTATAATTATCTGAATGTGGGTCATTCACATCTAACTATATACTGTACATACATTCAAAAGCTCTCATCCCCTGAATTTGCTCAGTTTATCAGCTTCTTTAGCCTTTCGTAGTCTTTGGGGAAAGACGGGAGGAGGGTGAATATTCAGACACAACATTTTGCAGCCAAGTTTTAGGCCTGTCAGGAAAGGACGGATGCGTCTACTCTCCCTCCCACGCCTGCGACCTCTGTGGGGCCCCTGCAACACGGCAGCTTCCCCTTAAGTGTTTGAAGATGGCAGTTTGCATTCAGTCAATGAGCAGGGAGCAACGTTGTTTTTTATCCTGCCAAAATAGGCGTGTGGTAGAGATCACTGGTCTAACCTCTGTATACTTTCGCTTCTTATGAAAGGATAATGATCTTGAAACAAGTCTTTATACCACTTTATGTACATAATATGGCACAGGACTTAACTTGCAACTGTGCTGCCTCAAATTTTTTCAAACTCCATGTATGGAGTTGACCTTTGTTGACCTTTAAGACATAGCCAATGCATGTCAGCACTCAGGAAGATTACATTCACTGTTTTGTGGAATTAACTGGTTGTTTAGAAGTATAGCTGCTCTCCTGTTTGCTTTCCATTATTGCATAAAGAATGTACCAGCTACCTTTGCCAAGGACGTCAATAGCTGCTCTTTCACTTGTTCAAAAACACATTTTTCTGCATCAATGCTGAAAACATCACATGGCTAACAGCTTTTACAGACCTTTTTTTTATTTTATGAATACTTGATGCTAGAAAACAATGAGTGTTGAAAGCATCATCAAACATTTTAGTTTCCATTCCACCAAGTTGATTTTGTAATCCAAGGACGCATATTGCAAATGCTGACTAGCGATGATAAATGCTGAACTACTTCCTTCTATTCATATGATTCAAGTCAGAAAAAATAAGAACATAATGGGTATAATGGGAAAAACAAGTGAGTGGTGAGTGGAGAGTGCACTGCAATGACTGTCGGATACTGAAAGAAGGGCAAAATGTCAAACTTGTAGAGAAGTGAAGGCCAGCACTATATATATCACAATGACAACTTTGCAAGGCACTAAAATAAGAAACTTTTTCTGGTAAATGATGCACATTTTGTTGCCCAATGAAGCAAAGTAAGAACCTATGAGACGACAAACAACATCAACTTTGAGGAGCAGCTTTTGATTGCTTTACATTTCACTCTGTCTGAACAATGCCAAGTGTGGCTTGGCTGTAATCTGTACTGTAATCTATAAAAAAAAAAAACTGTTACCACACATTTTTTATTCTCATCTGTCCCAAACTCTGCAAATGAGGTCAAATGTCTTCCATTAAATAAGAAATACTTTAACCTACTATTGAAACATTATTCCTTATCACACAGCTTTTATAGCATATTTGAGAATAAGGCTCGGACTTTACTGCCTACCACAATTTCAAAATTCTTCGACATCAGTCCAACAACTGTGGATGCTGCACTCAGCAATTGTGGACACGGATGTTTTTCTTTTACACTTGTAACCAGAGATCCACAGCTATAATCCTGGAGTCATTAAGAAAAAGCTTGTTGGATCTTCACCTTTGAAGATTGCCTGGTCATGTGGATTCCAGGAATACAGTTATTCAAATTATTGGGCTTCACTCTAAATAACGAAATCATAACCAAGTTCCTCAAACCACTCAGTTTTCCAAAACTCTATATTACATTTGAAGTACATTATCAAACCCAGCGTGTTATGGTGCCACGAATGCTGTGAAGGTCAATGAGAGCGCCCCCTACGGAGCAATGCAAACACTGCGTATTCCAGATGTACACATCTGTGTAGCTACTTTCTTCAGTGGACTCCTCCTCCTCCTGCTACGGCGGACTGGGAACATGTTATATGTAGAAAAAAGTGGTCAAAGTTAAATTAAAATATAGGAAATGCTAGCGTTACTACGACTTCTTGATATAAAAATAAAAAAGCAAAGTTTAAAGAATGAAGATAGTGGTGGTTTTCAAATAGTTAAAGCGACTCTTTCACTTTAGAGAGAACCGCTATTCGTGCATATGGCCGCTTGGATCGCACTGGATGGCACCCTGCAAAAAAACTGCAGTTTTATAAAGTTATTACTGTCTCGTGCTCGGTTTGGGAACCCAGTTTTTCTTCAAGAAAATAAAAAAAAATGGTTGAGGAATGAGGCGATACCGCTTGTTTTCAATGCTATTTGCAACTCTGACTGGATTATTTGAAACAAGGAAGAATGAGGGAGAAAACGTCACAAGGAAAAGAAACGAGCTGATTTGCATTTACAACCAGCGGGATAACTCCTTTTTTCTTTTGCAACGGTGCTTACCCAGGTGCCTTGCAAACATTTCTGCCTTTAGGATTGAGTTCTTGGCTGACACAGGAGCAAAAAAAGAGACAAACCACCGCAACAACAGCAAAAGAGTTCTTCACTTCCATTGTACAAAGTGCATCCTTCTAGACGCCTTTTTTACTCCACATTTCCCTTCTCCAAAAGTTATGACGTTGAGTTTCACTGGATTTTAAACACTCCGATTTGTTTCATGCACATAATCCAGATGAGTTTGCTGTAAGAAATTCAAATCCTTGTCCAAAAGAGTGGTTTAAAAAGCACTACGCCATCGATAAAACTCAGCAGCACAAAAAAAAGTGACCTGCGACAGCAATCCCAGAAAAAAAGTCATAAAACCCACTCTTGCAAATCACAGTAATCTTGATAAACGCCGTTCTCATGCATTGCGCCGTTAATTCCACGAACATTTCTAAAAGAGGCCATTACGCAAAACTGATGGGTCCAGACTCATAATGACATTAAAACAACTTTTGCCCGTAATGTCCTCAGTGCGTCTAGAAACGTGTCGACTGACAATAATCGTGACTAAAAATGAAAGTGAATGGTTTCTCCTTTGCTTTTTCCTCTCTGATGAGAAGTGCTTAATCCGTAACTTTTGTCCTCTCTTGCGCTCCCAGGAGTGGCAGGAGGGAAATTCCTGATTTGTTACTCTATCTTTGGCTGTGTGCGCCATGCGTGCGCCACCAAATTTGCATAGGCCTGTGTGCAGCAGGGTCTGCTTTTAAGTCCTTGGATAAAAAATATATATGACTTGTTGCCTAACATTTAAACAAACTAAAAGTTATTGTAGGTGATTTTGGTGAAAAAGCACTGTTGTATTTTATATGAAGAAAAATACCACTGTTGTCATTGTTATCATAAACCCTACCAGCGTATTTTAAGCATCTGTCAATCATCGTGAACAACATTTAAAATTACAGATGTGTAGATCAAAACAAAGTAGGCGATATAGTTATCTATTGAAAAAAAGTTAGTTTATGTAGTTTTTAATTGATGGATGGGGAGTGTGTGTGTCTTTGTGTGGGGGTGGAGGGGGCAGCAGTGCAGTAACTACATGAGACAATGGCTCCCCCATCTGTTAACACGGACGAAGGGATGCTGGCATATGGCACCCCCTGAGCTAAATACTGTGTGCCGTTGCAGAGCCTTTGGAAACTGTGCATAGTTGCACAGTCATGCGCCTGGAGTCTGGAGGGTTTCTCACAGGAGCACTGCAGATCTCTTTAAAGGGTTCAGGTCCCCAAGTTATTCATTACCCCTCTACAAAATGTGATGACATGTTTGTAACTTAGCCCTACTGGCATAATAACTATGTCAACATTAATAACAGGAAACATGATTTGCAGATTGATTGACAGGACTTTTAAATGGCTTAACATTAGACAACTGCTATTCTATAATAGTGTCTAATGTTATAGTAATTCATATGGTCAAAAATGTGTGTAATTATGATAAAAAATGTTCCAAAGGTGAATCTTACTCAAATTAGGTCTACTTTAATATTAGTCAAACATAGGATCATTTGTGTTGCAAATTATGCTTAAAAGGTCCTTGTTTCTTATTTGGTCACCATGTCAATTCTATCAATTACACATAAGAACAAAGTTTTACTCAAGTGTGCCAGCAAACCCAGTTCCTGTTTGGCACAACAAGGCTTCTTGACTTTTCTGTTAAGAAACTTTTGGTGTTATCATTGATACAGTGTCATTTCGATTATGCATGTTCTGCTTGGTACAGTGGTTTGACAGCCAAACTAAGGAATAAACTACAGGTGATGCAAAACAATATTATTCAATGTTTATTAAATGCATCCTCTCGAAATCGTGTTGGTAGTGATGAATTCAGAAAGGTAGGACTGCTGCCAGTACAGCTCAGAACAACAGAAGCTGCATCAATATTATCAATGGGTATGCTCCTCAATACTTGTGTTCTCAGATAACAATAGTCCATACTCAGCATAACTAAAATACCAGGGCCTGTGTGTGTGTTCATGTAAAGTGCCTCGAGTGAATAATGCAGCCAAGTTTCTTTTCTACACTGGTGCTGTGTTGTGGAACAGCTTTCTGCTACACATCATGTTTTTAAATATGAGAGGGGCTTATACAAGTCAGGTTAGGACCTTGTTATGGAACAGGGAAACAGATTTATAATGAAATCTGCAATGACACTGTTACCTTAGCTGTCCTTGTTTTCTGATGTGAGTTATTTTTTTATTTCTTAAATTGTGGTGATGTGTTTTTGGATTTCAGGATGGTATTATTTAATTTTTATGTTGAATGTCTTTGTGTTTTTTTATGTTTTCGTTGTCTTTTAACATCTTGGGATCATGTTGGAAATAAATGTTTTCACTTTTACATGTTATTCTTTGGACTTTTGTTTTTTTATTTGTCTGTTTAATCCATGAAATCAATCAATCTTAAACTTAAAACTTAAAACACCCCCTTTCAGAGTAATATATTATATTAGTATTGGATTACTTACCTGCAAAGACATACAGTATAATATTACTGGGCACGTTGTACAGTGTAGGCTATATTCAGTTTAGTTTCAATTTTCAGATTTATGTTAGGCTATAATTAGATGTTTATTTTTTTTTATCTTGTGACCTGTTCTTTTGAAGCTACAGCTTTTTAATAAATACAGTGAAGTAGTGTACCTTTAAACAAGAAGTGGAGTGGAAGTAAATTATACTGAGTATAACTATGTAAAGTATAGGATAAACTAAGTAGTTCAAAATTGTAAGTAAAAGAACATGTTGTCTTTTAGCCTGATGCTAGCCTCACCTGTGAGTGACAGAATAATATGCGTCACTACATGAGCAGACTCCTCAGTATTTATTTTATTAGGTTATTTCCACCGTTTAACTCTGCTGAGACCGGGCAAAAGCACGACTCAGAAGTCGGTGTGCACTTGTGTAGGGCGTGTGATGTGAAAAAAAAGTTTGGGAATGAAAAAAAAGCTAACGCGTCACAGCTTACTCACCTGTTTGGCTTCCTATCTGTAGCTTGCGCAGCTAGCATCGGCAGATGGTCTGCGTACAGTAACTTCACCGCTCCGCAGACACCTACACTCCCAGGCTAATGTTTTATGTCAAAACCGTGCCAGCCCTGAGACGGGCAGGGGCGGATATTACCTTTAAACGGTTACTCTGTAGCCGAAGACTCCGGTCCACTGTCACCTCCACCTCGGCGACCCAAAGGGAGCAGCGGGACGACAGCAGCCGCGGCACCGCTGAACATGACGCGGCACGGTCGGAGTGTCCCGGACAGCCCGGTACAGGAGCGAGATGCGACACCACTAATGCTGCTAATGAGATCACCGTAGACTTTGACCAGAGCCAGGAGGCTTATAAGAGCAAAGACTCATTAGAGCTGCTGAGAAGTTTGGTGGTTTTTAAACTCTGCTCCTATGACTTCCTGGTTGATAAGAATAAAGAGGTAACAAGGTGCTAAGCTTATAACCATAAAGTCTGTTAATGTGAGTTTTGTTCTTCAGGTGACTTTATAATGACACTGCAGGCTATTAAAAGGTCAGTGTAATTGTTTGACATTTTCACATAGCATACTGGAGAAAAGGGGTTAATACTGAAGCAAAACAACAACAACAGCAAACAACTGAGTTATCATATAGCAGTGTGCACATTTAAACAAGCTGTCTTAGTACTGACAGCTTATTGATAACAACAAATTGATATGCTGTAACATGAAAGGCCTCATGTTGTGCTCAATGCAAACAGTTATATGTCAGTTATATATGTCAAGTCTGAACCTATAGGCACAACTGTTTATGCCTCAGGCTCACGTGTAACGCTCATCTCTCAAATTACAACTGGTTTTTCCAAGCACGTGAGTGAACCTCTCTGCAGACTATGATGCTCATCCTCAGCTTGATGTCATGCCAGTTTTTACTGTAGTGTAATATTAATACACAGCATATTAATTGATTGGCCACAACAAGACACACTTTGCATTCATGAAAATATATCCTTTTCAGCCCATGTTGTGATGCACGGGGATAGAGCAATTATCACATCTCACTTCATGTAAACAATGAAATGAATGTAAAGTTGTTAGCTACACTGAATGTGAAGTAGTGATTTAATCTGACATTATGGAGATGTGGCTTTCAGTTTAATTGCAACATGTTATCCTCTGTCATTGTTTTAGTCTGGTATGCTCTATGTAGTTTCTTGCTTGGGGGTAGTAACAAGATTTGAATTTCTTTTGCTCACAGAAGAGCAACTTGCTGCTTTTTGTCTTTTTTTGTTAGTCTGTCAGGTAAAACCTGTTGCCTTAAAACAGCCTGTTTTTCCGGGGACATCATGGTTCACATAATCTCAGCAAAATGACATATTGTGGAATTGATTTCTGATTGATTAATGAGAACTTGTCAAAACTGGTTATAATGTCTTCTCTCTGTTCAGATAATGGATCTAGGTAAGAAGATCCTGGGCCAGAAAGGCTTCAACCAGTTCATGAAGATGACATTTTATGGCCAGTTTGTAGCTGGTGAGGACCATCGGTCCATCAAGCCGCTGATCCAGAAGAATCAGGCCTTTGGCGTTGGCTCTGTCCTGGACTACAGTGTTGAGGAAGACATCAGCCAAGAGGAGGCTGAGAAGAAAGAGATGGAGTATGAAAGTTGCGGTATTACTATACATTTCAGTAGATATTAAATACAGATATTCAACAATTAATATCAGAGTAAGAGGAATCATTGGATTACTTATTGAGAAAAACTAACAACTAAGTTGTAGATATCATTCCCCCACTGTAAATTGAACCCTAGACCCTAGAGTATTTTTCTCTTGTTTGTTGCCAAAAATAGATTTATATTTATTCCAACCAGGAAGTAAACACCCTTTACAACATGATTTGTTGGCTCTGACATGGCCCCTCACACTGGATTGGCTGTCTGGACAGAATTTCTCTCTTGTTAGGAATGCTGTCACATGAGAAGCACAAGGCTGATATGAGCTGATGTAAACTTGGATGACAGTATAAGCCTGATGCAAGCAGTCTCTCCAGACAGCAGGAGTAGCAATGTTACTTAAGTTGAAGCTCTGGGCATTCATGCGTTCATGAGTAATTAGGACATCTTGTCATCCAAAATCAAATTTGGACATTTAGGATTTGGTTCACAGTCATCATCAGTAAATAAGATCACTAAAGTTAATATTTTTTGATGCCCATTTCGTTCAAGTGAAACATCGCTACCTTTATAAAGGTCAGGTGTAGTGAATAAACAAGGTGGTTAGGGACTATATTTAAGTATCCAGTGTTTAAGTCTGTTGACGCAGACTGACACCTGACTGCAATGTCAGCTTGTGCCAGACCGAACGTCCTCTATTATTGTTTTACTGTGTTATCACGTCCTGTGAAATGATAAAGCTCCCAGGCAAGCCCTTTGCTATGACTTTTTTGACCCCTCTTGTAAGTTTTTCATACCATATCACTAGTAACAAGATATCACTGCACGGCTTTGATATACTGTGTCTAGGGGATGCCTGCTTGGAAACATCAAACGAAGTATCGAATCTCAGCCTAGAAAGCCTCAGCTTTTGTTTGGCGAACATACACCTTAAAACCTAAGACGGGAGGACAAGGCACATTAAGCCAGCTTGATCTCAGACAGCAGTGTTTGACAGGCACTCCAATGATCTGTCAAGATAGCAATAAGAACATTACTCTGTTCCTTGCAGCAAAAAGAGATATAAGGAACAGAGGAGAGTCCTGGCTTGATAGTATGATACTTACAATGCCAGGACTCAGATGTGTAAGCCATCTTAACTAAACATATAATCCCTGATTTTACAGTTAGGATTTGACTAATGCAGGCTTTTGAAGGCCACTACTGACATTTTTGTAACGAAGCTGCCAATAACCAATATTTTGTGCCAGTTGTCAAATTCAATTAAATCTTTTGATGCTAAAAGATTGACTATAATCAGTGCTTCACAGTGTAACACAGAAAGCATCTGCAACAGAATTTCAGGTACACTTAAACCCTCCTCTGACAGCGGGGTTACTTACCCCAGCTACTCAGTGCTACAGAAAACGTGATTGGTTTTGATTTTTAGATGAAAAACACAACACAATACTGAACAAGTGGCCTCAGTGACTAAATAACATGTGTTTAAGGCAATACAATTTCAGTTGGTATTAAATGGATTGCATTGAAGTCACATCCAGATTTCTACAATAACAGCGCCTGCCAAATGGCATTTAATGTCAAAACAAAAGAACTCCTAGTTGCCTGCCTTTGAATCCCACTGACATCCCTCATGTCCAGTCATCTGTTTGGTTACATGAGCTGCCCAGTGCTCTATGATGAGGGGGGAATAGGTCAAGTCTGGTGTGATGCTACAACTGCCCTCACCAGAGGGTCAGCAGGATGACAGAGGGACTATTCAGCACATATAGGGTCACTAAACACAAGGTCAGCCTCTTGCATGCCACTGCAATAAGGCCAAAATGTTCACAGAAAGAGTTCTAGTTCTCAAATTGAATCCTAAAATTTGCTGAAATTCTGATGCAACTTATATTTGCTCAAATACAGGATAAATTAACTTATTTTATCCCTTTGTGTTTCTTCTAATTTAGCTCATGCGTATCCGCTGCAGAGAAAGAGAGCATAGGTAAGCTGCCTTGTTTTGTTCTCATTTGTGGACACAATATATGATGTAATTAGAGGTAATAGGGATGCAAATTTGTTTTCACCCTCAGGCAAGGACCACAGAGAGAAAAAATATAAAGCACACAAGCAGTTTGGTGACCGACGTGGGGGAGTGACTGGAGCCCGCACGTATTTCTATGCAGATGAGGCCAAATGTGACCAGCATATGGACACTTTTATCAAATGTATCAAAGCATCTGGTAAGTAAATAGTTAAATGATATCACTAATATAATTTGTCTGTTTTGGCGCTTTGTGTTAAAGTTGTATCTGTTCTAAATCTTGCTGATTCATATTGTCATTTTTGGTATCTTCTACCAAATATTGCAAATCTTGTCATCCCTCAACACATGGACAAAGTTCTGTTATCCACTCCATTTATTATATGCAGCACAGTCTGAAAGCAAGCATCTACCATAATATTTATATCTCAGTCTTAACATCATTTGATTTATTTTAAAACTAATTATGTCCTACCCCTCTAGGTGGGAGTTCAATGGATGGCTTTTCTGCCATCAAAATGACTGCTCTAGGACGACCTCAGTTTCTGGTAGGCACTAAGGGGTGATTAAGAGGTCAATATACCAGTTTAGCTGATATTCTTGCAGCAGAGGTGGGGTGGGTTGAAATGTATGTTGTTTTTTTTTAAAGCTCCAGTTCTCAGAGGTCCTTGTGAAATGGCGGCGATTTTTCACCTTCCTGGCATCACAGCAGGGGAAAGATGGTATGGAGGCTTTAGAGCAGAGGCTGGAGCTAAAACAACTGCAGGTGGAGTTTTTCTTCTGTTGACCTGGTGATGTCTATGACACACACAATGTGGGGATGTTGCTACAAATATTTTTACAGTATGTGAAGTGCAGTGCTTTAGATTTCTATACTGTATCCATCTAGGAATTCTTGACCAAACTGGGTGCAAAAGGTGACTTCTATGGCTGGTTTACTGGAAGAGAAGAGGAATCTTCAGGGTAAGCATGAACGCAAACTACCAAAATAGACCAGAAATATCTCAGAAATATCTGTAAAACAATGTCAGTGTAGAAAATGGGGGAAATTATTCTGTTCAAAGCAATTTATAAGAAAATGTGGCTATAAGAAAAAAGTGGCTAAGCTATGAAATGCAACCAAATATAGTTTTTCTGGTTCCTGTTGATATCTTGCAATCTTCTGCCTCGACAGAACAATTGACATGCTCGACTGGAACAGCCTTATAGATGACAGAACAAAGATATCAGACCTGCTTGTTGTCCCAAATGTAGAGGTCAGTGAAATTAATGAAATGACTTTAAAAATGTTGCTAACAGAACATTTCAGTATCTTTATAAATGCCCTCCAGACATGTTTTGAGACATTTAAAATTGCTCTGCTTGGTATAATAATTTGTGTCTGATAAGGTTTTTCTGTAAAAAGTTCAATTACCTAAATAAAAATTACATCTCCTCCTTTTCCCTCATTGGAAAATCCAGAATTTATGAATATGCAAACATTGTTAATCTCAAAAGTTTGATTGGCTTCCAAATTAGTTCTAATGCCCCAAAATCATGTTCGTATGTACACACCTTAAACTGAGATTTAAGGTATGCACAGAGAAACTCTCCCTCTTCAGCAGATGAATGTGACAACAGCTTTCTAGTGTCAAACTGCACATACATCATTCTCCACAGTGAAGGTCAAACATATAAGTGACTTTACGACAACCAGACACATTTTTGAGTGGATGGGGACTTTAGATGTAACACTGAAACAATCGCTGACTTGGTATTTCCAAATTTTGCATCAGTG
The DNA here is from genome assembly GCA_038419695.1 of Scomberomorus guttatus. Taxonomy (NCBI): domain Eukaryota; kingdom Metazoa; phylum Chordata; class Actinopteri; order Scombriformes; family Scombridae; genus Scomberomorus; species Scomberomorus guttatus. Next base: position 27,604,510 of record CM076450.1, on the reverse strand, counting down.
CCACCTGCTACCGTTATTTTATTGTTATTAAACTTGATTTAGTTATGTTATGCCCAACTTTGAATAAATGTGTAAGTAAAATGTCTTTATTCTAGAGCTGTGTTAGCTCCAATTTCAGGTATGAACCCTTGTTGCTGGTTTAAGGTGAGACCTGAGTTGATTGCATGTCTACAGAAACTAGGCAAGTTACCATAGACATACAGTATCTGTTGTCCTTGGACTAAAGGCAGCTGAAGGGTGGATAAAGTAAGAAGCACTAATAGGTGTGATGCTGTGTGATATTGGGTTCATTAGCACCTCATTGTGCACAATTTCCTGGGTTGTTTGCCCAGCTAGGTGAGCTGGAGCCTCTACTGGAGGAGTTCACTACAGAGGAGGAGAGACAAATGAAGAGGATGTTGCAGCGTGTGGATATCTTAGCAAAGGTAATATTTAAGAGACTGATTACTGTACACAAACTTACACACACTTAGTAGCCAATACGTGATACAAATGCAGGAGGAAGCACTTATAGTATAACTAAATCACTGTGGTACAGTGGTGATAATTTATAGCAAATTTTGCTTTCTTGGTTGCCATGACATTTTTTGTGTAGCATCTTGCAATGTATCTTGTTTTTATGCTTATACAGTAAACTAATATGAATAGATATTTTATTAGTCAGTACTAATGTGTTGGTAGCTATAAGCACAATAATGAACCACAGGTATTCTTTGTATTGTAGAATAAAAGTGTCTATGTATGTGTAGACAGAAACTGCGATCAAATGTATTCAGTTGAATAAAGTTTCATTAACTCAACTATAAAAAAATATGTTTATTATAACAAACAAATTAGATCTTTTGTGTTCCAGCATGCCATAGAGAATGGTGTTCGCTTGATGGTGGATGCAGAGCAAACCTACTTCCAGCCAGCTATCAGCAGACTGACACTGGAGATGCAGAGGATCTACAACAAAGACAAACCTGTCATCTTCAACACCTACCAATGCTACCTCAAGGTCAGAACACAACTGGCAAAAAAAACCTGGTTCCAATGTGTTAATGATGAATATGCACACCGAGCATGCAGACAGTTGTCATAAAGTGTAAACAGACTGCTGTGAGGCTGCTGAGTTGAGGATGAAATAGTGACATTGCCAAGAATAGGATAATGTTGGTGGGGAATTGGGGAACTTTTTAAAGTTTTTTTTCTAATACACCATTTCAAATGAGAAGCTTTTAGGTCCTTAATGCTGCTAACATTAATCAGACATTAATTAGTTTAACATCCATTTTTCAGCCTAATTGTTATTCTAAAAAAAAGTAAGTAGACTTACCATATTGCCACCTAAATCATACAGTATTGAGAAATAAAAATAACATATACCATGTGTTGGATAAATTAGAACTATATAGATTATATTTTGGTCCCGATTAGTTGCTGTGCATAACGATACACCACTGCTTTGCTGCGGACACTGAGAAAGTGTTGATTTTTCTTTTCCTATGAGGATGACTGACATTTATGTGAAAACACAGCCGCTGGTTTTCTTTGTGGGTAGTTGTGGTGTCTGGTTGGTGAATGATATGTGTTCAAGGCTAGGTTAGGTAGATTAGAAACAATAGACTTGACACAGTATGAAAGAAGTATTGTGTTGTCTTGTTTAGTGTAGTTCAATCTTGATGAAAATTAAAATGTTTTGCTGGTTCAGCTCAATATAAAGAATTAGTGCATGTAAAATGCTATCTAAACGTGTTTCTAGTTGTTTTTTTGACTTGCTAATGAGTCAGTCGTCTCTGTCCTTGCTCTGCAGGAGGCATTTGACAATGTAACTCTGGATGTAGAATTGTCTCGACGTGAGGGTTGGCACTTTGCTGCCAAGTTGGTGCGTGGGGCCTACATGTATCAGGAGCGAGAGAGGGCCGAAGAGATTGGTTACGAGGACCCTATTAACCCTGACTACGAGTCTACTAATAGGATGTACCACAGGTAAGGGCTAAGAGCTGTTGACCTCTGTCCAAATTTGCACCAGCTTTTTCAGGCAAGCCTAACATCCCCTCTTTCACCATCCAGATTCTCCCAAGTGGTTCACAGATTTGAAATGGCAACAATCTACCCAGAAGCTTATGGCAATGGACAGCACAGGGATTTAATCTTTAGAGAAGAAGTCCTTCAGAGTATCTGAGTTTAAGATCTTGTGTCAGCAAGCTTCCGCCACGTTGAGTTACCCTTGTGCAAGTTACAGAAACCATCCAGCTCCAGGGATGCTGTGTCGTAACAATTCTCTGACATTCCTAGATAAAGGCAAGCTGAAAGAAATCAGCCTGCGGAAATGTTTTGCACAAACAAGAGTAAAGGCCACCCTCCTCAAGCATTCGATTATATTTTGAAGTAAACAGCAACATAGGAAAGACACAACGTCTAGATTATAGGCTACAGCACAGTATAAGGTGGGATTGAAAAATATGCAGGAGGTGGTAAAATACATGCATATTAATGCATTGAGCTACAGTATCAGGAAAGGACTGTGCAGAGGACCTCCCAGAATGGTTTGGTTCAGATTTCTGGTAAATGTGTTTTTTCAGTGTTTAAGAATATTTTCTTACTGTTTAGTTGTGTAAAGATAGTCCTGCACCACTCAATAAATCTTATATGCTAAATTAGAAAGATGAGTTGGATGAGTTATGATACAATGTAAGCCACAATATGCATACAATATACTAAATAACATATAGTTTAATGTTTTATTGAATAGTTTAAGAGAAAACAGTTGTGGTTATTCTCACTTCGCATTGCCTTCCTTTTCTATCTTTGCATAAGGTGTCTGGACTATGTGCTGGATGAGATTGCGCTCAAAAGAAATGCTAACGTTATGGTGGCTTCCCATAACGAGGACACAGTGAAACACACCTTGAGGAGGTACAGTTCAAATTCTTTCCTTACACACTGTTGAAAACACACTTAGGCTTGATTTTATACTGTATGCACATTTGAATCTATATAAACAAAATTGTGTTTTCATCTCTCTCTCTCATTCAGAATGAATGAGCTGGGTCTCTTGCCCAGAGAGAACAAGGTGTACTTTGGTCAGCTACTGGGCATGTGTGATCAGATCAGCTTCCCACTGGGTGAGAAAAACACACACTCACACACTCTTACACCTAACTATACAATGACTAGGTACTGATCTTTCCTGCCCTACATAAAGCTGACAGTTAAAGCCCAGCCTCTGCAGGATCAGTGTTGGCTGTCCTCCCCTATAGCTCTCAGCTGTGTCCTTTAAGACCTTTAAGCTACGCACATGTACTCCATGCAGACCACATGGACTGCACAGAGTGCATATGTAGAAGTCAGTCTGTGGCCTATAATGTGAAATACAGTATGAACACAGAACACACCTCAGTATTGACAAGCTGTCTTAATGAAGTGCTGCTGCGAGCTCTTACCACTTTGTTTGTCAGTCAAAGACACAGCAGTGTCAGGCAGTTGCCTGTCAATGTGAGGCTCAAGTTGAAACGGCCTTGACCGACATTGATGTAAACAGACACACGTGTGTTTCTTTGCCGTTTTCTCGAGGGGTAGAGCAGTCAGTGCTGTGTCTTTGAATCCTGAAACAATAAAGCAGTTGTTTTATGAAATACAAAAACATTGGAGTTGAGATCTTTATTACTTGTCCATCACTGTTGTTGAAGCTGCCATATTATTCAGTTTTCATGATTTATTTATTTTTTTTCCCCACTCAGGATGTTGTGTTCATGACTTTTTTATTGTAATGTGTTTTGATGTTTTGAAAGTAATTGTGGATTAGCTAAAAGGGCATTTATTTAGTTAGCCAAGGCAAAGCTGTTGCAGTATGTAAGTCTAACTGGCACATCCTCTAATTCAAATGCAGCAAACGTGCCTGATTACAAGGATTTTAATCATTTGCTGAGGGAAGCCAATCAAGATGACAGGACTTTGTTCAAAATAGGCTGTAAAAAATATGCTGCTGTAGATGCTGAAGTCACTTTAACTAGTCCAAACATTTAACAATATTTTGAAGTGGCATTGATCATATTTGATCACAAACCGATCCAATTTGTCTACATCTGTCATCTTCATCCATGTCATGTCATGCTACAAAGCCCCCTTTTTTTTTTGTCTCCCATCCCACCCAATCCAACCCCAGGCCAGGCAGGCTTCCCTGTCTATAAGTACGTTCCCTATGGGCCAGTGAATGAGGTGATGCCCTACCTGTCTCGGAGAGCCCAGGAGAACCGCGGCTTCATGAAGGGTGCCCAGAAGGAGAGGGAGCTGCTGTGGAAGGAGCTGAAACGCAGACTTGCCTCCAGGGAGCTTCTCTACAGACCGATGTACTGAAAGCACAGAAGAAGAGACAGAAGAGTGTGTCAACATGTCGAGTTCCTTTTTTTTTTTTTTTTTTTTTTTATCTTCTCTGGTTGACGGCTGCTGCTGTGGCTGTCTGTTCTATCTCACCCTCTGTTCAGGTCTCTCTGGATATACATCTCCTGTTCTACCCTGCCCTGAGATTTTCTTCTTGATGGACTGTTCTGCATGTCACTCTCTTTCTCTGTCTTTTTTTTCTTATATCTGTTTCACTGTTGTTTTTCCTCCATTGCTTCTGTTCCTCGTTGACGTCGCCCACCTTCACCACTGTCCTTTCTTATGTGCTCTGGTCTTGTTCCGTTTCTTTTCTTTATCTGCCTCTGCATCCATAAGCATTCCTCATTTTGTCTTCCCGTTGTCTATAGAGCTCTGGTATCCATCAAGTGGGCATCTTTACTGTTCTAAAAGGACTCCCTAAAATGTCAACGATACCAGGGCGGGCGTTTCTTTTTATCACCCTATTTATCTTGGAAGGGGACAATAATAAAAATAACAGGCTTGATTTAAATGGTAGTAAAGGAAGCATCAATATTCCCCTCCCATATTATGTTTTCTTGAGTCTTGGACAGCCACACAGTACCCCAAAGAGGCTTCTCTATATATTTGTGTGCTGTGTTTGAGGTTGTATTGCTGGTTTAAAAATGATGCCTGTTTATGAATCAATGAGAAAGTATAAACCCCTCTTCACAGCACATCCCTCTTCTTGTAAGAGTGGAAGGCTTTTGTTATTGTATTTACTGGGGGAAGCTATATTCTTGGTCACCGAGGTGTTACAAGAGAACATACAGTGTTCAGTATTCAGTGAGTGAGTCTCCTTTTAGTACAGACACCTGCAAGCCTGACAGGTTGTTTTTTTCTTAACACAACTTAATATACAAAGGATTAATACGTTAGAGGGTTTCTTTTTGGTCTTATTGCATTTTGATGGACTAACACTGCATTTCTTATCTTTGACAATGTAAATATGTTTGAAGCAGGTGGTTCCATTTGTAGGTCATACTTGCTCAATAAATAAATATGTACCCTATCAATATCCAAAGTCTACATCAAAATTTTGTGAAAAGAAAAAACTGAATGTTATTGACTGCAATATTGTTGCTGTGAGCCGTTTGTACGGGTTAGGTTTGGGGTTTTAATTCTGTGACATATTCCACTTGGTTATTGATACACAATTAGTATTTGAGTCAGAGGGTAACCAAGCTTCATGATAATTATGGCCTTGTCATTTTAAGAGAGCAGTCAGTGCTCTGTAGACCACCATTTAATTACCCATGATGCTGCGCTCAATACAGATCACAGAAATTGGATGCATTAATCATTACTCAGAAGAAACTTTAGTGGCTGTTAAGTTTTACTGAGGCAAAGCACCACAGAGCTGTCACTGCTGCTGTATTCTATCGGTTTAATTAAGAATCAAGTCCACTTTTGATGTAAGATGTGCCTTTGGGTATACATTTGCCAACAAATCCCTTCTTACAGGGCACTGGAGTTTTCCTGGTTAGCTTCAGTTGCAAAGATAATTTAGAGGACACATTATAGTGTGAAAAACTCTACACAAGTTTAAAGTCAGTCAAAACCAGCATGGGCTCAGCATATTCTTTGAGACTTATCAACACTTCTCCCGACATTATAGCACACAGGCATGTAATAGAGGCAGCCGGAGCTAATTTACTTTATGTAATGATGTTGACATTGTGTTACGCAAACATGAAGCATGGCATATGTAACAGATTTTGTTGGGCTCTTCTGCCATTGGTTCCACATGGTTTGATGTCTTAGATTGTTTGTTCGGCTGTGCCCTTGCTTTGCGGTCTCAATGGGACTACGCAGCAGTCCGGTGCTTTTCAAAGCACAGCTACATATGCTGTGACAGGCCTTGATGTGAAAATATATTGAGCATTGTTTCTCAGGTTTGGATAGTTGAACAGATTTTGTTTTTCCTGTCACACAGTGGATGGATTGGCTTGCTGCTTGCACTCAGGCAGCCACTTAATCTCTAATCAGAGTTGGTGTGCGAGTAGATGAACTGACAGTAAGGAGAACTGTGGCTTTAAGTCGCCCAGGAGTATTGTGCATTTTTATCTTTTGACAGCAAACAGAGATTACTGGCTCACCGTGCAAAAAACTGAAAACAAGGACCAAGCATATTCAGTTCAATCCACCGTAATGAGCAGATGTTAAATTTTTATGTCACTCCAGGAGGGCTGAGAAAGGTTACTGAAATCATTTCACAATATACAGTAGAAGGTTGATTTGATCTTGCAAAAGTGTAAGGGGAGTTGTCCTCTGTCACCACAACCGCATAACCTCACCTTAATATTTACATCAGCAATTCATCCTTAAAGTCACCATTTTAGTTAAGAACCACACATGAATAATAAGTAAGAGTCAATCAGTGTACTACATATGACTGTGGTAATGCTAGTATTACTAGCTGCCTGCTCACTGAACTTTGGCTGCTCTTTTGCTTCAACCACAACAGGGAAATCCAGTTTAGCTGCTTTTTCAGTTACCATCAGTTACAAGGACTATTTTGCATTTTAAAATCATTTTTGCTCCTCTGTACAATATAATAATATATATGTACAGTAGAGATAGAGGGAAAATACTAAAATGAGACCTTCAACACTAGACCGTAGACTGTATTTCCTGACATTGCAACATAATCTCTACATCATTTCTACATGACCAGACAGAATGACAAGCACAGTATAATTCAGCATACTGGCATCAGTGAAAATGCTGCAAGACATGTTGTCAATATTTTATAACATCTGAGACTAACTTGGCTCAAATGTCTAACAAGGAGAAAGGGTTGTTAACTTTCTGCAGAACACTGACATTTCCCCAGGAAAATAATTGGTAACACATTACAATGAGATGCACAAAAAAAGCAGGAGTTGTGACTGAGGAAAAATCAGAAACTAGGTGCTAATTAATGAGTAGCCCACAATTAGCACCTGAATAATTAGGAATACTAAATACTGTCCTATATAGTTTATATAAAGTCAATAATATATTACATAAAAAAGACTGCAGGACACTAATCAAATAATTTGTGAGAGAAATCAAATTTGTCAGCAGCAAAATTAAAATGCACGACTACTGTTGTACATTGTTAATCAAGCAGGAACACTCTGTGACTCCATTAAAACTTACATTTATTTATGAATTTATGTAGGTGTGAAACATTATTTACCCATGTAGACATGCTTGTTTTCTCTCCTGTTTTGTGTGTAGAAGGGGGTGGGGTCCAAATCAGCCACTCTGCCCTGAAACTCTGAGTGTTTTGCACCAGAAGAATGTGACCTTTGACAAAGGATTAGCTCCTTATGAATAATAGATATAACAACCGTAAAGGCATTTAATCTTTGGAGATTGTGTCATATAACACAATGTATGAATACCATAAGCTTCCTGTGATCCAGAATTAACACAAGTGGGTATGGCAAACGGATGTAGCGATGGATGGATGGTCAAAACATATCACTGCTTCAACAGAGAGCTAAATTCCAATTTAGTGTACAAAAAAAAACATCACAGCAGATCATTTTGGGTTTCAGCAAAGGTTCACTTGAAAATGAGTGTCTCCAGCTTTGTCAGACCTGCTCATCTGAAACTATGCAGGCTTGCTTTACATCACCACCTGTCCTGTCAAGCCATGTTCACGCAGCTGTCAACAGCAATCACAAGCAAACTGTTGGACTTGTCAAAACTCCTCAAGTAAATGAGCATGTGTTAGTGCTGGTTAACAGTGTGGTAGATCTACAGGTAGTGAAATAGCTGGTTGACCTGACCAAACAGCGCTGTCAAAATGTACATTTTGTCTACAGTTCTCCTTTTGGACTCTTTCGGATGGCATCTCTGATTACTTTTGCTCTCATTATGGTCGCAAATGAAGGGAATCTGTGTTGTTCATCACAGCTACTTAGTGAGAAATGTGATGAATCATTGAGCTAAGTTGACCTCTGAGCCTGCACCCGGTCCTGTACTGAAGGAATCCCCCTGGCCACAGTGAGCTCTGATGTGAACCAGCGAGTAAACAAATGAGTCGTAAACACGACAGATGGGACAGGCGATGATTAATTTCATCGGTCCAAATAGAGAGGCAGAACGTAGCACAAATGATCAAAAGCCGAGGGAGAGCAGGAGAGAGGGGAGAAATGGAAAGTTTGTGTTTTCCGTCCTGCACGCTGTCAAGTGTGCAGGACGGAAAACACTTTTATTTCACACACCAAAGCATCACATTGGTGTCATCACTGTGCTATCAAACACAAATCACTGAAATCATCTGCCAAATCTCCCGAGTGGATGTGTATGGCAGAGTGTTGTCACTTATCACAGGTTTTGCAACAGGGGAGGGCTGAAAAAATGCAAATAACATATCTTACCCCTCAAACATCCCTGAAATTATTTATTTTTTCAGTCAGTCTTTCATTACTGACTGGTTTGTGTTATTAGTAATCTCATTTGGAGGCAAGTAAAGCTGTCCAGGAAGAATTAAAAACACAATGGTTGTGACAGCGGTCTCCCAGGTCTCTCCCTCAAAGTCACCAGTAAAGGTGGATGACAAAAATGAATCTTGTCTAGATTTCTTACAGTCTGCCATTTCTCCCCCAACACCCAAACCTTTTGTTCTGTGCCAATGAATGGCGCCCATGTATTATAGATCATTAAACCGCTTTCATCTTCTCTCTTTGAGATGCACGCTGTTTTCCCTTTGAAAGCGATAAGCGTGGTGCTGCACGAATGAGCCACAGGAAAAAAAAAAAAAAAAAAAAAAAAAAAAAGTCAGGGTCTCTGTGTTGAAGAGGAAACTGCTTAGAGATTGCCACCAGTGTGGAAAAGGAGCAGAGCGGGCGATCCGTCACAGCCGCTGGCCAAACAACCTCGTTCCAACACTTATCCTGAAGGCCTAGATTTCCCACCTTTGCCCTAAACACACACACACATGCACACACAAACTCATGAAGGCACCCATGCATAACCACATATGTGCATGCAACCATACAGAAAACATATAGCTCTGGAAGTAAACATCCATGCACAGTCACACGTCAGGCTCACATAAACACACATACACACGCAGTCTCTTCCTCCCATCAGTTCCCATATCTATCAGTCTGAGGTGAGAGATGAATTGGAGCAGCTCAATGTTTTGATCATTAGTTTGGACTCATGGAGTGCAGCAGTAGTGAAAAATGAGACTGCTATCTCATGGCCACCTGTTCTTTTAATAAGAAAAAGAACAATTCTCCATTACAGGATGGATTGGCTACCTGATGCTGGGAGAAGAAAACCATGTTGGTGTGTATGCTCTTGGTTGAGTGGTTATTTATATGTGCCGGCATTGTGCATATACTGTATATAAGAAATAGAGCCTGTATATAAATAACACATAAATCTCTTGGAGTGCAAAGATCATACAGGCGATAGGTATGAATATATCAGTTTGTAGAGTGTGCGAGCTGCTATTTCTATGCCATGTATGTTTCAGGCTTATTTTTCAGATACAGCTGAAAAAACATGTGAGCCCCTTGGTAAGTATTTCTTTTATTATTAAATTGTATTTATAGCAATGTTCTAACTTAATGATATTTCAGTAGCCCTTTTAATTTAGGCTACTGTTAAACCAGAAGTTTACCCGCTTAGCGTTTTTGCTTACAAGAGATTCTAGCTAGGCTAATGTAGCTTTTAACTAGCTTAGATACAAAAGTAACAGTATGGCTTATTGTCTGTTGGTTTATGATAACAGTAAATTCCAATTTAGGATTGGGAGCATTGCAAATATTGAATGAATTATTGCTTTATTCATAGTTAAAAAGAAAGAACAGGGGAACTGTGTGTCATAGTTTTATAGCCACTTGGCTACTTGGCTAACTCCTGATTATGAGATGGAATCTGTTTATCAAAAACAGGATAGAAATCATCTACCTTCAAGAACACTTTCAAGCAACATGATTGTATAACCATGATATTAAAGAGAATACAAATATTTTACAGTGTTAATTGTGGGCCTGTTAAACATGCAAGTTTGTTATGTGACCAACTTGGCAGATGCAAGAGCTGCCAACTTTACTCTTGGTCAAATGACTGGATACACTATTAAATCAACTTCACTTAATAAAAAAAGACAGTATCAGTCATTTGTTGAAATGCTTAAAGCAACCTTAACATTTTCCTGACAAGTGATCTCTTGTGGTCAGTTGAATCATGACCTCTTTCATTGTGTGCCAGAGGAAGTCAGGGTGAAAGATTTGGCATAGAAAGCGACTGTCACAGGCAGTTCATATCTCATCGTGCACCAACAGTCAACACTGTTTTTTTCTTTTTAACTATTCTCATAACCTTTAATTACCTAAAACCACTATAAAAAGGTGGCAGGTCAGAAAACTCTCAAACTGTTTTGTTTTGTCATCAGAACTGACTTTTTTTTTCCTCTATCAAATTGTTGTTAAAGATCATTCTATAAAGAACGAAACATGTTATTTTCCCTATGCTGTTCACACACAAACGCATTTGTGTGTGTAAACAGTGTTATTTGTGTGTTTGGTTATGCCTGCATGTGTGCCTGTGGCTTTCTGTCTGTTTCTTTGCATGCGTTATTGGATATGTGTGTGTAAGCCTATAGAAAGCAGCATGCTACCAGGCAAACGTGGCATGGTGCAATCTGGTTTGGGGATCCAATTGTCATGCCAGTGCAGTCGAAGAAACATTTACCCAAGCAGTGATGCTGAGATGAAAGCAGAGAGAGAGAGGAGCAGCCAGGCTGGTTTTCTTGCTACTCTGCGGTGAGCAGACAAACAGCGATCGACCAGATTGGTGTTTGGATTTGTCAGAGATAATACTGAGGTGCTTTTGTGAAGACAACACAGCTAAACCAAAGTAAACAATGTTGAACCGAACCATATGGGTCTGACCCACTTCCAAAATATACCTATCCTTCTCTTCCTCTATCTCACTGGCATTTGTTTTAGCTTCACATTTGTTTTAGACTCCTATTCTTTAAGACTCCTAGTATTTCCTATTTTCTGAAAGGATCAGTTCACCCATATCACAAAGAAGTGCTGTATATTTTCCCACATAGGTGCATCCAGCCATGCAGATAGTTGGTTAGATGGTCTTATTTGCCCATGTTTTGAGATAAAACATTGAAAAATTATACACAAAAATTCAACAGAAACATCTCATTCCCGGAAACTGCTTCCCTGTTATTTTGGATAATCTACATAACATGATGTCAACTGATTTTATAGTGACGATTTCTTTAGCATTTTTCCCCTCCTACGGTGAAATCTGAATAATTTGACAACCTTTGTTCATTAAACTAGCTTAAAAAAGGATAGCTTTTATTAAAGTGATGGATAGAGCGGTTCTCTTCAGAAGACAATGAATAAATGAAATAAATAGGCTGAATGAACAGAACAAATTTGACACAGGATGCTTAAATCACATGTCCCATTGTGAACAGATTTTGGCATGAAGAGACCTTCTATAGTGAATATAGCCTACAGTAGATGTATTGAATAGAGTTGAAAAGAAGAGTGATTGGAGATGAACTGTGAGCCATGTCAGCAGTATTAAGTTATATGAGTCTTCCTCCAAACAGGATAAAAATAATTGTTTGGGATGATGAGTCAGAGAGCGCCTCCCTATTCTTACACAACCTCAGGCTGAACGTGAGGCTACAGCCTATAAGAGCACTGATTTTCTGGATAAGAGAGCCAAGTCTGGCACATCTTCATTGATTTCTCGCCTCTCCCTTGTATTTGTGTAGGCTCCCCACTCTGAGAGATACAGAAAGCAGGCGTGTGAAGGGGAAAAACACGGACATCTCATCCGTTCTCGTTCAGCGTTTTTGGACACCCACATCTTCATTGAAGCTGCTATCATGATGCCTATAAGAGGAAAGTGAACCCACACGTTTCTGCCTCGCCAAATGCTTAGTCGAGGTGAGCCTCTGGATGAAAGCCCAAGTGGGAAAAAATGTGTTATCCCGGTGGCAAACACCAGGGGGCAGTAGTAGTCTTCACGGCCCTTCCATGAACCTCGACCCAGCTGTGTGTATGTGTGTATGAGAAAGAGATCCTCAGCAGCATCTTCTCCTCCACAATCCTCAGTCCTAAAAAGCCCTTTTAAAAGGCTGTATGAAAATTCATCGTGCTTTCAAACTGACCTATTTTGGGAGATTGGTTGCTTGGCTTCTCTGAATTTCCCCCCCCCCCTCCATATTCTCTCTTATCGTGATCAGGATTTTGAGAAGGCAAAAGAAATATTGGCAAGTTACTGGGGCAGATTTAAAACACATGGAAGCACCAGCAATGTTTTGAGAATGTTGGTGCTAAAAATAGAGCCATAATACCCAACATGTCTCTTATTTTCCATAAATTAGGCCTACCTAAAGAACATATGGCGGCTATGCACCCACACACAGCCAGTGTGCACACACAGAGAGACATAAGACTGCTTCTTGCGCTATTCCTCTTTCTTCTTTCTCTCTTTTCTGCCATTTCATAAAGCTTCTTGGAAGTCCAAACATGCCACCATCACTGGGTGAGAGCACTCCACTTCCACAGACATGCACTGTAGTAAACAGAGTAATCCCCTCCTCCATGTTTTAGGGATTAATAATATCTTTATTCATAAGCATAGCAGGAAGACTGCTGTCGTGCTTGTGATGGGACACTTAGGCTACACACACATGCTCGCTGCTGTGCACACACACACACACACACAGTGAGGAGCATGCGCAAATGACCATTAAGTGTCACGCGGGCCGGCTTGAACACACATGGCCTTGTCTTCTTTCCGTGATGACATGATCTGTGGGTGGCAGATTGATTTGGTCCAGCGAGAGAGAAACAATCAGATCAAAGAGGAAGAGGAAGTGAGAGAGAGAATAAGCAAGAGGGGGGCGAGAGAGAGAGAGACAGAGAGAGGGGGAGAGAAAGAGAGCTCTTCCACTTTGACTTGATGGATTTAACTCTCATTCAAAGAGGCAGACTTACGACATGGGAGAGAGATTCATTTTTCCTTTCTTTTATCTGCGGAAGTACTACAGTGTCTCTTCTACACGCATAACACACACACACACACACACACACACACGGTTGTAAAAACACTGTGCACACTGTGCTCTACTGTCGTCTCTCTACACACACACACCCCAAGCACTCATCTTTCCTCTCTCCCCTGCTCTTCTTCTATCTCCCCTTCTGTTCTTTCAGAGATGGCTCCAGCTAACAAGCCCGGGGCTGGGAGGTTGCATTAGTGAGGTCCTTGGTCCACAGTCCCCATCACTGAGCTGGAGGAAGGGTTTCAGAGCAGTGCTATCTATCTGATTGCCCGTGTGATAAAAGAATAAAGCTGTTAAGGGTGGAAGAAGAGGAGGAGGAGAAGGAGGGTGAGTATCATCATAACAGCCTTTGGGGGGCCACAAGTTCGGTTCCTGGGGGCAAGATTGGGCACCTCTGATTTCCCTGCAAGCTCGGTACCCAGACTGATAAGACACAGGCAAAGTGCGGGGGGTTTTAAGATGTATGTGTGCATGTGTGGGTTTCTTGGTGGCATTTTGTTCATGAGTGTGCAACCGCGGTATGTGTTTGTTAGTTTGTGTGTTTGTGCATGGTCCTAGGCGAAGATTATCTTAGCACTCATTATCACTCATGGTGAAGATCATCATTATAGCCTCACCTGCCCCACATGGCTCCTCTACCCCCCCCCCCCCCCCAGTAACTCACTGCTAATACCCACACTGCTCTGAGACACACTGTAGGCTGCAGTGAGCAGTAAAGGGCACACACTGTACTTAAAAACGAGGCTGGCTTGCAGGGATGCTTTGCTTCCATCAGGAAATATACACCAGATATAAACTGTAAGTTAAACACATTCATCCATAGAAAGCAGACATCTCAAAAGCAGTCAGACGTTCGCTACTGTTGGAATTGTTTTGTCTGAGTGAAAGCTGCTTACAAGCTGCTCCAGCGGTTTACAAATCTGTCTGTGGAAAACAATTCTACTTCCTTAGACCTCCCTCACGCCCATTGTTCTCAGTCTTCTGTGTCCCATGTGGACATGTGGACATTACAGCCAACTCACCCCTTGATCTCACTTTCTGCAGTGAGTGCATTGTTCCCCGATGGAGGCTGCATAGTAGATCTATCGCTTTGTGATGCAAATCCTGCATGTGCTGGATTTACTGCACGTATTAATAATGCTAATGTGAATTCAGCTATATTATTGTTCTTTTATCCCATTTCTAGCAAGGTGATGATGAAAACTTTCCAAAAGCGATTCAAAAGGTGTGAAGGCAAAATGTCAGATGAAGATATTTTGTGGGCAGAGCTCCATTTTGCAGCAGCACAAATGCATTACAGCATGGATTTGGATAAGGCTACAGTGCATGTATAAACATCCTGTTCTGAGTATGACTAATGGAGCCTGTCCTCCCAAGAAAAACGACACTATAGGTCGTAATGTCAGTCGCCAAAAACGACCTATAGTTACGTTTGAGTGACAGACGCCATGTAGTGGTAATTGGAATTATGACCTGGAGAAGTGATGCTGTTCAGATGACTTATTTGTTCGTTTCATTTGGAGGACTTGTTGGACTAATGTGAAGATTGTGATCTAGGTCCTGTTTTCACTTGGACCACTAGAGGAGTTGTTGGGTTCAGTTCAGTGCACAAAAATCTCTACTATTCAGTTGTAAATTGGAAAGTTACACATCAGAAGCATGGAAGAGGAAAAATACTATGAAAACATGAAATATATGCCACACAGTAGCAAAGCAAGCCTTTTGTCACACCAACAAAGTGAACCCTTTTCCCCCCCCATTTTTTTCACTATTTGTCAAAAAGTAATCTTGAAAAGCTGAAAGCTGTCATCTAGTTCTTATTGCAAGTTGAAATATAGTCTTTAAAAGTACAACCGTATTATTATTCATGACGGACATCAAATCACATTTCACCTACATTTTAATGTTGACTGAGGAAAAGTGGTGGGTTGTGAATAATGTCATCTCAAACAGTTGAAGTTCTGATTATCTTGCCACACGCCCAGAAAATAAGACCTACCATCCCACACAAGCACTAGAGTAGTATAGAGAAATACTACTAATGCTTCATGTGCTTTCAACATAGTTTAAATGTGAACTTGAGCTGTTAAACATACATTTTTTTATAGCCTGGTCCATAGCCAATGAAATTTTTAGACCTCCTTATGCTGTAATGCACTGCATTTGATGGATGAACTTCAATCACTCATTCAATAACATCAGCATAGAAACATATGCTCCAGGGGATACTTCTTGGAGCTGATCCTGCTCTCCTTTTAAAAAGCAGAAAAAAAAAAAAGAAAAAAAAAAAAGCCTTTTTGGGTCTTTAAATGCTGATTTGTTCTGTTACGTAGCGCACAATAATAGAAAGGAACCCAAAGGGCACACAGAATGCAGTGGAGAAGCTAACAGAAGAGTTATTTTGTGAAGACAAGAAGAGAAATTAGGGGTCTGTGTTGGTGGCATTCTGTCTTTCTGTCCAGGAGCTGGTGTGATGGTGGCATGGCCGACATTTACGGCGGCCTCTCCGAGTTCCAACTATGCAGTGTCTTTGTCAATGTCTACATCTGCATCTGTGTCATCGTGTGGAGTGCAAGGGAAATATGTCTATGATTGTCAGCTTCAGACATTCGTAACAAAGACTTTTGCTATGAGAAATACTGGCTGGGAGAGCTAACTCAGCGAGCTGGTCTGCTACTCCCAGTGGGCCCAAAGGAGACCACGGCTTTGCCTGGAGCTGCGCCGGAGAGGAAACATCGAAAGCGGTGCGACAGGATGCAGAAGCGGGGCAAGCGTGGAGGAGTGCAAGCTAGGCTAACCGCTAACCCCTACAAACGGCAGTTCCAACAATCATGCTGGCTAATGTTTGTTCTCTGGGCAGCAAAATGGATTATATAACCCCCCCTCATATCAGTGCTGGTCACTCGTTAACATACACCAGTTGTCAACATTGAACTAAAACATGCACTTTCTCTCTAAATGCACTTTAATGCACTATGCTGCTAACTGTTTTTTCTGTTTGTTTTTTTCTTGGGATTTTTAGATGTATACCTTTATCCTTTCTGTTGTTGCACTGCTGTGGGCTGAGTGGAACAGCAGTTCATTTTTTTGAGTATGCAAGGACACAAGAAAATGACAATATACTAAATTTTGAATCTTGAACAGCGGTTATTATCTCACTTCATTTGACAATGACATATAGAGACAATCCTAGACAGAATGTGTTTAAGCACTTTTCTGGTTGTTTTCCCCCCTTTTGTGTTTCTCCTTGACAAAGAACCTGCACTAGAAATTTCACCTGACATTGGCAGAGCTCCAGTGGGAAGGAGCAATGAGGTGTGGTTGAGGTGTGCAAGACTATTTCTAAATGTAAACAGAGGCATTCACCACCACTGAGTCGCATCTGTCTCTGTCTGCGGATATGCCTCGGTTTCTTTTTTCCCCCCCACACATAGCCCCAAAATATTCACTGACATGCATGCTCACACATAAATTCATCTCGTTCTCTAACCCATCATCCAAATTCACACTCCCTTTCAGTTGTTTAATCAATGCAGAGGATCGTGGGAAAAAAAAAACAAAACAGAAAGCGGAGCAGATATTGGCTAGGCAGTCGATGCATATTCTAGTCTCAGCAGTCCCAACTTCAGTTGACCTTGAGGTGGTGTTAGAGGGAGGTATAGAAAGCCGTCTGCCTTTCTGGCTCAGTAAGGGTCTCTTTCACTCACACTTCCCTCTCACCTACTTGTTTTTCAATTCCCTCTCTTAACTTGGTCCCACATAAAAGTATACAGTGTTTTCTCTAATCCGTCCACCTCTTATACTGGCTTTCCCTTTCCCGCCCTCTGTCTCACACACACAATTGTAACACCTAGCAGAAACGAGTCCCTCCCTGCCATCCATTATCAGCTGCGACATGTACCAGAATGTATTACATTTGTTTATTTATTCTTGATTATAAATGAATGTGTCTTTCACTTCTTTCTGTTGCCAGTTGATATAACATAATAGTGATTCAACCAATGGCCCGTTCAGAAAAGCTTTTATATTTTCTGTTCTGTACACCTGGGGCCTGTTCCAACCAAATCTACTGAGTTATTTGGTTGAGTTAAACTTGGAACACCAACAGAAAACTTGAAGGTTTTACTCAAAAAATTACCCAGATTACCACCTATTGAAACTCAAACTTCATGTGCAGAAAATGACAAAGACATCACAGCAATGAATACAAAGTTTTATGCGTGATAAATAAACTTCAAAATACAATTTGAGCTGCATTTCTTTACTAAATACACAGTTGTAATGTAATGTTCACAAGTAGCGCTTCCAGTACGTCCTACACACAGTATGCTAAGTTATTACTTTTGTTGTCATTATGTTTTCTATATCTCTCATTGTTACACAGTAGATTGAATATACAAAATACATATATTTGAATGATTTTTGCACCAACTTGATACTACATATACTTTCGATGTATTTGTGTAATGTTCATGCTGCTTTTATATTCCACACCCTCACCATGTTCTAATCCATACTATCGTTCTTTTCATCAGTGCATTTTCAATAACATGTTATATAATAACATAAGACGAGGCCATAAATATTAATGTTGTAACTGTGCATTGTAGCATTTTAAATAGTTTTGGGGGAAAAAATTGTCTGCATTGTTCCCAGGAATATGATTTTTTTTTTCAGAATATTAAATTCGTCCTGTTAAAATAAAGTGATAAATGCATGTAAATGCATGTCAATAAAATGCATGAAAGCAGTGACCACTATGGCTAGAAAAAGTAAGGCATTGTGGTTAAGATGTATACCATATAACTGCAATGCCCCCAGTTTGATTAGACCACTCTTTCTCTCTCTCATCTCTATATCAACTGTTACTACCCAATAAATAAGGCAAAAAATATAATGTTAAAAAAAAGATGGGGAAAAACCTAATTCCCCCATTGAGATGATCCACTGCTGAGTTTGAGGAGATTTTAAATATAGACCCAAAAGAGAAACTTCAACTAGTGTAGCTCACTAATTAAAAAGCAACGTCCTTGCAAATACAAAAAATTGCCAGGAGCATTCGTGAAATCCAGCATTGGTTAAATGTTAAAAACAGGTCTAAAATGGATAACTAAGCCGTGGCATGTAGGAGTAACCTGACAAAAAGTTAGACGGATTAAAAGGTCATCTTTTGCCTCGCCTTCAGTGAAGTAGAAGCAGTTGAGCTGAAGAACAGTCTGAGGCAGAGAGAGAAAGGGATTAACCCTATCCTCCAGGACAGCAGGATAGTGTACATGTCTGTCTGCACCAGTGTGTGTGAGCATGCATGTGTGTGTGTGTGTGTTTGGCATATCTGTATTCTGCTCACTTCCTCTATGCATGTGGGATGCAGCCAGTAGATGGAAGGTGGTCTGGCATTTAAGCATTTGACACTATCAGTGGAGTGCGAGTGAGTGTCAGGAGTGTGTGGGTGTGCAAGCATGGGCGAGACGAGGAGGAGGGTGGGCGGAGGGAGAGGGTGTGTGTGTGTGTGTGTGTGTGTGTGTGCGTGTGTGTTGGTGCTGGGGGGGTGGGAGGGATTTCCACTGAGCCACAAAGCAGATGGTGCAGATGTGAGTGGGTGTTCTCAGTCTCAGCAAGGCCAGGTTTATCCAGCAGCCATGTGGAAGTCCAGAGATTCATCTTCGTCTCACTCTCCATTGAGGATTACGCTGCTTACTAGCTCATTACCAGCCTTGGGCTAAACTGTGAACATTTGTATGTATACAGCACACATAACACAGTACCAGGCCACATATTGTGGCAAAGTTTAGGTTGGGAAAAGTACAGGCTTTAAATTCTGCGAGGTGTCGAAGTGATGCATCATCATCATCTTGCATTGCTCATCACAGAGGGGAGGAGAGGGGTTAGGTGTAGGATGAAAAAAAGGTTTGTCAGATTGTAGCTATTTCTAAGAGAGGTGCTGAGTGTCGAGGTGTGATGCATCTAACATATGAAGCTTTCTTTCATATTGTTTCATAAGCCACAATCATGCATATCTCAACATTATTCCTTGCTTGTCTAAGTGAACATTACAAATGCTTTTCTCATGTAGTTTTGGTTAACATTCTTGACTCCGTGGTGGTTGAAAAAACATCACATCATTAATAAATGTATGAACCAATTACTCCACAAATCAATTATTCAATTTTTCCATGAATTAACCATCCAAGCAATCAGCCACATATGAGTCAGTCAATCACTGTTGATCCAAGAGAAGTCCCCCCCAACTCCTTTTCTCCCGACACCATTCTGCCCTTCTCCCATCTCAATAGATAAACGAGATGGGAGAAATACTGAAGATGCAGTGTCTGATGTTCCTGCCTACAGGGTAGCCTTGGGCCAATTTTCATCATTACTTCCACGTTCTTAAAGTATTCATCTGTGGCCTGTTCTTGACACATTGGTGGCATTTTCAGTATGTCAGGTATGTGCCTGTTATCAGCTTTAACAGTCACAAGTAATGTAGCATCAAGAAATTCTGTCTTTGCACAAGAGTTAGTCCCAGCTCACCTGGCTTGAGCTAAGATCGAAGTGTAACAGGCTGGCTGCGAAAAATGGGCTTCTTCCATTAGATTATTTTTTGGCATTTAGTTAATGTGTGACATTTATGAAGCTTTATTGACCGGCAGGAATTTCAGAAACATCAATACAGCTGGAGAGTCATGGCACCAAAAGAAACATTCCAGTGTTAACAATTGATTATATATATTATATATATATAAATAAAATGATAAATGTACCCTGTGAAGTTTTAGTCCATCAGAAAGGCTATGTGGAGCGATGTTTGATGAGTGAGTTCTTGTTTTTAGCGTTCTGTGTACATGCACAAGCAAGGGGGCAACATTTTCATACTATCCCACTGATTACCAATTGGTGGTGGTGGTAACCAATGGCAAGAAATGTAGAAGGGCCCAGCAAAAGTTGGGGGAGAAGAAGGCTGCTGGCTGATGTTAACACCATTTTCTGACTCTTTGAATTTAAACTATTGCTGTTTGTTCACCACAAAACTCCACAGGATACTCTTAAATTAGTAAATGGAACAAGGGAAAATATTAAAATGTTTCACAATTAATTTAGCAGTTACATTTAGAATTCAATTAGTAATTCATAATTTAGCTCTGTGAGGCTGAACTTAAGCATATCAATACTTTGTACTAAATGCTAACAGGTTAGGCAGGTGCAATGTTAACCATGTTCACCTTCTTAGTTTTGCTAAGTTTGGAATTTCTGCTTTACAGGAATTTGGTTAAACCAAAGCAACGTATTCCTAACGTGATTGCAATTCATCCTGAGGACAACATGAATGTCTCTGTACCAAATTTCATAGAAATCCCATCAATACTTGAGACATTTTCCTCAATGCCAAAGGTGAACATCCAGAGGAAAAGTCAAGAGATCACCAAAGTCAGTCGGATTAATCCTTAGGGGACTGTGAATGTCTGTAAAATTTTAATGGCAGTCTATCCAATAGATATTTCAATCTGGACCAAAGTGACTGATCAACATTGCCATCCATAGAGTCATATGGTTAGCATGGCTATAAACAGATTAAGAAAATAGAAGTATTAATTGGCAAATGTGATTATCTTGTTATTACTGCATATTATGTTTTTAATGTATTATTACAATGCAAATATAATTGCTGCTTTTAATTTAGCAATGTATTAATTTAAACACTGAATAAATCTGTAATTATTCTAGTGTTACTCTCCACACTCCAGTTTGGGAGGTACCTACACAGCCCAAGCTACGTGACTAAACTATGTGAATTAAACCCTGTAATTGACATGCACAGTACAGTCATGTTTTCACATTAGACAAATAAAGAAATAATGATTCAACTAGACACGAGTTAGCTGCCTAATGAGGGCCAACAAAAGATCCAACAAAACTTCTAGTGAGGAGGTAACATGATGTAAATATACCCGAGTATCTTGCTTTGTTTTTGTGTTTTTTGTCTAGAGAGAAAGGCAGTGTAGTTGAGTTATGTAGGTAGATGTGTGGAGTTTGTCTTCCAAACCAGATCAGAGGCTGAAAAGTGAGTTTTGAAAACAATAATGGTTAAATAAAGTATAATTGTAATTTTATAAACTAATTGAGTCATTGGTATTTATCAGCAATCTACTGTGTCCCTGCAGATAAATTGTTAATTTCCTTTTGCTATGGGGCAAGGACAATTTTCTTTTTGACCTGGTAAAATTTGATCAAATCTATATTACAGACATATTACAACATTATAACTAAACTGATTAACCCACAAAATTATGCATTTGTTACCATGTGATATGCATCAGTGTGTGTCAGATTACATGTGGCCACTACTGCAATATTCTCCCTCTCTATCAAAACTTGACTTCAGCCTCTGGTCATTCCTCCCTTCCCTTCCTTTCATCATCTTGGTCTCATTATAATAATCATCCTCCTTCTCCCCCTTCTTTTTCTGTATTTTTCATCTCTCGTCTTTATATCTTCCCTCCCCCTGAAACCCTCAGCATGTAACTCCACTTTCTCCCATCCATCCCTCCGTCCTTTCCTTCGTCAAACAAACTCCCACAATCCCTCTCGCTCCATCTAATGAGAGTCAGGCAGAAGGGCTCCTGTGGTCCAGAGGACAATGGCAGAAGCGTGAGAGCAGCGATTCGGCCATTTCGAATTGATTAGCGCACAGTGTCCCGCCTCCCAGCCACCATCAGTGGCCAGCCAATTAAGTATCTGATTGACAACTGAAATGGTGATCGAAAAAAAAAAACCCCACACACACACACACACACACACACACACATGATGGATGTCGATCCAACTACTCCCACTCTCCCTCCCCTTGTGTACCTCCAACAGGCCAGAGGCACTGGTGTTTTGCAGACATGTGTGACATTTCAAAAATGTTTTGGCACAGATGTTCGACCTTTTTGCTTAAGCTTACCCCAAATACGTTTAAAACAATCCTTGTCACAATCAGTAAAGGCGGGCCCAAATGCAGACACAGACAATGGAATTAAGTAATATAAAAAAGGGGTTTATTGTAGAAATAAAGGGGAATGAGGATGGCCAGCAAGGCAGAAGGTAGAAAGGCGATGGCGGATGGCAGAGCTGAGCTGAGCTGAGCAGGATGGTGGTTAGCAGAGTTGAGCTGAGCAGGACAGGCAGATGAGGGACAATGTGGCTGGCTGAGGATAAGCTTGGGGGTTTAGTGAGCAAGCAGGCGAGACAGGCAGGCAGAGTGCCCGCAAGGTAGTGGAAGGTCCTGGAAGCACAAGGAAACTCGGTAAGTACAGGTAAGAGGCCGAGAATGAGAGACTACCACTGTAGTTGAAACAATGATCAGGTGATAAGTGGATGGAGATATACTGTTGAGTTGATGGAAGGCAGATGTGCAGGCTGGGCAGGTGAGGTGAATGAGCTGTATTCAGGAGGGAGCTGGAGAGTGCCAAGGAAGGAAGCTACGCCCTCCCACACACACACGGGAGAACAGGAGACACAAGGGAAAAGGGAAACACATGGAAACAAGGGAAATAGCTGGAGGCACAGCCGGGGCCGTGATAGTACTGCCCCCTCAATGAGAGCCTCCAGGCAAACCACCAGGCTTGTCAGGGTGGTCTCTGTGGAAGTCCTGGATGAGAGAGGGGTCCAAGATGAGCTGGCTGGATATCCAGCTGCGTTCCTCTGGGTTGTATCCCTTCCAGTCATCCAGATACTGGTACCCACGGCCTTGGAGGTATAACGTCCAACTACTGCCAGACAGTGTAGGCTGGGTGGTCGTCGATGATCTGGGTGGGTAAGGGGGAATAGCTGAAAAGCACAATGGACTGACAGAAACTGGTTACAACGGGTGGCCAGGAAAGGTGGAATGAATTCTTATGGAGGGAGGCAACTTGAATTAAACGGCAGAGGGATTGATGATACAGTCTATCTAAAGAAGTCCAATGTTGGGTGTTAGTTTTCTGGATTCGGTTTGTCAAGGTATATATATTTGGAGGAAAGCCAAACTCTCTGACCTTGCTGGTAGTTGGGTCCAGTGACGGTCAGCGATGTGCTGGTTTGCCGTCTGCGGAGTGTAGCAGAGCGGAGTGGAGTGGGCATCCTTCCACACCTTGTGACAGCAGCCTGGGCCTGGACTGAGGGTATGGCAATTTCATCCTCCTGAGCAGGGAACACAGGTGCTGATAACCCAGAGAGCATTCAAAGGGTGACATACCTGTGGCAACACTAGACAAGGAATTGTGAGCGTATTCAATCCAGGGAAGATGATTACTCCAGGAAGAGGGGTTCTGGGCTGTGTCACAACGAAGTGCAGCTCCCTGGTCCTCGTTAAACCCGCTCTGTTGGTCTGAGGATGGTAATCTGATGAGACTCACAGATGTTCCGAGAGCCTGATGCCTTCCATACCTGGGATATGAGTTGTGCTCCATGGTCGGAGACAATGTCAGTTGGAATCCCATGGAGTCGGACAACGTTGTGGACCAGGAGATTGGCGGTTTCCAAGGATGTGGGGAGTTTGGGTAGGGGCACGAAATGTACAGCCTTGGAAAATCTGGTGAAAGAGGCTTATGTTGTCTTAATAATCCTTGTATTTTTCTACCAATACACCAATACTGTTTTTTATAGTTCCAAGAAATCATGCTTTCAATCATGAAGATAATTTCATAATTGTGCATTTATATTGCAGACAATGATTTCATTTTTTAAATTTTGCCGGACCAGGTGGTAGGGATTTCTGAGGTCGAGTTTGGAGAAGATGGTGTCTCTCTGGAGTGGTTCATAGTTTTCTATAAGCACTGGCTGTTGGCCAGATGGCCACTCATTAAAACATTATCAGCTGTCTACTTTCTTGCTGTTTTTTTTTTTTTTTTCCCCTCTTAGTGAGTTGCTTCTCACCCTATTGAAGTAAAGTGCTTTGCATCCAATTGAGTGGAAAGCGAAAGCTAAACTGTCACTCACTGCTTGTTTGTCTGTACTTGCTTGTCAGTTACACAAAGTAACTGACAAGCATGAGTAGGCGGGGCAGGTAATGAGGCCACAGATTTGTGGGATTTGCCAACTTAAGTCCAAATGGTTTTCTGCCTCTTTCTGGCAAACAAAATAGACACATAGCTTTTTGTTATTGTGAGCTGCTTTTCACGCTGATTGTATCACAGCGATTTATTGACGTGGAAAGTTGTTTTAGGACTCGTTTATCTTGCCCATCTAATTTATATTGCTTATAACAGCTCGGCTCACAGCCCCTCCGGATGTACTGTGTCTGCCATAGAACATTGGAGAAACACTGATTTTTAACATGAAACTGCTTTATTTAGTGTTTTTACTGGTTTTAATTACCAGGTCCATTTGTTATGGAGGAGACCTCAGCGGATAATTCAGCTCCCGGTAAAAAACCTCCTGAACAATGAACACCGAAGGAATCCTAACCTAAAAACAAGCTGAGCACCTAGAAAAAAGTTGAGTTAGCGTTAGTGGCAGTTCAGCTTGCAGCCCCTCCTGATGTCCTGTGTCCGCAGAAGAGCGTCAGAGTAACACTGATTTTTAACGTGAAACTGCTTTATTCAGTGTTTTAATTACCGGGTGCATTTGTTTTGGAGAGGAGGAGACCTCTGCGGATAATTTGGCTCCTGGTAGAAAAGGAATCCTAAACTAATAATAAAACTGCAATGGTGGTTGTTTAACAATGAAGACAACCCCCATAATCCCATGCTACTTCACAACATTATCTTTTGTTATTGTTTTAATTTAGAGACCCCTAGCAGCAGAAAATTACATACTGTGCGTGGAAGCCTCCCAAATCGGTAAAGCCCATGTATTTTTATTTCACCTGTCATGCTCTCAGATATGTCCGCTTGCTTGTAAGATTATATTAACTGGAAAGTCCTCCTTTTTGGCTGGACCGGTCATGGACCAGCCCTATAACCGAGGTTGTCCGTGAGTGAGTGAGTGATGAAGTTATACCACTAGTCGGCCGGCTGAGAGTTGGAGTTTCCTCATTGGCCGTGTGACGCAGAGCGACTGTTTCCTGCTCCGAACTCCCAGCTTAAATACAATGAAGTTGGCTAAACTCCTGTTTAAACAGACGTATACCAACATCTCTACCATCTCCTACCGTCCAGTGTGATTGACTCTCTGGCTGGCAGTGCTGTCAGCAGCCAGGAGGAGAAACGCTCCGCGGTGTGTTTGGATTTTATAAGTGAACTAATACCAGGACGCAAGCTTTTTATTTCTCTGATGTTTTCACATCGCAAACGATGAACAACAGGCATTAAAACACGAATCTTGCAGGTAAAACATGTGACTCATGTAGCTGTTATATCAGTTTAGTGTGGGGCGGCTATTTTGCAGGTGCGCTTGATTTGACTGTAACTGCAGTAACCAGGTGGAGATAAGCCTCCTGAATTTGCACCCCAAAATGCTGTCAAAACTTTCATTTACAATTTCCACTGCAGCCCCCATGATCATCGACCAGGAAACAGGCAGAAAAAAGGCGCCCCAAATAACCATAACTCAGACAAAACACTCAATGAGTGAAACAGATGAAAGAGCAGGGGGAGTTAACAGGTAATTAGAATAGTTAATTAGAATTAAAATAAGTTCTTTCAAATCAAACATCCCAAGATATGAGTGGAAAGTATTGTTCTTGCAACTGCATTTATAACTTTTTTTTTTTTTTTTTTTTTTAACTCTAACATAGCTTAACCATGTCATGTGATATGCTACTTCAGTACACTTTACCAGCAAATATTACTGGGACCACTACAGAAAATTGCAGATGAACATCTAATATCCAGGAACTCACATTATAGATACTACCACTGACTATTCCTGTAACAAATTGGCCACAATTTCATACACACACACACACACACACACACACACACACGGTCCAGCCATATCCTAGGTTTTGACCTAGTCTTGTTCTGACCAAAACGAGGTATAGCACTCCAAGGTTTGATATACATTTGATTGACAAAACAGGCGTTCTAACCATTCAATAGTACAAACTACGTGGGAAAATCACCTTGAACCATTTGGGAATGCATTTGGAATTATCTATGCACTGTGTAGTCTATAATTTAGTCTAATCTATGAAAATTTGAAGGAAAGAAAAACACCCCACATTACATAGCCAATTACAGTATGTAAGGAGGGATGTGAAGTTTCAACAGCCCTGTTCATATTACTTGTTTAGAAGTCGCACCCCTAGGGCTTATAGTCTGATCAAGTGTGAAGTAGATTCTTTCCCAGGTTATTGTGTGGGAATGACAACAACAGTGTCACTCAAAATCAAATGTTAATGTAGACCCACAGGGGTCTGCTGCTTCATCCCTCTCACTGCATGAATTAACAACTTCATTCTTTTATAATATTACAGAGAGGCCTATGTCAAAAAATGAAAAGAGCACCACCAAGCCCTTCCTTCTTTAGTAAACCTGTCAGTTTATACAAAATGATAAACATATTTGCTTACCTTAAAATGTAAATTGGTTTAAGTCTATTTATGTCCATTCAACTTGATTGACAGACATACCATTTTCTTTGTGTTTTTAGAGTATGAGGATAAAATTTTAGAACCACACAACCAGGGACCTCCACTGAGAAAAAGGCAGACACAGAACGAAGGAAGCCCACAGAGAAAGATAGAGACACAGTCCCAGGGAGATCCAAAGAGAAAGAGGAAGAGCGGTCCACTGAGAAAGAGAGAGAAACAAAAACAAGGAAATCCACTAAGCCACTTAGCGCTACAGAAGGTCAGGCCCCACAGAGTCAGAGTCAGGAAACAGACCCTGCATCTGTAGCCATGCAGTTACTACAGGAATACTTTCCTGAGGATATGAAAAGGCATGCTGTTCATTTATTTCATACATGTTCCTCACTCTCTGTAACAGATCACAAATAAAAGAAGGGAAGTGAAAGACCAGTTTTAAGACATCGCTGACTCACAGACAAAACCCCATTTCTTTTTCCAGGCGACACAGGGCTTTGGTGGCTAATATATATGTAGAAGGAAAGAGTATGTTCTGCCTCTTTCAATCAGTCAGACTCCATCAATTGCAAACAAAGAGTTATCGAAGATCATTCTGCATCCGGTATGCACACAGAAATATTCGAAAAAAGGAGTTGGAAAGAAGGAATTCCTCCCTGGCTGCTAAATACCAAACAGCTATAGAGGTGAAAGATACAGTGACATACAATGCCTTTCATTCTGCCTGGCTTGAACAGGAGGAAATAGCCAACCACAAGCTGGGTCCACTGCTTGAATTTAAGGAGGAGGATTTTAAGGAGAAGCTGATTGGTAAGATTCAAGTAGCAAAGTATCATCCTTGTCGACAAAGTCACTGACTCTGCAGTCATGGAGCAACTGCTCATATATGTTGGTTATGTCGATGCCCATGGAGAATCTCATTTTGACTTCCTCGAGCAAAGTGACTCTGCTAATGCGGTCTACTGTCATACTTGGAGCCTTACATGCATGTGGCCTACCACTGGAGAATTTGTGTGGTTTTGGATCCAGTGGCGCCAGTGTGATGATGGGTTCAGAGGGAGGAATATGTGCTTATTATGATAAGAAGTCACTGTATTAATCATGGGCTAGCACTAGTATGTGGGGACAAAAATGACCTTGTGAAGTACATAGAAGTGATTGGGGTCACATTAAGGCTATTGTGGAAGTGGCTGGAGTATCTGAAGCACTCAGCAGCATTTATCAAGTTGCTGCAGGAACAGGAGGCGTTTGGCATCTCTACCATTAACAGGGTGGTCAAAAACTTCTCATTTCAGACACAAAGCTAAGGTAAGAGGAGCTAACAGGTGACTGGCTATCCCACACAGCTAATGCCCAGGCTAAGGCATAAGGTAACCTCATGTTATAAGATATTTTTGCCTTTGAAAATCTTTTAGATAACACTAAGCTGCACTTTCTGTACTCCAGTACAACAAACTCTTCCCCACACTCCTGTCTCCATCTTTCAGTCACATTTCCACCATTTTCTTTCTACAACAACTCAACTCTAGTGACATTTCAGAGCAAATCTCTGTGGTTGACTGGGCATACAAAACACAGGACTTAAACATTGCAGACTGGGATTGTGCATCCCATTTGTTTTTAAGGTTTCATGTACTAAAACATTTTGTGTACCAAAATGCGTTTGACATTTCTTAATTAACAAGGCGCTAAATGTGAAAAGGCATCACTTGAAGTGATGAACCCAGAGAGGATTATCACCTGACTCTGCAGTTTCCTTCATTTCTATGGTGCATTTTAGCATCTTTCAGCTCATTGTTCTGGTTTTATGACCTGTACATTTACAGTTTGGTTGAGTCTCACTGCCATGATCTTTCCCTAAACTTAGCCAAGTTGTTTCTGTGCCCAAACCTAACCAAAGCATTGTTAGATAAACCTGATTTATTTTTCCAACTGTGATTTGTCAATATAAGTGAAATGTTTATGTGTCATTCCAGAGGACATGGGCAACTGTTATATTATGTCATTAAAATTGGAATACTTCTTGTGTATTTCATAATTGTGTTAGTTTAATTATGTAAAAAAAATGGACTCTACATAGAAATTAACACTTATGAATAGCAGAGCAGATGGACCCAAATGCAGAGACCAAAGGCAAAAGCAGGATTGAAGAAAAAGTTCTTTATTCTTGGATGTGCGGACAAAAAACAAAAAGCTGGCTGAGCTGAGCAAAACACTGAATACAGGACATGACTGCACAGGCTGACCAGAACAGCACAAACTCAACAGGACAGAGAAGAGGATCCAATAAAACTGACCTGCAAACCAAGACTTAAATACAGACAGAACTACTAAGGGAATGGGGAACAGGTGACTAGACACAGGGGCAGGCTGGGAGTTGATTGGCTGGGAAGATACTGGGAGCAGGGCTGACAAGACTGATACAGGACAGGTGTGGAGGTAACAGCAGGCTGGGGAAAAAACACTGAGAGCAGGCCAGGGCTAATGAACATGATGCAGGGCAGGTGTGGAGGGAAAAACGGTCTGGGGAGGAGTGCAGGAACACAGAAGGGAAACACAGCAAACTGAAAACCCAAAACCCAGAAAACACAATACTTTCAATACAACCCAGCATACATTAAACTGTCTAAGAATACACATGAATATAAACCCAAGTACACAACACCATAAACTAACCAATAACGCAAGGCAGTCCTTCAAACCAACAACCCAAATAATATAAATGAGTAAAACCAAATGACCAAAAGGACTGGCCAACAGAAGTATGACACAGAAAACTACGAGAACAAAAACAAAAGTTTTGTTCTCTTGGACAAAAGAGTCCAAAATCCAGGTTTCCATGACAAACACATTATAATCTCTAATACAGTGTGTAATCAATGTAAACCAACGAGGGGAATGATGCCATGTGTACCTATTGACCTATTTGATTATAATGCAAAATACATGTCCTGTGTTCCTGTCTCTCTCTATTTATGTCTTGACTCCACTGCTTTCTAATCCACTCTCTGTGCCTTATTCTATAGCACTTGTCAACATAGCGATACGAGAGAAGTATCTACATTAAATAAAGTACAAGTGCCTTTTCATGCATGTGGCTTTGAGGGTATGAAAAGATAATAAGACAACATATATATGTGTGTGTGTTAAGGAAGCACCTTTCGAAACAAGAGTTACAAGGTCTAGCCTAGATTTTGGGACAGCCAGAAGGCCTTGGTCAGAAGACCTGACCACGGGACACAATAACGCAGTAATGTAATGTGGGGCCAGCCAGTGTAGTGCTTTATAGGTGATTAAAAGAATTTTAAAATCAATTCTGCAGTCAATGGGTAACCAATGTAGATTGGCCAACACCAGTATAATGTGTGACCTACGTTGTGTCTTGGTTAAAAGTCTAGCGGCCGCACTTTGGACCAACTGGAGCCAAGACACACTGCCGTATTTTAACAGAAATGCTCTCAGGGACTATAATAAGGACTTCTGTTTTGTCAGCATTAAGCTGGATGAAGTTATATGACATCCAGTCCTTGATAGCTGTTAATCAGTCTTCCAAGGTAGAGAGCTTACTAAGGTCATTTGGTTTGAATGAGAGGTACAGCTGTGTATCATCCAATAATGATAAGAAATACGACGAAAAACGACTAATTAAGAAACCAAGGTGAAGCATGTACAGGGAAAAAAGAATAGGACCAAGGATTGAACCCTGGGGCGCACCACAAGTCAACAGAGCATAAAAATCAATAGCCACAGAAAAACTCCTATCTGACAAATAGGAGGCAAACCAGTCAAGGGCAGTCCCAGTTATACCCACCCATAGAGAGAGTGCAATTAGAGCATTTTGCAGCAAGCATTTTGTCACTGGTAAGTCAAATATCTAAATGTCAGTTTCAGAATGGAATGTTGATAAATCAGAAAGCCATGCAGTAAGCAAGCAAGGTAAGGAGAAGGGACACTGAGATAGACTGACAAGTTTGTCAATATACCTTTTTTTATCTGGTAGATATAGGGTGCTAAAATAATCTTTTGATATGCTGAAATCTAATGTTTTTAGTTAGCTACAGGCATTTTGTTAGCGTTTCAGCCCTTGGTGGCATATTATGGCACCAATTATTTCTCCCTACAGTGGGCGTTGTTTTCAGAGTATGACACATTGCACTCTGTCTCAATTGCTGAAGCCTTCTAAGGATAATAGAGTGGTCAGCACTGTCAAAGGCTGCACTTAAATCAAGCAGCAACAGAACTGAACTCTCCCCAGCATCAGCACACACTAGAATATTATTTGAAATCCTGAGAAGAGCAGTTTCAGTACTGTGCCTCAGACGAAAACCAGACTGGAACTTATCAAAGATATTGTTGTTCAGGACATGTAGGAGTTGCTTACAAACTACTTTCTGAAAGACTTTGGAAATGAAAGGAAGTTTGGATATAGGTCTATAATTACTGGGAAGTAATGGGCCAAGGCTTGTTTTTTTTAAGAGTGGCTGAATAATAGCATGTTTAAAGTAATCAGGCACACAGCCAGAGCTAAAGGAGCTATTCACAATGGAGAGTATGATTGGGCCTAAGGAGCTGAAAACCTCTTTAAAAAGATAGGTTGGAACAATGTCAAGAGGACTAGAGGAGGGACGCATTTGGGAATGCAAACTGGCTCAATAGAGAAACATGGGCCAGACAGTCAACCCCAAGGGTAAAGGGAGGCAATATCTTATCACCACTCTATAGATTGTGTTAAACAAAGCTCTAGGATTTTTCTTATTACGGTGAATCAGGTTAGAAAAATAGGCAGTTCTTGCCTCTTTCACTTTCTGATTAAAAGATGAAACTTCATGTACGTAAAGTGAACCTCCAGCTAAGTGTTTTTCCACCTACGCTCAACCTTTTTGCACTGTCTTTTTAGACAACATATGTTATCGGTCATCCAAGGGGATGAGCTGAGAGTACAAATCAATTTGTTTTTAAAAGGAGCAACAAAATCTAAGGTTGATGAACAGAGGTTGCTAATGGAGCAGACTAGGTCATTGGTCTGGACAGGGAAAGTCATATCCTTACTAAAGTCTAGCCAGCAGAGTGGCTACTGAAAGTGTGAGAATTTGTAGTGTGTTTGATGGATTGGATGTCAGCATTAAAATTAGTATCAAAAATGCAAAAAAAATGCATCTGAGTCTGCTCTCATCAATGTTTTTAGGGAATCTGTAAAAAACATGAACCAACCAATCAGATAATATGACACACTTTCTAACAGGCATATAATAGGTTCAGAGCTCTTGGGCAACAGCAGCTGTGAACAGCTGGTTGTGTTTCTAAACATATGACTTGGCTCTCTTTCAAATGAATTGAGTACACACTTCATTACTGTGCTCTTTTTGACTGGGAGCTGTTCATTTCACTATTGATGCATCAAATCAAGTTTCTTCAGCTTGCTAGGTGGCTTGTATCAACACAATGTCGTTACCACATCTGATTAGTTATCAGCTAGTTGTAGAAGTTGTTCCCTTGTTGACATACATTAAACAATAAGCAAATGGTTTATTTGGGGTGGTGTATAAGCGCATTAATTTAGCAAGCATGCTGTAAAAGGTTTTACATCAAAGATGGGCGCATCTGCACATGATGATGGAGCGTCAAAGAAAAAAACTTCCTGTGATAATTTCTTCTGTTCAGCTTCCACATTCATCAAGTACACCCTCTGGCAACCTCGCTCATTTACCTATTCATTACACAGCCATCCAATCACCTTTTTTGTTGTCTGTCGTAGACTCTACATTCATATTGTCTCGTGGCAGTAAAGTAAACAAGCTGCTGTGTTGTATGATTTGCAAGAGCAATGTCCACACCAGCATCTAACGTGACCAATGTGACATTTGCAGGTATGCTTTACATGCTGTTTAATGTGCTGCAGCTGAGCAGCTTATTAGCTATCTAGCCTGCTAATTGACGTTAGTGGTGCACTTTTCCGAGCTAAGACGCAGGACAAGACGTGTGTTCATGTTTGTAAGTTAGATAAGACTTTAGCAGAGAAGCTAACATGGGTTGTTGTTCAGAGTCTGTGGCTCTTTTGTTGTGTGGCAGGATGCTATCAGGCTCAGTGTGACTGCCTGCCCCGCCCGTGATCGAACACCTCATTATTGCTTTATTCAAGATTTGATTTGTTGTATCAAAACAAGGTCTCCAGCTACATAAGTGGATGTCGGAAGGGCATTTTATCCAATAATTAATGTATTTAATTAATGTAAAACTAGGGGGCACAATCATGAAGCCAAAGTTAATATAAATTTCTCCCTTTGTATTACAGATTTTTTTCTCAAAGGAGAACACAAGACAAGTGATTTACAGAGCAAATGTGTATGCTGTAGTAAAAAAAAAAAAGCTATTTAATTTCATTTGGAAAATTTCGATGAAATGTCATTTTGAGAGCATGTTGCTACCTTTATTTGATATTCATGCAGGGAGGGATCATTGCAAAGTGTAAACCCATGCAAGCACTGGGAGAGAGGGTTTTTTTCTCTATGTGAAGGGAGGGGTGGAGGAGCAGCATTGTAAAAAAATGTGAGTAGTGTTATTTGCACTTCCTGGGAGGGAACCACATACAGTATTTTCTTTTTTCTAGGTGGTAACAGTAAAAGTAACAAGATCTGAATATGAAAGTGCAAGAAAATGTGTTGTTAATAAACCAAGGCCATAAATCGCTTTTCATCCTATTGGAACATTAAATTCCATGCTCACATAAGCATATACAGTAAAATGATGTGAACATATCATGAAAATAGTCACACATAATATCTGTATTGGAAAAGCAAGTGGGGCAAGTCTTCATGGTTGGTTACATCTACAGCACACTGAATTGCCATTATATTGAATTTACAGCTCTCATGACTAAACCTATCAACTATTGCAGGAGTTCATTAAGCAATTTAATGTTTACACATTGAAGGGTAGAGAAAATCAATGATACAGTAATTTCAAAGACTCTGTTTTTTATTGTTGTGTGTTTTTTTTTTCATTTCGAAAGGAAAATCCTTTCACACACTCAACACACAAATCTCTTTGGTGCAATCTCCTGATGAATAATTAGTCACTAATTGTAATTGATAAACACATCTGCTGCAAATTGAATATATTTCCAGCCCAGTCTATTAAAAAAATGCTGTCAGATTATCCAAATCCATGCGCAATAAAACGTCATGGCACATTTGCAGGCAGTTAACAATTTAGATTGTGCTTACAGGTTCAGGTTCATCACATCTCTGTCAATACTAGCAGGTGGTGGCTTCTTGGCTTGTAATGAGCTTTCATTTTATATGGATGGCTGGAAGCTACGTATTAGTCCTGTGCAGCCGAGTTAGCCTCTTATAAGTGCCACTGCAGGGAAACTATGACATAACATGCATAATCGGTCTATACTGTACTGTACATATAGCATTGTCACATGTGTGATTACCCAGGCTGTACGGGTGCAGCAGAGGACAGGGAATACGTGGGCACCAAGCACGCCAAGAGAGTGGACAGCTTGCCAGAGATGAACAATGAAGATGCAAAGGGTCCATCTGCTGAGAGCATAAGTTGGAATTTTTAATTTGTCAGGCTGAAAGTAAATTCTAATTTTCTTCTCAGTTTTTGGCACCATGATCATCATTAATTACACGGACAGAAGCTTGCCAGATACACAAGTGTAACATTATGAAAAAGTGTCAAATAATGAGTTTTTTTTCTTGATTTTAAATCAATATTCATATCATATATCTCAAGCATAACACATGTTAGCATTGGATGTTGGGATGGCTGATAAATAATTTCCATAAGTCTAACATTTCCATCTTTCTCACACAGTGTAAGTCAGCATGAAAATGTGATTCCCTCTTTGTCTCATTCATGGATATTTAAGCATCTTGTTGTGGATAGATGGACAGATAGTGCTTGCATGCCTGTGTGCCAGTGTACACATGTGTCTCTGTGTGTGTGATGAGCAGTGATGATTAATGGCGTTTATATTATTCCAGGCTGCCAAATTGTTCCCACTAGCTCCTAAGCAGACAGAGGTTAGCGCAATTTAACCTCTGCTCATTCTCTTCCCCTCTGGACCAAATTCAGCCTCAGCGAGACTGATTACGCTAAGAAACATGCATAAATCATACTATGTCAATTGTTGGGCCAATTCATTATATTTTGCACCCCACTTGGCTTAGCAATTACATTGATTCACAAAGGCAAGTACAATGCACAATGGGTCTGTTTACCATCAATATTGTCTGTGCAGGTGCCAATTACTGTATCTGGTAGCCTTAATGCCTTCTCTGGTTAGTGCAGTGTGTTTGTGTGTATGTGTCTTTGTCTGCAAATCCCCATACTTACACATATGGATCATACAGGATTATCTACTACATGTGGGGATGTCTCTACACTTGTATTTGTATGTTTCCAGTGATAAAAAATGCTTTGCAGCCTAACGTCACAATAATGTCACAACACACCTCCGCACTTTCCTCCTCCACATACCCCTCCACCCCTGGAGAGGACCAACAAGAGGCAAGATTCCACGGTGAGCCAATTAAGCTGATGGGTAGCCGCTGCGCTGGCACGAGCATATGTTTACGATCTCATTATAAGCACACTTCCTTGTCCTGATAGAGGCCGGCTCATCATTATTCCGCGCCAAGAGTAATTCCCAGGTCCTTAATTTGGCAACGCATTGAAAGCAGTTAGCCCACCAGGAGTGGAAAAGGTAAATTGAGATTGTCAGTACCTGTGACTCATAGGTGATGGTAGCAAGTAGTGCTGGTGGTGGGGGTTTGAAGTGCTGCAGCATTGTGGGAGATGTTCCTTGACCAGCTGTCGCTAATCAAAGATGCTCGAAGGTGTGAAATGCAGGGGTTCCCTCAAACCAGGCCTCCAGCTTAATTCACTTTTCCTCTATCAGTGTTGCAGTCATCAGTGTGTTGCAGTTATGACAAAAATATGGCTAAAGACATATCGTAATTGCCCTTGTTGAAGCGCCAAAGTCATGCTGGTGGGAAAATTAGAATTTCTTGGCATATACAGAGGACATGGCTGGACGGAGGAAAAGTGGATTATGCTAAGTGGGTGTAGAAATTTCTATGGATATTTTGGAATCCACTGCAAATAACATAAATCAAGCCGATGCTGTTTTAAATGAAGGAGCAAAATACAAACTTTTTGCAGCCCCCTCCTGATGCTATGTGGAGTATCACTTTAAAGTGTAATGTCACCCCCAGGTCTGAGCCTAACTGCACACACTGCATAATTTTGAAAAATGCTAAAAAGTGACAAGGGGCTGAGGGGGTGGGAGGGGAGGGGCTGAGGGGGTGGGAGGGGAGGGGCTGAGGAGGGGGGGGATGGGACGGGACGTGGATGTGTGAGGCAGGAGGGAAGGAGTTGCTCAGTGACATATGAGTGACATCCCTTGGCCAGAGAAAAGTGGAGAGCAACACAGAGTCGCAAAGCACCTATATGCCACAGAGGGCTCGGGCAGACCATGGTGGTCCCGAGCCGTATCAATTCAAGCCGTTCCATGAGGTAAGCCTTTGCTTGTTGAAATAATATTTCTGTTTTATCAGTGTATTCAATATCTTTGCCTGCACTTACATTTTTACCAAAATAAACAATATAAAAATGACTTCTGAAAGTACACAAAAGTAAATATATCAGTACAACAGACACTATTATAGTAAACAACTCAAAACTATATGGCACTGTCTTGTATACAAGACACACAGTAATAGACACTACAGTCAATAAAAACTGCCAGTTCTAAATCATATTGGTTAACGTTACCTTAGTGTCTTGTGTTGGGATGCTGCATCTTCAGAGGCCTCTCAAGAGCTGCTGTTGTCACTTGGGTCCTGAATGATGATTCTCACGTCCTTCACTGGAACTGCTCCTGTCCTCACTGGCGTCATCACTGTAGTCTGGATCCTTCACCTGGGTTCTGGTGTGTGAAGGACAAGAAATGGCAACAAGTTCTTGAATCCTTGAAAGAATTTCTGAGCATGTAGTAGCAAATGGCAACAAGATGATGTTGGCAAACAAGGTTTAAAGGATAATTATTAAAAAAAAAAAAAAATTAAAAAAAATTATTTTTAATTATTTAATTAAATTTTAACAGAATCTAGAGGTTATACAATATTTTAAACAAAGACAACCCTATTTTTAATATAAACATACTTGGCTGTAGCCATTTCTTGGCTTGGTCACTGAGGAGAGGCTGGTGCATGCAGTGGGGAAAGATTTCAGAGTTGTGTGTATGGACATCCTGAATATGGTTCACCACAGATTTCCATTTGGCCACAGTCTCTTCTCCTGAGGATGATGACGATGCAGACTTAACATTTTGGCATCAGAGATTATCAGAACATGTCATTGTGCCAAACGTGATGAATAAAAATGTTTTGTGTTTCAATTAAAAAAACATTAGAGAACAGATACGCTTCCAGATGTGCCATGGATAGTAACAGTAAGTAATGTGAGGTCTGGTCTCTCTCATGAACCTCTGCCTGGTATGTTTGTCAGTTAAGACGGTCTTGATGGCTACACCATTGCATTCAAGGAATTTAAGGCTTCGCTGAAATCCTTCTTTTCCTATTCGCAAATTGTTTCAGACCTCATTGTTCAGCATAATAAAAAAATATATAATCTAATTACATTATGAGGTAGATACAGGATAAAAAAAAAAATCAGTTATACATTATACAACCATAGCGGCACATCTGAGATGCCCTGACCTGGCCAGTTGTGAGCAACGTTACAAAAATAACTTTTTTGGTGTGTCTGTTCTCATATCACCACCAAGAACCGCATCCCTGCTGCCAATAGTGTCTTGGAGCAGGTAAGTTTGGTGTTTCTTCCACTGCCAGGTGATAGTAGGGAGGGGCAGGTTTCTCTGATGCTTATGATAAGTAGACTGACCGATTCCTTGAATGTTGAATGCCTTCATGAACTAAAGAGAAGATAAATTATGCAGTGGATCACAACAGTACCTTTGCACATATATCTAAAATATCAGGGATATTCATAATTCCTGATTACTGTTGTCATTCATTCTCTAGGTGCTGTGACAAGGAATCAATTATTCTGTTAACTTTTATTAGTCAGTATGTTATAAGATGTGAGCAATGTACCCTGCATTATCAATTAAAAGGATTACAGTAGACTTTCCAGTAAAAGTGCATGTTTTTGGTTAGTAGCCTGATCAGTTTGCAATTTCAGTCATGAAGCATGGAATTGTCTTACTTCATTCCCCAGACACTTCTGCATTCATTAAGCCAACATTTTTAAGTCTGATGGGCTGAGCAGAATTGAATTTATGAAATAAATTATGAGGATAAAATAATATTTTGTATTCATACACATTACTCACCTGTGAGACCTTCAGAAACGAGGATCCTGTGAACATCACAGCTGCAGCAAACTGAAAGTTTCCAGCTGGGATCCTATTCACAGAGGGCTGGCTATCCCACTGGAATGAATATTCACAGTGGGGGCAGCTCTGGTCAACATGCAGCAGGGAACCAACAGTTCTTGTGCTGACAATGCAACTTCTGGCACATACAGGACAATGCTGAAAAAGTTGCATTAGGTCGTCTTCATACATGATGAACTTCTTCTACTTGTGAGTCTCATCTGATGTACTGGGAATGATAAAAAAAAAGATGAAACAATTGTGTACATTAAATCAAACCAATCTGATGCTATAGGAGTGCCATCTTAAATTTAAATATGACATACATTGTTAGATTTGGTTGATATCTATAATGCAATAAAACAGGAATACCTTTCACCATCAATGGTACTTTCAGTAACCTCAGGACAGAAGCTTGAGTCATCTTCACACACTTCACGCCTGGGCCTTTTCACTGGGGTCGATGATGCCAGAGGGTGGCATGGAGCAGCATCCAGAGAACTGGTGTCGCATGCAACACTTTTGCATCAGCTTCTGGTCTGAGTGGCAGTTAGATAAACAAGACATAAATTATAATCACACAATGTAT
This sequence comes from Scomberomorus guttatus, assembly GCA_038419695.1. NCBI lineage: Eukaryota > Metazoa > Chordata > Actinopteri > Scombriformes > Scombridae > Scomberomorus > Scomberomorus guttatus. Next base: position 27,565,575 of record CM076450.1, on the reverse strand, counting down.
GTGTCAAATACAACAATTGCTGAGGAATCTCTATAGGCAACACAGGTGCACACAACAACTTGATTATACACATCAGGTGTTGGCACAAATGGTACCAGTACAGGATGTGGTTCAACCAACATGTAACTGTACACATCCCTTTATTCACACAAATGTTCCGCAGTATCAGGGAAATTAAGAGCTTCACATTAGCTTGTACAGTGGCATGTTGCAGACCCACTGGACAACCTTGACTTGCAGTCACTCTCACAGGCAGTCTGACATGCAACCTCTCTAAAAACGCAGGTCTGGAAGCCAGAGTATGTCGTTATTAGACCATTTATGAAATGGGCACAGTAATGGCAATTTGCATGTGGTAACGTTATAATGACAATATAACAGCTAACATCAAATCAGTGTTCGCTTGCATAACGTTAATTAGAGGGTAAAATTATGACACTGTTAACATTAAAGGATGAACAGAATTATGAACGAATACTGTTGTTGGCAGGGAGCACTGTAAATTATCGCAGTATGTGCGTTTTTCAGCACACAAATTTTGGATAGTTACCACACACCTCCTCTATTATTCTCTCTCTTTTAAACATTAAATTTTCCGACTCTGGGCTGAATGTTATGTCGTGTGGAAGGATTCTTATTGCATGCAACATGCTGGGTGCAGTATTGCACTTCGCATGCAGAAAGCCCGTACAGTAGTTCAACTTACAGTCATCTGGACCTACCACAGGGGACCTCTCACCTGTATGGATGACTCAAAGCGGGGATGCTCCTGTGACTGAAGCATGACTAGATCTGGTACATGCTATCATGCTCTGGTGCACAGAGAACACACAGGCCTGCATACACATGCAAACTAACACGCTGAAGGTGGCAGAGCACGCACACTGGCTATCACAGTATGCACACAACAGGTGAATAAAAAGTGTCAGACAGTCAAGAAGGCACACGTTGCATCCACAGTGTGAAGGGAGCACAGGCAGACATAAATGCACAAAAATACAGGCAAAAAAACAGAAACATTCTGCATAAGAATAATTGCATGAACAATATGAGTGTGCATAGTTATGTGTGAGCAAATTGGGGAGAGGAGGGTGAATTTTTGAGCATTGTACATACAGCTAATGGGGTTAATCAAGATCAAATATAGAATGAGTCATGAATATTCATGAGTATGCTGCACACTAGAATCCTGTGAAGCGTGAACATAACACAAGCAAGAGAATACATCACTGTAAATACATCCACATGATTTATGCACGTGCTTTCTGGGTGGAGATTGGCTTTTCCTTGCAGCAATAAGGGCAGAGACAAACTTATGGAACTTGTGAAGTAAAAAATAAAAACACTGAGATGTTTGAAGGTAAAGGTTTCTCCACACAATAGGAATGCCTAAAGATGAGCCACGTCCGGTGCTGTGACAGTCAGTCATTTCACCTTGGAGTGGTTTAATGCTGATATAACAGAGAGTTTAATCTCAACACTTTAGTCAAACCCCTGCTTTGAAGTGGGGAGGATATGAGTGCAGTGGAACTGGACCAAATTTCACTCAAGACTCTGCAAAGGTTTTGGTGACACCCGGCAGCAGGCATTCACACTGTCACCTTGATTGGCTCAATAGGCCGTGAAAACCAGCCAATGGCAGTTCATGTACAGTCCTCCCCTTCTGAGCATCAGCAGTCAGCCAGCCATCCGGTTGCTAAGTGAAAGTGAATCTCCATCAATAATGATTAGTCAGTGTCGAGCACTCTGTCTCACCCTTTCTCTCCAGCTGTATGGATATAGATGGCTGTTTCTTTTCTACCAATATATAACATAATTACTTCTAGTGAACTGTCAAGTGGTGAAAAGAAAGTTTTGCATTAGCCTACTTCACTGGAGCCTTGGGTTCTAGTTTATGTAAGGAACAGGATCCTGTATTGAGTGTTCACAGTTTCTGGAATGAACACGCAGCAGCTAATTAGTTGTAGCTGTGTTTTCTATTACCCTCTGCCCTGCATGTAAAATGCAGCTTTATTTTTTTCAGCATGTTTTTGTCACGCTGGCTGGCCAAATTTTTAGAGAACTCTTGAGAATAAAACTGTTGTTTCGGCTAGTCTTTTGTCAGAGTTAAATCTCACCTTTGCTAGCCTCCAAGTGATGCGATTCCCAAAATAATTGCTGGCAGGCAAGCAGATATCAGCCTGTGTGCTCTCAGCTCATTGCCCACCAGCAGCTGAGCAGGCTATGCATACATGGCTCACAGCATGGGAGAAGCAAATAACATGCCTGTATGCTGATTGCTGAGCACATTGAATGTGATTGTCAAGGTGAACGGACAGGAGAAAATTATGTCACCCACTGAGCAAGTTTTATACCTCCCATTACAGATGCGAGCTTTAGCCCATTGAAAATAACAAACAAACATTGCACGCTTTCAAAAGAGCCAAGTTAAGCTGAGGAAAAGTGGCGAGGCAATTTTCAAGCCCATAGCCTCGTCAAAGCATATTAGGTATCTGATTGCCACTTTCATTTTTCTCATTTAGCTACAAATATGGCACAGAACTACTTTTTTCACCCACTTAAGTTTGCACAAATCATATTTATGTCATGACATGTTATACATATGCATATACAGTCTATGATTCAGCTTGAAGGGAAACCAATTTCCCCACTGCACCGTAACTAAAAGCGCTCGGAGAAAATAGAAAATGGATTGCATTAACGTGCAGTGCACACTGCGTGGCAGAATGGATATTGAATCATTCCTGTGCTCCCCCACGAGCAAAGAAGAGAAAAAATGAAAGCAGTCAAGTAGTAAGTATAATGACACCCATGAGAACTACCTCCAAAGCCCACATCTGTAACCCCCTACCCCTGTCCCGTGACACGATGCAGTGGTCAGTGGTGGGGAATCAGATGTGATGATCATTCCAAAGATCAGTGATGGATTATCAGTTTTTCCTCTATGTGAGTCCAACTCTGTCTATCTACTTCTGTCTGCGTGTGTGTTTACTGAGTGCAATTTCTGATATGGGCCCCTTCTGGCGACTCGGAGGCCAGAGGTCCCTGGAGAGAGTGCATCCTTTAATTCCTCTAAACAAATAGATAGCGGGTTAGCCAAAGCGCCTCTGTGGTGGCATAAGACCAACAACACACAGCTGCTTGGCTGGCTGTGGCCAATCCGCCTCCAAGACATGCTCAGGAGGCTAGAGATCAGAGAGAGAAACAGAAAGAGACAGACAGAGAGAATGTGTGTGAGAGAACACTGAGTGCTGCGGAGGGAGAGGGAGGGAGGCCAACAGAAAGGGAGGAGGATGTACGTGAGGAAGGAGAGGTAGCAGAGCAGCATAGGAAGAAGCAAGCGAACCTGAAGGACATAGGGAAAATGATGCAAGGTGGGAACGTGTTTTTGTGAGAGAAAGAGAGAGAGAGAGAGAGACATCCAGCAGATATATGCCTGTGCCTGCTCCTAAAATTGAAATTCATCCAGGGCAGAATACAAGATCCATCATATTTCTATTCCATCGACAGATTTAGATAAATAAACCTACTTTTCATCATATAAAAGGCCAACCACATTTCATCCCTAATACCTTCCATAATCATGACCTCATTCCTCACAGAGCATATTTTAACTTTACTTCCCACGTATCAATCCATTTTCCTTTTCTATTTTTACTCAAAGAAGCAGTGTACAAAGAAACTAATCACATTTACTCTAGTACTGCACTTAACTATAATTTTCATGTACTTGTACTTTACATGAGTGTTTCAATTTTATACTTCAAATCCACATTTATATTTTATAAAGGGATATTGTACTCTACTACATTTGACAGCTGTAATTACTAGTTATTTTGCAGATCAGGATTTTAGATGTATAACACAATGAGCTTATAATGCCATGTAATGCTGTTAACTATCCATCAATATAGTTAAAATTAGCAACCTCAACCAGCTAACATTCACCCTTTACCACCTTCTTTTTGGTGGCATTATACATATAATATCTTTTTTTTTAAAAAGGAATTGTATTATAAATAATACAAGTTTTTTATAGATGAATCTTTGCAGTGATTTTTGCAAATAAAGTTTTCAAGAATGTATTACTTTGGACTGCAGACTGCATTGCAGGAATGGCGATACCATATTTGTAATTGTAATTGTAATTAATTGTATTCTCTGCTGCACGTTGTACCTGGATTATTTTTTATAACAGAACAGTGTTTTGTTTATATATCACACTTTAAACAGAATTGCAAAGTACTTAACGTTAAAATGGAGTAAATATTAATATATGCTATGATAATGTTTAAATTGAAAATTCAAAAATACACAATGGCCATAATGACTCAAAAGACAAGAGTCTCAATACATATATAACATATTCATATCACCAGTGGGACAGTGAGTGGTAAAAGGTTAAAATGCCACTTAATTGTAAGGCATCAGTAATATGTACTTTATATAATATAACATTGACTTGAATAACATTCAAGTCAATGTTATTTATTATTATATTGAGTACTTTGATACTTACATAATTGATAATACAATATCTCCTGACATGACGTGTTTTAATTGCATCTGTCTGATTGCATTATTAGTATATTGAGTTTTTTGATATCACGTAATTACCAGCACAGCTCTGCCCAACATCAAACTGAGCAGACAAGAGACAAACCCACAAAAAATGATCACTCTGCAGTTCCCCTCAGCTTTACTGAGTTTATTAGTGTCTTTCAGTTCCAGTTAACACTGCAACCGTACTGCTCGGTTTACTCTCACTGCTCACTTGGTTTAGTCTCACAGCTCTCATCAGCGTTGTTTCCAACAGCAGTTTTCGACAAAAAAGCTCAGATAAAGCCCTGTTTGCTGCTTGCCCAGCACAAAGCGACAAACAAACATCGACTAGCTGGTGTATATAGGGGAGAATTTAACATCTCAAGAGGCAGATATTTCCTTCAGATATGGCCTTCTTCAGCATGTAATCCACATGTAACCTATCTCTACAAACACTTCTGTACTTAATGTCAAGTCAAGTCAATGTTATTTATTATTATTTATTAATAATAATAAATTATGTATCATTTGTTATTTTTTTATGTAGCCTATAATCACAAATTTGCCTCAAAGAGATTTACAACCTGTCAACACGCAGCACCCTCTATCCTTAGATCCTGACTCAGATGAGGAAAACCCCGTGCAATATGCTGATCACACTATACAGTGGCAAGGCTTAACTGCATGATGTAAAACTGTTGCCAAAACAGTACAATCCAGCATGTATTTAATGTACACCGATGCTTTGAGCCGAGTCACTGACTGTGGACTGCAGCTTTATCGTTGCATAAACAGATGGAACCGGCATCTCTGTGCATCTCGCTGGGTAGGTCACCAAGCTCACCAAAACAGTTTTAATTAACCCAGATCTCTGTAGGGTGAGTTTCTCCTAATCCTTTTGTGCTCCCAGCTGGGCACCTCCGCCTGCTTGTGTTAGTGTTACGCAACTCCTCCTGCCAGCCAAGACAAGCTATGGAAACATACACACACACACACACATCTCATCTGCCCTCTCCTCACGCAGTCTAAATGAACAATCTGCTGTGAAACATTTTGGCACTGGCAAAACACAGCTGTTGGCAAAGTACCCTCAATTTATAGGTCTATTTTGTTATCTAATGTTGTTTTTTTCCACTAAGAAGAATAACCAAACGTAAAGTGATGTCATGTCAAAAACTTGTAGGTGTATCAATAATAGAGTTTAATGGAAAAAGAAAAAAAAACATATCTTCTGTTGTCTGTAACATCAATGGTAAATGTCAGGCTTTGGTGTCATTCCCTCAATATCAAAGAGCAAAGTTGTCTTTCTAGTCTCATAATTTTCTCACATGAAGAAATCCACCACAGAAGCAGCATAAACCTAATATATCAGTACAGCCTCAGTGGCCCAGAATGAAATGCAATCATAATAAATTCTTTTCTTAAGAAAAACGCATGACTGTCCTTTTCCTCTCGCGCTTTTGCAGTTACTCTGTCATCACCGTCAACATTACTATTGCTGCTTAACATGCAACACATTCACGTATCTTCTCTTGTGGTTTTTGTGTTCTGAGAAGATAAAACATTACTCACTGATACTCGATGTAGGTGAGACGAGTGAAGGAGACAGCAGACACACCTAGGTTGTCACCACTATTTGTATTTTCGGTAGCATGAAATGAGGGTCTGGGGTCCTGCCCCATTCAGAAGAAAGCAAAATATGTTTCACAAAAACATATTTTCATAAACACTTTTTTAAATAAAAACTGATAATTTAGCTGTTTAACTAGGGTTTCACAAATTTGCCTCCAACACCTATAAAGAACTATAAGTGTGACTGAGTGACAATTTATTTTTGCTGACTGCAAGATGGGATTTCAGGAAGACCATAAAATAAAATGGAATTGCTAATGAAGTTAATAGTTTGCTACAAAGTCTAGCTGCCAGGGTAATGACTTACAGTTACTGATAATTGTCATTGTTGACACTCAGACTAATTAAACTGAATTCTTCATTCAGCTTTGATTGCTGTTTGGACATCTGTTCTCTATTGGCTCCTCTTACCTTATAGTTCCACAATTGAACAACAGTTGCTTTCTATAAGCTATGAACAATTACAACTGCAACGTCCTTGCAAGATGCATTTTCTTAAGTAACACATGTCTTAATCCATCTTGTTAGTCACTGCATCACACTGTGTGTGGCTTTGTTCTTCCCATCTAAGACCAGCTTGCTGCTATAGGTTGCAGGTCAGTCAGTAGAGTACAAGCTACTTGCAGTCTGAAATGTTTTTTCTGATTGCCCAATGAATCAACTGACTTTGATGTTTAACACCAGTGTAAGCACTTTGAGATTCAATTTCCTCTCAGTCCAGCTCAAAAGATCTTTTTTCACTGCAGACATTTTGACATGTCATAGCAGGAAAGCACAGGTTTATGATTCTGTTTGGACCTCAGTAATAACTGAGTCAGAGGGTGGCTGTCTACAGAAATTATGACTTTCTAATCAGAAAGTAACTTGTTTGAATTAAATGAGCAATATTGATACTACCCTGTCCTGAGAGATATCGCATTGTCTGTGAGTAGACGTGTATATCACTTTCTAAAACATGGGCCATCTGGCAGTTTGTAGCCATAGCATGATGTGTGTCCCATATTGTACTTCTAGTGACCTGTTATATGCTACATTAGCTGTAGGCCATGGTCTGAGTGATGGTTCGGGAGTCACAGAAATCAGGGTTGAGGGGAACATGACAGCTGTTAAAAAAGCAGCAACAGCTTGGTGTGATGGTATCAGTGAGACGGGCATGTGGTGCAACTTCAAAGCAGCTTAGATAGATGGGAGATATTGCTATTGTGAAAGATGGCATGCTTTGATATGATTCAGTACACTGACATCAAAGTGACGTATGTAATACAAACCATGGATGATCTTATTATCTATGCATTGATAAAGATCCCCAGCAATTAAATTGTAACACATCCATTTCTTTAATTACACGTGGACAGCACACAAAGATCTTTTGTTTTTATTATTTATTATTATAGTTATTTCCCTAATGTGGGCAGACTGCCAATTAACATTGAGGGTGCATTTTCTCGCTTTATTTTAGCAACGTATTACAGTCGAGTGGTTTTGGTTGTGCTGTTCTATTTTGCAAGAACTTTTAAATGGTGATTTTCACCACTTGGCTCAGGTTCAGTGCTCATCCACAGGCACAGAGGACTGTGTTGCAGCTTTGAGGAACCCTCTAAATGACACAGCAGCTTAATTCACTCAAGTTTGTGAGCTATATTCAATGTGTCTCACCGTGTTTAAGCACAACAGGTAGTGATTTGCAAAACCCCTGTGAGTGTTCAACACTGACAACCACTGTGAACATTATGGGCTTAGCAAAAGCAGCAAACAAACTACAGCCCTCCCCTTGTCACTCCCTCAAGGAAGCCATTTTAGTTAATCCTTGCTCCACAGACCTTGGTAGGTGGTTCCAAAAATTAATGTTACCACTTTAAATCCCCCTATGACTACAATCCCTGGTTCCTTTTGTCACTAGAAATCTTCCCTGAAACCATTAACCTTTGTATCGTGCATATCTGATGACAAGTCAGGGGGCTTGGAACATATTACTCAGTTCCTTTAAAAGAGAAGCTGTCACATTTTGTTCATTAGGGCTCAGCTATAGCTAGGATAGAAGTCTTTTAATCTGGGGTTTTGGTACGTTAATCTGCCTCACATATGGTCTTCTGAATAAGTCAGACAAGCTCCATTCTGCCTTGCATTGCACTGTCACGCTGGAGTTATCAACATGTCTTTTCCACAGCAGCAATAACTACGAGTGCAATAAGCTCGAGTCAACTGTCATCCACTGTTCCAACACTGTTGTCATTTCTGTCTGACACCTTCACACTAAAACAGTTTCTGTCACTTACTGTTTTAGCATACAGGTAAACTTTGTATAAAGTAGTTCTCACCTCCTTGGAATCAGTTTGGGTGTGAGTGTCTGTGCATTTGCGTGCATCTGTTTTTGATGTGTGGTAAGAGGAAGTTGTAAATAGACACGACATCCACTCCTCTATGCTGTCAGAATAATTTATAGATGTTAGCGTGCTAGCTCCAGGCTCAGTGTTAATCTTTTGCAAAAAATGACATACCTCAGACTTCCCCAGCTCGACATTAACTTGAGCGATCTCAACTGTCGTCAGGATTTGCTGAACTGTTTTTTACGTTAAGTGTTGTAGTAATAACACGTGGGATGCAGGATGTGAACTCAGGTGCCGAGCTTTGTACGCTTATCCACCCACCCCGACTTCCTCCCTGACTTTTCTGGCGTACGGGAATGTCTCAGGATTAGGAAATGTTGCATATGAACATGATCTGACTGACTGTAATTGTGACTCTTTATGTGACTGAAGCTTTGATATTATTGTCTTCTTTAAATTCTAATGGAGCTTTAGCGAAAGTTCAGTCTTTTGAATGTTCATTGTCAGCCTATCATCTTGCCGTTGTCTTTTTAAATATGTTTTCTCTCTCTCTGCCTGCTTTCATGCTGCTATCATGTGTGCCCCACCACCTCCCCATCACCGCCCAGTCCTCGCAGATTCATCAATGCATCACTTCATCAACCTCATCAGTCTTATCAGCCTTAGCAGAAGTCATCAGCCACCACCAATACCAGTCTCTGGACTCCATGGGGGGATTTATCTCGCTGCTGCTCAGGACTGATGTCCCTCGATTACAAAATCTCCCTGTAGAGTCTAAGCGCCAAAGACTTTTGACAAGACTTAATCGTCAATATCATTTGTATAAGAAACAATTATTTTTGCTTCATTCACTCGTCTCTCCTGATTGAAATGTATGTTTTACCGCTATATCTGATTCTGTACCTTTACGTATTTGCAAGATTAGTTCTATCAGCAGAATCCTTGTTGCTGCTTGGATTTATTGACAGCTCTCTCAAAGAGTAGAGCCTTTTCTGCCAAATCTAACTTTATAACCATTTGCAATAAATGGCCAATTCCTTGCCATGCTGTAATTCAGACAATTGAGACCCAATTCAGGAACCCATTGTGTTCATGCAATCAGTTCTAAAATAATGTGAAAAAGAAAAAAAAAAAAAACCCAACCTTTTCTTGGAATTGCATGTAGCAAGTGTGGAACTGAATACAAAAAGATGTCGCTTTGGCTCACGACATATAATTCTTGGCACAGGTGACTCCAAGCGCCACTAGTCTGTACCATTAATTGAAATATTTCCCCAAAGAGGTCTTCATTTCCCAAGACACTGCAGGGAAATCACATCATCAATCATGCAATCCTGTTGAGCTCTTCTGGTTTGACTTGTCTTATTGTTTGTGGGCACACTAATTTGAAAGCTCCCTGTGAGATGATGATAGCAGGATCTCTACTGGTGTCCTCAGCAATTTGTAAACTTGGAGATGCCATTTATTCAGATGCCTAAATGCCATCATAATGATCTCAAAACACTTAATACAAATCTGAAGAGCAGTATAATATTAATATAATATGTATTAATAGGTAGAACTGGCAGAGTAGATGATATTCTACCTATAAGGGCTTGTTAAATGCACTGCAATAAGTAAGAGAGGATCAGCCAGTCGAAGGAGAACAGTTGTCATTCAATCCCAATCTAGGTCATGGTGCCAAATTTGGAATATAGGAGTTTATATAAAATGTTTCTTCCCTCATCACCATCAGTGGAAAGTGATATGTTATTCTGACATGGAGGCTGAGGCCTCTAACTGGATGTTGTTAGGATTAAGCAGCAGAATGAATGTTTGCGGTTAAAAAGGTAGGCTGGATATCCTCTCTGTTGGCACATATTTTCAAACATGATAGATGCAGTAGGTACACTGAGGGAGAGTGCAGCCGAGATTTTTTTTTTTTTTTCTGAAAGCAGGGATTAACCTCCATTGGTTGTAATTAGATGGAGCAGTCACTTCCACTACACAACAATAGATTTATGTATCAGTAGTTTCTCTCTGATTCATTTGTCCGTGTTGAGTGATTGCCTTGGACAAAGAGCTCAAGGAGGTAAATGGGCTCTGCACCACTGAGCCGTACCCTGTCACTTCACATAATTTTTGTAAATTAGGTTTTACTTACTTTCAATCAATAAACATATTTGTCATCACAGATTTAAAAAAATGCAATATAATCAGGCATAAAGGTGATCTACATAAGCTCTGCATGTACTCGGTGTTCACTTTGATTTGATTGTTTATTTAGTCACTTATTCTGCTGGTGGTATAATAACTACCAGCCCACCAAGCCTCTGTTTCTCCAACTCCTGCTCCAGTTATTCGCAAGAGCAGCAGACTTATTTATTCAACAACATTTAAAATGTGGGTGGTGACACTAGATGAGACTAGCCTGCAGCAGGTTGGCCAGTGAGTGCAACGCTACATGTTTGCCATGCTTAACTTTTCTGCCACCATCCCCTTTCTTGTCTCCCTTCAAATAATCTGTCACATGCTCACTTGGAATTATTCCATGCACATATTCATACACCTGTTAACGGTTAAATATTCCTATCTGCTTGACATCTATTTCATATGGCCACTGACATCAGCAAATCTCCCTCAGCAGAAAACCGTAACCAATGGCAATGCATTACCAGTAACACATCTTATCTTACTTTTCTTCCATATCCTGTATTTGTGTTTTCAGTTTGATCTGAGTCCAGTGATAACTGTCGGAGATGTGGCTGCCATGTAGAAAGTAAAATGAAATAATCATCCTCTAAACCTTATCAGTATGGTTGCTTTATTGTAAATTTATCTTTGCCTTTTTTCTTTTTCTAATGTTATTTTGAAGGGGTTATCAATTTAATGTCTGTTCAGCCTTTGCATTTCATTGTGTGTGTGTGTGTGTGTGTGTGTTCCCAGTGCATGCTCATGTTGTGTGCCACATATTAATGCTCTTCAGAATTCTTCTGTAGAATGAACCTTTACAACTTATGATTTATAGTGCTAGCCACTACATTTACTGTAGGACTAGTGGCATATTTGAGTAATGCCTTTTCTGTCGCCTCTAAGTTTGATTTTATTCTTACAATGAAAACAAGATGACGACTTCACATCAACATCGCAACATCCTTCTCCTGTGTGATGGCGGGTCATGTGCAGTATTTAGTCCAAGATACAGTATATTTTTGTAATGTTTTTAATTGATTTTTTTTCTGACTTGATATTGTATCAGTGAGACTTTAGGTTAAAGCAAGGACTAACGTTCATTGGCTGTAATTATATGGAGCAGCCACTTACACTGAAAAAAATAGATTTATTTACCAACAGCTTTAACATACTAGTGTCCCATTTTCTCTGTGATTCATCTGTCATTTGTCTGTGTTGAGTGCTCAGTTTAGACAAAGAGCTCAAGGAGGTAAATGGGTTTTGTGCTAGCGAGTTTAGGATTTGGCACTGATATGTCATTAGACCCCTGCTCCCCAGTATACACACACACTCACACGTGTTCTTTCATCCTGTCTTGGAAAACTACTAAATCATTATGCAGATGACACAACCCTCATGACAGAAACAGAACAGCACACCATCTAATTTTCCTATGAATCGTCATACCGTTGGCTCAATCCCGCAGCATGCAACAGCACACATCATGTCTTTATTTTATACATTGCTGTGTAATTACTTTATCAATAAATATGTTAATCATTGCAGATAAAATCAGCCAGTAGGTGTACAAAAGGTGATCTACAAGAGCTTTGCAAATTTGCTACCCTATAGAACAATGGGGGTGAGGACCGTTGGATTCATTCATTTCTTGGATCCAACAAAGCACTCTTGTATGACAACCACCCGGGTCAGAATAGATAATCACTATAGTGCAACAAAAAGCAGACAAGGCCATGAGCTGAACACCATATCCACCTTGTCAGTCTTATTTACCAACCAGAAAATCAAAGCAGCCTCTTAATGAATCAGCACATCTCCACACTGTCAGCCATTTCAGTAGAAGACAATACTAAACAGCATCAAAATCCATAGTTCCATTGGAGACAGAAAACCCAACGTGGAGGATTATCCGTTCAGCAAATTAGGCCAAAGAAAAACAGCTAATGTGTTAAAATGGGAGAAAATGGAGGAAGAAAAATCTTTATGGGTGTAACAAGATACAAACAGGCCGATAATCCGCTTTTAACAATCATGGCCTTTTGTCAGTGCGTTGAAGCTGCAAAATCAATGGTGGTGATTTAGCCCCCCGTGAGCTCCAGGGCCCCCTCTGTAACAGAAGTCTGGATCTTCATTTATCAGGCACACGTCTTGCACAAGACAGCGCCCTCGCTGTAGGGGCGGCTGATCGGGAGTAGTGGCAGAAGGTTGGAGTGGATTTCAGGGGAGGCAGAGAGGATGGAGGTGGGGGCAATTGGTACAGACAGAAAAGGAAAGACAAAGAGGACAAGAAGGAGGATGGAAATTCGAAGGGAGGCGAAGGCTCTACTTGTCCACTCTCCTGCTGTCAGGTAAATGCCATCTGGGTGTTTTACAGATGAGACTGTAGCTGTTGGCATTTTGAATGCACCTCCTACACTTTATCCTTCTATTCTCCTTGCTTATTCTCTACACTGTGTCTCCTTTTACACAGGCTCTGCTGAGAATGGCCCAACATTTGACATTATCTAAATCTGGTATACTTTCAGAAATGCCAATACATAATATTCCTGCTGGAAATCAGAGCCAGTGAAGTAATAGAAAAGATTAGGAAAATTACATTTGGGAGGTGTTGCTCACTGAAATTATCAATAAATAATGAATAAGAAACCTCAGGGATACTTTGGTATTTTTTTTCTCAGGAGGAGGGTTGGTGCTCATACAAATCTTGATTGTCAACCATCACAGTAAAACACGTACTGACAGATGACTTTGAGGACCAGTGTGTAAGATTTAGGGGGGTATATCAACAGAAATATTGGCAGAAATTGAATATAATATTCATATTTGTATGTTTTCATTAGTGTATAATCATCTGAAACCAACAATTGTTGTGTTTTCATTAGCTTAAAACAAACCCTTTACATCTACATAGGGAGCAGGTCCTCTTCCACGGTGCACCGCCATGTAGCCTAGAACGGATAAACCAAACACTGGCTCTGGAGAGGGCCTTTCACGTTTTTTGTGAGTTTCAACAAGCCACCGTAGGTTCTCCTAAATGCTTGCTAAATATTTGGTAGGGGAGGGGAGAGGGAGGGGTTATCAGTTGGTTGCAATCTGCAAGTTCACCACTAGATGCCACTAAATCCTACACACTGGTAATTTAATACTCCTCATCTACAGTATATTACTCTCTGCCTACACTGTTAAAGCTGGAGTGTGGGACTTTTGTCTCCCCCTTCTGGCAGTGAGAGTAATTCCAAAAACATTGTCAACATGTGCTTATGTCATAGGCTACAAGGAAGCCTACTCCATAGCTACTGTTGCTGTAAAACCGTGGATAAATTGCCGTGAGATGACTCGTTTCACTATCAGAATTTGAACCATTCGGTCCGATAACATTTGGAAAGTCTAGAAGAGCTGCACGATTCAGTTATTTTATCCCCATTCAAGTTAGCAGAGGACTAACAGGAAGTTAGCCAGCTTGGCTGGCAGAAGTCTCTGGGTGCGCATTCAAACAGCCAGCGCGGGAATATCCCTCCCGACATGACATTTAAAAACTCTGTATACTGTGAAATACAGAGAGATTTATTACTTATTACTTTACTTGTTGGCAAGGGCTTGAATGTAACAGGCATTCATTTATATTTAAAAGTTCCGCACTGCAGGTTTAAATATACTGTAACTACATCAGCCTACCAGATCTATCTATGCTGTTTCCATAGTGGCACTGGGAAACCCCTATTGTGTTTTTTATGAGTGTAATCAGATTGTGTGGTGACAAACAAATTGATCAGTGACGGTTGGACTATTATTTCATATTGGCAGGTGATGCCAATTGCCAATTGACCAAGGTGATGACTGTACTGTACTTACTTCAGCTATCATTAACATTTTCCTTCATGTGCAATTTAGCTTTTACCCTGTGGCTTCCAAAATATTTTGAACATTTGTGTCCTACTAAAATGAACACTACCTCCATAGCAATTTTCTCTGAAGGCCATGAAGCTCATGAAAAATAGATTTTGAAAGCCTTGAAACATTTGTACTCTGCCTCCAAACCTCTCAGCTCATAGAATAGCAAAAATAACAGTAGATGTATTATTGAGACAGGAAATGCCTGACAAAAATCATCCTCTGCCTCCAGTAATATGAGTGATTTTCCCGGGAGATTTGGAAGAACTGTGAGCACAGCCAGGGCGTCCTGATAAAATGGCCCTGCTTGCTCTTAATTCCACAATATTCTCTCTGCTGTTATTGTCCGTTTCCGAGAATGTAGGTCAGAGGAAGGCTGTTGACGTTCTGCTGAAAGGTAGATTTACACTGCCGCTCAGCCTGTCACAGCTCTCGACTCACTGACTGGACGTCGAGTTCACACCCATTCTCAGAGGAAAGCCTGGAATTTCATTCCTCCTCATTCTTCTGCCTTCAGTTTGCCCTGCAAGAGCAAACACAGGTTAGCTCTTAGCTTCAGCCTCAAGCATTATTATTATTATATTAAAGCTAATAGGACAGGGTTCCTGTTGCTCATCGTAATATCATATGCACCCTGTGGACTATGGAGAGTACTATACACGTACAACACAAGTGCTCTGATGACAATCCATTCACAGCACCTTTCCAGACCACCCTCACATACCCTATCTATACTTGATGTTTCAGATGTTTTTTTGTTTTTCTTTGTTTGTTTTATTTGTCTGTCTGCCTCACTGCACAGATATATATCTATTTTAACCAAAGCAGCTGTCTACACCAGCATAACCGCAACCGGGTATGTTTCTTTAGGCTTCTATTTTTCCTCACTTACATGTGGAAGTACACAGTTGTGTATTGGGTGGAGAGCTTTATTAAAAGACACTAACACTGTAGATGAACAGATCCAGTTCAGACACTGCTGAGGATTCCAGCTGCTGCGTTTGTGCCGCTTTTGCTACATGGCTGGTGTAGACAAGGTGTTAGCAGCAAATTTACATGCATATTAACATAGAGCTTACTTTGCTTTGGATAACACTTTTTCAGTTACTTACAAATGAGAAAACTAGCTAATACAACGGCACCTCAAATTCGTTTGACACTTTCACTCGTCTCTATTTCTTAATTATGGACCAAATAATTAATTTATTGTGCTTCCTGGATAATGTCACTGCTTTATCCTCAGTTGTAGTTCCAGCTTCTCAGTTGTTAGGTTTTACTGCTTTAGGTGATAATGATCTGAATATCTTTCAGACTCTTTAAGGAGTGTTGGTCGGACAAAACTATTGACTATTAAAGGGAAATTTGGGTATTTTTCAACCCCGAGCAACTAGGTTTCATGTTTGATTTATATGTTGATTATTATCTTGATTGACATATAAAATGTCGGAAAAAAGTGAAAAATGCCTGTCAAGTTTTTCTAAAGCCCAAGGTGGTGTTAAAGGCAGACTCTGGTATATTTCAACCTGGACCCTATTTTCCCATCTTTTTGTGTCTAGTTGACTAATGGGGACAACAATTTTTGAAATTGGTCCAGTATTGAGCGAGAGCGCCGTGAAAAGGGCTGCAATGTGCAATTGCGACCCATCAATGTACGTCCACTAAAAGTGCTTGTTTTGGCCACTGACATACTCAGATTGTTATTATAAGTGACAACATTATGGAAAGGACCACACAGAGTAATAAAAAAAAACGTCGTTACCTTTCGCTTGATCCAGTCTGTTTGTTATTGTGTCTAAACAAGTCTCACTCAAGGAGAATTCTCGTTCTGAAATCTCGCAAGAGGTGAAATTGTTGTTGAAATCAGCTAAATATTCAGCCATGACAGAGTTGGAGAGAGGAGTGCCTGGAGGAGTTTGTTGTGTTGGAGTACAGAAAGCATGACTTAGTATCATCTAAAAGATTTTCAGTCATGGCTGAATATCTAATATTTATTCAGTGCTCTCACTCAATACTGGACCAATTTCAAAAAATTGTCCCCATTAGTCACTTAGACACAAAAAGATGGGAAAATAGGGTCCAGGTTGAAAAATACCAGAGTTTGCGTTTAACACCACCTTGGGCTTTAGAAAAACTTGACAGACATTTTTCACTTTTTTTCTGACATTTTATGTCAATAAAGATAATAATCAACAGATTAGATCAAAGGACATCAGAACATGGAACCTAGTTGCTAGTTGCAGCCCTGTTTGAAGTAGACATACTATGGGTGTTGAAATAGATTGCATTTTGATAGTCCAGTAGTGTAAAATCAATAGTAATAATAATCAACTGTAAAATATCTTCCATATACAGCTTCACTTTACAGTATCCATTGGTTGGTTGACATTATTGAACTATACCCAATGTTCAAAATGCTTGATGTTCTCCATCATGCATGAGTCTGGATTGCAATGATAATTTTTAAAAAAGAGAAAAGATTTAGTAACATCTCTGGTTGTCAATCCAGTCTTTTATGCCTTGCAAAGCACAAAGGAATATATCATTGTAATCTCCCATTAAGTATGAACTGACTTGAATTGCTTGAATGATCTGGCAAGATGAAATCCTTTAAAGAAGGTGTCACTGAGAGATAAAGATTTAAACTTATTGATGAAAAAGCATTGATCCATTACACTGGCCACACCTTAACTATTCTATTATCCTGCTTCCAGAGCTTTGAATCGCCGCCCACGTCTGAAATTTTGTCGAGAGATTCAATGAAATGGCCATTCAGTCTGAATATCAGGCAACTATTCCATTGCTATAGCAGCTAAAATGTCAATGGCTAATTACTAATGGTTGCCTTGCTGTGGTTCCCAAGGTCTCAGCTAATTGGCTATTTAGACTCAGGGAAATGGCACTGCCGCAAGGCCAGTCACCCCTGGATACCTGAGAATGAGCAACCCTACTTTCATGAGCAGGAGACAGAGAAGGATTAATCAGTCAAGAGAGAGGATACAATGAGGTAATGGGTTTGAAGCCTCGGTACAACATATCTTTCAAGGTTAGAGCGCAAACCTAATGACCAATGTAAAAGAGTATAAAGGGTTAATGGAGCCTGGTCTTGCAAAATTTAGTGAAATTAGTGTGATGCGTTTAAAAGCAAATAACACGGTTCATGCATGTACTTTGAGAGAAGTGCATTTCCTACCCAGAAGAGGGTTTGTGAAGATGGGACTACAAGCAGGCAGTAGTTTGACAATGAAATGGAGCAGAGGGAAGTGAAGTGGTTGGAGACTGGGAGTTAGGATGGGCAGATAATTCCTTTTAAATCAAGCAACCCATGCTTCATCTCTCAACTAATGCAAGGTTTTATGACCCATAATCCAACTAACTCTAATGTTGAATAATCACTCATTAAACCTAATCTAGCCTTACAATAGTTCCTTGTAGTGACAAAATAAATAGCCCATCATCATATTGAAATCACATTGCACTTTTTGTTTTTATATGTAACAGAACATAATGTCAGCTTTTCAAGGCCAACACATAATATAACATTAGTTATGACAGCAAGCTGCTTGTGATGTAATCACTTCCTGCTCTGTGGCGAGGATTATGGATCACTATCCGACATGTAGTGAAGCACTGGCAGACAGATTCAGCAATCAGATGTTGAAATGAGCAGAGTACAGTTCTTAAAGTCGGTCTCTTGTTCATTTTTTTTTATTATTTCTTGTTTGTTGTTCTGTATTAAAGACAAAACGGTTCAGTAATTGTCTGTTATGTTGTTGTTGCTGTGGTTACTCCTCTATTCTGTCAGAAAGACTTTGATACTATGAGGGGTACTTTGGCACGCTTATATGACAACACTGACTCATCTTTCTCTTATAATCCCAAATCCGTAGCAGATATGATTGAGTTCAGAGATATTAAGGCTAAATTTAGATGTGTCACAATCCTGTCACTGTGCTGTCTTTGTTTTGTTGTTTCTTGTGGTCCCTGGCCTCCTGCGGTCCTCCCGAGCCTGCTTTTCCCCCCACACCTGCCCTGCATCGGCCTCATCAGCCCTGCCCTGCTCCCAGTGTTTCCCCCAGCCAATCAACTCCTTGCCTGTTCTCCTGTTTTATCACCTATTCTCAATTCCCTCGTTAATTTAGTTTGTTCAGTTTGTATTAAGTCCAGTTGTTCAGTTGACTGAACTGAACAACAGGTTCAGTCAATTGTTAGATCCTTTGTTCTGTTCAGTTTGCATTGCCTGCACTCCTGAATCTTGAGTAAAGATAAATTCTTCAGTTCCTGTGCCTGCTGTCTCCTCCATTTGGGTCCACCAGTTCCACTCTTCATAACAGAAGAGTCATGGACAGCAGAGACAAGCCCTTCTGAGGAACCCGTCTGGCGCTGGGGGGACCTTAATTTTCCAGTTTAGCCTTCAGACCTGTTGGCAGGCAGCCCTTCATTCCCCTGGGCTATGTTGCCACTGTGCCCACCAGATCCAGAGCGTGTCCAGCTGGCTCTCATTGGTCTAAGTCTCAGCCCGCGGGGCCCCGGTGACCAGGCCAGCCCAAGCTCCGGTCCTCACCATGCCAGTGTCAACCTGGCCTGCTGCTCCTGTTGGGCAGGCACCATGCTGTCCCAGCCTGGTGGTCACAGTGCCAGCCTGCAGCTCCCACTCAGTCTGTGACTCCCCGGTTCCCTGTTCATGCATTGCAGCTTAACTATAAGCCCTACCAGCCCAGCAGCCGGCAGTAGCCATCCAGCCTCCAGCAGCCAAGCCATCCTGTTTCTCCCGAGCCTGTCACTCCAGCCTTCTCTGCACTTTGGCCTGCACCTTAGCCCACATCCCAGTCTGTACTCCAGCTGGCATCTCAGTCTGCACTCCGGCCTGCTAGCCTTCAGCCCGGACCCCAGACTACTCGCAACCAGCCTGCACTCCAGTCAATTAGGCTCAGGGTTGTGAGCTTGCAGCCTGCCTGTCTCTCAGCAGTCCAGCGCCACTTCTGATGCCTAGCCTGTTCCTCTACTGCAGCAATCCACTGATCCTGAGCTGCAGCAGTCCCTTGTTCCTGCTGAAATGCTGCTGTCTCCTGTTCCTGCTGAGCTGCAGCCATTCCCTGTTGCTGCTCAGCTGCAGCCATTCCTTGTTCATGGTGAGCTGAAGCGGTCCTCAGTTCCATTGCTGCAGCAATCTCCTGTGGCTGTGCTTCAGCAGCCTCCTGTTTCTTTGTCTCCACCAGCTCACCTGTCTGTCCTCCAGCTGCCGGACCATGGTCCTGCACTCCAGCTATCTGGTCGACCTCCAGAGCGACTCCGCCCATCTGTCTTGCCCTCTGGTCGACCTCACTGAGTGGTTCCATCCATCTGCCCTACTTTCTGGTCAACCTCTCAAGCAGTTCCCCCCCCATCTGTCCTGCCGTCTAGTTGACCTCCAGATTGGTCCCGCCTACGTCGCCGGCCTCCAGTTCTTCCTCCAGAGCTGGTCTGGTCATCCTCCTGCCTGGCCTCCAGAGCGGCTCCACCTCTCTGGTCATCCTTCTGCCATCCTCCAGAGCTGTCTGGTCGCCCTCTGGAGCAACACCGGCCATCTGCCCTGCCTTATGGTCACCCTCCTAAACGACTCTGCCCATCTGCCCTGTCTTCCAGTCATGGTTTCCAACCCCTGCTTCCTGGATCCCACCCCTTCTGCTTACATCGTTTATATACAAAACACATAACTTGGGTTGATCTAACAAATTGAATGTATAATTTAATTTTTATATTCCAGAATTATACTTTCACAAAGCCACACATTGTAATTGTGCAAATTATGATGCTATGTAATACTGGTTGATCTTTTCATTACAGACATTTGAAGGGAGTTGGGGCATGCACACACACACACACACACACACACAGGTTTACTTAAGTCACTTCTGAGGTGTTTACATAAACTTATATTCATTTCCTGGAGACTTACCCTAACCATAACCAATACTTGCCTAAACCTAACCCTAACCTTAACCACTGATCCAAAAATCAGCATTTTACCAACTGGGGACACAGCTTTTGTCCCCAGTTGCACAAGCTGTTCCCAATCAACTGGTCTTAAGTCTGGTGTGTGTCCCCAAAAGTGACTTAAGTCATACCCACCCACACACACACGCATGCGCACACACACACACTTACTTTCCTGGTGGTATATATTACTGTCAATATTAGTACTAATAGACTACAGATAACATAAGCCAGTATACACAGTAGAGATGATCTTTACATACTGCAAAGGAAGAAGTAATAAGGCTATTGAAGAAACATTTATTCTGTGTTCTTTTCACCCTCTTGTATCCAAGGAAGGCGTCACGTCATCTTTTTTCAGCACTTTTGCCCTCTTACACTCAAATGTTCACTTCTGAGAGTCAATCAGTAAAACTACAGCTGTGGACACAAAAACAGACACATAGAAGGCCACTGGTTTGCGCTGACTGATTTGGGCAAGGCCTTGCTCAAGGGTAAACAGTCTGCGTTATGAATAGCAACCATATGTGTCCATCTGTATGCTTTGACGATCTATACTCCACTAACCCTAAGCAGCTTAATTTAAGATAGGTCAGCTTAAATAGGACATCCAGTGACTGTTAGTGTGAATTATAAATGATCTAATAGCTGCTGTGGCACACATGACTAAACTTCTAAAGTATCACAAACCCAAAGGATAACCGATCCATGTCCTGTCACACGTCTATGATCGATGAAAGAAGGAAAAAAGGTGGGCAACATGTTTGCTTTCTCTTTGAATATTTCAATGTCATAACAAAAATATCTAATGGAATTAATAGGGATGTTTAACATTGTTTTTTTCAAATTCTGCTCCTGACTCAAACCATCTGTTGGATGCATCAGTTGGTTTTATGTTGCATAACCACATAAACCAGACTAAATAATAGATTAATTATTCATTCCTCTAACCCCAAATATCAGAGAGGTGTTTTCCCCCCCTGGTATGAAAAAAAAATGGCAGCAGTCAGCACTACAGGCTCTTGCACCGAGGGCACTGAGCACACAGACAGTTCTATTTCCAGCCACATCCACTCTGCACTCTCCAGAGATGTAGACTAAGTTCTATCCTCATGCAACAGAATGTCAGCAAAAAAATAAATAAAATAAATAAAATGGTGTGCATCCCTCTTTGCAAATGAAGTGGATGAACAGCCATTCAGACATACTGTGTTTGTTTACAATTGGAACAATGACCCTCACCTACCCACTGCATCCTCCCAAGACAAGAAATGACTTACTGTTGAATGGTTAATCGGACTGTTGAATACATTCATGCTCTAGTGTGTGTGTGTGTGTGTGTGTGTGTGTGTGTGTCATGTACTATTGGGTTCAGTACAATGGGGTTTAACACAAACCCCCAAACTATTTGCAGTCTGCACAGAGATGACAAATCTTTGAGGCGAATTGAACCAGGGAGAGGTCAGACTGCCGACAAAAGCAATTTCCCTTCCAGAAATGTATCACACTCACATATATACACACACACACACACACACACACACACACACACACGGAAGGAACACACACACAAGGAAATCCACCCTTTATAAGCACATGCATTTGTGTTGCTCTGTTATGATTCCAGATTTGTTTACGATATTTACAAATGCATCGGTAGAAAATGTCAATTTTCAGTAAAACTATTAACATCACCAAGACCAGAATTATTAAGCAATTAGTGGTAATGCTACTGGCCCAGTAATTCAAATTTTTGAAGTCAAAATCCTGGCATTGTGACACTTAAACATAATGAAATACTCATCACAGTAAATGTGGTTTCAACACATTAAGTCACACAAAATGTAAACTGTAGTGCATGTGTGAGAAAGTTCATAACTGTATCTGTAACTGCCTATCTATGGATATTTATGTAATATTTAGTTAAATATAAATGACTCCACATTATGTTCCTTTCATTAAGGAGCTTCTTGTGTGCTTAATTAATTTCAAATAACATTGCCTGTGAACATAATCCAGGCAGCAATGTAAATGGGAAAACAATTTAGTAGCATATATTAACATAATTTCTAGGAGACAGCGTTGGTTATAGGGATATATTTATTAACCTGGTAAATTGTTTTCTAGTTCTACATTTATTCACTTGAAATGTAAACTTATCAGGAAATCTGGTTTTCCACTGGTCTTTACACTTTAGCAGCCATTTGAGGGCTGTGTGCTGGGAATAAACTTGGATAGTTTTAACTTTATATGTTGACAAAGGCCACTGGGTCGCTGTGACTTTCTAATTCTGGGAGGAAGCGCAGGCTCAGCCCAGTCTTCAGGTTCTCCAAAGGACACAGCTTTGTGGGCCGAGAACTTGAGAGGATCCCTGAACTGGGACACAGTGACACAACTGAATAAACCTTTAAATAACTACATTTAGAAAAGTAAACGACCTACTGCATTTTTAAGGATGTTGTGCAAGATTATTGTAATTTTATATGGCTTTCCAGTTAGTAGTAAATTGAGCACTCTGGTAAAATTGCACTTTGCATGCTGCCCACATTTATTTGTTTTTTCAGCTAAAGAATGGCCCGTGTAAAACAGTCATTACCTGCAGTGAGTTACTACAGAGGTAAGCACTAGATTACGCATGCAACGCCTGTTTTTTTTACATTTTAAGTAGCAGCTGAATCGTGTTGTGCCTCACATCAGAATTTAGCTAATGATCCATTTATCTGAATTATGTTGTGAATTATGTGCAAGTGACTCAGTTCAGTTTAGAGTCACACAATCCCAACTCCCAAACAAGCAAGCAAGAGTCGGGGGAGAAACTTTTTTGGTCTCGACAATACACTCTTTATCATGAAGGAGCGCTGACTTTAAACAGACAATGTTGATGGATATAAGTGTCAATAGACATCAATTTTATTCTAATTAGAGACAAAAAAACATAGAAATTAATTATGTTTACTGACATTTGTAGACACTGCAAGACGTCCATTATGGTCACCAGAGAATGTGCTTTGTTTCCACAAAATGCTGTTGTTTCTTAATGGATGACCGGCGAGTGCAGTATGGATTGTTTGGTGATAATGATGTGATATGTGTATGGAAATCTATACTGCATTAACACTCAATTAAGGTCTCATCCTAACCAGACCTCAGTCCTATTGGACGCCCTACATCCCAGGCATGGATCTGCCATCTCATACTACACACTGACACATAGCATGGCGCCAGGATGAATACCACAGCCCAGTCAAGAAGGCAGAGAGACAAGAGAACCGAGCATTTCAACCGGCTGAGCAGAACCCGAGCCCTGGAATCTAGTGGAGCCTTGTGCGGGGAAGAGTGACAACAGATCGATACCTGTGATTAATTAACTTCTAATGAGTTCATCTGAGCGTTGAGAGACCCAGAAAGTTGGACATGTCCCATCGTCTCTTTCTCTCTGACCTATCCCTTCCCCCGCCCTTCCTCTCCTCCTCTCCTGCATCTATCGATCTGATTTGAAGGCAAATGAGGATCATCTTTTGTTTTTATTTGTGATGTCACTCTTTCCTCTTTTGGGGTCATTTTATTGAATAGTTAAATTATAACATTTGAAATTACTATAAGCAACGCAATAACCTAAAATGGATTATTGGTTTCCAATTTGGGGTTGATAGCTGTCTCTGGTCACAGCACAATGCAGGTACCTCATTGTTAACCATTGCTTTTATTGTGCATCAATAACACATAGCACAGTGAAGATCGAATGCTATTGAGCTGACCTGATTTCCTGTAGCTGCTAAAGTTAGAGCTGTGTAAGTTGTGGTAAAGTCAGTGCAGTGATGGCAGGCACACCGGTTCCCACATGTGATTACCCGAGCAGTCATTATGATCCTTGAGAGAGTGAGAGTGAAAGCTGTAGAGTGCAGAAGCAATGGAGATGAATGGTCATGTGAATAGGGAAGTGGATTGGGGAGCTGAGGCTCCCCGTGTAGCCTGGTCTGCCATTTCTCTCTCTATTTCTCAGCTCTGAGGGCCGAGCTCAGAGTTATTTGTCTCGCAGTGAAATTAGTAATCGCGCCGCCATCCATCATTGGCTGACCTGCTATTGATCGCCAGTGCACCCTCTCTTTTCAACTAAATTATATTACGAAAAAAGAATAACAAATGTCTGCACACTCTGAGCGCTCCACACTTTTGCCCGCCTCAGCAAAAGACTCAGTGAAAGGAAAAAAAAAAAAAAAAAATGCAAAGACTTTTTTTTCTTTGTGTAACGTTAGTGAGACATGTCAAGCAATGCTATTCGCAGAGATTAGAGTTGTTGCTTTGAAAGCGTGCAACACGTTTAAACCAACATACAACACGACTTTGGAGCGGAGGGGAATTTCAGTTAGCACGGTTTGTTATACACCAGTGACACCTCAGTGACAAATGTTGTATGCTGTTCCCTCGTCCTAAACAATATCCAGAGGAGAACATGCTGATGCAAGCATCAACTTGTAAATGTTTCAGAGGTGAGGTACATGCCCTCTCCTGTAGAAAGATTTTGCACAACATTCTGTATCTAAATATAAACTTTCAATTTCAACTATAGCTATCAAAATGTACT